>JAEIFL010000277.1:11200000-12400000 GCA_018901835.1 Scaptomyza graminum | reverse complement strand
ACGCCTTTTTTGTTCTCTCTCTCCGTATACTGACCACAAAGAACATGTGCAAAAAATATTAGATGCATAATTATAATTTTCATGTTCCAATAACTCGAGTAAGTATAAGCTATCTTGAGAAATTGATTTTCCTTCTTAAAACCCCAACATGAGCTGGTTTCAATTTAATTAATGATCGAACAAACGTTGTGTGCCCGTTTTGAACTTTTCCCAAAGTGGATTTTGTAATCACTTGAGTCGATGCGATGGGCTGGCTACGGACAACAAAAAATTATGAATGAAATCAGGCATATGGCAAAAAGAGAGAGTACTTACTCGGAGAGAGAGAGAGAGCGTACTTACAGTGAGAGAGAGGACGTGCCACAAAAGAGCGCACGCGACATTAAACAGCTTTTTTGTGCTCGAGTGAAAACTGAAGCAAAGTCAAAGTCAAACGTTTTTCTCTCACTCAAAAAGAAAACACAAAAACAAAGCAAATGCAACACAAAGACAAATTCAAAGAAACTTACTTTGAGCACTTTGCGTCTGCGCGCGTTCGCTCATTTCTTTGGCTTTCTTTGTTTGGTTTGCTTTGTGGCTTTCTTTCGCTGCGGCCAAAAGCAACGCTCGCCGCTCAACAACAGCTCACAACGATTGCCATTGTCAAGGCGAGCGCACGGCCAGCCGGAACAACAAACAACAGCAACATTTACAACAGCAGCAGCAGCAGAAGCAACTGCATCTTTGAGAAAAAAGTCTTCAAACTTATATAACGAGCGATTAGCTCGACGTTACCTTTAGTTATTCGGTCAACACTCGACGGTCAAGTTCGCAGCGCGACTCGACTCGAAAAAGAAAATAAATATAACAAAGCAATTTCAAAAAAATAATTATACGCGTAAACGCACTTTTGTGTATTTTGCCAGGAAGTGTGCATTTACTTTCAAGAGCAACTATAACAAAAATCCTCCAACTTCTTCAAGTGCAAAGTGACAAACAACAAAGCTTATAAACAAAACAGTGCAACGATAATTACTAAAAAAATAAAAGTTTAGAAAACTAATGCGAATTGTTTTCAAAAATATTGAAAGGATATTTCTGGCGTTTGGTGACTTTGAGAAATAAAACTGCAAAAGCTTTTGCATTTACCAAGTGAGTGTTTCATTTTATTCCTGTTTCTAAACAAAAGTAAAAAAAAAAATTTTTAATTAATATACGAAAGAAAATTCTTATAAATTTAATCTTAGTGCTTGAGTCGAATTAATAATGAGAATTAACTTTGAGAACATTTACAAAATATAAATTGGCAGGAAAAATTTTATGAAATTTGAAATGAAACATTTTTTTTTTACTTAATAATAAAATAATAAAAATTTAAGATTCGTAAAAACTAACAAATTTCTCGTAAAGCTATTGATTTTAGGCAAATATAATTTTTTTTAGAATCAGTATTTTATTTTTTTCCCTTTATGGTTTTTCTACATATTTGTTTTACATATCCGCATGAAAGCTTTTTAACATCATTTTACTAATTCTATGTGTACGGATCAAAAGTCTATACTTTGTTTTATTTCTGGATAAATCTAGTTCTTGTTTTCCAAGATTTCCCCATACTTTTCTCAAGAAACCTTTGTGGAATCTTAATTAGCCCTTTGGAAACAATGCAATTGCCTAACAGTTGCATTTAACTGGAGCCAATCATTGCAGAGCTCAAGACAGATGCCACTTGTGAGAGCCGCTGCGGTTTAATGCCAATTATCAGTTCATCTTAAAGCACCCTCTAAACAGAGATTATCGCTCTTGACATTTCGCAGGGCACCATAATTAAAATGCAACAACGACACAACATTCCCTTCCCCACACATCAGGGCAATTAAATAATAATCATCTTGGGCTGTGTTAAGCGCTGTGATATGGTGTGAAATCTGCAACAAAATGTGTCAAAATGCAGAAGCAATAAGAGTTGGCCGCAGACCACCAGCCGAAATGATGCATTGAATGTCAGATTGTGGTAGCTACTGTGTCTTTTGGTTAGGGTTCCACATTACCATTACCATTACCCATTACCATTACGATTACGATTACGATTACGATTACCTGCCACTGTCATGAAGATGCCATCACAACAACAGCAGCAACAAGCAACAACAACAACCTGTTGCTGTGCTATTTAAATTTGCTCACATAATTGCACTGCCCCATGACTTTGGCTTTGAAATGTTGGGAGTTGGGAGTCAGACTTGGGGAGTTGCGGGCTGGAGCCGCATCATCGTCATGATGACATGACAGTTACAACACAAAACCGATGGGTAATCTTATCTACCCGATGCATACACTGAGCCAAAAATGTGACACCAATTTTTTGCAAGTCCTTATTGAGTTGATTGCTTTAAGAAATTTTAATGGTAACAAAATCATCTTTCTTTTTTGTTTGATTTTTGTTCCAATTCAATACGAAGTCATACCAAAAACTTAAGGAACTAAATATATTAAATATTATCCCCGGAACCTTCTCAACTTTTATTTTTTCTGAGTGTATGTTTGGTTTGTTGCTTAGTTGTTTGGGTTGGGTCTGACTTACCTGCCTGGCAGCTATTAATTTACGCAGCCTGCCAGTCGCTGTTGATTAGACGAAGCGTGCGCTTTAATTGCCAACAAATGGGCAAATCTGCAACACGCTCTTGGCAGAAGAAGAAGAAGTAGATGCAGTAGCAGTAGCTTGGCCCTGACTTTGTAATTTGTCATGTGCATTTAATATTTGCCCAGCTCACATGTCTCACAGGCAACAAAAAAATAGAAAATAGAAAAACTAGTAACAAAAAATCCACATAAAACAATTTGCGTTTGTTTGTCCAGCTTGTTTGTTGCAGTTAGCGTTGATTAGTTTGAGGAGAGGTTCCCTCAATCGTCACAGTGCTGGTTTCATTGCAATTACAGCAGCTACGACAGCAGCAACATGTTGCAGCTGCAAGTTACGGTGGGCTGTGGCACGCCTTATGGGCAGCATTTAACGCAGCAGCTGTCAGTCAACAAAACAATTTCAAATGTCCAAGCATACACACACACACGCAGATAAACACACACACGTATAGGTAGCGAATTTGATATTAGAGTGGACCTACCGCGTTTTGGGCGTTCTTTGCTGTGAAATTGAATGATATGACATTTGGCGATAAGAGGTTTTCTACTTCTTGTGCTCAAGTCTGTCTTCTCTGCTCAAGTCTGAGTTTGGGTTCATTTCAACCGTACAGAGGGTCTTTAAACTTTGTCGTTTGTCGTAGAAAACTTCGACCGTCAACAAAATAAGTTATCATACAAAGTATCTTTCTTTTTATCAATTTACCTTCGACCATATCCACTTTAATGGCAATTGAAAAGCACAATGATATTTTGTTTATTTTAACCTAATTCTTTATCGGATCTCAAAGTCACAACGCTGTCAAAAGAATTGTAAAACCATGTTAAAATAACTTTTTCATTTATTCGGCAAGTCAAACATTTGTTTACAGAATAAAATCTTGTTAGAATAACTTGAAAGAGAGCTTAAATAAAGTTTTAAGATTTTTTCGGTTCTTGAAATTATTATTTTTCTTCATCTGAAGTAAATTCAATTTACGTTATATTTTTTTTTTTTTTTTGAATTCAAAAATTTATAATTTTTTTTTATGTTCTTCTTTACCAAGCATAATCCCTGATAGCGACTATCGATCGATATTTTCTTTAAATGCAAGCACAAGGGTATATCATTTATTGCATGCCAGAGATGACTTTTCTTTCTAGTTGTAGTTTTATTTTTTTCTCTTAACCGCTTTTTAATAATAATGACATTCTATAATTTACTTTTGCGGCTGCTGTCTGCTGCCCGGTTGAGCTTCAGCTTTAGCCTCAGCTGGCTGTCGCCAACGAACTAATAATGCTCATAATGACAATCGACGGGTTAATCAAGTTGTCGTTAATGAAATCGGCATGGATTCTGAGTAAGAGCCGCAAAATAGTGAAGCGTACGCTCTGGCGGCAATTGTCATGATTGAACATGATTATGTGGCAAGCAGCAAAGCAGCAACAAAAAATTAAACACACACACACAAGACACAACCGCTTCCGTTTCAGTTTATCAAAGAAAATTGATTGAGTCGCCGGCAAAAAAAAACAAACACAGTTAAAGAGAAAAAATACAAACAAATGAATGAATGTGGCAGAGAATCTCGTATTATCAAAATAGCCAATCGATTTTTAATAGCGTTTGTGGCAAAAGTTTTCATCTCTTATTTGGCATTGCTTTGCCGTTTGTGGCCCGTGCGCCAAATTTCCGTTTCGTTTTGGGTCAATTAGAAAGAAGAAAGAAACCAACGGTCATTTCTTTGTTTTGTGTTTAAGCCAACAGCAATTAGCCAAAAACTCTGTCAACAATGGTAGATAAAAACCTAAATAACTAAATTTATATGGGGGGAAATCTCTTTGGATTTGATGTCGCCAAATGGGTTAATGCTGATTTGGCCCAATGGCTTCAGGGCCACAGTTAGGTTTTTTTTTTTGGCTAATTTATGCCAAGCAGTGGGAAAACAAGTAGTTGAAAATTGACTGCGAAAATACTTCATTTATATGCAAAAACAAAAAACAAAGTAACCGAAAATACAAGTAGAAAACTTTCGTTTTGTGCTGCAGGAAGAGCATAAGGCAACAATTAGACCCTGGGCGCAGACAGGTCTGCAGAAGCTGCAAGAGAAAGCCGAAAAGTAACAAAAACTAAATTTACTTAGTTAAAAATGCATTGATATGAAATCAATGACCTTTTGTGAATTAATAAACATTTTTTGTGTGTAAGCCGCAGGAGTTGGTCAAAGAAAATCTTGCATAGTTTTAACTTAAATATATTTACAATCAAAGTCTTATCGTTAACTTTTCTTGGTGCAGTTTTGGTATCAAAAGAATGTGAATCATGAGTCAAAAATGCACACAAAAAAGGGTGCAATGAGGTCACTTGGGTTCGTTGGCATTTGGCTTAAGGCCAATCAGATGGTTCGGCCGTGAAACCAACCCACATTTCAGCTGTCACTCAAGGAGAAGCTGAGAAAGAGTCTCAGACTTAGACTCTGGTGCAAGCTGCTTGTTTGCCACTTGATTGGTTTGGCTTGTTGGCTCGTTGGCTTGGCTTGGCTTGTTGTATTGGCTTCGCTTTCGTTGTTGCCAAATGTCTGGCTTGCAGCAGCTTTACTTGCTCGAATTGACATGCAGTTTGGCTAATTCATCAAGAAGTGCTGCCCGAAATAATTTGCGGCTGTGTGAAAGTGTACTTGAATTTTTTTGTTTGCTTTCTTCTTGGCATTTGGCTATCTACTATTACTCTCTTATAGAGTATTGCAATTAAGTTGAATATTAATTGAAAAAATAAAAGTTTTTTGCATGCCACATGCTTGCTGCATGCAACATCTGCACAGCTGGCGGCCAAAAAAAATAAAACACACAAATACCACAAAAGTTCATATCTAAATGCTGCTTTCAAAGAGTTTCACTTTTCTTTTAACACAAACAACCAACAGCAACAAAATATCAATGAACTTTTGCCAGCTAAACTCTTCTACTCCTCGGGCAGGCACACAGGATTTTACTTGCACGCCCCCACGCCTTCCAAACGCCCAACGCTGCACGTTCCACAATGACATCAAATTTCAGCTCAGCAGCAGCAGCATCACGACAATATTTTCTGTGTAGCAGAAGCTACTGCAGTCAAACAAAGAAATTACCAAGAAATAATCGTTGAAGAATTTAACTTTCGCTTGTGTGTCTCGGGTGTCTACACTTTTGGCCATAAATAAAAACGACAACCGACCAATAACAGCAACAACATCAACATGAAGGCCCCCCGAAAAGATTTGTGATTGTCGCCGATTAAATGCGCGAAAAATTGCCAATGAAATGCATACAGCTTGCCAAAATGCTTTGCGGCATCAATCGGAAGGGGAGCGGGCGGGTGTGAAGAGAGTCTTTGAGGATTAATGGTAATAATGATGCCTCGTCGTTTGTATTTGTTTAAACTTTGACATTTGGCGGCAGCAGCTGGCACACCATATGGGCGCATATATTGCATGATAATGCCAATAAATCCAACAGCATCCAAAAAAAAAGCCAACAACAATTGAAAAGTAAAAGCAATAGTCAAGGATGCTTAAGCGAATTGGCTTAAAAATGTTAATGTTTTTTGTGGCCAAACATGTTGCAAGATTTGAACAAGTTGTGCATAAAGTACGGATTAACTTATTGTTGTTGGGAGCTAAGCGCAGTTTTAAGGAAGTATCAAAAATTGAAAAGAGTTTTTTTTTAATTTTTCTAGAGATCGTAAAAACAAAATGATTCTTAATTTTTCACTTCACCATGCTCTATTTAACATTTGATTACAGTTCTAAAATATTCCTGAATTTCGGAAAAAAAATAATTTTATTTTGTTTATCAAAAAAGAAAGGATTAATAATAATAATAAACAAATGTTATTCAAAATTTAAAAAAAAAAATATACTTAAAACTAATTTATTTTATAATCTGTTTAAATATTATATTCTAAGAATATTTTGTGTATTTAATAAGTGAAAGCTGAGAATTTGCTAAGATTAAAATGCGTTACGTAAGGCATATTCTTCTGCTATTAGCTTTAAATTCTCATTTTAAGTTGAATATAAAATGAGCACCACAAAAAAATCCTCTAAGCGAATAAAAAATTTATATTTTTCAACAACTTTAATAGCTGTTAAGTGCAATACTAGTAGCAGCTATTTAAACTTAACCTCTGACACGTTTATATAAATATTTTGAGGCGAGGGAACACAAACGGTTTCACCTCTTTGGCGATGACATTCGATTTCGCTTTCAAAAGCTTGACTCATTTTTTGTTGTTGCCATCGTTGTTGAATTTTTTTTTTTGCGCTTCTTGTTGATAATGACAATAATCCAATAAACGTTTAATGCGCCAGAGTCGTGACAAAAATTCGATGCCGCAGCGGCGTGAAAGCGCCAACCAAAATGACTAAAGTCAAAAGTTTTACTACCTATGAAACCCTGCCTCAGCCCCTGTCCCAGCCCTCTCCAGACCCAAAGGAGTGTTGTGTGGCTGTTGCATTTAAGCACTATTAACATTTTGACTTCAACGCGTTCCATTATAAAAGCAAAATATCTTTTTTCCTTGTCTGACCCCATCCGAGCACATTAATAATCTGCGATTTTTTTGGCGCACTATTAAATGCTGTTAGCTGATGCTTCTTCAGCAACTTCTTCTTCGTTTTCTGCTGCTGCTGCTCCTACTTTGGAATTCAGCTCGTTGCTGCGGCAAGCAGTAATAGTTGGCAACGTGCGCCGACTGCTTTTGTTTGTGTATTGTGGTCTGCTTTTTGTTCGTAAGCCATGCATGTTGGCACTTGGCCGCCTTTACGCCTGACTTTGGCGTTGGCTTTGGGCCACACAGCTTTTGTAGTTGTTGTTATGTTTCTGAACTCAACACTTTTGCCTCGCTCAACGCCCAATTCAATGGCATTCTTAAGTAGACTTCTACGAATTTTTTTTATTATTATTTCTTCGGTGTGTTCTTTTTTTGGTTACCTTAATAGAAAGTGTTACAGTTCAATGTCTGGGGCATCTGTTGTTGCACGTTTGTCGGTGGATTTCAACAAGTGTGTACGGTCTGGGAGTGGGTGTATGGAACTAAAGGGTACTCTACATTATTTTTCCTAAATAATTTTACAAGCTTTTTATAACCTTTTTCAAATTCTCGTATCCAAAATATACAAATAAAAATTCTATTGTTTTAGCTTTAGACATTTGTAAGGCTTTTCTCACCATTTCTTACTTATTACAGAGTATTTCAGAAAAATCAAAAAGTGCTCTTTACACTTAATTAAAAACAGGTATTTTTTTCGTTTTCAAAAAGCAAAAGTAAGAATTCTCGTCACTCCACTTTTTGGTCAATTTGCATTTGGTGGAGCGAACACAAAAGAAAGTTGCCAAAATAAAATAAAATTGTTAAAGAAAAACACAGAAATCATGAAAGAAAGAGCCACTTGAATTTGTTGAGGGGCGCGTGCGTTGCATCTTTAATTGTATACATTTCAAACTTTATTTAGCTCGATAAAAAAACCAAGAAAAAAAACAAATTTAAGTGAAATTCTGTTCAAGTGTTGTTAAAGATAGTCCTGGCTGTTTTGTGGCAAATGTGTTGAAATTGGCAGCCTTTTTAAGGCAATTGGCAATTGTTGCTGCCTGCTACTGGCCATATTTAATTTCGTTATTTATAAGCAAATTTGCTGAGAGCTAAGAGTTATGCCCCAAACCGAAGGCCTAGCGACACCGTCGACTAGGTCAACTTTCGCTAGCATGGAATGCGAAATGCAACAGCAACAATTGCAACAACAACAGCGACAACAACAGCATTCGCAAGCAAGCAACATTCAGCGACATTGCCAAGCCAATAATAAAGCAAAAGAAGTGCTCTGGCTCTGACTGACATTGTGTTGTCTAAGTTGGCGGCTTTAAAAACAAAACAAAAAAAACTTTTGGCTCTCTGCCACAGGGAGCAGCTAATAATACGCCAGCGACGGGCCTTTTTTGTCCGGCACGAATCTCAAGAAGAAAATGAAGAAAAAAGCGGGTTTTATTTCAGCTGCTGTTGCTTCGTTTAAATAGTTGCAAATAAATTGTGTGGGACGAGACGAAACGAGACGGAAAGAGAGAGAGACAAGAAGAGATGTGCAACAGCATCCAGCAGCAAGTAAATTACTTCAATGTCACCTGCTGATGATTCAAAGTCGAGATAAGCGAACTCCAAAAAGAAAGAAAGAACGTCGGCGTCGTCGTCGTAATGACGGATACTATTTTTCTAGCAATTGCAATTGCCTGAAGTTTTCTCTGTCTCTCTTTTCTATAATGAAATTATCGCTGCATCTCATTGTTTGAGCTGCATTTCAGTTGTTGTTGCTCTGTTGCTGAGATCTGAGATTTGTGTGGTAAAAAATTATTTATTTAGTTCTCGTTTTCACGTTAAACGTTGTCACACTAAACTCAATTGCTGAACTACAGCGAGACAGACAGACGAAGAAGATGCCTATCTTCAAAGTCAGGCAAACTGATAACAGCAACAAACACTTCCTCCCCTCTGCCCTCTTCCCTTGGTTTTTTTTGTTTCCTCTTTTATTTCGTGCTGCTGAAAACCTTTTAAGTGGGTTTCTGGCTCAGTGTATAGACCATGGCTTCAAAGCTAATATTTATACAATTTTTTATTTGTTTGCTTTACAGATCACACACAGACAGAAGAACTCTCTGCTGGACTAGAGTTCGTGGTGGGGGAGCATTGAGATTCAAGTAAAGAGAAAAAGAAAAACGTTTATTTGGCCAATAACAACAATTGCATTCAGGTATGTGTAAGGCAAAGATAAAGTTAACAGACAAAAAAAAAGGTTATGTTAAGTTTAAAAACACAATTTTTAAAATCATAAAGCATAAAGCTAGAATGCTGCCAACCTAACCAACACGATAATTGATAAAAGTTAACTTGAGAAATTATTCTATTATCATGTTAAGCTTAATGGTTTCAATGCATTAAGTCTTTAGCTACGGTGCTGCCAAGTTAATGCGAAACTCCCCAAAGTGATAGGCGTCGATAATAGTTAGCTTAAAGCATAAAAGCGTATGGATGGACCAACGATAATCGCACATAAACATTATTAATATAGTCATTATTTGGCAAGTGCTGCCAAAGTTCACTAACGAAAACTTTACAAACTATAATGGCTTGCTAAAGCCACATCAAATAGCCATAAATGTTACAGCAATTAAACATTATGCAGCCCGAACAAAAAAATCATAAAGCATTTTACAATCGATAAGTGTGCAACCAGAGGCGTTTTGTTTGATGTTTGCCCATAAATTTAACACTTTACTGCCCAACTCAAATACAATTCGCATAGCATATAAAAAAAAAACGAAACAACAGTTTACTGTTTTTTTTTTTTGGCCATAATTGCTATTGGCTTATCGTCCTCGTCAGCTGCTGTACTTGCTGCTTGCTACCTGAACTTGGCTATAATCTGTAAGAAATCCGTAAAATTATTCATTATTTAATTTTATGATCAATAACAACAGCTTAGCTTTACGTCGTCGCCGTCGTCGTCGTCGTTTGCATAATGTTTTATGTTTTTTCCCATAAATTTTGAACAATTTGGCAAGCTTGCATTTTATAAACAAAGGCGTGCTGACCCATAGACCATAAGAAAAATCCACACACACAGTCACCAGCTTAATCCAAAATGCAAATTGAGATCTTGCGAGAAGATCTAAGGCTGCGGTAATTCAAGCTCAGGTTTAGACATTTTCGTAGCCCAATCTGTGGGCCATCGATAATGTTTATTAAATGCAAACAAAGTGAAATCCGTTTTGGCTAACTTCTTTATTCAAACACACACACAGGAAATGCTGCTGCTGCTTGCTTCTTGTGGCTGCAACATTCCAAGTTAAGCCGGCTTCAAAGCCCGCTTGCATATCATCGACCCAGTTTTATCCATTTTTATTTTAGCCAAGTTTGTTAAGCGCACAAACGCGAGCCACAAGCACAAGGCGTGCTAACTGGGCGCTGAGCACAGTGTTTAGTTAAACAGAAAATAATTTGGCGTGGGCCGCTCGGCAAAAGATACTTGCTACAGATAGATATCCGAGCTGTAAACGAGAGAGAACTGGGTAAAGCATCCGCTGCCACTAACGCGCTGCCACAAAACTAAAGTAATTTCCTTAGAGTGATTCTGCTTTTCTTTTTTATATACTCTATATAAACTAAAGCTATCAAATTAATTAAAGAAAATAAAAAAATTTCATGAAATATATTTTTTTAAATAACTCAATTAAAATACTTTTGCAAAAAAAATAAAGGTTAACGATTTTATTTTACTTAAATATATTAATCAAAAAAAGATTAAAAAATAGAAATCGTGAATAAAAATGATTTTATAGATTTATATTTTTTTTTTTTTTTCACAATTTGCACTATAATAAATAATATTTTTTTTAACAACCTTAAAGTTTCATTTAAAGTATCTATTATTCCTATTACTTTCAACTAGAACAATTCAAGCTGTATTTTTTTGTTGTTTATTTTGGTTCACTTCGCTCTTTTTTTCACACAATTCGCAGACAAACACTGAATAAATTAGCGTGCTATAAACAATATGTATAAATGTATATATAAGGCAAGGCATAATTGTGCAATGGATATAAACCGAAGAAAATGGGGAAAAAGCGCAGCAATCTGAAGCAGTTGTAGCAGTAGTAGTAGCCTCTTAGCCAAGATTGCATGCGCCTGCAAAAAGACGTTGTGGCTTGTGGCCCACTTGTGTGCGGCCTTCAATGGTGCTGAGTGGTGCCGAGTGGTGGTACTGATGCTGCCAACAATAAACGGCACGCAGAGCACAGTGACTTTAATATTTATTGCGTTTTAAAAGACGCATCCAAGAATGGGCAAACTGTTTGCTGCTGACGTTCAGCGAGCTAGCCTGCCTGCCTGCCTGCAAGTTGGCCATAAATCTCGGCCAAGTTGGCTGCAAATTATATAATGGGCTACTGGCCATTTTTGGCCAAAGTGTTTGCCCCGTTGTTCCAGTTGACCAAATTGCCAGCTACTTTTCTTTTGGACCCGGTTCCGCACAGAAACACCTGAACCGGAAGTGCGAAAATAAAAAACAGAATACAAATAAAAATAAACCGCGCGCAGCAGCTGACTCTGTCGAGTCTGAGATATTGATTTTGATTGGCAAGGAACGTGTGTGTATGTGCCGCAGCATGTTGTATATAATGATGGCTAATAAATCAACAGAGATTGCATGGAATGGAATCTGGCCATCGAAGCATCCAAAGCATAGTACAGTCAGCGGCATCTTTTGTCTGGCGTTTCCTGCATGGCGTTGCCAATGCCAACAAATTAGCGCAACGGCGCAAGGCGGCAAAAGGCAAAATCATAAGGCTTAAACCAACACACAAAAGACACACAGACAGACAGACAGCCAGACAAAGAGAGAAACAACACTCTTCAGCACATGCAGTCTATCAATCAGTCAATGCAACTAGCTAGCAAACAAATGCAATGGCTTTTGTTGTTCTTGTTGTTATTGTTTGTGGCGAGGCCAATTTTCATGTTTGTGCAGCCAAGTGGACACTCGAAAGAAAACTTGTGGCTCTTCTTGTTTGTTGGCCCAGCCAAATGCCGATCGCTTAACCCATCAAATGCCATCATCAGAAGTGAAGCACAAAAATATTTTGTCAATGCAGCAAACTTTGAATTTTAATTGCTCTTAAGTTCATATTATACAAAACAATTCTTAAAGGCAGAAGTTGGAGATACGTCACTTATCTCGCGAGACAACAACAGCTGAAGTGGAGTTTTTTCAAGAGCGAAGTGTGCTTTAGTCAAGACAACTTCAGACATAATATATACCAACTGTTCATATACACAAACAGTTCTAGTATTTACACACACATTCTTCTTCTTCGGTTTTATTTACAGTTTGTAAAACATATGCAAACAAGAAAAGTATTTACGGTTAGCGGGCAGGTGTCTTGGCTTTTTCTCTGTTATGATTGCTTTGATATAATTGTAAATTGCATTCATACAATTATCAGTATTCATAGTTGACATAGTAAGTTTATATAAATATTTTAAGAAAATATTTCAATAAAATACTTTATCATTCTAATATTTTATAAGTTTTTAACTACTATATATAACCGTTTGGGCTGTGCATTCAGTCAATTGGCACAGTCGGTCAATTAGCTTAATTAAATGCACATAAAAATTCCAAAGCAATAACTAATCGATTATTTGATTTATTTGTTGTACAATTTCATATATCTTTCAACGCAAATACTTTCAAGTTTTTGAAAGGCAATTTGTTTAAACATGACAAGTGCTACGCTGATAGTTGATAGTTGTGCTTGACAATTGAATTATGGCCTCTTGTCCCGGCTGGACTTTTGTCAATCGCTTTTAACTACGTTTGTTCGGTTGTCAAACGGTTAAGGCCAAAAACAAAAACCGAGGAAGAAGCAGAAGAAGAAGCAGCAGCAGCCGCACACAACTTGTATGCAGTTTGAAAGTTTTGTCGCCTGTTTGTTGTGGATTTTTGTGTGTTCAAAGAAAAAGAAGAAGAAGTGCATCATCTGCTCTCGGTTGGGGCCGCCAGTTGGAAATGGGTTAATGGCACATTCTAATAGTTAGGGGCCAGGAAAGTAGGCAGGCCGTCATTTGTGCTAACAAATTTATTACTCAGCTCAGCTCAGCTCGAACTCCAACTTTAACTTGGTTGTGCGGCAAATATATTTTTGTTTATTTTTTTTATACATGAATATTGCGCTCGAAATTGGCTTAAATGCCAAGCGTTAGGCAATTAGCTATGCGCGCTGTCGTTGGGTGGGTGGAACACTATAAGCAACAATTTACAGTTAGTTTGCGCCATGTTGACAGTTACGTGCACCGCTGTGGCAGCAAACAGCAACGGGCAACAGTAGCAACTGCCACCTGCACCGAACGTTAAATTGGCGTTGCATAAATTAGCCAACAATGTGGAGCAGTCAGCCAGCTTGCCACCATCAGGTTGCATTGTTGCATTGCTTTTAGGAATATGAAAGAGAGGAGAGAGGAGAGTGCAAGGAGTGGGTGTGGTGTGCTGTGTGCTCTCTTGCCACAATTCACAGCCTTTTGTACTTGCGTAATGCATTTTCACGCAATTTATAACAGTTTGCCGAAATTGGGTCAACTGCAGCTGAATGAAGTTGGAGCTGGAGCTGGAGCAACAGGTGGGCCGCCCACAAAGAACTGTGCCTCAAAATGCATTTTGCATTCTGCATTTTGCATTTGATTGAGTCGTAAATTGGCAACGCACACACACACACATAACTACACTTGAAGAAAGAAAGGCCAGTGCTTAAATTAAGTAGGACAATTCCTTTGTTAAGTATTCGTCACAAGTACTCATAGCTATAACAATGATTTGAATGTAACCAACTTAAACTTAGAAAGCTGGAAAAAAATCTGTAAAATAAGATAATAATATAAAAATGTGGAGTACATTGCTAAGAATTTTTAGGAACGATTAAATGTTTACTTATTTTTGCTTATAATAATAATAATAATTTTAAAATTATTTTATAAAAGGATGACAATTTACTTCCCCCTGCAAGAACTTCACGTTTCTAAAGAACTTATATGACATCTTATTTAAAGTTGTCATTTTCTAGATTTGAGAAATATTATAACTTGTTTTTAGATCAATCTGAAAAAAATATTAATTCTTTAAACAACAAAAAGTATTTTTGAATTATTATGTTTATTTTTTGGTACACAATAAATCTTTATTGCAGTAATAAAGTTTTATATCTGTATCTGAGCTTCGCTAAGTGCACATGCTACAGTTAGACATAAATTATTCAACTGTGGGAGTTGCCACCCGTTTCGTCGTCGTCGGCATCGTCGTCATCGTCGTTGTTGTTGCTGTGGTATAAACATTTATGGCTGCAACTTTGCCGCTTCGACCTGATTTCAATGCACACAACACAACACACACAGCATCATTTCCAGAAGAAACCGGAGCCAGTTGTTGTTGTTGCAACAGTTGTTGCAACCGCTGATGATGATGCGGCTTTGGCGTGCGCTTTTCAATTTACTGGCCGCCGTTTCCTTTATTTATTTTTTTGGTTTTTTTTTATATTTTTGTGGATTTATATGTGTGTGGCTGTCAGCTTTTTCAAGCTTTATGAATTCTTACTTTTAGGCCAAGAATTTTAGAGTCGCAGTAAACTAATTATACGACACGTGCTAAGCTGCAGCAAAACGCAGCAGGGGGGGTGGAGAAACTGACAATGATTATAAATTGCATACAGTTAAGCAATTCAGTATGTATGTATGTGTGATTGTCTATTTTGCCAACAGCTACATTTTCTGCAATTTAATTTGCCAGCTTTCTAAGCATGCATATGGATTTGAGCTAGTTTTCTAGATATTTATATATTTAAACGTTTTTTTATTGGCTTTTATTGGCACTTAAATAGAATTTGATGCCAATCGAGAATTACCAAGAGAGAGAAAAAGGCAAAACTAATGAAAGTGTCAAGTGAAGAATTCACAAAAAAAAGTAAATGAAAAACTTAAACTAGGCTGCAACTTTCTTAAGCGACTCACACGACCCCGAACCCCAGGGCTTAAGAGCTCTTAAAGAAAGCGAAAATTGACTTTTTTACGGCACTTGGCACACGCCGCAAAAGAAAGAGAGAGAACCCTCAGAAACACACACAGTTGTCATAAAGTTCTATGTCACGTAGCTTAAATAAAATGTGTTTTTATGGCGCGATTAGTGCTGGATTTTATGGTGCCTAAAGCATATCACACGAAAAAAAAGCGCAAAACAAACAACAATAAGTGAGAGGAAAAAGTGAAAAGAATGTCAAGTGTTAATTGCCTTCGCATGGACGGTGGCGGTGGCTTCGTCTTCCATCTCCACCTCTATCTCTGATGAAGATTGAGTTGTAGCATCTTGTGTTTCTTTTTATGGTTTTCAAGTGTTATGTTTATGGGCATGTGAATTAAGATCCAACAACAACTCAACACTCAGCTACTCAACTTTGTGTGTGTCATTGGATTATAAATTATAATAAACGATTTTAAATGGCAAAAAGACACACACAGACAATTTAACTTGTCAATTGGTTAGCTAGAATCTTAAAGGGTAGCCTAATAAACACATTTGCTTGAATAAAAATTATGTTAATGTGGAAAATTTGTAGAGTTTGAACCAAACTAGATGGATGGAAAAGGAAGATATCCTTAAGAGTTTTGTACGAGTTTCTCAGGCTTGGAGATCAAGTATTCTTGTTTTTGGTTGTGAGTTGATTCTACGGCCGTCAATCAGCTAGGACAAAAAGGTTTGAGTATGGAAATACGTTAAGTTAGTTAGCTGATTGGATGGACGCTTAATAACTATTAAAGAATTACGCTATGGTCATAATGTAGAACCTTGGGTTGTTCAAAAGAATATAGGCAAAGCTGCTGCACAACCATGAAAATAATAGTTAAAGGCCATCATTAAGCTTTATCCTTACATTAAGCTTTATCCTTTCCCTAACTAACCAACATTAAAAATTAATTGCCTATCGAATCAACACAATAATAAAAAATAAATACTTAGAAGTTGTATAAATTAATTGCATATTCAATTGAATTACTTTAACCGCAAGGCTTTTTAATTAATTTTTAATTAACATTAAGTTACTGCCAAATGTTGAAGGCCCATAAAAATCAGTCAAGTAAAATATAGCAATAAAGAAAACTAACGGCTCACCGAATACTTTTCTGTTAACAAAGAATACAAAAAAAACCAAATAAAAATAGAAGTGCAGTGCATAATATGAGATATTAGGCTGAAAAGAGTTACCCATGATAATAAATACGAAACGATGCAGAATAATTCGAAACCTGCAGCATCAAGACGGAGTAGAAGAGGAAGCAGAAGGAAACAGCATATTAGCAGCGAAGTCCAAGAGTCTAGAGTCTCGAGTCTAGAATCTAGAGTCTAGAGTCAATCGGCATTCAAGTCGGCGGCATTATCATAAACTAAATATAGCAGCAAATATCAATTTGATTGTGAATGCAATGTAGTAAGGGAGAGGAGGTCGGTGGTGGTGGTGGGTGCCTTTAGCCCGGCAGCAAATTGAGTGCAGTTGAGTTGCGGTTGCATTGTTGCATTTGTGGCAAGTACCGTTGAAAAGTGTGGAGCACACAGTCAAACACACACACCAGAAGTTCACGTTCATGTCCGGCTGCTGGCCAGTGATAAATTATCACTGTTGGCCTGGCCATTAGTTTATTCGGAAATGTACGAGGTGGCTGGGTTGGCCAGGCCATTGCCAAGCCAAGCGTGGCCGTGTTACCAATTCACTTGACGCTTAAACTTATTGCAACGTTTGCAATGAGAATGCGCTTTAAGCCCTCGCCACGATCATCATGACCATGGCCAAGGCGTTGGCGTTTATTATGCAAATATTTTAGACGCTGGGTAAATTAATATGCTGGGCTAAAGTTGCTTTGCTTTGGCTTCGGCTTTGGCATCGGCTTCAGTTTGAGCAACGCTTGGCTACACAATTGTCGCATTCATTTAACGGCACTTGGCTGATTGTTATTTAAAGTTTAGTTCATAACAATTGTTGTTGTTTATTTGTTGCTGTTCTGCTGTTACTGTTGCAAATTTATTGCTTCGCATAGTTAACAACTTGATTGGTAGCGTTGGGCAGTTGCCTGACATTGAAATGTAGGCCTGCCATTGATGCCCGCCAATGATTGTCCTCCATCTTGGCTTAAATCTTGTGTTGTTGTCGACGACAATGTTGCAGTTGTCATGCTGCATAAGTGGACTCCAGCTGTGTTGCATAACTAACAATGTATGCATAAATAGTAACAAAAACTCAACTAAGCAACCAGCTAAAAACTAACGGTAGTCGCCGCTTTGACATGCCAAAGAATTTGAACAATGTGCAAAGAGAGATTTTTTTTTTATCTTTTTTGTTTGTTTCGCTATGCGGGCAGAGAGTGAAAGATGCAGAACGAACCGGTCGGTCCGTCTGTTTGTCTGCCCATATACCATTTAGCAATGCAAATAGCCGCTGTTTAAGCTTATAGATAATGTCATTCACATTCGCAATGCAAAAGTGGAGAGGAAACTAGTGAAACTATCGCAAATATGGCTTGAAAAAAACTCGAACATGTTTTCATCTTGAATTCTGCATTAATGATAATACACACACACACACACAATCCGATACTCTTCACTCTCAGGCAGTTTGACATGCAAAAACAATTAAAGCATTTTAGCTTGATTAGCTCAACACGCAAGTTCGTTGCCTAAGTCATTTGGTTTATTTAATGGTCAGTAGCCTGAATGAATTTGATAAGCCTAACTAAGAGCGAGGCCATGAGGGTCTAATTGAATTTCAATTTGAAATGCCTTTCGTGGCTGGCATCAGAAATAGGCTAATGGCTAAGCATTCACAATTGCACAGAGGCCAAAATTGAGTATCAATCAAATGGCAAGCTCGTTCCCTAAGTCTTTTGTTTGTGCGAAACAAAGAAGAGAAAAAACCTATTGGGCCTACTCGACGGCAAACCTTCACTTACTACTATCTTAAGTTAAGTTAGAACCATTCTTCTCTCCCTCGCTCAGAGTTAGACTTTACCGCAAATTTAAAAAAAAAAAACCAAGAACTTTAAAAAGAACGTAAGACCTGTTTACAAGCATGATTGATAGATAGATGCGATAGACGAAGAAGCTACCGGCTACCAAGGCGATCCCAAGCCTTGTTAATGTTCAATTAGTAAAATTGATAGACACATATATAGATAGATATCTATGGAAAAACATCAATGGAAAACAAAACAAAAAAGAAAATCCGAAAACAAAATTACTTTGAATGTTAATTAAAATGGGTTTTTCTTTGTGTTTTGTTCAGTGGCATGGAAATATGAAATTCTAACCGCAAGAATCGATTCTAACCGCATGCCACACACATTTGCCACATGCCACATGCGTTCGTATACCGTTCGTTTCATACTTTTATTACTTTTCATTACATGTTTTGGGGGGGTTTTTCTTTTAGTTCGGTACGGTTCGGTTCGGTCAATGGCTCATTATATATGGGTTAGCAGGTGATCCAAAGGCCGCCAAGCAACAATGAAAATCTTTTGTTTTTTACAATCTTTTGCCCAAAAAAAATATATATATGGCCAGTGGTGTTATTAGAAGCGTGTCGGTCGATGGGACTCTATAGCTGGCTATAGCCTATAATTATCATAAATTCATTCATAGAACTAATTGCACATGGAAGTGAGTGTTACCGTAATGAACCGTCCTGAACTCAGCCCAACTGAGCTTAGCCCGCACTATTTTCCCTAACTTAAACATTTTTTTTCGTCTTGTTTTTAAGTTTTTCAGGCCTTAAGGCATGTTATTAACTTAACGGTACACTTGGCCGCTCTTTTTTATTTTTTTTTCTGGTTTTTTTGGTTTTCGTTATTCCATAATTTATGTGTGAGCAAACGGCAGGTGGTGCACTTGTTGTATTTTGCATGCCCAAGCCACCGCCAGGTGGCGCAACACAACGCGCCCAGCCCCAATAATTAATTATGTAATGTAGGCAAAAAACAAAAACAAAGATTCTTTCTTTCTCACGCCACCCCCTTACTTAAGCGGAATTGTAAGCAGCGAGATTATCTCACAGATGCCGCTGGAAACGCCTTGCAACAAGAAGTTTTTTTGTACTTAATATGCACACAATTGGCCGTAAAGTTTGTGTTGGCCATAAAGCCAAACACGTTTCAAAAACATTAAAATATAGACATAAATTGGCGGAGTGTTAACATTTGATGTGGCAGGCATTCAGAGCAAACACTCACTTTTAATTTTCAAGCCCTTAAGATTTCATTAGATTGATGAGAGAGCCATTACAATCAAAACAAACATGCAATTTGCCAGCCTTTTTTTATGTTGTGCTTGCATAATTTTATTTATTGCACCGGGAAAGCTCAGAGGATTAGTTTTGGAGCTTTAGAAGGTTGGGAAAATAATCTTTTTTTTTCAACACAAAATCATAATAATAAAAGATTTCATATCGAAGCTAAAATAAAGTTTTTAAAAATTTGTGTCAAATGTTTTTTTTTTTTATAAAGTCAATGCTGGAAGTGAAATACATAATTAAAATCAGGAATTATTGTTGTTTTTCTTTATTTAGTTATTTTAAATCTCTTTTTTATTTTTAATTATTTTGACTATCTTTCGCTGTCATTTAAAAGTTTTTTAAACTAACTCATTTTGTATTATCCCCAAAAAAAAAGAGAGTTTTCATTCCGAAAATAATAAAAAAAAATCCCTCAAATACCTCACTGTCCTCACCGCCTCACTCAGTTTAGTATGTTAAATCTAAAAGCGTTTAATGTATTCTCTTAAAAAAAGCTGTGTTTTGATTTTGATAAAGCGGGTGAAAATGATGTTTCACAGCATGATATCCATTTCAAACAGAAAACTAAAAAAAAAAAAATAAGACGCCTGCCAGCTTTATTTCAATGGCTCTCATTGCAAGCCAAATACAAATGTGTGTTGAGTTTTTACCTTTCCCAGGCGTCAACACACATTTCACACATTTCAACTTGTTTGGCGGCGGCCTTACACATTTCTTTTTATTGTTGTTGTTGTTGTTGCAATAACAAGCAAGGCAAAATCCATGTTCAGGCTAGCCAGCTGTTGCTTTAATTAAACTCTGTTGAGACCTTACAAGCCAAGCAATTAATGCTCGAGCACCAAACACAAAACGTGTGCAACAACAACTACAACAACATCAACAACAATAAAAGAAGTGCCGTTTTCATGGTATTAACCTGGCCTAATATACAACAACTAATAAAATGTGCACAAGAGGAATTACATAAATTACGCGTAACGTGAAATTAGTTAGAATCATTAACATTTTGCACAAAGAGCTAAATTCTAATTCCTTGCCCCTCTTCTTGTTGCAGGCAAAATGTTTCTACGCCGGTGCACTTTTCTGCTGTTGCTCTGCCTAATTGCGAGTGACGCCAACGCTGTTCGCAAAACGAAGCGTCCTGTCAAGCCCGCCAAGCAGACGCTGCCACGCACCAATATAACGCCAGTGCCACCAGCAGTTGCAGCTCAAGCGGCAACAACATCACCAACAACAAGCAGCAGCACCAGCAGCCCCTCGACAACGTCGTCGTCGTCGTCGACAACAACAACAACAACAACTGCAACAAGTGAACATAGCATTGAAATTGCAGATGCACCAAAACAGTTGACCGCAGGAAGTGGCAGCAACAGCCCCAGCAGTGCGATTAGCAACGCTGAGCTGCCCAAACCAATCTTGCCACAAAATGATGCACAGCCCGAGCTAAAGGCGGACAAGGCGTCAACCGAGACAGCGGAGGAGGAATGCGATCCAGATATGATTGGCTTTGAAATAATTACGGGGTAAGCGTCATAAAAATATAAATAATAATCATCATCTCGAAACCAAACAGCAAACCCTTAATACCAAATAAATTATACGCAATTAAGACATTACGTAAAATTAGCTACACTTTCACGTTGGTGCACTGAAAAAAAAGAATCTAACTAAAAAATAGTTATAGTTTCTAAGAATTCGTTTTTTAATATTGCTGGGAAAATTCGATCATAGATATATTCCATACTTAGATCTAAAATATTTGACCACCATAATCTTTTCTTCAAGTGTAGTTATTTCAGTTCTACATTCAAGTTAATAAACAAAAAAATGAACCGTAATGAACTGTAGTCATGTCTATTCAATTTTTGCCAATTAAGAAATTTGCATCGAATCGCGTCTTAACGGTAATTCACCGACATGCAAATGTGTTTGGGGGCGGGCGGGCAGCAGCCGTGGTTCTAATCAGTAGTCAATGGGCGTGGCATGTGGGCGTAACGAGGCTTGTCTAATCGGCATGGTTTGTTTCTTTTTTGATGTCAGGCGGCAAGCCAGCAGCGAGTTTGTTGCCTGAGTCTTTTCTGTTTTGTTTTTTGTTTTGCCGCTTACTCATAAGCTGGTTATGAGTGTGAGTGTGTGTGTGTGTGTGTGTGTGTGTGTGTGTGGAGCCACCATGACGTTATATTCGGTTAATGCGATTAAGGGTCACTTTCATTTTTCATATTCGTTACGCTGCGGCAGGTTTTGTTGACTTATCAATTTGTTTAACATGAATCTGAGAATTAGAGCTAATTTTAAGGCTTTTGAAATAATAAATAAAAATAAATATACTATGTTAGAATGAATATATGTATTGGGATTCTTAACAAGAACTTTTCTTAACAAACTAATGCAATTAATTCCAATTCTCATCAAATTTCTTTAGGCAATAAATTTGGTTCATTAAAATCAAGTTTATTGAACAATTTCCTGCGTTTAATGTGCACTTCCTGAGCTTGAAAATTGTCGAATCTTGTTAAACGTTGTTTTTTTTTTTTTGATTTTACAGTTACGTGTTGTCGGCGCCCTCAAAAATGTTGGATACCCTGCCTGGGACACTGATGCTCACCGACTGTTTGGAGGCTTGTCAGAGCAACGAATCCTGCAGCTCTGTCAACTATGAAACCGGCTTGTGTGTGCTTTTCAAGACAACCGCCGATAAATTGCCAGGTGAGTTAGAAAGTGTGAGAATCTCAACAACAGAGTTGTTGCAGCTGCTGTTGCCTGCATCTTTTTTTTTTTTTTCTATTTTGTGTGCCAAAGAAAGTTCAATAAGTTTCTTGTTGGCTGGCCAACGCCACGGCTCATTCATTCAATTACTGAGTTCTAGTTCATGGTGGCCAACGGAGACAGAGAGAGACAACAGTGAGCTGGGTGCAGGCGCATAAATCACCAGCACAAAAACAAAAAAAAACAACAACAAAAACACCTTTTGCTTTTACGCATGATTTGGCAGTCTTGAGGCAAGACAGGCTAGACAGGCAGGCTGGCAGGCTGCTGCGGCTGCAACAACGTTGTCTTTTAGGCCTAGGCAAACTAGATTTTGCCCATATAGTTATTCTGTAAACTGGCTTTTGGCCAAAGCAAACGCATTATTTATTTTTTGCCAGCCAGCCAGTTGTCGTTGCCGTTGTTGTTGCCGTTGCCGTTGCAAGCATTTATTTCGTGTGTGTGCTGCTGCGTTTTTCTTAACGCCTGTTACTTTGCAGTGAAGGGGCGTGTGCGTAAAAAAAATACCAACCACACGCACGCACCACACACACGCACACTTGCAACACCGCTCGACAGCTGGCACCGTTTTCTTTTTGCTTTTTTTTAATGTATTTCGATTTCAATTTTTTCGTTTTTCATTTTCCAGGCTCACTTTCGCGCTCACAATTTCCGGTTTTCACGATCTACGCACAGAAATCGTGTTTGGGCGTACGTCCTTGCTCGAAGGCCTGGTGCGTAGATCGCGTTCAAGGTTATCGCCTGCCCGAACATGTCAAATCTAGTCAGACGGTTCTGTCCCGACGCGACTGCCTAGAACTTTGTCTGGGCGAAACGGAGTTTACATGCCGGTAAGTTTTTGATTGATGAAGATGCTTCATTGCGATTACATAATATGTATGTTAACAAGTTGATCCAGTTATATGTATGGGGTATAGGTAACATAATAATCAAGTGTTATTTATAGTAGTCTCTCTTACTAAACGGATACTCTTGAAAACTGGTTCGATCTAGATAAGTGTGCGGTGCAACGATGAACTGTAAAAGTAATTACTATAAAAACTTGAATCGATTTGTGATAATAAGCGGGCAGAAGTAGGAGAAGAGTGAAGAAAGAAGATCTCGCTGTCACTACAGATTAAGATTTTCAAACCAAGATTAAGTTGAGAGTGTGAAAAGCTGACAGCTTTAGACATTTGGCTATATATAATATTATAAGCCAAATAAATTAAAAAGTAAATTGGAGCATCAATAGAAAAGCAGGAAGAAGGAATAAAAACCTGAATCATGAAAAGTTCTTTTCTAAAATTCTTATGGAACATAAAATACTATAATAATAAAATCTTCAAACTATTTAAAGGCAGCTTTTTTCTACACAACTAGTTTTATTCTACAAATCTGTTTACTCTAATATCGTCTATCATTCTGTTCCTTTTCTTTACCTCCCTCTCTGCTACAATTATCATCTTACAACTATTCTCTGCTTCTTGAACTGAATGAAACATACACACACATCTCTCTGCCGCTCATAACTCTCGCCTTGCGCAGCTCGGCCAACTTTTATCGCCATTCGGGACTGTGCGAGCTATCCGATATGGATCGTATAACCCTTTCGGCTGCTAACAGCGTTGAGGCCTATGAAGGCGCCGACTATCTGGAGAACAATTGTGCTGAGGAGCCAAGTAAATTGTGCGAATTCAAACGCATCTCGGGCAAAATCCTTAAGACAGTCGATTCCGTTTATCAGGACATTAATACCATCGATGAGTGTCGCGATCTGTGTTTGAACTCACCTTATAGGTAAGCAAGCACAAGCATTCACAATGAATGTCTTTTCACACAAATATTCTTTCTTCTCTTCGCTGACAGATGCCATTCGTATGATTACAATGACACTGGTGACATGGTTTGCCGTCTTTCGCATCATAGTCGCGCCACACTGACGGATGTGATGGATCCCTATCTGGATGTGCCCGAGGCAGCCACTTATGAGCTGTCCGCCTGTTATAATGTGTCGATTGAATGCCGTTCCGGTGAGATGATTACCAAGATTCGCACCTCCAAGCTCTTTGATGGCAAGGTCTATGCCAAGGGTGCACCCAAATCTTGTGCGGTTAATGTCAACAACTCGTTGGAGTTTGATTTCCGCATGGGCTACAATGATCTCGAGTGCAACGTGCGTCAGAGCGCCTATGGTCGTTATATGAATGATATTGTCATTCAGCATCATGATATGATTGTCACCTCGTCGGACTTGGGTCTAGCTGTCAGCTGTCAATATGATTTGACCAACAAGACGGTGCTGAATGATGTCGATCTGGGTGTAACGGGCGAGATTGAATCGTCGCTGAGCGAAGAGATTACCATAGATTCACCGAATGTCGTTATGAAAATTACCTCACGCGACGGTAGCGATATGAAGCGTATTGCCGAGGTCGGTGATCCGTTGGCTCTGCGCTTCGAGATCGTTGAACAGAACAGTCCGTATGAGATCTTTGTGAGGGAACTGGTTGCCATGGATGGTTCGGACAGCGCTGAGATAACATTGATCGATGCTAATGGCTGCCCCACAGATCAATATATCATGGGCACCATACAGAAGCTGTCACATAATCGCAAGGTGTTGCTCTCACAATTCGATGCCTTCAAGTTTCCTTCGAGCGAAGTGGTTCAGTTCAGGGCTTTGGTTACACCATGCATTCCACGCTGCGAGCCGGTTATTTGTGACAGTGAGGATGGCGCCAACGGGGAATTGAAATCTCTTGTCTCCTATGGCCGCAGGAAGCGTTCCATTGTTAATGGCACCGATGGTGGTAAGTAGTCAAAGTCTATTTTTTTTGTTTGGCATACGATCCAACTCATTACGCTCATTGCTAACTGCTCACAAATTTGCAGGCGAATTTATGCTTAGCACACGCCAGCGTCGAGATGTTGGTGGTGCAGCTCCCAATGATGATAACATACTGCTCGTGCAGTCCATACAAATCACCGACAAGTTTGGCTTCCAATCCGAGGACGGCAGCCAACAGCACCAGCACCCATCGGAGCCCCATGAGAAGGCATACGCGGGCGTTGCCCAGGACAAGCTCACTTGTCTTAATGGCTATGGTAAGTCCAAATTTTGGCTTCTTCATATTTTTTCTGCTTTTTTTTTTACATTTTGTATTCATTTTTCCTCCTGTGAAAATGCCCAATCAAGAGCAAATCAAAAGCAAGTAAAGCAAGCTCAGGTTTTCAATACTGATTTGCATAGACAAGGCGTTGTGCAGTGCACACTGAGAGAAATGTGTGTGAGAACAAGTTGATTTATATTTTCAAATCAATCAATCGGTTCGACCCACTGTTTCACCCTTAGGTTTGGTTCATGTATATTTGTTTAAATGTTTTGATTAAGGTTCGAAACTTGGTTCCTGGTTTAAGCTTAAAAGCTTTTGATTATTTTTTTCGATTGCGTTAAACTTCATTCGAATTTTTGTCAACAGTTTTCAGAGTTAGTTTGTATATTCTTTTTTTTTGTAGTGTATAGTGCTTGTACTTCGTGCTGCTGCCAGCCAACAGCGGGTGGCTTTGCGAATTGCGAAGCTGCGTTTGCAACTGCAGCTGCCTGAATTCTGTATTCTGTATTCTGATTTCCTTTGACTGCTTCTTCGACTGTTGCCTGCTGCGTCGTGAGCCAGCGGCTTGGCTTGTTTTGGCCATTGTTGGCTGCTCGCTAATTTTGATAATGAATCAATTTTTCATCATTGCCACTGAGAGACTTGCATGAGAAATAAATTGGATTCTTCTCCGACTGTGCCATTGTTGTTCTTGTTGTTGTTGCCTCATGTCCAGAACGTGTTTGGCTCCAACTGCCAACAAGTTATGATGCAGATGCAAATGCTGACGTTTCGGCCGGCTCACGACCAGGTCACTGGTTCATTGTGATGTGACTTTAAGCCACAGCTGTGGCCAGGTTGAGATTAGATGATGATGATGATGCCTCTACTTTTTTCATGCTGCTGTTGCTGCATTACTGCACGCCTTATTTTCGTGCGGCGCGAAAAAGTCTGCACAGTTAGTTAGCAATATTCCCCCCTTTCTTTTTTCCTTTTGTCTACACTTGCCAGAAAAATGTATGGAATTTCAAACTAATTTGAAGTGTAAACTTTGGCAAGGTCAAAACAACTAGAATAGCCAATGGAATACAAACTATAAATTGTATTTTGATAACCTTAAATCGCATCTAGGTAAAAGAACTTGAACTAATAAAGAAATAGATCGTACTTAATCCAAGAAATTTTGCTCTTACTTCTAAACGATTCTAACATCAATCGATTAATTGAAGAGCGTGCAACGTTATGACAGCGATAACCTAACACGTTCTTGAATTTAGAGTAACATCGTTTTTCTTTGAGTGTACGTGTAGGTAGGATGATGTGCTGTTGTCATTGCGGCGCTATTTTTGTTTAGTAGAGCAATTGCCATGCTTTTGCTTTGGACATGGCGCATTAATAACAAATGCAGCGTTGAAGCGTTAAATGTACAGCTTGTTAGAGATGGCAGCAGCAGGTCCAGATGCTGCCACCGCCACTGCTGCTGTGATTCTGTGGGGACTGCAACATGTACCTAAAGCAGCTGCCACATCAATTTCTGTTGCAATTACGTTGCTGCTGTGGCAGCCGCAAAACCAAAACGCGCGTCCAAGCTCATTGGCCGCAATTAGAGCAACGGTTTTCTCCATCGTTTAAGCTCATTTGCCACACACATAGCACAAACCGAGAGAGACAGAAAGAGAGACAGGGAGAGAGAGATATTTGACGCGTGTGGCATGTGGGTATCATGTGGCAATCAATCTAGCGGCTAGTTCTATATATTTCTCATAATACTCCATAATTTCTACAGATCTATTGGAATTATGCCATTCCTTCAATTACATCATTTCGAAAACGTTTTTCGACTTTTATCTCTTTCTCTCTCTGCCGACGAACGCGATCCATTAACATAAATTATATCTCAAAGTCATCAGATTAAACGGTTCTATTTTTTAGTTTCCACAGCGATCAGGCTAATCAATTATGATTATCATTAAGTTTATTTTGGATAATCTCTTGCGTTGGATTAGCTTAATGATCAATAATCAAAAGGAAGTCGAAACGATTTTAGTTACATGTTCAGATGAATTATTTTAGAGATCAATCAATTTTATAAGCTTCTGCATTAATTTGACTTAACTATTTGGGGGCTATTGATGCTTTGATTAAGTTTTCCAAAGCAATTTAGACTTTGACCTCACTCACGTCTGACCTCAAATGCGTTTGGGGAAAATCCAAAATAAAGAATTCCCCTACGATTCATAGGCTATGATTTTGCGAAAGAATAAGTTCGCAATGTCCTACGGTTTGGGCTGTGTGTTGATAGCAGTCAGTCAGTCAATTAGTTAGTTATCTTTATAGGCAATCAGCTCATATTTATTATAACTGTTAATCATCCCCCAAAGTAAATAAATCATATTGCTTTTCAATTCTCAATCAACTTTCAACAAACTTTTATTCAAATATCCCTTTTTCACTGACTTTCTCAACTATTAACGAAAAATCTAGTGCAATACGTGTTTCTTATCAGTTCGTTTCTTCACTTTCATCTCAAGTTCGTTGCACATCCGATTTTGTTGCACTGGTTCCCATAATGCTATAAACTTTAAAAGCCCAACAAGAACAACGGCAACTTATGTTCATTGTTCTTTCGGTTGTTTTGAGCGTCGGACTTGGATGCTTTGAAATTGTTTCGACAATTCGATTTTTGTTAGCTGCCCTCTCTGACGGCTTACCGTTTATTGTAATTGTAATAATTTTATGGTTTTTATGGTGGAAAGAGAACGAGTTTCGTTGTTGTAGAAAGAGTGAGACAGAGTGATAGACCGAAACAGATAAAAGGCAAAGCGAGCACATAAATAAAAATAAAGGCTTCAAGTGCGTGCGTTTTGTTATTGAAACTCGTTAAAAGTCATTGCCAAGCCAACAAACCACGATCAACGACAACGATGACGACCGCGACAACAACAACAACAACAGTAACAAACAAGAAACAACAAACATTGGTTGTTGAGTTTGTTGTCGGCGCTTACTTTTTATGGGCATTTGATGTACAGCAACAACAAGCATGCATTGCATATGTACCCGCCGCTGTTATCTGTGATAGTCATCAGTAATGTTGTCATCATTATGATGATCATCATCATCTTAAGAATTTCGTGAACTGGTCAATGCGCAACAACGCATGCAACAACAACAACATGCTACATTTTTAGTTTTGGCGGCACTTTCACCTCTATTCCTAACCATTGGCATTTCGAATTTCCTCTTCTTTCGTTCGTTCAAATCTAACATCTCCGGTCTGTTCGGACTTGGACTTGGTCTTATTTATGTTTGTGGCATGTTGCACTTTTGAGAAAACGAAAAATACGCCACATGCCGCATGTAGAAGAGCTCTGAAAGTGAAGTTCAACTGAAAATAAAGTAGTATAAGATTGGTTTGGGAAAAATATGCAATTCATGCACTAAATTGTCGCTGCTTTATTTCTCATTGTTTTTTTTTTGCTTTTTTGTTGATGTTCAACTTGTTGCTGTCCAAGTTGGTCAGTTGGTCGTCGGTCGTTGGTTTTGTTTCATTGTTGCTCAGCAGCAGAGGCTCACTCTTTTTTTTTGGTCTACTCGGTAACTGGGTCAAGTGTCTTGTCTTGTCTTGTCTGTTGTACACTTTTGTTTTCTTTGATAATAAAGTCGGATTCGGAATTCATTTGATTCCTTGTTCTATTGTTGCTCTCATTTGTTTGGCGATTCTCTCTTTTGTTTTTTTCCTTGTCGTTGAATCCAGTTCTTCTTGCATTAAATAAAATTATAGGTAGAGGTTTGATTGGGATTCGGAATTATTATGAATAGATGATTGACAAATCCAAGGTACAATTCGCTGGTACGATTTGCATCTGTTCTTCATATCTCCACAGTTTTAAACATAGAAAAGGATATCTTCATGTCGAGCTTTTACCTTCTCACCTCTAACTTTATCGTTCTCTTCCTCTCTCTCTCTCTACTTCCAGGTCTAATCTTTGCTGGCTCACTGTTTCTGCTCGCCCAATTGAGTATCTTTGGCATTTGGAAGACCGTACAGGGACGCACCAAGAAGGAACGCTATCTGTATCAATCGGATCCCACGCCCACTATAACATACGGTGCGCCCACAATGTTGTACGGACCACCACCGGCGGCAGGATCGTCGGCAGCCTCGTTGGCGTCGTCGGGTGCGTCGCATATGAGCAGCGCCAAGGATACGTTGAGCAAATTGTATGATAGCGGCATTAATGGACGCTATGGTCAACAGTACTAGACTGGGTATCGGATAGCTCTCAACACTTTAGCTGGGAACAAACGCAATATGCCTCGAAAGCTTCAAAAGATTCGATGAGACTTGATTTAGCACATATCTATATCTATATAGTATGTACGATGATGCGAAATGCAAAAACGAAAACAAATCATTTGAAACATTTTTAGTTTAATTCACAAAAAAAAAAAAAAAAAATCAGTAAAAACCTTAGCTTAAGCTCTAATTTAATTAAAACTTAAACGAATACGCAATTTTATTCAAATGATATGAAAACAATTTATTTAATGCGCGCTTTTAAATGCTTGGGAAAAATAATATATATTCCAGCATTTTAAAACTGCGCATTGCATTTACACGTATATAGCCAAAACTGAAGAATTAAGCAAAGAAAAAACAAAATGTTTTTAGCAAATTTTTTAGATTGAATTTTTTTCTATACATTTCTCTAGCAAAAATTAGGCTATTTGTTTATTAGAATCATTTGTAGTGAAAGAAAAATCTCTTATCGAGTATATCTAAAATCTAAGTCTATAGCTGAGGCAAAAAGTGAAATGCATTTATAATTTTTATCTACTAATTTTTATTTATTGAATGCTTCGAGCTGCGCAGTCTAAAAAACAAAACAAAAAACAATTTTTGTAGAATTTACCAAATAATTTTGTATCAAAATGTTTGTGTTAAATTTTCGTTTCGCACTTGGACTGCGTTTCACACTCGATTTTCTCGATACGAATCTTAACTTAATCTATTTATTTTATTGCTAATTTATTTATTGCTATAATTTATTGCCCCCAAAACGCAGTGAGGTGCTAAGTTTTAGGAAGCGGTGCTTAGTATGGGTCTTAACATAAAAAAACAAAAACACAACAAGCACAACAAAAACAAAAACAAAACACAATCTGCACACATAAAGGCTAAAGTTTAAGTATCTTTAATTGTAATGAGAACAATATACTTATACATAAATATATATTATTTTTCTAAACAAATTGTACTGATTAAGTAAATGCAATAAACATTATAATAATAAATATACTCTATAAACAACTAAAAAAAAAAATGTTTATTTAACTTAAAATGGAGATCGAAAATGTGTGGTGAGCTGGCAAAAAAAAAAAAACCTTTAAGGTAAGAAATCTTTTAAGAACATTCAATTCCACGAAAAAAAAGTTGATTGATTTTTGAAGTATTTCTTTGAATTTTCAATCATTTTCCACCAGCATAAATGAATTTAACATAAATGCGGGATGGACTAAGAGCTGTCACTATGATTAATGTTTAATATTTAAGTCAATATACACTTAGGAGCTTAAGAGCTTAACTCTTAAAACACGAGTCACGTTAATTAAGTTTCTGTGGGTCAAACTCACTGACAAATCGTTGGTAAATTAATATTTGTAGCCACATTTAGCTTTGACTACTTCAACAGACAGGCTAAAAGCCATACCAATTATTCATTTTGCATCGATTGATGGATTATGACTCTGAGGATTAGACAGTAGCGAACCTACAAAGTCAACTTAAAGCCATCTTCGAGCACCTCTAAGGCAAATTAGCCTCAAGCTGGGTGTGTTTGTCAAAGTGTTTAAGCCTGATGTATGTTGCTTTAGGTTAAGTGAAATGCTAAAATGCCAACAAATTATTCTAATTTTACGGCTTTGTGAGCATTAAAGCACACTTTACAACAACGCAGCTGGCAACACTTTTTTCTCTCCGTGTACGGTTTGTGTTTATTCTATAGCTGAGTCAGCAGCAGCAGCAGACTTCAAAGTGATAATCAAATTATGAAGCAACAAGTTAAGCGAGGCGTTTTATGATCTCTTTAACGCTTCAGTTACGCACGCCATTAGCACACTGAGGAAAAAACACAAAACTCATTGATCAAAAATTCAGACTAAACACCTCTAAAGAAGAACAGGCGGCGGCAGCGGCGTCGGCATTCAACCATTAATCAAGAGCGCGAAAAAGGAATAATAAACAATGAAGAAGAAAGAAAAGACGCGTGCTGCTGAATAAAGACAGAATGGCTAGAAGAAGATCTCAGCCCGAGTTCGAGAGGATGGCAGAAAGATGAGAAGAACGCAATTTTGTGCGTCGTTGGTCTTGCGTATAAAAAACGCCCCTATTAAAAAACCATCAAGAACGTGGCGTTGACAATTTTTATGGTCAACTTCGTGGTGCGTTGCGAGTAGTATCGTCGCGCCGCATGTGGCAAAGCTGCAAGCACACGATCATGTGGCCGATCATGCGGCGGCCAAGTGTGGGCATTAACGTTGACAGCTATGCAAATACCTGGCCATTAAGTCTTTGTCATTTAGCAATGTCTTTTAATTAGCGCCTGTGGCCTGTGTTTTGGCCTTTAGTTGCCTCCAGTTGTTGGGCTCCACAATAACACAGCTGCCCAAGGATTCAGCTTTCTAAATACAATAGCATTTTTTATAGAGAATACACTTGAAAAAAAAGCACAGAAAATCAAGAATCTTCAATTTACTTTGTTGTATTCGTTTAAGCTTTTCGTTTATTAACAAAAATTACATTCTGTTCTCTTTGATTTTTGACCTTGCCTAAAAGTTGGTGCCACTTTCGCCCAGTGTAGTAACACCCACACACTTCATTTGACACTCTTGAGCTTGGCTTAGCTTGGCTCGGCTTGGCTGGGTTTGGGTCGATTTTTGGTGCCTAACTATATGCCGCATTGACAAACGTTTTGCTCGCCTTTTGGCCCACATCGCTGCATAAAGCTCGCATTGAACACCCTCACGCTTTATGGCCATTTGCATTTGCATTTAAATGCTTTTGACGGAGCTGATTTTGCGCTTCCTGAGAGCATCGCATCCGCAGCCGCAGCAGCTACAGCTTTGTAGCTCCAACTTGAAGCTATTTTTGTTTTGTTGCCATGTTGGCAACATCACGATTTTTGCCGGGCCGCGTCGCGGTCCTCGTTTGGCCGCCTGTTGTTTTTTTTTATTCTCAGCTCTTTGCGCTGTTTGTTTACAGCTGCTCGCATTGATTGAAAAATTATGCACTTGCCATGACGATGGGCAATGTCAAATGCCAAATGCTTGAAGAAAACCAAAAAAACAAAAAAAAAAAAAAAAAAAAAACGAAACGAAAAACGAACAAACAGTGAAATCTCCACATTCGGCACACCGCACCTTATATGCCTAATCTTGGCATAGATACATATAGATCAGTACTCCCACCACAACGGATATAAAGGGTTCCAATACACTTAAAAAAAAATAAAGTTAGGTTCCTAAAACAACGAAAGTCTACTTTTGAAACACATTTTAGTGAATAATAATTTTTATTTTAATTTCTGCATTTAAAATTTATTTTTATTATTAAATTAGTTATAGTATAGTATTTTTTTTATCTTCTGAATCGAAAGATTTGAAGGATTAACATTTGAAATGTTTTTATTTTTTTTATCTTAAAGGATTTTTTTATATTTATAAAATTCGATAAACACACAAAATTTATTTTGCTTTGAGCTTTTTTATAATCGTTCTCGAGCGCAGCCAACCTAACGAGGTAAAAACAACAAATATTTAGTGTTGCCAGGTAGCCCAGGGAAATACGAATTTCTATTAACAATTCAATTTCTTGAGTGAAAATTTACAGCCACATAATTGAATTCAGGACAAAGTGCATGAAAAATATTATAATGCCCAGCGGCTTTAGGGTATTTGCAGTGCCGCCGATAATAGCTGGAATTTTAGCACTTCGCAAAGCGAAACGTTTGCCGTAGCGACACGGGTGAGAGGAGGGGGTGATGGGGGGTGGTAAAAGGGGGCAGCCTGCTTACTTTTCTTTTCGCCAGCTTGTCCTGCTCATTAGCAAAGCATGGGCAAATGCGGCAGCCTTTTTTGGTTTTTTTGGCCGACAGCTGTTAGCCAGTTTTCACCTAATTAAGCAAACAAACGTGTGGGAAATCGTAATGCTACCCAACCTCCCTTCGTTACCCCCATTCACGCCGCTGATAACTTTCGCCTTGATGTTGGTTGGGCTGGGCCCGAAGAAACTAATTGCCTGGAACATGGGGTTTAAATAGCCGCAAGGAATGCGAATGAGAAACATTTGTCTCTAATTGCAGCATTGCCCAATTGGGCAGACCAAATTAAATTAAATGCAGACTCCAGACAACAACAACAACTAGCTACAAGATCACAGCAACAACAATTTGTGCAAAAATACAAATTGGAACATTTTGTGGCAAGCAAACGCTGCGGCTGCCGCTGCTGCTGCTGCTGTGAGAATTTATGGCCCTACCTGGGGTCACTTGCCTGTTGCTGTTGTTGCTGTTGTTTTTGGGGGGGATAACATCTGTTGACGCATCGTGCGCATGCAAGGCACCATCCAGCCAAAAGGACATTGACCAGGCCAGGCCAACAACAACAACAGCAACAATCCAACGAGACAGACAGACTAAACCGTTGTTGTTGAGGGAAAACCCATTAGAAGTTGTAAAATGGTTTAGTTTTTCGTTTTCGATTATTTTCTTTAGTTTGTTTGCCATGCCAATTGTTACGTTTTGGCCCAAAAGGAAAGCAACAAAATTTAGGCTCAAAATTCCATTGGTTAGGTGGATTAAGTAGCAAAAAGTGTTATGTTTTAAGCTTCAAGTCTTAATTTACAAGGACTTGCCAAATGTATGTGGAAAGATCGTTATTTAGGTAAGGGAGGGAGTTAAGAGGGGAGGGCTGGCAGAGCTGGGATTTTGGGTAGGTATTAAATAAAATTTTAAAGCTTTTTGCAGCCAGCTTAAACTTCTTACAAAATATATTATTCCAACTTTTGAAATGCTACACAAAGAAAGCAGCAAACAAATCAACCGATTATAAATATTTCCAAACGATGTTTTTTATAACATTCCTGGTTATCTATCTTTTTTATAAACTATATAAATATGTTAGTAAAATTTATAGGTAGTCAATTTTCATTTTCATATGATCGCGGCAAGATATAAAAATTTAAATAATTGTTTTTCCTAGCAGAAATATATTTTAATTCAACAAATTAATAAAAAATATTAATACAAAAAATTTTAGCCACAAACGTCTGGGAAACATCTTGTAAAATTGATGTAAAAACTCGAATTAAATATTAAAAATCATACTTTTTTAATTACAAGAATATTCCACAACATTTTTTATACAAACGTTTTAATTTCTCATTTTGTACATCTTTTAAAAACTAATTAAAGATCCCTATAGAAAATTTTAAAAGCTTTCCAAGCTTTTATTATATCTTTAATTTTGCTTTAACAAAATTTGATTATAAATAAATCACAAAACATAATAAAACTTGGCTCAAATGCTTCCAACAACGAATTCAAAGCGGAAACCCATTTTTACAGTTACGAATAATTGAGAAGGCTAAAAGAGAGAGAGCGAGATAGAGAGAGAATGTTAAGAACAACCCTGGGCAGATTTACTTCCGTTGAAAAAAACGATCAAATGGCGAATGGCAAATGGCAAATGGCAACTGTGCGACCTTTTGCTGTTGGGATGAATAATGTCTGCGTATTCAATTTGAAAGAAAGATCTTCTTCCTTCTTTTGTTTCTTTCGGTATTTTTTGTGTTTTTGAGGAGGGCGTGCGTGAAAATTGTCTATGGTTGCACAAGGAAGGCCGCTGGCTGCAGTTGCAACCAAAGGGAAGGGGGCGGTTGAGGACAACAACAATCGCAGTAAGTGATTACGTAACCAGTGCATTGTTCTTTATTGTATTCGGCGGCTGCGTGTTTAGTTTATAGAAAGAAGGAGGCGCTGGCTGCTTTTTGGCCCCGACCTTATCAGCATCGAAGAACAAAAAAAAAAAAAATAAACGCGTGGAAGCTCAAAGCTCACAGTAGACCGATGAAGAAGGAGCCTTCAGCCTGGCTAAGCAAAAGAAAAAATAATTTATTCACAGCCATTATGCACTGCGAATTTATGCCACTTCCTGGTGCAACAACAAGAACTACAAATAGCCATTTAAAATGCGATAAAAATAGCGCCAAAGGCACAAAAAAACAAAAAACCATAAAAGTAACAAGTAAGAGTGCACCAATAGAGAGTTAACGACTAAAAATATACCCTAGAAAAAAGCTCTACAAACTATGTTATAATTTCAATCATTTATATGCTAAAGAGTCAAACTAAACCCATATTGTAATGCAATTGTAATGCATTACTTATTTTTTATTAAATTTTATTATAATATTATTAAATATTTGAATGATTAATTTTCTAGCTAATATTTTTAAACAATTTTTTTCATTTTTTTTTTTTTATTATTTTTTAGCTAGAATTTTTAACCATTTTTTTAAGTTTTGATTTTTAACAAAAATTTAAATTCTATCTCAAAAAAAATCTTTACTCAAAATCGGTAATATATAATATATAAAATTAACGAAAACTGAACAATCCGAGGCAAACTTAAATTTTAGTTCCAGATATTGAATTGTTTTGGGTATTTTCAAGATTTAAAACATTTGTTACTTAATTACTTTGGCCAAGAAATTATTTTATTGGCATTCCCCATCCTTTGCAGCATATGGATTTTTAATGGGTATCGAACGGGGAGGGGTTGGTGGAAGAAGATGCTGCACAATTGCACAATGGGGGCGTGGTCTGGGATCCGGGGCGGAGGCTTGGCGCAATGACTGCCAAGCATGAAACCGTAAAATGGTTTTTCAATAAACAGAGTTGAAGAAGAAGAAGGAGAAGACGGAGTGAAGAAAGAAGAGCAAAGAGTAAAGAGTGAAGTTTTAAGCGAGGCAAAACAATGCGACAAATATTTGAATATGTTAATTAGTTGAAACGGCGTTGTTGTTGTTGTTGTTGCACGATCAGTTCTATCGGCGGACGTGCATCGTTGCAGTCTAATTTCATGTGTTTCTTGTTGTTCTTGTTTTTGGCCATCTTTCTTTCTCTCTCCAAAACGAAATACTAACGAGCTTCTGTGCAGCCTTTCAGTTTTGTTGCACTTGCAACGTGTGATGTGCCACACACACACACACACAATCGAAATGGATTTGGTATTCATATTCATTTATGATTGGTATGCTGTTCTCTTCGTCTGCTGCCTGTTGCCTTGCGGGCCCACACACATATCAAGGCCAATAAAGCTGCCAATGAGCCGAGGCTAAAAGCAACTGACAGGCGACAGCAACAGCAACAGCAACAACGAGGTAGATACCTTATAAAGAGTCACAGGCCAAAGTCAGGCTTAGCATTTTCGCCATTTGCACGCAAAGTTTTGAAGGCGCAATAAGCTCGGAGCAAAGTTGGAGATGCTCTTCCACCTGATCTTTTGAGTGGGTTTTGCCATTAGAGATGAGCGAATTTTTGGATTTTTGTAGCCAAATTTTTTGGCACAATTCAAGGTTTAGGAAGCATGACTTAAACTTGCCTTTAGGAAAAGAGCTTTATGGCGTTTTGGTTTATTTTTAAAATCAGATAAAGGGCTAAACATAAAACTGTGTCGCAAAAAATAATTTAGACTTAAAATAGGTAAAGAATTTAATGACTTACCATTCAGTACTTATTATTTATTTCTTCTGATTCAACTTCTGCAACTTTTTCATTTTATATACACTTAAAAATTGGTTCATACTTTTTTCATAATATATAAAACACATTTATTTTTATTGTTACATTTATTTAACATTTTTCATAAATTTTAGTTTTTCTTGAACTATTTTCTTACAAAATCACGGTTTTTTCTTATGTCACAAACAAATAAAAATGGTCACGATCTCAACACTATCATGTTTATATGGATGTATGTACACATGTCGTATAAGACACATAGCTTGCGTGCCGCTACTGTAGGTGTTGCCCGGCACCAGCTGATGGCTTTGACAGCTACTAAATTCTACTTAAAGCGCAATGCGATGCGCTAGGCGACACAATGAGAGGAAAAGAGACAGACCGAAGGAGCAAGAGCACTACGCGACGCGCGTTCCTTGTCCAATTTTGGGCAGCACCCAAATGGTTGGGTTTTTTTGGCCGGCGCTTATCGTTTGCCTATAAATTTATGTACGCTCGTTGTTGTTGCTGTTGTTGTTGTTTTTGCCAAATATTGCCAGCTTGGAGGTCCTAGGCCAATATAACTTGCCATGACACGCAATGAAGTTGTTTGCCTTTGTCTATTTGTGGTTGTTGTTTTATTTTGTTACTGACGCGCGGAATTTTCGGTTCGTATAATTAACGGCACTTGTTCGGCGTTGCCGTTTTTTTTGTTTTGTTTTTTGGTGTTCTTGATGTTCTTTTGGTGTGCCACGACCGAACGCGACAACGTACATGTTTAAGACGAATAATGTTTAAATAAATGGCCATTAACAACTTTAAATTAGCATTTTATTAAATAAACACTCGCACTCCTTACGCTTTAAGTAAAATTTTCACCATTCACAATCATTGTGGTTGTTTTTAGCGACGACAAAAACCTATATTCAGTGCAGCCAGCCAAGCAGTTGAACCCTATTGCCGTAAACCTTATTTATATTGTTTTGAGCACTGTCATGGTAGAAATTATATACTTATATATTACATATTTAAATAATATTATTAATCTTTATTCTGTTTATTAATATTGCAAGCTATAATAATGTATATTGTTTTAACATTTCAAAACCCCGCGCAAACGTATATTTTTATTCACAATAGCTAAGCACTGTAGAGCTGCCATATCATCATATTAAGTTGCGTTCCCAAGCAGTTTTGCCAACTTATTCAACTCGTTATTGTTTGCGCTGCCAGATAGCAGATAGTCAGATTGTTGGCTATGAGGTATTTGTTTTAGTATTTTCAACTTTTCTGTAGCTGTAGTTCAGTTCATGCTGGTTCGATACAAAACTGTTAGACGGAGCGGTTTTACTGTAAATATTTTCAGGGGACTTTCTTTAGTCTGGCTGTAAACTAACAGACTCGAGAAGTCCCTTGTAATTTGTAATGGACCAGAAAATAATAAAGAGGTGATGTAGTTTATATTATAATTGGAAGATCTTATTCATTGCAAAAGTTTCATACATTGACACGTATATCAAGGTAACAGATAAATGCTCAGCGTGTGCTCTCTCTATCTGTTGTTGTCTATCTCAAAAATGCGTATTTAAAGTATTTTTTAGCACGTTGTGTGTGTAACAAACGGCATTATTTAGGCTCTTTTGAATGTGTATTACAGTGAAAGTGAAACCTGCGCCTTACAAGTATCAAATTATTAGCTAAAATTATTTCCATTTAAGAATTAAACATATTGTAACACAACCGAGAAGCGGCAGCTGAAACAAATTAGGAACAAAATGTGTGGTGGTTTTACCTGTTCGAAGAATGCGTTAATTGCGCTCAACATTTTATATGTGGTAAGAAACAACAACAAGAAAATTGCGTTGTATATACATAAATAACAAACACAACAACGAAAAGACTTTGAAATTTGTATACAGTTTTTGTTGCTGCAATACCTTTCGTACAATATGCAACTGTAAATTTTATATTCAAACTATTTATAGTAAACAGTTTGTCCTCGCTGTACTTAATTTACAATGTTTTTTCTTGCTCTTCTTCTTTTTTGTAGATGATTGGATTCTTGCTGATTGGCGTTGGTGTCTATGCTCGGGCGGCCTCCGTTGTCACAAATCTGCCAATTGTTGGTGGCATCCTTGCTTGCGGCGTCATACTCATCTGCATATCCATGCTGGGCCTTGCTGGCGCTGTCAAGCATCATCAAGTGATGCTCTTCTTTGTATCCTTTTGACAAAAACATACACTAACAACAACAATATGCATATGCACATTATACAGTTATAACGGGATGGATGCACGCACAAGTGCACACAAGCTGTTACTGTTTCTGCCCAAGGTCAACGCATGTCGAACAAGTCGTTTGTCCCTCTCTCTTACGGCACAATACCGTTCACCACTAACTAACTGCACAAGTATTGCTTGAGGTGGGCTTCATAATGACGCAGCACTTTTGGCATTTGACACAAATCAAATGACATTAGCCTTAAGGCAATGAAAGGTTTTTTTATTATTTAATTTATGCTACAATTAAACTTCCGCACGCTTCACGTAATTTACGTCAGCTGGAGGTTATCAGCTTTGCTACTGAGCCATATTAATCGAACTGATAAGAAATTATTGCATTAATAATGTACCATAATACTGGCCGACTTTTATGAAATCATTAAGTAATTATAGTATTGTTAATCAGTTTCAACTGAAAGTCGTTAAAGAATAATGTTATGTCTGTGTGTCCGTCAGCTAAAAAGATAGCTCAATGAAATTTCGAAAAATAATTACTACACAGAAACAATTTTATGGAAATGGCCTTTAAGGCTTGTTTTTCCGAAACTTTTCTTTTGACTTGCATCAAAAATTATGGGTTCCATCGAAAGACAAAATATCCTTGTAACATTTAATAGAATCTTCACTTCACACTTCTGTTTCCTTACAGAAATACCCCGGGAGTAGTTCCTTCAGATATAGACTCAATATAACTTTACTAAATGCAGTTAAGCTCGAAGATCTTTATCTAGAAACAATCCCTCTCTTTAAAATACTTTATCATATATCTTCTTGTTCTTATTTTATATGGATATAATTTTCTTAGAAATGGTTTTTCACCTTAACTCTTCCCGGGTAACTTATCACAGTACATGATCATTCTGTTCATGCTGTTCCTGATTCAATTCTCGATTGCCAGCTCCTGTCTGGCTGTGAATGCCGAGCAGCAGCAACAATTTGCCGAGCAGGGCTGGAAGACGGTGCCGCCACAGCTGCGCAAACAGGTGCAGGATAGTTTCCTGTGCTGCGGCTTCAATGCAACAACCCCAAATATCACCCCAACCACCGCCAGCAGCATAACTCTTCAGCATGTCAACGAGGAACCCAGCTGCGATCTGATTAATCGGGAGTGTTGTGCTGATTCCAAGGATCCGCTGTGTCATTGCGGCCCTTGCGGTCCGTTGCTGGAGGATAAGATTGACTATGCTTTCAAGCTCTGTGGTGGATTGGGCATTTTCTTCAGTTTTACCGAGGTGAGTTTCGTTCGTTCTCTCTTCACCGTTACATCTAATTAAATTCACCTTCTTGTGCCATTCCGTTTGTCCCTCTTCTCTAACATGCTTGCTCAGTTCGTTGGTGTTTGGCTAACAGTTCGCTATCGCAATCAAAAGGATCCGCGCGGCTTACCCAGCGCTTTCCTCTAAATTCCATACTAAAATGCCCTCCCTCCCCGTAAAAAACAAAAACATAAAAATTATAACAAAAAAAAAAGAAAGAAAACTAATTTGCAAAATGCAACAAAAAAGTTAAATGTCAATGTGTAAATTTCATATTCATGTAACAATCGTGGGTCTATTAGATCAACTTTGTGGCTAGCTGCTATCATTCAGCACACACACAAATACACATGCTAACAAACACACACACATATATACACTTACATATTAAAACACAATATTTATATACATATATATATTTTATACAAGCATCTTCTACATATATATCAACTTATATAGTACACTTAAACTGTTTGCAAAATACACAAGAAAATAGTACAATGAACGCTCGATAAAAACATCAGTTTCTAGGGAAAATAAAAATATATTGAACAACAATTTTGAAGTAAAATGAAAGTTTTCTAAAATTCTAAACCTAAAAATGGTTAATTAACACGTAGTTATTCAAAAAAAAATTTATATCATTTCTTAAAAACAATTTTTTGAAAATTTCAAGTTTGTTCTTAAAAAATATTCCAAGAAAAATATTTTTCAGCGAGTGCTCAATGTACTTATTTTTGTAAGCAAACAAATCAGTACTTAAAATGCATTAGGCCATAAAACATACATTTACAACTTTAGAAATACTATATATACATGCATATAGACTATATATACAATACATATATATACAAAAATATATAAAGAGCGAAAAACGTGTTTAAAAACGTGTTTTAAAAAACCAAAGCAAGCAATCAAGTCAAACAAAACATACGTACACAACACACCAACTATAAACATACATACATACATATATATCGGATATATTTCAACTTCACTAACAAAATGTCCTTTCAAGCGACTCTTGAGAGAAATTAAATGTGGCTAAAACAAAGCAACTGGTAAGACATTTAATCATGTTTGAAAATTAGTTTATATATTTTTATTTTATTGTAATTTTCTTAAAGAAACTTTTCTAATCATATTTTTTATCTTCACAGGTTTTGGCCGTTTTCTTTGCGCGTCGCTATCGCAATCAGCACGATCCTTCCTATTTGCCTGCTCGCGCCGTCTTTCCGCTCAACTATCAGTACTGAAAGCAAATGGACAAAAGGACAAACGCTTGATATTTTATGGAAGCTGCCACACAATGATCAAAGAGCCTAACAAGGGGAAGGCGCTGGCAAAACTTTAAGTCAAAGGGACGAAGGCTGATTTATCATTTTTTTTTTTAACTCCAAACATCCTAGCATGAACTGAAGTCAAAGAACAAAGAAGGAAATGCTTGCTTAGTATAAATGGAGTTCAAGTTCCACAATTGAGATTATATGTTAGGATTGGCTTTTTTTTAGAGATTGTGTATATTTTTTTGTGTATTTTGTCTAATTGTAAAATTATTTGTATAATTTTTAAGTAGCTTTTTATAAATATACAAACCATACACACAGACATATGTTTTATTTGCAACTGGCAACAATCATCTATATAAAAAAAGCTAACAAAAAACATAATTTCAAAACCTGATCTTAAGCGTAGAACCAAGTCAAATGTAACTAGCAAACTGGCAATTGTAGCATAACATAAAACAAAACTTATATACATATACGACATATATATACACAAATATATTATACATATAACTCAATATAAACTTATATACATAAATATATATAGATGTTAGATGTGTGTTAAAAAATACTAAACTTGCAATTACAAATCAAACAAAATACTACATGTCAACAACAACAAAAAAACAAACATATATTTATAAAGTTTGCAAAATCTATCACAAAACTAAAACAACAACAAAAACAAATCGAACCAACCCTCAAGCTTTATACTATTGCTTTCGCTCGATTCTTTCTTTTCAACTTCTGCCCTCTCAGCTTGCACCCACGCAAGCCTTTTTCTCTCTCTTTCACTCGCACACACACACACTCACACCTACACACACACACAATAATAGTCAATAGACTTTTCCTCTTGCGTTTCAATATCGTATTTCCTTTTCCAAGGCGACAAACGAAACCATTTAATAACAACAACAACAACAAGAAATTCTCTGTATTCTGTGCTGTGATTGAAGTAAATATGATCTTAATAAAAATAAATAAAAACAAATAAAACCAAATACAAAATACAAAACTCGAATTTCCTCTTTGGCCCAACGTTGCCTTTAATTAGCAATTAAAATAAAAAAAGCTGTTTGGTTGAACGCATCCTTTGCGCAAAGTTTCAGCTTACTGAAAAATGGGCTAAAAAGTCAGATCCTTGCTTTATTTATAGTTGAGGATAAAATGGCACCATGGTTGGAATTAATTAAAAATTAAATTATTTTAAAGGGGATTCGATTGAGTTTGTAAATGTTTTAAGGAATGTTTTTAGTGAATGTTTTTCTTTGGGAAATAAGTTTTTGAGTATTTAAAGAAACTTCATGATTTTCTGTAGATTTAAAGTGCAGCTTTGTTTATTATTTTCAAAGGCGGAATGTTGAGAATATTACTTTCACAGAATTTCAGATTTAAATCCTATTTTTATATTTTAAGAATTTAGAAATATTTTTATTTGAATATATAATTATTTTATGTTGGCTATTCGTTGAAAATAAATAAATTAAAATATATTGAGGCCTTCAACGAATGAAACTTAAGAAACTGCCGATTATCTCAAAAGACTTTGCCAAAAAGAAACAAAATTCTGTTATTAAATATAACACAAAATTCCACGCAACAGATATTTTGAATGACTTCAATTAACTAAGCAGCTATTATAATAAAGTTTTGGGGAGATTTCACGCATAAGTAGGCCTTAAAAAGCTTTCAAATTAAGCTAGGCGAAAATGTTTTGAGTGCTCTTTGCTGCGAGCTGAAGCAAGGACTCAAATAGACAAATGTATTAAGCTACGAAAAAAGCATACTTTTCCCTTCTACCCTTCTCTCTCTCTCTCTCGTCATGCATAGAAGATTAACTCAGGCGCTTTGTTAGACACGTTCCTGGGGACATTGCTGTGGTGTTAATAATGCTTCTTCTATTTTTCTGGGAGCAGACGAAACAAATATTTTTCACTCAAGTTCAATACACGGGAGAGAGAAAGTGTGACAGAAGGAGACTCAAAGAGAGGGAGCGCATGCTGGAAAAGAGAGAGAGAGATTTTTGTAGGCCCTAGCTGGGAGCTGTTTGGGTTATGTAATGGTTGCGCAGAGTCAACAATTTGGGGTGGTGCCATGATATTGAAGTTCTTCTTTTTCTTCTTTTACTGGTTTATTTTTTTTTAGGGTGCGGTGGCTCGAGACTGCAGCCGATTTGAATGTGAAATGTGTTTGACTGTTGGAAAACAAAAATGGTCGACAACTGTTGTGTTTTGTGGGGTGGGGGGGTGGTGGAGAGGGTGAGGAAGAAAGTTAAACATTTTACTTCAAAAGCATCTTGTGCTTAATTTGTCATGTTTAAGAATTGTACATGACATGTCCTTAGCCAAAAGCTATAAGCTTAAGATTTTCATAAATACAAAGCGGACCTCAAAAGATGCAAATAAGTTTTGGTATAAATCTTACTGCAATCAGCAAAATAATTTTTATACGTTAAAATAGCAAACTCTGTCAAAAGGAAAATCAAAACTATTTGCATTAATCGCTTTTCCTTTTTTCAAACTTTTTTTCAGAACTTGTTATTAACTAGCTCTTCAACCTCACTGTGCTAATTAAATTAACATTTTTAGAATTTATTTAAAATATTTTACATTATTTTGAAGCTGGCAAAAATGGAAAAATATGCAAAAAAAAAAAACATTTTTGGCTTTCTAAGCTTAAAATTTGAATTTTCTGTAGTTCTTTTACTTCTACAAAACAAAAATTATTTCGAATATTTTATGGACATTTAATTTTGAACAAAATAAATAGTAATAAATTCTTGAATATAAAATCTTAGCTTAAGAATTATATTCTCTCTTAATAAAATTTTGTGTATATCTAATCCTGATAAAGGATTGCTATTGTTTCCTATACATTTAATATTTAACGTCAATTTATTTTCATTAATTTCGTTCATACGCCCTGTGGGCTCATGGCTTATTTTCCATGTGTTCTTTTTTGTAGACACATGTGTCTGGACTCAAGCTGCCGTACGTGTGTGTGTGTGTGTGTGTGCCACGTGAGTACCACCTGCAGCTAGTTGTCGGTTCAACAGTGCGTATCATTGATTTCAATTGAAAGACACTCGACGCTTTTGTCAGTCGAATAACCAATAAACTATACAAGCGCAAATACTTACAAAATAAAAAAAGAATGTATTTGTATATGCTTTTGCCATTTTCTACTTCTTCAATGTGAATTTCCGCACGTTTTTTTGACTTGTGCTCAATTATTAATGTATGATATATAAAACGGAAAGCAAAAGAAATCCAATACTCCAAAAGATACTTGAGAAGCTTTTGTTTCATTCGTTTTTATTCCGCTTTGTTTCTTAATGACATACTTGAGTAATGGGCGCACATTTGTGGGCGTGGCGGCACATGTTGTCGACTAATTCGAATTAAGTGAGAAAGAAATGCGATTACAGTCGAACATTCATATAAATATCTTTCGTTCAACGGAGCTTTCTGTACCTCGATTTCATATCCAGAACGCTGCAATTTGGTTTAATCAAAAACTGAATTTTAATTGAGAATTTTCTCTATAGCGAAGTTTTTTCATGTCTCTTTGTGATCCTTTAAATGGAAGTTCGACTGTAGCATGTTCTAGATAGAGATATAGTCATGAGTAAGCCTCAGTTCCATCCCATATTTGGTCTTGGTATAGCTTTACTTGAGACAAAGATATAGTCATCAGCAAGCCTCAGGTCTATCCCATATTTGTTCAGCTTGTGAAAGTTTCTCATGTAAGAAAATATCATTTAATTCTCTCTCTGGTTTAAGTAGATTTTTTTATACCCTATAACCTTGTCTGTAATATCAATTTATCTTAACAAGTTTTCTTGATTAAGCTTTTCAAGCCAACAAAACATTCATTTGTTACGGCATTGAGCGATCTGCTTTTCAAACATACAACTCTCTATTATTGCTTTATTTTCGCCTTCAACATTTCACACTCGCTGCCGGATATTTACTTGTTTTATGCCTACCAAATGACACACACACATACATGCATACATACCTAAATATGTTTTCGAATACATATTGCCTCGTAATTTGTATTTACTGAACCATAACGGTGTCGCTGGTCCGTCCGTGCGGTAATTTATGAGGCGTGGCGTGCTCCACTTTTATTTTGTTTTCGGTTTTTTCTAGAAATGGAGAAATTAAGCAGGAATATATTAATGTGAAAGCTTCTAGAACAGAACAATAAATTTCAATGTCAATGTCAAATTAAAGTCAAAGTACTGTTAATTAAGCGATAAGCTTGAAGGCCTGAAATTAAATGAAGTCCTCACATTTTATCGGTGTTTCTAATAGGAATTTTCGTTCAACTAAAACTCACATGTGTGAAATTACAATAAGAACAGTATTAACTATTTATTTACAATAAAAAGCAGCGTGAAATGCTTAAAAAACCAAAATTGATTCTACTTAAATAAACAGAAAAATAAAAACCAATATTTAAATTTAACAATCCGACTGTATTAAAACAACTTTCAAGTAAGTAAAAATTATTATAAATTTAGTTTTATTAATTTATTATTTGGATTTTTTTGCTAAAATTGTAAATGATTTTAAACGATCTTAGCAAAAAAAATTTTACTGCATTTATGGTATCTGAAAGTGGGAAAGTGGTATCTGAAATGGGACCCAAAAATTTAATATCTACATATTCCAAACAGCAAACTCTTAAAAAGCATTAATCAAACGCCAAAGCTCACACACACACACACACTCACTGTGTAAATACAACAAATACTTTTATACACGCATGCCATAAAATATGCATATTAAAATTCCATATTATGTTTGCCGTTTTGAGGCAACGCAACAACAAAAATGTGGAAAACAATAATTCAAATCATATGTGGAAAACTTTCTGCAAAATCATTTTGCTTAAAAATCTGAAAAACCTCAATTTAAACATTATAAAAGCAAGAGTCTAATTGATTCTCTCTGTCACGCGGCGTATGCGCAACGAGAGATTTTAATCAACAGATTACGTATACAACGCGTGGACGTTCAATTCAATAAGCGTGAAATTTGACGCTTTAATGCAATGCTCTTCGACTTAAAGGTAAACAGCCGCAATGAAACGTCTAGAAGGAACAAACGACAATTAAGCAACACGAGCCGCAAAAAGGACGATGGCTGGCAAAACGAACGATGCCTTGCTGCGCAGCTGTTGCGTTTCATTTATCTTTGGGTTGGCTTTCCTGTTATCACCCGTGCTACTCGGATTCGAACCTAAGCAGAAATGTGAACCGCATATGGGCGAATTTATAGCGAATTAACAAGCTAAAAAAAGCAACTGGAGACTTTCTTACACCCTTTTTTGTTGTTGGTTTGTGCTGGGTAATTGTGCGGCTGGTGTTTGTAGTTTATAAAAATTTTGGATCGACTTATGCTAGTTGCCAATTAATTGGCGTCAGTGTTCAGAAAAAAAAAAAAATAAACATGACAACGTTAAACTCTTTATTATTCCAAAAATATATTTAGCATTTCTTAAGGCTTTGGAAAAGAACCTTTTTTTAAATATTGTTGACAAAAAAAAATATATTAATTGGGGAAAAAACAATTATACTTAATTGTAAACACTTCCAAAATATCTAGCATAAAATATTTATTTCCACCAAAAGTATATAAACTAAATAATAAAGTAAATTATCTTTCAGCTTCTTCAATGCTTGCAACACTATTTAGCTTTAACCAGCGTTTGAGTGAGTTTCATGGCAATAAGCTTCCTGCAGAAAGTTCAGTTGAGTTGAGTTCTACAAAGCAGCGACGTCGACGACGACTGCGACTGCAAACAGTTAACGGCAGGCAGCATTTGAGTTTTTGTTTGGCCATTTTCTCAGTTAGTCAACGTTGAACTTCACGCCGCTTTGGACGTCAACGCCTGCTTGCCTATTGTGTTCGTGTATAGAGCAGTGAGAGCGTGCAAAATAGTGTGAGAAAGAGAGAGAGAAAGCTTGTGTTTTAATAACATTGTCGTTCTATTTGCACGTGAGTCGCTGCAGACCAGCAGATAAACAAAGCAACAGCAGCAGCAGCATTAAAAGCGCAAATAGCTGAAAGCGGAAAGCCAAGAAGAAAAAGAAGGGCGCTAAGGACGTTAGCTTAAAGTCAAATCAACGCGTTTCGCGCGCGTTTTTTTTACATTTGACTGACGCAAAGGTAGAAAACTTTTACCTTTTATGTAAGTATATTTATTATTATGGCATACGTTTGAGTTTCTTAGACAAACAAAATGTGTTTTCACCGTAAGAAAATCAATAACTCGTTATTATCCTTCACATTGTGAGTCTGTTTATGTGTGCGTGTGTGTGTGTGTGTTTGGTCTTGCAACTATGTTGAACACTTTGTTTTTTCATTCTCTTAAACATCTGCTCGTTTTTTTTACTGCTTGCTGATAACATAAGTTTTTATTTAGCATAGAACTAATTGAAATAGTTCTTGACATTCTTTTGGCAGGGTGAAAATAACAAAAACAACAGAAGGGAATAGAAAATTTGCATTTACTGCTGACTCTGCAATTGTTCATTGAACGGTTCAGTAAACGTTTTCAAGGCTTGTTTGTGTTTTTTTTTTCATCATCAGTTTATTGGGTCACCCGCACAGCTTGCAAAAAGAAAACTCGTCTGAAACGCAGTTGCAAGAGCGCAATTTGTTTTTCTCATTGTATGTGTAAAGTGCTGTGGCAACGATAAGGAATATGATAATGTAAAAAGTCACTTTAAAGTTGGCTTAAAAAAATGGAAAAATCTCTTTAAAGTTCAGATACTTTAACATATCTTCATATAATCATAAATTGCCCTTTTAGAATACTCGAATCATTTGTCATTAATTTTACAAACCCTTACAAAAAATAACCAGCAAAATCCATTAGCGAAACGCTGATAAGTAAGCAATGATTTTTGGTTTGTAATTCTTCCGGGCAAAGCACTTAACGCTTAACTTTTCGCACATGTTGCCCATTGAGCATTGATTAAATATTTACAACTATTTTGTACTCTTATGCGAATAGAAAAATAACCGAAGGCAGTCAGCGACATACAATTTCCGGCTCTTGGTTCGCTTTTTGTGGCCTCAGCTAATCTTAAGCCTTGAACTTGGGCACTTCAAAAAAAGTAAAAGCAAAGGCAAAGTAATAAGAAGTTGAAACATGGTATGTCTTGGTACTTATTCCCACTTGTTCAGGCTTCAGGCGTTTCACGTTTCTAGGTTGTTTGAGCTGCCGCTGAACACGTTCAATCCTGCAAAATCTTGTTTGCTCAGCAACTTTATACCCCAAAGCTTCCGAACAATAAATTATCTTATTCTTTTTGGAATGGTTGAGCAAATGGCGGCAACAGCTGAACAATAATTTTCAAGGACTCGAGTCCTGCCTGTAGCTTGCCAGCCTTCCTCCTGCGGTCATACTTGTGCCAACACTCGGCACAAACAAACAAGAAACACACTTGGCAAAAGAGTTCTATGCAAAAGCAGGTCGAAACTTGTAATTAAGTAAAATTAATCATTCTTGATATTTCAAAGTTTCGATAAATTGTTTTTTACTTACAATATGTGTTAAGCTTAGAAGTAAAATTTAAAATGGAACTCAACCCAATGTTCAATTCTCCGAATGACCTATAGAAGCATTTAATTTCTCTAAGTGTACAGCTGGCCATTCGAGCCCTGACGCTAAGTGATGTTTTGCGTCGTTGCTTTTTAATTAAAAGCTGTCAAAATGCTTTGTGCGCATTTTCCTAGCCCCATTTTTGCCCCGTGACCTGAGCAAAGCTCTTTAAATTTTCCACGCCCCATAAAATAAAAACGCCCCTCTATGCAAATTGATTTTGGTTAAGTTTTGTTTTTTGTTTGTGTTAAACTTGTAAGTAAAATTCAGTTGTTTTCTTCTTCTTATAATTGCAGCATCAGCCGCCAAAATGTCGTTTTTACCGGCCAACAGTCATTCGCTGTCCGAAGAAGAGCTCGATGAGTGAGTAACAAAAAAAAAAACAATATGAAAACTATTTTTCACAGATAATACTCTTTCAAGTTCGCTGTAAGGTTGCAAGAACTTTTAACAATCAAATTAAATTGCATGTCCCGAACTTTGTGTTGAGTCAATTTTTGGAAAGATAAAAAGTTAAAGAAGAAGAGACTGCATCTGTTCGTTTTAGACAAACAATTTGCACTTTGAACTTTGTGTTGGCTTTTAGCCGTCGGCTTAACTTTTTGCGTTTTGTAATTTATAGCATCAAACTGAGAGACAAGCTGGAAGAATGTGGCTTAAAGTGTCTACAGAAAATGTAGAAAACAAATAAAATGTTACGAAAGTATTTCGAAAGAGAAAAACGATACTATTTGATAAAGGTTTCACTTTAAAACTCTTCAAATTGATTGATTTTATATAATATTTAGCACAAACCAAAATTATTTCACTCAGAGCATCAGTATTAAAAATTATATAGCACACTGCCAGTTAAACTCCCATTAAATGCAGCTTTCGGTTCGTCTTCGCATTATCGAATCATATAATTAGCTAAAATCCACAAAGAAATCTGATTATATTAATTAATTCAACGACTATCAAGGGGCGTCTAAAATGCGCTGTTGTCTATTGATTAATTATATGCCGCAAAGTAGGCAACACTTATTTTGCCACCATTTATCGCTTTCGGCTATGCAAGCAGGACGAAGAAGCACGGGGTGGCAAAGAGTCTAGCCTGAAAAAAGTCAAACAAAATGCAAAAAGCCCACGCAATCCCTGGCAGCTCGATATGTATGTGTATGTGTGAACATAATGATGTTCATATTACTCATACGCACAGTGGCGCTAAAGTTTAAGTAAAGCAATATAAACGACTAAAAAATTCTCACTAAATAAAACTAAATGTTAGCAATTTTATTGATAAGGTTTTCTTGACTTTAATGTATCTAATAAAAATTCTTTTCAATAATCTAATAATAATACGCTCTGCTAGAGGTTCTGCAGGGTATGCGAACGTTATCGATTAACTATCGTCGCATTCTGTTTCAAAATTTCGTTCACGTTTTGACATTTCGTTTGAAATGTTGTTTTCAATTTGGGCAGCAGTCACGCGTGAGTAATGTAAATTTGTTTGATTGGATTTGGGAGCAGGACGATGCTGGGAGGATGGTGGAGGATGGATTGATGGCAAGGCAGAAGTGACTTTTGATTGTTTAACTTTGCTTTTCAGTTTTTACTTGCCAATTTTGTGCTGTCAAATGCATATTGCTTTGAATATTTCAACACGGCTATCCTCAACTCACAGACAGACAGACTTGACCTTCAACCTTGGGTCTTGGCCATGGCCTTAACTCACTTAGCGAAAGGTAATTGCAAATTGACTTTAGTTCAATGCAATTATGAGGTTGGAAAACTAAGTTATTGATTATTGTGGGGAGAATTTAAATGCGTTAAACAAAAGTATAAACTATATTCCCTTTTACAGTTTTCTTTTTGCCTGTTGAATACCTTTTGAAAATCTTATATATCATCTCTCCAGCTTCATTGTTTAATTTATTTTTTGCATTTCCACTTCAATAATTTATTAAATGTAATGCTGACAAAGCGTTTCAACTTGATTGATGATATGAAAATGGAAAATTACCAAAAAAAAGAAAACAAATCCAATGCCAAAAATTCAATTCAGCTGGCAAAGGATATCATTTTCATTCAAGCTACACAAGATAAATTGGATTTGTCAGCGGGGCAAATGAGGCTTCTCGGAAAATGGGAAAATGCATTACGCCCATCTATTGTGAATGATTATGTGTGCGTGTGCGTGTGTGGGCGAGAACTCCTACGCAAACAAGCCAAGGCCAAGGCCATTTAGAACTTCTAAAGAAATTGCACTGCACTGATATTTTGTTAAATAAGGAATCTTTTGTTAAGGTTTATTCTCTCAGTGCAGCGAGTACTCAATGTTATGAAAAGGGCAGCGTCGACCATTAAAAAGACAATTACTTGCGGTATTTGAAGAGGGTTGAAAGAGAAGGTGAAGACAAGTGAGGATAAACGAGTTTTATAAAAACAGTCAAGTGCAAGAGCTTAAAGCTGTTGTACTTTTAACAGTTAACTTTAATGCAATGACCTAGATTCGCATCTAATTCTAACGAGAGGCATTTTCTGGAAAATAATAATAATGGAACTCTCATTTTGGAGTAGTTTCGTGAGAAACCAATTGCAAGCAAACTCAATTATGTACTTGTAAGAATTCATAGATTACGAAACTAATTTGTTCAAGAGAAATTCAAGAGTAATGCAATGAGATGTATAACTGTATAAATGTAACATAACTGTATATTTATAAGCTCTTGCTTGAGAGCACGGCTTCGTTATTATATTTGATTTATTGCAGGTAAAATAACTGTAATATTGCAAGTGTCGTTTACCGCTAACGGTAACTGCCGATTGCTCAAGATAACATGAAACGCGACCTCGAAATATCTTCGCAGCTCACAGCACGTCAATGTAAATATTAATAAGTATGTATATGTATACAGCAGCACCAACAACTCCCTCTCATTAAATATCGCTCTCTTTCTTGCTCTCCCACTCTCTCTCTCCTTGAGTGTGCTCATGTCGAGCCCCCCATTTTTTGTAGTTGTTTGTTTCAGTACTTAAAGTTGGCGCAAGCAGCTCGATGACATTGTTATTGTACACAGCTTTTGCTCTCGCTACGAGCTTCTCATATTTTGTATTCGATTTAAGTACACCTCACCTCATATTGCGCATACTTCACAACGCGTTTTGTATGTATGTATACAAGTGTATTTGTGCTTGGTGTGTACAATATTGTTGATATGTCTATGGCAAACGTAAATAAAAAAGTTGATGACGCACATTTGTAAACTGCATTTAATTCATTGCGAAATATATATGCGAGTGATTTTAAATGATGAAGGGTGGCGTTGTATGCATGTGGAAGCTGACACGATCTCTGTGAACAACTTCTTCTAATGTGGTGAGAGAGAGAGAGAGAGAGAGAGAAATGCAACACCTGCTAACAGCTAATAGAAGCATCTTAATACACATTTACTCATGTGTGTAAGTCAATACAGTGCGTTTCACTTAATTAGTGTTTCAGACTGGCAAACAACTCTTTAACGAATCACCCTGTTTAATAGTTTATTGCAAGCGCAACAGCCAATTAAAGCAAATCTTTAATTGTGATATGACAAGTGCATTGTACGATTCACTTACGCAAAACTGTTATGCATGCTTGCTATGCTATAAGCTAGTTTTAACTGCAATCAATTACATTCAACGCGAAAGAATTTGCAACAGCCGACAGACATTTTTTCATTCTAATCAGTTAGCCTTGTAAAATAGTAGAACACGTTTTCAATTCATAAGAAAATAGTAAAAAAGTTAACCGAAGAATAAATACTCTAACAAACAGATAGGTCCTAAAAGAGTTGATAAGAAAAAAATGTTCTTCACCTTATAATTATACTACCCCACAGCACAAGTGTATAAAAGCAAACATAATCGTATAACACACAAATCTAAATGTGTTATACTATTTCAGCGTGACATTTGAACTTCCGTTCTTATCTGTCTGTTCTATACTGCTGGCTAACAGAGCTCTGTTAAATTCTCATAAACGGTCAGGCAACCTCAGCCGGTAGCCGTTTTCGTAGTTGAGCCGTTGCCTATATAAGAGCCGTCTGCGAGACAAGATATTTTTTAGTTTCTCGCCATTCATTGCCGTGTACATATCGTTTGTTGTTGTCTCATTTCGAATTTTTTTTGTCGTGTGTGTTTTGTGAAACCAAAGATATATATATAGTATACTGTGACAGCTGGTCGCAACGTTTAGCTAGGACACAGTTCAAGGACACAAGCGTGACAGTCTGGCGCCATGCCACCAACAATAACATCACGTCACCCGCAGGACAAGCAGGACGAGGTAGATGCACATGTTCACCGTGTGACGCGGTAAGAATGCAATTCCGTTATACAAACCGGTCGGACATAACGACAGCTGCATTTTTGTGCCGGGGGTTGTTTGCGGTTCTCTTTTTGCTCTTGTTGTTGTTGTGGCTGATCTTGTTTTTGCACATTTGGCGGCTTGCCATTTCGATTGGTGTGGGCTAAATTAAAATCCGTTATTCACGTGAAGATTTTGTATCCAAATCGCTGAGTTGGCAGCTGGCTGAGTCAAAAAGTTGTATTTGCCGAAACAACCAAAGCAAAACAAAAACCGAAGAGAGCCAAGATAGCGAGAGAGTGGTTGAATGGGAGAGCGAGAGAGGGAGAGAGAGAGTGTGACTAGTTAAGCATAGTTAAAGGTAATCTTAAATCGACAAGCAGATACCCTAAATTTCTTAGTTGAAACAATCTCACAAATTTTTAAATCAATTTTTATTATGGTTGGTATATTGCTTATATACGCAGACAACCCAGACATTCTAGATTCCGATTAACTCAGAGGTCATTCACTCTTGTTATCAGATAATCCAAACATCTCGCAATTCATATTCTCATAAGTATTGTCTGCTATATAGATCAGATGTTTTGTAGAAATAAAAATCTAATCAATCTTCAGCTCAAGGTCAACATTGGCTAAATAATTACATGCCAAGAAGGCAATTTTATATTAGGTACATTTATGTTTTTATATGTTTTGTTCAAGCATGTTTTGATGTGATTTGTTTTGACGTTTGACGCATTTGATAAAGTTAATCAAATGTTGTTGACAGTTTTTGTGGCTAAGCTTTTGGGAGGGAGGCGGTTCTTATCGCCTAAGGATGTTTTGCATAAACAAACCAAAGAGATATTGGCTTTATTAAAATTCAAAATGGTTTCGTTTGGCTTAGTTTGAAACAAGGTAAAATTTGAGCAATTTACCTTTTTCCTCCTTTTTTTGTTTGTTCAGCTAATCAGATTTCTTAATAGAATAGTGAAACATTTATGATTATCAACAATATATTTCAATATATTTCTAAACGGCAAACCAATTCCCATTAACAATATTCTTAGCTAAAAAAATGTCTCATTATTGTTGATTGTGAATAACCTTTAATGTAAAATACTTTATAGTATATTTATTGACATTTTCCTTATTTATTTCTTGCAGTTATTCCGATGGCACCGTGAGATTACGCAACTCAAATATTGAGCTTATGGATCAGGATATTTTATATCATTTGGCTTTGGGCAGCGAAAGCCATGATTTGCAGGAAATGTTTGGTGATGTTAAGGTGATTTGAAAAACAGTCTTAAAATAACTAACAAACAGATTTTAATCCACATTTTTGATTTAAAAATTGTCTTGTTGTAAAAGTTTAAAATTTTTTGTGTTTTGTGAATTATTCATATTCATATTTTCCATGGTAAAAAATACTTCAAAATATTTTAGGAATTTAAAAAAAAAAAAAAAAAAAAATAATAATACCTTTTAATTTAAATGTCATAGTTAAAGCCAAAGTCATTGACTTTTAATAATTAAAAATATGTAAATATTTTAATCGCTTAGCTACATTATTAATTGTTCAAACAAGTTGAAAATACTTTCCATTCCTTATACGCTTCGACGACTAATTTGTGGTCTAAAACTAAACCAGACCAGATTACGCAAGTGAAACTAGTTTTGTATTTGTTTATGCAAGATTTAATCAGTTAATTGCCCTTGATAATGAAAATCAAGTTGATATTTATAGTAATTTAAAAAAAATAGTCTCCATGCTTATTTCTTGTATTAATATTAATAATGTATTTTTCTTGTTGCCATCAACTTTATCAACTCCCATTCATAACGCCAACCAGTTCGTTTGCATGGGCGGGACACCAAAGCGCATGGAAAACTTTGCACACTTCATTATGGAAGAGATCGGCTATAAACTGCCGGCTGGTACCCAGCTGCAGGATATAAGCGCTTACTCGTACCGCTATTCAATGTACAAAGTTGGTCCAGTGCTTTCTGTTAGTCACGGCATGGGAACGCCCTCGGTTAGCATACTGATGCACGAGATGATCAAGCTGATGTATCATTCCAAATGCGTTGATCCCGTCTTCATACGCATTGGCACCTGTGGCGGCATTGGTGTCGAAGGTGGCACCGTCATCATCACAGAGGACGCCCTGGATGGACAATTGCGCAATTCGCATGAGTTTGTAAGTGAACTGTCTATTTTTAGAACAAACTTTTTACCGTCAGTTTACTTTTACTCTTTCTTTCACTTGACTCATCTAATGTTGATTTGATTTGCCTTTAGACAATCCTTGGCGAGACGATCCATCGGCCAGCCAAGTTGGACAAGAAGCTGGCACGTGAACTAAAATCGCTGTCAAGTGCCGATGATCCGTATGACACCATTATTGGCAAGACACTGTGCACAAATGATTTCTATGAGGGACAAGGACGTTTGGATGGCGCCTTCTGTGAGTTTAGTGAGAATGACAAAATGGCATATTTGGAAAAGTTGCGCGACAATGGCGTTGTCAACATTGAAATGGAGAGCACCATTTTTGCGGCATTGACTCATCATGCTGGCATTAAGGCCGCCGTTGTTTGTGTGGCATTGCTGAATCGTTTGAACGGCGATCAGGTGAATGCGCCCAAGGAGGTGTTGCACGAGTGGCAGCAACGTCCACAGATTCTTATCTCGCGGTATATAAGGAAAGTTCTGTCACAGAATGGAACGCTAAAATCGTTCTTTGGAAACCAGGGATCGATAAAGTCGCCGCGTCGCTTTAAGTTGGTCCAGCAGGAGTCTCAGGCACACGATTAGATCAAGCCCTTATAAATGTATGACAGAACATTCCTTAGTTTAATTTATGCTTTAAATTGTTTAATTAACTTTCTGTTTGTGTTTGTACTGAATATACGTACTTCGCATTAGCTTATTCACAACAACTAAATATTTAAATCAAAACAACAAATACACAAAAAAAAATATGTTGCAAGCAAAAGTCAAATTGTTGTTTATTGCACTTCTATAATAATAATAAAACAAAAAAATAATATACAAATAAAAAGTTGTTAATTGTTATGTTGCATATGTTCAAAATGAGGCAAAACCCAAAAACTAAATATACTTATATGAATATGTATGTATGATATTCTGAGCATAAGATTTCATTAATTATTATATATAACACACACATTATATTGTATTGTAATTCCTAAACATTTGTTAGTGTTGATTATCATAAACTCTATACCAACAAACAACAGTTACTCTTATTCAATTCAAAAAAAAAAAAAAAAACGAAAAAGCTGAAAAAACGGTTTGATTGAAAATAAAACAAAAAATATTTGTGAAACTTATTGGTATATTAAAATTCGAAATGTATTTAAATTAAGTTTATTTTTGTGGAATTTTTTGACATCCGGGTATTCGCATATATTGATATTAAAAATTGTTTCCAAAATATTATCATCATCAATTTAATAAATTGTATATTAATAATTTATATTTTTGTTATATATTTAATCGAATTCAGTTAACTTTTATTTTTCCTTTTCCCAAAATCTTTTTTCCTAATGTACTTTTTTTAATCCCCAAAAACTATTTTTGATTTTGATAATCTTTCATAATATCTAACAAAGTTTCTGAGCATATTCATTCAATTTAAATTCAAAGTGAAACACATTCAAATTTAAAAACAAAAAAAAAACTACAAAAACATTTAAAGAATGTCCAATAAATGCACCGCGGACCTAGAGCTCAGTGTCTGTGAGCTAAAGAGTAAGTTTTATTATGTAGATCTTCATTAAATGCCATTTTTATAAGCCTGGCATATTTAGAAATGGTCAAGTCGCAGAACAAACGAATCGACGAGCTCATCAAGCATATCAAGCAAGGTTGCGAGGAACCAAAAGAGCCAAAAAGCACTTTGTGCAATATGAATCCCTATCTCGAATGCTGTTGTCCGGATTATTTATATCATCTCAATCTCGATACACAGTCAACGGATCTTCCCAAGGTATTTGGCGATGTTCGCGTAAGTAATCAAAGAGCAGTTACCTTTAGCACTAATACACTCGGTAAGGGTGTGCAAGAGTCGATTTCCATTCCATCAAAGTAAACGTGCTTTATTTGTTTCTTAGTTTGTTTGCTTGGGTGGATCGCCGGCGCGTATGGAAAAGTTTGCCACATTCATAATGAAAGAAATTGGTTTGACGATAAACAAAGCGGTTCAATTGAGAAATATTTCGGCTGAGGCAAATCGCTTTGCACTATATAAAGTGGGTCCAGTGCTGTGTGCCAGTCATGGCATTGGCTGTCCTTCGATTAGTATTCTGCTGCACGAACTAATCAAGCTCATGCATTATGCCAAATGCCAGTGTCCGGTATTCTTTCGCCTGGGCACATGTGGCGGCATTGGCATTGAGCCGGGCACCGTCGTCATCACATCGGAGGCATTGGATGGTCAACTGCGTGCCGTGCACGAGGTTGTTGTGCACTCACATTCCCAGCTGCGACCAACGAAACTGGATGCGGACTTGGCCTGGCAGTTGAAAAGGTTGTCGGAACCCTGCCAGGATGGCTATGACACTGTCAAGGGCAAGACACTGTGCACCAATGACTTCTACGAGGGTCAGTCGCGAATGGATGGCGCCTTCTGTGATTTTACGCCCGAAAAGAGAAGCGCATTTCTCCAGCAGCTCTTAAAGTGTGGAGTCGTCAACATTGAAATGGAGAGCACCGCTTTTGCAGCACTCACACATCAGGCCTGCATTCGGGCCGCTGTCGTCTGTGTGACGCTTCTAAATCGCTTGGAAGGCGATCAAATCGATACGGCACCCGAAAAACTCAAGAGTTGGGATCTGAGACCTCAAATTCTTGTTGCACGATATATACGCAAGGTTCTCTATGAAGATGATGATCCCGAAGAAGAATGTAACTGTGTTGCAACTGACAAAAAGTAGAGTTTTTCCATATTGTGTTCAAAAATAAATTCTTTGTGACTAGAAATATAAAAGAACATAAAAATACTCTTATGATTCTTTATTCAAGTATTCAAATTTTAAAGTTGAATCTTTTTCTTACAAGCTTTGACATTTTTAGTTTAATGTCTTCAAACCAAGAAATCAAAATAAGTATCGAAATAATTTTCCACTCAAGTATAACCAATTTGAGAGTAAGTATTAATCAAAATTTACATTGCATAGGCTTTGCTTTCTCTCTCAACCCAAGCAATTGAATTGCTCAAACCATTTTTTTTTTTTTTTCAGTTTATCGCGAGCATTCGTTGTGGTCACAACTGATCGGACGGCAGAGTATATTAATAAACTTATTTAAAATCGCGTTAATTCAGTTAACATATATATATAGCAGCATATATATAGAAACATATATATATTCATATAAATGTGAATGATAAGATTTAAAAACGGGTGCGATTATTTAATTTGCGCTGAGTGATCTTTTCTGTTATTTATTTTGTAATAGTAAAAGAAATTTTAAGAGGAAAATAAGTAAGAAGAGCCCTTTGACTGTCCAGTACACAAAATTTGTTGCTTTTTTGCAAAATAAAAATGTGATGCCGACTTGACCATGATCATGAATGCATAAATGAACAACAATAAATAAATAATTGTTTAATCAGTAACATTTGCAATCAAGACATGACGTCTAGACGCTAATTATGTATTCTAATAGAATAGTTTCCGGAAACCTTGTAATGCAACTTATATTTCCTTTACTTCTACAGCCATAGATAAGATAATAAATCTCAAAAATGTCGAACTGGTAAGTTTTACTTACAATTAAAGGCAATAAACGAAAACCTTAACTATTTTCAATCTCTTAGCGCTCAACTGAATAATCCGAATCTTAAAAGTTTGCATTGCGATTATCTGTACCATCTCAATATTAATGTGGCAAGCACTCAGAACACAAAGGATATACAAGAACAATTTGGCGATGTTAAGGTAATTGTTTACCAAAAGAAATACGAGAGAATCTTGCATTTAAAATCTCCTTCCATCAGGTCATATGCATGGGTGGCACAGATCGACGAATGCAGGAACTAGCCAAATATCTTCGTTCTTTGTTGGGCTTTGAAGCTGAAGGCGCACCAATCGATTTTTCTGCTGCCGGCAATCGTTATGCATTGTACAAGGTGGGACCTGTACTGTGTGTCAGCCATGGTGTTGGCTCTGCGTCGTGTTCCGTTGTCCTGCACGAGGTCCTCAAACTACTTATGTACGCCAAGTGCGTGGATCCCATAATTCTACGCCTTGGCACATGTGGTGGATTGGGTGTTAGGCCCGGCACTGTTATTGTCACCAAGGACGCCTTTAATGGTTACTTGAGAAACGAACATGAGATTGTAAGTGTTTTTCTCGTAATAAACCATTTAATATTTATTTTTCTTTGTATCCTTAGCCCATTCTGGGAAATCGTATTGTGCGCCCGGCTAGTTTTTCCGACCAACTCGTTAGGGAAATTATAACATATGGCACTCAAGCGGATGATGGTTTCGAAACCATCAAAGCAAACACAATGTCCACCGATTGTTTTTATGAAGGCAAGTACGATTCGAAAAAACAACAACTATAAAATCTTATTAAATATATGTTTATACATTAATCAAATAGGTCAGGGACGCATCGATGGCGCTGTTTGCGAATACACAGACGGGGATAAGATGCAATTTTTGCAGAAATGTTATGACAAGGGTATACGAAATATTGAAATGGAGGCAACAATGCTTGCCTCATTGACCCTTATGGCTGGGGTTAGGGCTGGCGATGTTTGTGTAACCCTTCTGGATCGCTTAAAGGGAGATCAGGTGAGCCAAAAACTGTCCTTAACCTAGACTTACTCTAATTGGAATTTATGTTTTGATATAGGTAACCATCACAATGGATCAGAAACATGAATTTGAGAAGCGTCCATTTTTGATTGTGGGACGTTTTATAAAGAAACTGCTTGAAAAAAGCCAAAACTGACTAACTGCATTTATTTAAGAATAAATTTAAAAAAAATATTTAAATTTCTGCCCTCATTTCATATTTCCTCTATAAGAAGTTTATTATTGTTTCCAGATTGGCTGTTGCTCGTTGTGAGTGGAAGACGCAATCCTGACTCAGATGTGGGCATTCCTTGGGGCATTCCTTGTGGCATCATTAGTGGCATCTGCATCGGCATCATCTGTTGTTGTTGCTGACCGGGATTGGGCTTGGGCTTCGCATTGCTGGCCTTCAACTTGCCAAGAGCTTCAGCCGCGCTAACTATTTTACTTTTAACAATACGATTCGGTTTAATCAACTCGGCCAAATCGTATTCCTTTTTAGGCTTTTCAACTTTCGGTTTTGGCTTTGGCTTTACGACAGCCTTTGGTTGTTCCTTCTTTTCGATTTTTTCCTCCTTTGGCTCCTCTATGATTTCCTCAATGGTCAGGCGCGTAGCATGCGATGGCGCCAGCTCTCCCAACTGTTGGCGCAACTGATCCAACATCTTGAGAGCACTCGCATTATTGGACTCCAGGCTTAGGACACGTTTATATATATCATATGACTGCCGGAAAGGAAAATCGAATAAGTAAAAAAAACCTGCACAAGATTAACTTTCAATTTCATTTGTATACAAACCTCACGACGTTTTCCCAAGCCATAGTTGGCATCCGCTAGACGCAAGAGTGCCTTCACATTATCCGGTTCGAGACGCAGACAAGCTTCGCAATCCTTCAAAGCTGCTTCATGTTTGGCAAGCTTTAAGTCTATTTCAGAGATAAAAAGGAGTTCAACTTATTGATTGATTTTAAATACTTGCAAGTACTTACTTGTTGCGGCACGATTATTGCAGGCTTTGGCAGCATTTTGCGGATCGTAAACTATAGCGAGTGTATATTCCTTGATGGCCTGTTCATACTCCTTGGTCTTATAGTATTCATTGCCACGCAAACGAAAGCTTCGAGTGATAAAAATATTCAAATAAGTTTTCCAAAAATTATTTCTACTTACTTTTCGGCATATTGCTCGCGCTCCAATTGGCTTAGTTTCTTGAGTTGTCCCTCCAAACGTTTCTCTTCTGAGGATTGTTCACAGATCTTTATGTGTTCATTGGATTTTGATTTTGTTGCTGCTTGTTCGAATTTATTGACCTTCACTTGAACCTGCTCCTTGGTGCGTTCCTCCTCCAGATCCATGCGAAGTATTTCTTCGTCCGGATCATATTTATCCCATTTGTTGTAATCCGTTGACTTTATACGATTTGGGTTTGCCTTTTGCGATTTGACATTTGTAATTGTGTTTGGCGCCGTTTCAGTTTTTGTTGCTTTTTCGGTTTGCTCCTCTTTGTCAATCTCGATTTTCGCTGGCTTTCGTATGGGCGGCAAATCTGTTGCGTCCTCTGGAAGCACACTTAAAGCGTTGTCCTTGTACTTGATGTGTTGTGTCCAGTCCTGTAAATATATAATACATTTAAAAATGGCTTAAAATTCTGCCAGGATTATTCTTACATATATGGGCTTTAGTTCTGCCTTGTCCAAAGTATCGCTTTTGCATATTTGCTCCTCGAAGCGAAACAATCGGCTTTCGGGGCGAAGTTTTTTTAATTTCTCTTCGGCACAGCGTGTTAAATCCGGATAGTAACCTTCTTCGCCGGAACGCAAAATGCTCACAATTTTCTCCATTTCGCGGGCATTTTCACATTTCTCCACGTAGGCAAAGTCCAAATGACTAACGGGCATTTGGTATTTCTCCAACAACGTTTTCTTTTCCATATTCGACATTTACAAAAAAACAGAATAATAGTTTAAACAAGTTTAAGAATTGTTTTGATAAATGTGTCTCAGCTTTTATTGATTTAACAAAGTTTGTTTTCCTTGTGTTTCAGCTGCTTGACAACGGCTTTCATATAAAAAACTTTCTGCTTGAATTCTATTCAAAAATTCAAATTCTGAAAGCATGCTTCTTTCCTAAAATAAAGTTGAATTAAATAAAATTTGAAATTGTTCTTGCTGCTTTTTGAAATTTTAAATAAAATACCACGTTAAACTTGTGCCATTAATAAACACCAAATGCTGCACTCATTTCAATACATTTTACAGCACTGCTGCATAGCCCATAGTCAGAAAAATGTGTTTTGGCGAGCATCATCCAACAGGGTTCTATGGTGTAATGGTTAGCACTCTGGACTTTGAATCCAGCGATCCGAGTTCAAATCTCGGTAGAACCTGCATAAATGCAAGCTATATTTTTTTAGATGTTTATTGTCGAAATTCCAGAATCCCAATATATTTCCTGTACACAATCTATTCCAAGTTGAACATTTTCCAAATTAGTTTTTTTTATTCCAACAACAATGCAGCAAGGCAATTTATTTCACTATACTCACGCCTGTCAGCACGGTTCTATGGTGTAATGGTTAGCACTCTGGACTTTGAATCCAGCGATCCGAGTTCAAATCTCGGTAGAACCTTTGGTACTATTATTTTCATTTTTTATAGATATTTTCTCTTAAATTTTAGCCAAGAATAATTTTCAAAAAGGTGCAAACAAAAAATTTGTTGTCGCCCAACGTGGGGCTCGAACCCACGACCCTGAGATTAAGAGTCTCATGCTCTACCGACTGAGCTAGCCGGGCACTTGCATGCTTCGCGACAGAATGCCCACAAGTACAGCGTCTACTTTCAGCGCACAACGCTCCAATTTGTTTTCGTTTTTGGAATAAATAAAATAAATATCAGATTGAAATTATTACTCATATATATATTTAAGGAATTAAAATGGTGTACATGGTGAAAAACATAGTGCATACAAAAATATATTTTAACATTAAATAACCTACGAGAACATACAAATAAATGATTTTATCAAATCACTTTTAAAATGCAACAAAATTTTTATACAATTCTTATCAAAATTTTTTGCTCTAGTTGTTGTTATATGGAAGTTATTGTATTGTTAAATTAAAAAAATTTATAAAAAAAAAACGAGTTTTATGTTTTTTTTGTCGACACAACAAATATTTCAACATGTAACAAAATATTCTTTAAAATTCCAAATTTAAGAGGAACTAATCGCTCTCGTCACCCTTTTCGCGCACTGTATAAACCTCGCCATAGCGCTCGGCACAATCGAAAATGTCTTCTTCACTGGAACCGGATGTCTCCAAATCCAAAGAGTTGCCCTTTGAGCGCCAAAGAACTGCCAACTTTTCGGGCGGACGATAATAAACTGGATAACGACTATCGAAACTGCGATGTCCCAAATTATATTTGAGAAACTTGAGCGCACGGCGCGATCCAATGATGGGATTAAGTGCCTCCTCGGTCAGCGTAAAGTTGCCGGCACTCAAATCGGAGCTGATGCTCTGTTGGCTCTCGGATTGATCTTTGTCGGGTGCATAAATTAAAATGCCTCTCTTAGTTAGTTTTGGAGCGGCTACACTTGTGCCTGAAGCGGGAGCTGGAGCTGGAGCTACCTCGCAGCCCGTTGTCGATGTGACCACTGTGCAATCGGCCTCGCCGTCGGAGACATTGAAGCCATTGTTGATTGGTGATGGACTGCATAAATCAATTAGAATTGATGGCGATGAACTGCTTGCAGCGAGAGACTTTTGTATTTGTTTGGCTTTGGCGGCGTTGTCATTGGCCAGCGCTGTCGAATTGCAGGCAACGCTCTGATTGTTAAATGTTGTCGATTGCTCTGGCAGCTGCTGTTCGGTTGAATCTTTCGTGGGTTTTCGGGCAGAAGCTGCAAGGCGACCCACTTTGCGACGTTCTGCAATATAAGTTTTCTTGGAAAGCGCCAGCGCCAGCTTCAGTTGCTCATCTTCGTCGTCGTCGACATCCGTTTTCTCTTCCTCTTCATTCTTAATATTGTTCCTCTGCCCCTCCTCCTTCTTCAGCGTCTTCTTCTTGAAGTTAGTTTGCTTTTTGTTATCAACAGTTTTCTCACTGGATTTATCCTTTGTGTTCTTTGCTTTTGGCTCAATCTTGGCCGGTTGCTTTTTAACGGTTTTAGGTGGATTGGGTTTGGCAAAGGTTTCCTTTGATTTGTCAGGTGTTGCCTTAACCTGGGACAACTCGGCTTTTTGCTGACTTTCCAACCAGGTTGTGACTTTAGCTGGAGTCGCTTTTAAAATAGGTTTGTTTCGCGCTTTGCTAGCTGGTGTTTCCGCCGTGGAGAATCTGACGACAGATTTAGTTTTGTCTGTCTCATTCTTCTGGCTTGTTGTTGGCAGCTCCTCATCTTCTGCCTCATCCTCATTCGATGCCTCTTTGAGGATTTGCTGCTTTGGCTTCAAAATCTTCGAGCGACTTGTGCTGGGTTCGGGGTCGAGTTGGAGTGTATCAGGACTGATATTCTCAACAAACCACTCCTCTGTCGAGCTGTTGGCAATGTGCAACACTTTGGAACAGAGACGTTCCTTGTTGCAACAGTTGCACTCGTTTTCAGGCAGACGCAAACGCAGATCTTCGTCGAAGGCATTCTGACGCTGAAGCTTGCAGACTTTGTGCTGGAAATGCAACATGCTGTGTGTGGATCTGGTGTCGAGCTCAACACGCTGCTGTTGATGATGATGATGGCGACGATGGCGATTGCTGCGAATGTGCGTACGGCTGTGATAGCTGCGATAGGAGCAGTACGGATGTGCTGTCGTCTTGGAGAAAGCGCGCCGAACGCAAGCGCTGCAATTGCAACGACTCGGCGTGCTCTCGTCCTCGCTGGACGAGGAGCTGGAGTTGGATGAATTGTCGCGACGTTTGCGCAACTGCTTGCGACGGCTGGGCTGTGCACTGGAACTACTGCCAATTGCCTTGGCATATGGATAATGCCGTGGAGAATCATAATACATCAGCTCAAGTTCGCGCTTGCGTCTGTCCCGGCGATGGAGTAGCGCCTGCATGTGATGGCGATGCTCCTGCTCCTCATCGCAGTCATATTTGGCGCGCAATTCATCACGTCTTTTGGGCAGCGTGCGGTACATTTTGATTGTGGTCATGGGGCTGCGGCTGCTGCTGCATTTGCTTGACATCGAGGGGACGGTGCGTTTGCGACTGGCGCGTATATATCTAGCCGTGTCAATTGAGTGCATTGAATCCGTTTCACTGCCGCTGGAATCCGCGCATTCGTTGTAGTCAATGTGCGGCCTGTGGCGCTTCTTTGGCGACGCCGCCATCTCTAGCAGCGTTTTGTCGCCATAGGCGCTATTATTGCGACGCATCCAATCACCGACATGCTCTTCAATCTGTTGTTCATCGAACGTGTTTAGAATGCGATCCAATCCGGCTTCCTTCCACTTGCGCACATGCTCCTGGACAATGGGCAACGTTTGATTGACGATATCTTTATTATCGCCGCTGCAGAGCATTAGCGTTAATTCAGATTTGCTCATGCATGCCGTTACATTGCTGATATCTTCCTCAACATCCACCTCTACGGCCTCATCACCATCGACATAACTCTCTTCGTCCTCGTCCGCATAAAGCTGATCAATGGCGTCCAGTCGAATTTCTTCGCTGTCGTCATTTTGTTCGCAGTGCTGCGGAAAAAAAAATTGAATGCATCGCAATTCGAACAACGAATGTTTGATTTGGCTTACCTTGAGAAAATTGGACCACAATTTGGAACGCTCGTAGGCTAGCGATTCCAATTGCTCCTCATCCACTAATAATTGCGACATTATCGCCTTGACTTGAACGCTTTTTGATAATAAAATGTTGCTTCTATTTCGAAAAGTGTTGCCAGATCAGTAGCAGCTAGTTATCTGGCCACACCCAAATCTATCGATTATTTTCTTTTTGCTGTCTATCGACTTTGGCGCTCAAATGAATTTCCGATAAATATTTGCATTTTAATTTTTATTTTAATGTTGCATATGTTTTACATTATTTATTAATAATATTAATATTGCAGATAAACAAACGAATACATATTTGTATGCCTAAACATTTTCAGTTTCAAATACGTACATATACAACTCTCTCTCTATATATATATATATTTTTATAGTTTCGTATTTTTTGTTGTTGTTTTTTTTTATTCATAAGTCTAACGCTGCTTGCTCCATTGGCCACTAAGTTGTTGCTGTTGTTTTTGTCAGGGGTTTTTTGTTGTTTTCATTTAACACGTATAGTAAATATATAGAATATATATGTTTTGTTGTTGTTTTGGAATTTTGGTTGCCTATTTGCGATTGCGTATGGCGCGATCCATGATATTGTTGATGCGCGTCTCCGAATAGCCCGGCACAAGCATATGGATTAGCTCCTTCATGAAGAGATCACTGATCCCCGGACTCGAACGTTCGGCCAGCTCAAACACCGACTTCAGATCGCCAATATCACTGCCAACGCCCATGCCATGCATACCCTGTAAATTTTTGCTGCTATTATTATATTTGCGCTGTATATCGCTCAGGACTGGGAAGAGCAAGTTGTTGAGGCAAGCGCTGTTCGTGTTCGTGTGATGTTGATGATGTTGCAACATTCGGTGGCGGGAATCGTTGGCCAGCTGCTTGCTATGATGGGAGGAGGAATCGTTGTGGTGTTGTTGTTGTTGTTGCTGTTGTTGTTGTTGGTGGTGGCTGTTGCTGCCGCCGCTTGTTGCATGGAATGATTCACGATTGTTGCTGCGCCGCTGTTGCGGCTGCTGCTGTTGCTGCTGATGTTGCTCCATGTTCAATGGCAAACCCAATGAGGCACGTCGCTCCTCCACCTGATCGAGCGTGGCAACGGAACGCGATTGACGCAACTCGGGCTTCGAATTGGCACGCTTCTGCTGCTGCAGCAGCTCATTTGCTGATGTCGAGCTGCTAACTTGCAATTGCTTTACTGCTGCTCCGACTCCTCCTCCTCCGGCTAATCCTGTTGGTGATGCATTCAGCATTGTTGTTGTTGTCGCCTTGCTGCTCAAGTTATTGTTGTTGCTATTGTTGTTATTGTTATTGTTGGGTGCGGGAGAGTCGCTGCCAAGTGACGATGACGACGAGCCAGCTGCTCCGGCTGCTACCGTTGTTGCCGGCGCTCCTGCTCCAATACTGTTGCTCGTCGATGGGCTACTAGTGACAATGCCCGCCGGCGAATGTGTGGTGGCCATTAGCTTCTGCATGGTCAGCTCGTGCTCCTGCAGCTGGAAGCTATTGACGCCGGCACGTGGAGCACTGTTGATGTGCAATCCTTTGACGGTCATGATCCAAGGTTCATCGGCGCTGCTGCCGCCGCCGCCGCCACCGCTGCTCTGCTTGGCATCTGAATCGGAATCGGAGTTCTCGGATTCAGTTTCACTCTCATCGCCCTTGGAGAGTTTCCATTTCTTGAAGCGATCGATCAGATCGATCAAGTAGGCATTCTTTTTGGCCTTCTTGATGAACGGATATTTGAGCAGCTCCTTGGCAGTGGGACGATTCTCCGGATCCTTGTTCAGACACGCCTCGACAAAGTCCTTAAACGACTTGGTATAATTGCCCGTTAACTGTGGCGGATTGTTTTTCGGTATGAGGAATAGCACACGCATCGGATGCAGCTCCGAATTGGGTGGCTCTCCTTTGGCCAGCTCAATTGCTGTGATTCCCAGCGACCAAATGTCCGCCTTGGAATCGTATTGTGACTGCTTGATTACCTCCGGTGCCATCCAAAAGGGTGTGCCGACAAAGGTGTTGCGCTTTGATGTCGTATTGGTCAGTTGGCCAGCGACACCGAAATCCGCCAGCTTAACGTCGCCCAGCTCGCTGAGCAGCACATTGGCCGCCTTGATGTCGCGATGCAGCTTGCGCTCCGAGTGCAAATAGTCCAAGCCTTTCAACACCTCCCGCAATATGATGCCAATGTGCATCTCCTCGAAGGAGCCGGCCTTCATGAGGTCGAGAGCCGAGCCACCGCCCAAATACTCCATGATAATCCATAGCTTGGTGCCCTTCAAAAAGGAGCCATAGTATTTGGTGACATATGGTGAATCGCATTGCGACAGCACCATTATCTCCTGCTGTATATCATCGATCTCGTCCTCAGCCTCCTCCAGATCGATTATCTTTATGGCCACCACCTGCTGCGTCCGATTGTCGATGCCTTTGAATACCTCGCCGAACGAGCCTTTGCCAATGCGCTCCTGCTTGGTGAAGATTAACTCCGGGTCCACTTTCTCTGTCCAGGACATGACTTGAAATTTTCAATAACAATCTTTTGTATTTTTTTTACAGCAAAATATGTCAGCAAAGCAAAAAGCGAAAATTCCTAAAGCAAAAGTGAGCTACAGCTCTCTTGCTTTCTCGCTCGCTCTCGAAGTTGGTTGCGTTGCACTATTTTTCGAGTAACTGTAAACACACACACACACATCAACTATTTGCTTGCCATTTATGCAGCATTTAAACAACGTATGTATATGCCGATTGTGTTTTTTGGTGGAAGCTAACTCGTGGCGCACCAAAGTCACACAAATTTTCGCAGTTGATTTTTGTTGGCTTTTCTTTTCCTTATGGTTTGGTTGTTCTTCTACTCTTCGTGCTGTTGTTGTTGCTGCGCTGTGCTGGCTGTGCTAGTAGGGCTGCACAAACATCGACGATAAGATCGGTGGTATCGATGTTTCGGAATGTTTGCAATAAATCGATATTTTCGCACAACATCGAACATCGATGTTCAATATGATTGCGATGATAAAAAACGGGCGTTCCTTATATTTCTAAACATTGATGTCGAAAGATGTACTGACTAGATGATGTGCCAAAAAACATTGTTAAATATGATACATCGATATTTTCAAAAGATTTATGATAAATCAGTGCTGCATCGCCTATCAAAACAGGTGAGCTCAACCCCAACAAGAGAATATTTAAAAAGGGCAAAGATTTTAAATGTAGTAATTTGTGTACTTATTTTATTGATTAGGTGTGTTTATAAATGAAAAGATTGGGTATGAAGGGTGTAAGAAATTCATAAAAACACGATTTCATAAACTTAAAAATGAAACTGCCGTCATCGCTTTTATCTGTTATCTCGTTCGTTGTTATTAAACGGCTAAATGTGTGTCAAGATAGATGAATAAGATCTTCCAATTATAATATAAACTATCATCACCTCTTTATTATTTTCTGGTCCATTACAAATTACAAGGGACTTCTCGATTCTGTTAGTTTACAGCCAGACTAACAGAATCGAGAAGTCCCCTGGAAATTCCAGGGCTGTATGCATGCAAGTTCCGAAAATCGTTGTGAGAAGATAGATATCGGCGTGCAAATGAATCGCTAGATAACTGAGTAATAAAAGACAAATGAATAGTAAAAACGCATTTAAAGTGCCACATAAGAAAATGTGATAAATACAAAGGAGCTAAAAAGAAAACAAACAGTGAAAATGCTCATGAAAAAAACGTGTGGTCAGCAACTTTGCTGCAGTCGCAGCAGCGTAAAATAAATTACATACACACGCACACACACACTGATGCATGTGTATACATAAAACAGAAAATATTTAATATAACGATTAAAAGTGCAACGAAATGAATTTTTAATGTTTTCAATTTGTGCTTTGCCAAACGCCAACGAAGATTGCCAAAATATAAAGGAAAATACCCAATTGCGACAAACTAAATATATATGTTTGATGTGCCAAAATAGAACAAAAATCAGTCTCGCAACAATCGCGCGTGTTTAAGTTACGTACAAATTTTGTTGTATTGTAAACAAGTTACAGCGATAACGCAGTAACAATGTCCAAATACGCTTTTGTGCTTTATCTTGCGTCGCAGCTTATAGGTATGTACATAAACCATAATTAACATATACATACATATACATACATATTATTGTGATTGTTGGTAAGTGTGCGTCGTTTGTTTGTATACACACATACATACATACGTAGCGGCGCCTGCTGTCGATATTATTTACAGTACCCCAACCACCACCCATCACGCCCCCTTCGCCCGTTAACGCTTGATCGCACAGCTCGGCGCGTGCTTTGTAGTTGTTCTTAGTGCGCTTTGCTGCTCTTTTCAACTCTAAATTCACTCGTTTGTTTGTGTGTGTGTGTGCAATGATTTCTTTGAATGGATGACGTTGCATTAGAAACTTGTTGTTGCTTCTCCTCTCAGCGTGGGTGTAAAATCTACTTACAAGTTGAGCGCAACTTTGCTTCGTTCGCTCTTGTGCGTACTCTTTGGTGTTTTTGCTGCTGCTGTTGTTGTTGTCTTTAGTATTTTCAACAAGCGCCACTTTAAACTCATCCCCTTTCAAACTGCATAATGTTCATGCTTATGTATCTACTTTACTATAAAGCGTGCATGCACACACACACACACACATGCAAACAAATACATACATATGTATGTGCAGATCCGATTACCCTTTTGTACAGTGGGAATAATGCTTAAGTGAACGAATAATGAGAGGCTAAAGTACATATCAAATAATAATGTTATACTATGTTATGTCAAAATAAATATTTATTCTTTTTGATTTATTTTTTAAATTGTCTTTTGACAAATTAGTCTCGTAGAACTGTGCGCCTAAGTGAATACATATGCACTCACACGTGGATTTGCGCGCGAATTGCGCTGGCACACACACACGCACACACACATACAGTTGCAGCTGCAATGGGGTTATAGGGCCCACTCAAAGGGCTCCAGTGGCCAGTGGAGCTAATTTTGTATGGCCCTCTTTTCGCACGAAATGGGGTTGCGTTGCAAGCGTTGCAAGCTCTGTGTGTGTGTGTGTGTTTGTGCTGCAAGTTCTCCTTTCTCCGGCTTTCAATGGCAACGAGCGCGCTCAGTGAGCCTTAGTGAGCATTGGGATTTGGGATGGTTGGGTGGGGGGCTTTGGGGATTGCCTGGGATTGAGGTCGTTGGTCCGGCAGATACGTGATATGTTTACAAGAGGCAGCCGCCCCAAAGCAAACTTGTTTTGCTATCCTAGAAAGCCAACTACTTGAAATTGACTTGTATTTTTTCTCGTTCTCCTTTCGCAGGATGCATTTTGCTGCAGCAGGCATTCGCTGGTGGCGCCATACTGCCCGAGGGTCACAACATCAACTGCGAACACTATGACGAAAAGGATTGCAATACGCAAAATGATTGCGCAACCAGCATCGAACGCTGCCAGGTGGAGGCCGATAAGTTTCCCAGCTGTTATGTCCTATGGACCGTTGACGATCTGACGGGTATGCTCTTGCAACAAATATAATGATAACAAATTTTGATTTTTCTTTTCTTGTTCCAGGCACCGAGAAAGTCAAGATGAAGGGCTGCTTCACGGACATGCACGAATGCAATCAGACGTCGTGCATAACCAGCGCTCAGCCGCGCCAGGGTAACATACATTTCTGCTGTTGCAAGGGCTCGAAGTGCAACATGGACTACAAATGGATACCGACAACCCTGGAGGCAACAACACAAGGTGCGACCAGAATTTCATTCCTTATGCCTCACATACATATTTATCTTTCATATTCTGCTCGCTCCAATTTTGGCATAACAGGGTGGCAGGGCTACCCGCCGCCCCCAAAAACAAGAAACAAAAAACGAAAAACCCTTGCAACGTACTTTTTTTTTTTGGTGTTAACGAACTCTCGCTGCAACATGAAGTTGCCGCCTGCCGCACGCTACATTGCTTGGTTTTTCTCGTTGAGGCAGCAGCATCCACAAGCTGCCGCGCGTGTGTTGCAACTTCCCTGCTTGCCCCGTTCTTTTTTATGTTTTTGTATTCTATTTTGGATTGGGGGTGGGGGTGGCTTTGTGTGCTTTCCATTTTGTTTTTTTTTTATGTTTTGCTTGGCTCCCTTTTATCTCAGCATACAAAATTAAACATACATATTTTCTATGTACATATACATATATATGTATATACGACAAGCGCATAAAAAGAGATGCCAAATTGGGGGCGAACTTTCGTTTTTTCGTTTTTTGCTTTGCGTTTTGCTTGCGGCATCCACACACATATACAGTCAACCCTGTGTGCCAACTACAGGTGCCACTTGAGATGTTGTTCACCTGTGGCAAGCATTTAAAGAGCTGCATATACAACATATAAAGAAAACGCAGCAAAGATGAAAATTTCATGATTGCAGCTAAAGCATTTTGCATAATTAAATAATATGTTGATTAAAATCATGTGTTAAACTTAAATACTTAAATAATAATTATTTGTTTTTGTTCCTTTTAATTTGCAGTGCCAAAAGAAAAGACACAGGACAACAATAATGTGATTTACTATATTGTTTGCTCTTCCGCTTTTGCCGTCCTCGTTGTCCTACTAATATGCAGTTTGGCCTTTTACCGTCGCCTCAAGCAGGTGCACTTTAATGAGATACCCAAGGTAAGCCCACCTCCACAACAACAACAATTCAATTAGCAATTAGCAATAATTCATTTTTGCTTTCGCCCTTAGCATGAAGCGGAAATTACAAACTCGTCGCCATTGCTCAGCAACCGTCCGATTCAATTGCTGGAACAGAAGGCGAGCGGCCGATTTGGCGATGTTTGGCAGGCCAAGCTGCATGGCCAGGATGTGGCCGTTAAGATCTTTCGCATGCAGGAGAAGGAGTCGTGGACAACGGAGAACGACATCTATAAACTGCCACGCATGCGCCATCCCAACATATTGGAATTTCTGGGCGTCGAGAAGCATTTGGATAAGCCCGAATATTGGCTAATATCCACATATCAACATAACGGCTCTCTCTGCGACTATCTCAAATCGCACACGATCAGTTGGCTGGAACTGTGCCGCATTGCCGAGTCCATGGCGAATGGCTTGGCCCACTTGCACGAAGAGATAGCGGGCAGCAAAACTGAAGGCTTAAAACCGTCGATAGCACATCGTGACTTCAAATCGAAGAATGTGTTGCTCAAAGGCGATTTGACTGCTTGCATTGCTGACTTTGGGCTGGCCATGATCTTTCAGCCGGGCAAACCGTGTGGCGACACCCATGGCCAGGTGGGCACACGCCGCTATATGGCGCCCGAGGTGCTTGAGGGTGCCATCAATTTCAATCGTGATGCCTTCTTGCGCATCGATGTCTATGCTTGCGGTTTGGTGCTGTGGGAAATGGTCTCACGCTGCGAGGTCGTCGGACCCGTGGGCGAGTATCAATTGCCGTTCGAAGCAGAGCTGGGCCAGCGTCCCACACTCGATGAGGTGCAGGAGAGCGTCGTTATGAAGAAGTTGCGTCCACATTTGCTCAACACCTGGCGCTCCCATCTAGTAAGTATACTTTTTATTTCTTCAAAGCTATTTTTAACTGAAATCAATTTTAATTTGCAGGGTCTGAGCATATTTTGCGACACAATGGAAGAGTGCTGGGATCACGATGCAGAGGCGCGTCTCAGCTCCTCCTGTGTGATGGAGCGCTTTGCTCAGCTCAACAAATATCCAACGACACAGTTGCTCATCAAGAATCATACCAATATTGAGGACGCAAAAGAGACAACAAATTGCTTATAGAAGCGGTACTAAATCACAGCCAACGCCAATCTTGGTTGTGATTTGAGGCCCCAATTTTTAATTTTTATATTTTAACACAATTTTTGGTTTAACATAAGTATTGTGCAAAGGCAGCTTCGATGTACATCGGATCAGCAATTTGGCAGCTGCCATTTAACTTTAACACACAAACACGATCCTTCCCCGCCCATTTTAGACATTAGCTTAGTGTATAAGCTAAACAGAACAAAGCGTCTAACTAGAGATTATTTGAAAAGTAAAAAACAAAGAAAAAGTATCTTGCCTGGGCAATATAGAAAAGCAAAAAAGAATTCTCTAGACGCACATAAATACAGATTGAAGATCAAGATCAAGTTGATCTGTAGCTTATCTCACATTAACTTCATCGACTGATACCTATATACACACACACACGTATATTTAATTGTTTTTGTTTATAGTTTGTTTAATTTTTTGCCCAGAACTTATAATTTTCGTAACACTGTAAGCTGTTAAACTATTTGCCAAGCTGTCCTTTTTTTATAATTTAAGAACAGACAAAATCGTCGACTAGATGAGTTAGTTTACTATATCTTAAAGCTAATTTAATAATTGATTATGTAAACTTATTGTTTAATTTTTTAATTTTTCTTAGAACTTGCGTTTGATTTGACTTTGTGCCTTTATGTTGTATTTTTAATAAATACTTTAAAACATTGATTTTTTTAAGAATTAATATGATTTGCTTTTGAATTTTATTTACAATCAATACGCACTTACATTTATATATACAAACAAACACACACACACAGATATATATAATTTTACTGAACAGTACAAGAAACACCTGAAGTTTTCAAATGAAAGTTTCTTTTTAATGAAAATAATATCTAAGCGCGATATATAGACGATATACCCTACGATACACATACATATGCCAAAAAACAAAAACACACACAGACTTAGCAGACTTATAAAGCACACTGACTCATCATATAAAAAAAAAAAACATACTACAAGTAAGTATGTTAAATATTGTTAATTCCACACGATCGTTGGGTCTGGGGAAAAAGGTTAGATGTAGTGTTTATAGCCAGATAAGCATTTCACGATATAGGATTGAATAGGATAACGAGAAAAGTTGAATAAAAATCAACCAAATCTTGATTATAATAATATGATGATATGTAAACTCATAAATCGTATAAAATAACAATCATCGTTTACTCAATTATTTATTTAATTTGCTAAATACTGAATTTCAATATAGCATTATATCAATCAAAAACATATACTTAGTAAACTTTAGCTATTTGAATAATTATGACAAACACACACACAGAAACAACAACAACAACAAATACGTGCAATTTACGATACAAAACAAAGCTTCATTACCTGATTTTTGAATTCTGAGCAACTTACAGACGAAACATTATTTTTAAATATGCAACAATAATGATAATAGAACTAATTTTGTTATGCCTTTATTTGGAAACTTATTTTAAATGGTGCTCGAACAAACAACAGCATAGAAACAATAATTGTTCAATATAAATATAATTAAATGAAAAAAGTATTCAGAACGCAATTTAAACAATAACAAATAACAGTTTATTACATATCAGAATCGGACGAAATGCAAAGGAAAGAACATATATTCCAGCACTCGAATAGTTGAAATCAATGCAATTTGAAAGTTTTTTTTACCATTATCGAATTTCAAACAAAATATTTTTATTCTTTTGATAGAACTTTACAGTTATACAAACAGTCCAACTGGCGTTCACATAAATCAAAAAATAAAGTGGATATAGTGATGATCACAAAAAACATAACAACAAATAATAATAACAAAAAACATTCAATGTACGAAAAAAATTATTTAAAAAAAAATAATAAATTAAGAATCGTATGAATAATTTATTCGATTGCAAACAGTTCTTTGATAATAATGGATTTAAAATAAATGCTCACAAAGTGTTTGAAACAAATTTTAATTTTTTAATAATGGATCACGTAAGTATGTTTTGCTAGTAGTAGCTTCTGATATACCTTTTTTTACTTACTTCTAATAAATCCCGATAGACAATAAACAAATTTGTCGCCTTCCTTCTTTATTACAACTTTTAATGATACATGTCGAATATAATGTGATTACATAAAGTTCAAATATATATAATGAAAACACTAATTAATAACTATACACAATTAGTACATTAGTTACGAGGATCGTTCATCTCTTAGTACCTTAGAACTAAATAAATTATATGGTATGAATATTAGAATGCTAATAAATTTGTATTTGTCGCGTTCGATTCGTTTCATGATATTATTATTATTTATATTTACGTATACTGATATTAATTGAAACAAAATAACAAACATTCTTACAAAATAAGTAGATGTTTTTTTAATGGTTTCGTTTAAAGACTTTTGGACCATTTCGGTTGTAGTTCTGCTATTTGCCGCATTTCATATTCATATCAGACTTATCCAAGCATTCCGTTTATTTAATAAATTCTACACATATATTTGTATGTTATCTGTATATGCTATAAAGTGTTTGGAAAAGAACAAACGCCATCTATAAAAAATGCTAACGTGTAAAGTTTTCCAACAATATTCCGAGTCCTGTGCGCTTTATTTGCTTCGGCTGTGTGTGTGTGTGTGTCTTACTAAAATATATATTCTGTCACGTTTATATATAAATATTATTGGGGCTCTGTAACAAATGGAGCATACATTATATAGTATCTAGATTTGTTTTTCTTTTGTTTACATACACAATACAAATACGACTACTATAAAGTATATAAGTACTTATTAAGTTTGTACGATATGTTGTTGTCTAGGGAAATTTGTTTGTTTAGAAAAAGGAAATTTTTGCAGCTATATAAGTATATATAGTATATGTGTGTGTGTATATTCACGTATTGCAATTGGAAATATATGTGTATATATATATAGTAGCAGTAGTTCTTGTTGTATGATCTGTAAGGGACGGTTTCTAGGTTTGTAAAGCGAATGGACTAGTGAGAAGACTAGTTACTTTTAGTTGGGCAAAGAAGAGATTACGAGTATAGTGTACAAGAATATAGTTGTTATATATATGTAGTATATGTATAAGCGGTATATATTTCATATAAATTTATCGCCTCAATAGGGCTCATCATCATGATGATCATTATGGCTGGCCGAGACGCCGCATTTGGATCGCAAAATGGCTGCCAAGCGCTGTGTCAACGGTTCTGTTGGTGATTCCGAATCGCTGCACGAAGCTGATGGTATTTTATTGCCTAAAATAAGTTTGTATTAGTATAAGATATGGTACAATATTTTTGATCTTACCATTGCTTATGTCCAGATCTGTGACGCTTGGCAAGTGCACGGGCACAATATCATCGTCCTCCTCCTCCAGCAACAGGCTGGAATAGGAGTGTGTGGTATTGTCGCTGCCACCGCAGCCACCGCCGCTCGAGGAGTTGCGTGAGGAGGCCGAATCGTTGTTGGAATGCGAATGGGATGTGCGGCTGTGTGGTGCCAAGCCATCTGCAGTCGCTGCATCATGTTGCTCATCAATGGGCAAATCGTAGTCATCGCCGCTGCTGCTGCTGCTGCTACACCTCTCCTCCTCATCCACGTTGTCAATGTCATCCACGTCATCATCATCATCATCTACCACATCATTATCTTCGTCAACATCGGAGCAGTTATTGCTGCTGTTGCTCATGCTATCCTCGCACGGCGCCTCCAAATCCAATGCCATTTCAGGTGATGAAGATTTATTGTAGTTCTCGTCACTGTCACTCAATCCAGCTACTGCAGCAGTTAATTAGCTAAACGTGAGTCTTATAAATAACATTTTAACTTACCACGCAACTTGTCCAAGATGAGTGGATAGAATTCTTTGGCTGTTCCATTGTTTGGCTCGTATTGCAAAACTGTGAAATGGGATAAGCTCAGACATCTTGATTATCATAGAGGTTCAATACTCACTCAACTTGCAATATTTTAAAGCCTTCTTATAGTCCTTGAGCATGACAGCCGACAGAAACTGCAAAACCGACAAAAAAAACAACCCTTTAGTTATCAGTCTGAGCAACAAAAGAGCGGGCCGCATTGGCCCACATTGGGATAAATGTTGGATGCGCTCAATATCAAATGCACTCGAGAACAATTTATTAGCAATCAATAAGCCGGCACACAAAAGGCAAAACTCACTCATCTCTTGCGTCTTTGTAATCCGCTTGAAAGGATTTAAAATTAAATTTGCTGCAGCATCCGCAATTTGCATTTATACAATACATTTTACATATTTATTTTCTCTCTCTCTTACCTCGGCTAGAAATTCAGTTGGTGCTGATATGCTCTCGTCGGCATCTGTGTATTCGGACAGGCTCTGACTGAGGTCCTCGCTGGAGGCGGATGTGGGCAATGTGGCTGCTGCTGCGGCAGCTGCAACAGCTGCGGCGCCATTCATAATATTTATATTATTTGCCGTGTTCATAGCCGTCATTGTTGCTGTGGTTGCCACATTGTCCGTCGCATAGACACCATTGCCATTGGATTTATCCATATGAAGTAGCTGCAATAATCACAAAAATCCAAATTAACTTCTGAGTCATTGGCAACAAAAACTTCACTTACATTTGACATGATTCTTATGATTCGTTACAACTTGGTAGTTGAGTGTCTCTCTCAGATATCGTCTAAGCAATGAGCATATTGCGCATTATGTGTGGATTGTCTGAATGAAACGAAAAATTGTTATTCAATCGATTATGCAGGCAAAAGATTCGACGATTATCTCTAATTGGATTACGCTTTCGCTTTTGACCTTAGGAAACTCAGCCCAAGTTCTGTTACCAAAATAGCTGCAAAGAACATGTTACAAAAGTTCGACAAAGAGCAAAGAATTCAAAATGCCAAATGCAAATTCCGAAGCCACTAGATAAAATGCAACACTCGCCTAGCATATATGCATTTGCATACACATAGTATATGTGTTGTGCATATATATAGAGTATACATGCTGTCTAACCATTCACTTTCGACTCAGAAGTTCCGCAAAGACCACAGACGAGGCCACACAGATGGATATCGGAGAAGGTCTGCGGCACAAAAGCGAAATCAAAGTGTGAGAAAATGATAGACGAGGCAGGGACGTAGGGCAAGGCGGTGTTGCTGGTGTTGTTGGGGGTGTGGAAGAAACTGCCAACAAGTTGAATAGAGTTAACGTAGCAAAGCACGCAATCATGCATATACCCTACGGTATAGTTACAAAGTGTATAAGCCTATATGCCAAAAAAATTAAAAACTAAAATAAATCATTTAAATTTTCAAACGTAAGAGAAAACTAAAAATTTAAAAGATTAACTTACGGACTAACTATGATTACCTGGAATAGTTATGTATTTTGGCAAATCCTACTTCCTGTATTATACCCGGCTAACCCACTTTACAGGGTCTTTTGTAGCTGAACCCAATTATTCCTTGTGCTGATACTTTCTGTCTTGTTATTTTCACTGGGGTAACGAGTGTGAAATGGAAATGCAACGAATTGTTTACGTTGTTGTTTTTTTCGGGGTTTAATTGGTGCTCAACATGCGGCATTTAAATACATACAAAATAGCGCCTGAAGGTATGCTGTAAATATTTGTTATTCATATTACCCCTGCAGTGTGTGCGTGTGTGTGTGTTTGTGTATGCCATTCAATAATTGAAAGTTGTATGTAGAAAAGTTATAGTATACGGCTTATTATGCCGGCACGATTTATTCTACCGGTCTTTGGTGCACACTGTCAAGGACTTTCGTATGATTTACAAGTCGACAAGCCTTTGATTTACTTTATTGCTCTCGGCTGCAGTACAGTATATATAGTATAGAGTATATATCTATATTGATGGCACATTCATTGCAGCCCTGGCTCATAACTTACGTCTTAATATTCTTTGCTGTCAACTGATTTCCTTCTTTCTTTCTTTCTCTTTGCTGCTGTCTGTCCAAATTACACTTAATTTCATGTCGTCCTGGCGATTGGATTGAATTCTAATTGCTTTTAGTCTGCCTTTGCTGCTGTGCTGTGTGTCAGTTACAGTCGCTGCTAACAGTACGTCACCAGTCACTCAATTGTCTGCCATTTGTTTGTTTGTTGGTCGTCTGATACCTTTTTTATTTTTACAAATATATATTTTCTGTTGATGTCGTCGTTGTTGTTGTTGTAACTTTGGCATTTTCAAATGTCAGACTTGTCTGGCCCGACAATTTGGCCGTGACTGTCATGCAACTGTATTCACTGTATCTGTGTGTGTGTGTGTGTATCTGTGTGACCAAAAGTTTACTCAGCTGCCGTTGGGCATTTCTGGTTACTTGTTCAATTTGCCAAACCACTCAACACTTTATGGAACTTCTGAAAACATGTTGCACATGAAGCCTTTGAACATAAAATGGGTTGAATTATGTTATTATTGTTATATTTTTTAAACCAAAGCTGGGCTGATATTTTCAAAAATCGCATTTTGTTAAGCTCTTAAGTTCGACTGCAAATGGTTTATATAAAAATCGTGACTCAAGATTTTTAAGCTGGCTGCCAAATCGTTAAATTCGACAACTTAAAGTCGATAGATCCACATCTTTATAGCAGGAGATACTAATTTTGTTAGGAAGACAACTACTTCCATTCTCCAAAAAACTGCTTCTAAACTTGGGATGCCACGCCCACATATACCACCTTGTAACTGGTGACATCCTCGAAAGATCTGCATCAGAAAATCATTGAATGCAACGCACACCCCTGCCGCATTCGTACTTCTTGGCAATCAGTCCTTTTGTAACCCTTTTTTTTATCACCTATCGAGTATACCGGAGTCGGTTTCGTCCGACTGCAGCGTTTCCACTTGTTTGGATTGAAAATGTAATATCTTTGTTAAGTTCTAGAGAAGTGTTTAATGTAGTTCATGGGACAAGCAAATGCAATTGTTTAAAGTTGTGTGATTAAAATTTAACAGCTGCTGCCATTTCCATGCAAAACATATCCTTAACTGCGCTCACTTGGACGTGGGAGTTGAAACAGTTGCGTGTGACGCAGCAAAATGGTTTGCATTATTAATAATATGCCTGTTTGCAAGTTTCAAGTTTCTAATGTTTGCTGTGGTTAGAACGCTCAGATTGATGAATTATTGCACAACCCTTTTGAGTTGCAATCAAATTTAAACCCAGCGAGCCATGAAGTTAAATCCAAACTGTGTGTGTGTGTTTGTTTGTGTGTTTGTATTAGTCGGGGTCACATGTCGGTCACAGCGCAGTAATAAGAAAAACAACAAAAATAAAATCGGACGCCATTGGATGTCCCCCGTTTTGTAAACGAAATAATTTACTCCGTGGGCCAACTCGAAAGCCCTTTGGCGTGGATAATGTCGCGACGCTGTGAATATGCTTGCCAAATTGCCGCACTGTGGCCAAAACAAATGTAGGGGCGTGGCATTTAAGCAATGAGACCATGCCAACGCCAAAAGCCGGTTAAATAACCTGCAAAACTTTTTCATTGTCTTTGGTCAGTTTACAATTACAACACTTTTTGACGCGCCTTACTGGCAGGTATTTTCCGAATATATAAATCTCCGATTTGACTGTGTTCCAGCAATAACTGTCCCATGGCACGTGGTTCAATAAAAACGAATTTATTATGTTCATATGGAAAAACTACTATTATGGCAATTTTCTGTTTGCATTTGGGCTGTTTGGCCTATTGGCTATGATGGTTCCTATAATAGCAGTGCATGATTATAATGATCGTATTGCATTTGTGTTCGTTGTTGTTGTTGTTGCAATTACTTTTGCTGCATTTTGAGCTTGAGCCAAGAGGCAGCCTCATTTCAAAGTGCCACTTACCAACGTATGCTACGATGAAAATAAGTTTCTTTAAGAAGTAAGCAAAAACAAAACTAATGCTCTTTAAGCTGTACTGGAAAAACAGTTTTAAAGGCTTACGAAAAAATAAGTTTGGCATTGTTAGTTTAATAATATTGTGAGGAATAAAGAAAGTTTACAAAACTAAACTCATGATGCGAAAAATATAATTTTAATAAATTCCATTATTGTGCAACAATTGTAAATATTCCTTTAGATACATACTTTGTTCCTTTGCATATATAATGCGAAAATTTACAATCGATTTGAGCGGCAATATCTAAGCAGTAGGTGCGGTGCGGTTATGGTTTAGCGATTCAGTGAAGCGGCAAATGCACAATTATACTTGGTTGGAATTCCTTTGACATGCTTATGGCTTATGTGGCGTATGCGCAATATTGCTATAGCTAGTTCTTAGAATGTTGTGTGTGCTATTTTCGATTTGCAAAAATGTAATATCCTGAAAAACAAAACGAGTAGAAAACAGACCAAACAATGCCATTATAAAGAACCCAACGCATTGTTAGCACATTTTGTATTGTCAGCGCACAATTTACTTGTGTGTATATATACTTACATATATGTTGTTTGTCATATACACTGTCATAAATATGTGTGTCGCACATCCACTTAGCAGCTGACTCACGGCAACCGCCGAGTTGCTCGAGTGGTAATTAAAATTATACAAAACTGAGGCACTTTCCAACTGACACAGAAACAAAACAAACGTTACTTAGTGGCATGAGAATCTTGTGGCTGTGTCTGCTGCATAGAATTTGAACAAAAAATGCAATATGCACACACGCACACACATGCGAACACAAGATGTTGGCACTTGAGGTAGTTACAAGTATGGCAAAAGAAACGGCAAAATATAAACAAAACTAATCAGCGAGACTTTTTGTATGCACTGCAAACAAATGCGACCACATACAGGTAAGTGGGAAAATAAATTGCTTTTAAGTCGAACTTCTTGAATCTCAAGGGGACAAGGGAAAACTTCGTTATAAAAAAAATTCGTAAAAAAACTAGAATTTTTGATTGAACCAAATGGCAGGACTCTGAAAATGAGTTCGTTACATGGAAGATCGACTGTACTTACTTTTGAGTACTTTTCTGCTTCAAAAAAATAAGTCAACAATTCTGTGGAATAATTTCCGTCACACACCGTTAAGCTGCGACATTTTGCTCTTATTAGGAGGGGGGAGCGGCATGCTCAAAGAGGCTGCTGTTTAGGGCAACTCATTATAAATGCGTTAGTCGGCAGAAACTTTGATGTGCTTTGCGTTTTCACATGGCTACATTTCATATTAAACTTTTACCCCCAAAAGTCAAGCAGGAAAAAATAATAATATTATTAGGACATGCCGCCGGTAGACGAAATTTTTCTTTATTCATATTTGAACTTTGTTTGTTAATTTGGTTTTTATGAAAAAAACAACACACTCCCAGTCTCCGCAAGGATATCAAAATAAACAAAACTTAATTGGAAGACAAATAAAGGCAGCAGCCAGTGGCGATGGGTAGAGGGAAATATACGGAGCGTAATCTGACAAACAAATGTACTGAGGTTTTTTTTTGCTGACAAAGTTGCCTACCTTAAATTATTTACGAGCGGTGGCCGTTCCTTGCGGTTTTCAGGTTCTCAGTTTCTCAGTTTTTCAGTTTTTCAGTTTGTTGCAGTTGCAGTTTGCTACCTTAATAATTGCCTTTGGGTATTACAAACTTGCCACGTTCAATTAACGTGTTTTAAATATTTAACGCTTTCAGTTTTGTGCGACGACACTTTGTTGTTTTTGTTTTTTGTATTTTTGCCTTGAATTGCCTGCTACGCAATTGAGTTAACGCAAAATGTGTGTGCTTTTGTTTTTGTTGTTGCCACACACACACCGAAGAGTGCAGCAGCACTCAGGGACACTCGAGGATGCGCCACTAATCCTTCTATTATCAAAATCTTATTTTATGCACAGTTATAACTTTTTATTCAATACAAAACTTGTTTTTTTTAAATAGTTTTTAACACCAAATTGAATGTTTGTTTAGGCGTGAGTGAGGATAAAAAATTGTGGCGCACTTTGGCGTCGCAGTTGTGCTTAATTAACAGAGTCGACTGAACGAAAATGTCCTTTTTATACACACTTGTTCGCTTTAGCCTTACCAAAATGCAAAAAGCTTTCGCTACTGTTGCTCTCCCACTCTCTCTGTTTCTCTCTCAGTTGTGTGCTCAGGCGTTTGTTTTGACTGGCGAAAAGCTTTCGGTATTGTATAAAGCACAGGGTGTTTATGGTTACTAACAACAAAATTGTAATAGTATATATCTCATATATTTACATATTAGCCTGAAACACGCTGTGCACAAAAGCTCAGTGTATAACATGAATCAAACGCCTCTCTCACATTTGCTCTTTCTCACTCGTATTCACTCACACACTTACTTCAGGCAAACACAGTTGTACATACATAAAAACATCTCCACTTACTACCCATCAACAGCTGTGTGTAGTTGCAAGAACCGGATGTGTTGTGGGAGTAATGCCATATTCCCACCTATATAGCATGTAAAGCAAATGGCAAATGGAAAATGGCGGCTTAGCTCGTTGCGTTACTCAGATGGGAAAAATACTATGCCGCGTACACAATAATTGCGACCTCGACGGCAGCAGCTTCAGCGAGTGTGAATCTGAATTAAGAATTACAGGCTTATAGCAAGCTTGGCCGCACTCGTAAATACTATATACGCAAAGCTGCTTGTATGTATGTTGCTGGGGAAAGCAAAAGTTAAGAAATTATATCATAGTATTAGTGTGTATAATAATTCTTTTAAAATTCTAAGAGCTCTAAAAATAGTAGCATAAAGTCTCGAATTTATGTTGCTCGGCTTCCACTTAAATCTTTAACTTTACGAGCAGTAAATAACAACTAAAAAGAAGGGTGAAAATAAAATTTTTGAAACAGATTTAAGAGCGTTAAATGTTGTAGGCACCAATTATACCTGTCCTTGTATACAAATTTCTATTGAACAAATTTATCAAATTATATGTCGTAATAAAGTTTCGAAAATAATTCTTAGTTTTATGAATACCCCAACCCAAGGGTATTTAAGTGTTCGGCCCTCCAAAGATAGCTGGTCGTCTTACTGTTTTTGAAATTTATGCTGGCAGTTGCAATCCTATTTTGCGTGTTGTGGGCTTCCGTCTGATTTCCGACCCGGGACTATTACAACAGTTTCGCTGTTTTGTGTACGTGAGGAAAAGTGAAAAGCGTTTATTTTGCTTAAAGAATTAAATTTATTGCCTTTAACTTTGAGCGAAAAAAAAGTGTAGTGTTGGTGTTTTTCATGCTTAGCTCTGCATGCTAGGCTTAATACGAAAAATGGGGGAAATACTTAGATCTAGAATTACATACACGTAATTCGTTGGTACCAGAGACCTGTTCTTAGACAATACGATATGTTATTTTGGTTGCTTGCAATCATTTCAAAATAATGTACAATTTTTTGTTTGATATTTTTAAAGATCGATAACGAAAACTAAATATAATACGAAATTAAAATACACATGATGAAAGGTTATATGTTGCTTATGTAGTTAGTGAAATACCATAGTAATGTAATGCGTAATGTAATGTGTTGGGGGCTGATTACAACCACATCGTTCAACTAGTTTATACTCATTCCAGCAATATCGAAATTCTATATATGCACTTAAACCTGTCAGTATATATTATGAAAAACTTATATAGCTAAGACCTTAGAAACTTTAGCAGTTCATGTAGTTGGGCGATTCATTGTTAGTATGCTCCTTGGCCGGTACGTTCGGTGTGATTGGTTCTTCCGACTGGCTGCTGCCCACATTCTGATAGACCTCTGCTTGGACCTCAATGCTGCCCACCTGGGGACAGGCGACTTGTTTGGGCTTGAATGAGCTGCAGCCGTTGCTGGTGTTGCTCTTGGTCAGCTTGCCATAGATGATGTTGGGTCGTTCATTCAACTTGATGGGCTGCAATGTGACACCGTTTTGATAGTGCTGCTGCTGCTGTTGAGTATCCTGCTCCTTGGCCTCCATTATGGTGTTGAGATAGCTGCTGCTCTGGGAAGAGGAAAGCGGCTGGCTGCCGTTGCCATAGACGGGTATGTTTGAGGGAAACATTTGGTAGTGATCCGAGCCAGTGGGACTGGTGGGCGTATGCAAACGCTGGCAGCTGGACATTGGCGAGGGGAAAACAATCTGATGGCGCTCATCGCCGGGCGTTGAGACTGGTGTAAAAACTGGCCTCGGTGGCGGTGGTACCAAATAGTTGTCCATAAGAGAGCCCGGCGTGCCCAGGCGGCAGCCAAACTGACGTCGCTCCTCGTGATCCGAATGTGTGCCAGAGTCACCGAGTGAAGCACCGCTGCAATTGCTGCCCGTGCTCAGGCGACCCGACGAGGAACTCGAGCTAGAAACACTCTGCAGGCTCAGAGAGCTTATTGGACGCGCCGACGACTTCAGACTGCAGCTCGTTGCAATGGAGCTCTTTGTTTCGTCGAGCAGACTGTCGGCACAGCTGCCTGACTTGTCTGCAGCAGCAGGATTTGGTTTTTGTCTGGAGAAGAGCTTCTTGATCTTCTCAAAGGGTGTTTCGCGCTTCAGCTGGGACTTAACATGCTCGTGTATTCTCTCATATTCGCGTCGGAGCTGATCGATTTGATCCTGTTTTTCACGGAAACTTTGCTGTACATCGTTGCGATGCTTCCACTTCTCCACCAGCAGCTCAACATCCCGAATGGTCAGAACATTGTTCTTGAAGTCATGCATGATCTCGGCCAGCTCGTCGTCGGCGTTGGCTCGTGTGCTGCTGGAGGCATCGCTGGCACTGCGTTTCAATGTGCCATAGCCTGGATTGGTTTGGGGCAGTCGGGCTGTGGAGCGACTGAGACGCAGTGGCTCCTCCACCGGACGATTGGAGGGTTGGAATAGATAATTTCCATCATCGGGCACAGCGGGTAGAGTAGAAGGCACTGGTATATTGGATGGCTGCATAACATAATCATTGCCAGCCATTGCCTGATTCTCCAGCAGCTGTGAGCACTCCTGGCTGAACTTATCGGTTGCCTGATAGTTGGCAGCACCACCATCGACCACATCTTGGGAGGATTTGTTTTGCTCTTTGGATTGATAGTATGGCGGTTCATTGATGCGCAGCTCATTGGTTGTCTGTTCGGGTCCTGTGGCTGGCTCCAGGACTTTGCTGGACTCCAAATGCTTCTCGGCGGAGCAGCTCTCCAGATTCTCATCCTCGGTTTCGACGCTTATGTAATTGAGATTCGATATGGCCATTGTCTCAGTCTTGGCACGCACCTCCGGCGTATTCTCACGCTCCGAGCCACTGGACATTTCCATGTACTCGGCACTCGGTGGCAGCTCCTTTGCCGGTTTGTTCCTGGGCGACGATGGCAACGCTCCAATGACCACCTGGGCCGACTTGCAGCTACTCTGCTTGGTCTGAGCTCCGGGACTGCTGGCGCCACTGCTGGCATTGTCCACACCCTTGAAGTAGTGATAAACCATGGTGAGATTGTGAAACTCCGAGAAGCTAACCAGATTCTGGGCCAGCTTATGGTGTCCCTCCTGCTCGGCCAGCTCAGCAGGTGTGCGTCCCGAACAGTTACGCACACCACACGCCGTATCCCCACCCGGACACTCCATCAGCTGCAGGCATAGCCGATTGAGACCCCAGCGTGCTGCAAAGTGGAGCAGAGTCGGATACTCTTCGGGACTGGATTCGAGGCGTGTAAAGAAGTGCGGCTGTCGATCGCTGTTTCCGTTCAGCAGATGGAAATTGGGTGGCATATTGCGCTGGAAGCACTGCAGCAGATGCTGATCCAAAGCATCCCGCTCGAGCGGTCCTACACCCAAGGCATGGCACATGAACTCAATTGGGGAATCCTCGATGCGTAGCAGCTGCTCGAGCTCGCGAAGACGACTTTCGCATTTGATGGGACGAGCGCCCAGACTCTTGTTGTTCTTCTCAATGCGTATCTCGATCATTGTGGAGATCTCCATGCAGGACTCGGGTATGGCGAACTGAACCGTATAAGGATTGCGGCACTTGAAGTTCCTTATCTCAAGCAACTCGCCCGATTTCTCCACCAACACTTTCAATGTATCGTTCGGCTTCAATGGCTCTGCGAGCATGGCCAACACTTTATTCTGTCCCTGTTTCACCTTCTTGGGCAACACGGTGAAACCCTCCGAGCAACTCGAAATACTGCGTGAAATGCCGCTATTGTTGTTGCTATTGCTGCTGCTGCTGTTATCCTGACACGGCGGACGCTGGCACAGAGCACGTCCCAATATATCGGTGGCAATGCCCAAAATGTTGCTTATCTGTGCCTGGTCATTGTCCCGAACGACACAGCGACGCCACTTGTAGTAGCTTGGCAACGCCGTTTTGTGCATCTCCTTGACCTTATCCTCGCCCACATCCAGCAATATAGCCAGCACCTTCTCCACTCGTATGATCGATGTCAGCTGCGCCATCAGGAAGCTGTGCGGCAGTGCCAACAGCGCTGGACACAAAATGACTATCTGCAGTGCCGTGTTGTGATATTTTTGAGCAATCTCCTCGCTGAAGGGGCCATCATCAATTTTGATGTGCAGAAAACTAAACGCGGGAGAAAAGTTAAGAATAATAAGAATTAAGACTCACAAATATAAAGAGGTAAAGTTAGTGAGTTTGATTAAAAAAATAGATTCTGAGTTCAAATCATTATCAACGAGTTTAAAATTCTTGAGTTACGGGGTTGCTGTACTTACTTGAATGGTTTGCGTCCGCGCTGCTTGGTGATCTTGTCGAAGTGGCTCTTCAGGAAAGTGGCACGCATATAGGCGCGTTCACTGTGCTTGGCAGTTATGATCAAAATGTCGTCCATGTTGTAGCCTGGTGGACCGTAGCCGTAGCCCGCTGTTGTTGCCGAGCCGTTTGCGTTGTTCACGTTGCCGCAGTTGTCTGCAAAATGAAACCAAAGACACGAAGTCGATCGTCACGATGAGCAAAAATGAGCAACAACAACCAGAAGAAGAAGGAAAATGCTACTGATAAAGAACTGGCCCGAACGACCCCAAATGTAGGGATTGTGCATTTGTGTGTCTTTCTTTGATAAATAATGTGTTTACTTAGGATTTGACTTTAGCGATTTATGACCCTCGCTGCGACTTGTCAAATAGCCCATGTTTGACTTTTCCCCAATACGTTCTCTTGTTTGTCTTTTGGCTTTGGCAAAGCGCCGCAATTTTTCACGTGTGATAATTTTATTAAGTAATCGACTGGACAACAAAAAAAAAGTCAATTGGGTATATTTTTTTTTATTTTGTGGTCACTGTGCCACCTGAGGCTTATCAACTTTTAGATTTTTGCATTCCCTAAGTCTAAGCAACAATATTTTACAGGTCATGGAAGGGACGATGAAATGTTCAAAAATATGAAAGAGAAAATACTAAAAAAAATTATAAATCAAAATTTCATACACTAATAACTTTTTTCACTTTATTTCTGAATAAGTTGCACTTGATTTATGACAAAATAAATTACTTTTAAGTCAACACAAATTGTGTAATGGAATTCTTGAAAGCTGTTTCACATTGATTTTGAAACCATTTCGCAAATTTATTTGTTAAGCTTAAGAATTTCTTACGATTTCTTGTAAGTTTTGTTTTTTTCTTGTTTACAGTTTTACACAATTTGAAACATTCCACGATGAGGATTCACACAGAACTATTTGGTTTTGGCCAGCTGCTGATGGTGTCTTAGTTTCGAATGTTGTTCTTTTGTCGCAACAGTCGATTTAAGCTATATAAAACAACATAAATTTTGAATAGGCAACAACAATAGCCATTTCGACAGCTATTTTGTCAAGTCGTGAATAGAAATAAATTGTTTGGCTTCCACTTTACAAACTAATCAAGTGATGTGATGTGACTGCTTGGCCATCATAAATTCAGTCACGTTTAAAGCATTTAAAGTTTAAATCTCAAAACCTAATCGACTACAAACGCGTTGCGTTGCGTTGCGTTGTTGATGTTGATGTTATCTCCTGGCCAAACCGAAATTTACTGTTGCATTTAGACGCTATGCACAATGCTCTGAACTTCTTGACACCCACAAATGGCGTCGTCGTCTTCGTCGGCAGCGACGGTTTGCCACGTCCCTCTGTCTGCTATCTGTCTGTCTGTCTCGTCAGTCTCTGGTCTCCGATTGCCTGCTCCTCTTCCTGTTGCATGTTCGCAGCTGCTACTCATTATATGGCCAAGGGAGTCAGAGCACACGCGATGTTCATTCTATATAAGTACCCTGTCTTTTGTTCATATGGCCAAGAAGAGTATGACAAAACACAACCGACCTAAAAGAAGTTTCCTTATAACTTAACAATATGAGAAAATCTAAAAATCTAAGAGCATGTAGCGTACAGGGTATCTTCTAGCTCATCGCTCACTCTTCCTTTCGTTTTGAGCACTCTTACTTGTTTTATTATTATGTATAAAAGGCTGTGCAAATACGAATGACAACTGGAGCGTCCCGGCCTTTTTGGGTTTTGTCTCTGTTTTGTTATTGTTTTATTCCTGCTTCCACATTTGCATATTGTTGCAATTTTTGACATTTATTTTGGGTTGGGTCGTAGAAGTTCTAAACGCATGACAACATAATTAACTTGAAAATTTGGCGGCCTTTGAATTTTATTTCTATGTGCCGACAGTTTTGAGCTTGAGTGAAAAAGTTTTGCAACTTTTGTGATTTGCGTGTGATTAATGGCTGCGTGGTTTCAAAAAGCTTTTTAAATGACTTTTGTTTCTGGCATCTTTGTCATTTTGCAAAGTTTGATTTTGTGGCATGGTTGCATTGAAATTTATCACTCAATTACACAGGACAGACGACAGAGTTTGGCCGAGTGTCGAAAAATGCCAAGTTTAGCCAAGCTGACATTCAAGTTGAGTTCTTTTCCAGACAGACACTCTCTCTCTTATTTTAGCTCCTTCACATCCGTAATGTGTGCAATATTTCTTCGCCGATGCGAACATCTGGTAATTGTTAAACAGTCGCCAGGGCAATTGTAAGAAAAATGCGACCCTTTGTTTCAAGATCGGTTTGCACTCACGCTTTGTTTTCCTTATTTTTTAAAAATTCACAATCAACAATAATAAAGTACATATGTATGTTTCTGTGTATGTTTATATATAACTGATTGCTGCAACAATTTGCAAAAATTTTGCGATTTTTATTTTTAATCTTTTTTTTTTTGGACGCTTTTTGATCGATGCTTTTTTAATGGTAGCCAAATGCAGCTGCATCTGTTAACGATCTCGTATCTCTCTCCCTCTCTCTCTCTCTCTCTCTCTCTCTTACTTACTCATGTCGACATACTCTGAATTATCGCCATTCGATTTACGGCCCAATGCACAGGCGCCAAACAGGCTACAGCTTCTTCTTTTGTTGGCCATGTTTCGTTTTTATTCTTAATATTCAGAAATAATTCACAAAATTATAATTATTGCAACGCGCAACTCGCACGCGACGCTAATTGTCGTTTCAACATCGCAAATGGAACTGGCGGCAATATGATGTTGCAACATTTGCCATAGGCTGACTGGGGACTAACTAGAGAGGGGGGACGTGGTTGGGCCACTGATTGTGCCTAGAATTGCGAGTCTACTTTTAATTAATTGATTAAAATAATGCGCTCGGCCTGTGACTGGCGCCAGTCAAATTGTATGCGTGGGTTGTAAAAGGGGTTGGAATCAGTTTAATCCAGTTAGATAATGAAAAGAGGTTAAACAGCAGAAATCATAAAACAAATGATTATTTTTAGCTAAATTATTGTACGGAGAAAAATCTCTTTCGATGGCATTTCAACGAAAACATCTAAAAACTATATATAATTCATTAAGTTGATTCTTTGGAAAGATACTTTTTGTTTTGTTGAATTTTTTGTGAAGGCTCCCCAAACTGCAGTCCAATAAAACACTTCTTTTTTATTTTTTTGTTGTGCATGAATTAGTGTGTGTGTGTTTTGTTGTTGCTTTTCGACAATTTGAATAAATGCCAGGCGCTGTGTGACATTTTAGCAAGACATAAATCAACGAAAAAGAACCAAAAATTAAAATAATGCGGGATTAAACGGACGGCCGCAGGCCACGAGACGAGACGCAATGGAACGGAACCCGGGGACCGGACGATACACAAATTAACCGTCCTCAACCCCCCCCCAATCATACATATAAAACATATGTATCTCTCTCTCTCTCTCTATCTCACTCTGTCTTTTGTTGTTGTTTGTTTGTGCGAACATAACAATTATCATTTAATTATGTCAACTGTAACTTAATTATGAGCGCATCTTTTTTAATTTGAGGCCAGTTGATTAAAACTGTTTCGGTTTTGGTTTGGTTTCGGTTAATTGTTGATTTCCGCCTGAGATTTGTGAATTCTTCTTATGCTCAATTAAAGCATGAATTCTGTTCGAATGCAATGGCGACACTTTAATTTGCTGATAAGCTTATTTTTTATTTGTTACAATTTCTTGTTTTAGTTTTTTTTATGTGTATCTGATCTTTTATTTTATTAGATTTATGCTTGTTGGCATCGTTCATCAACGGGCTGTAAATTGTTTTAGTTATGGGCTTAAGTTTGAGTCCCCCTACGCCTACGGTATGCATACATATACATAAATGTATGTATAACAGTTTCCGCCCACCAGCCGTCTAACGGCATAATTTACCCCTCAGCTGCAGCCATATACAAAAGATTGATGTTCATTAAAACTGTAAATTGCTCTCAATCTCTCTCTCGCTCTCTGTCGCTGTGCTCATTTCATTGACTGTGAGAATTGAACAAATGTGTTTGCTGGACATTGGTTAACCCAAACCGCGACGGGTCGCAGCGGGGTAGGATGCACAAATCGGTCACAACGATTATAAATGACATTGCATTGGTTTTTGGGCTGCGCGATGAATGCGCCTGCATCAAAATTACACTGTGATAAATTCGAATGGTTAAGTTGCGGTCAAGCGTAAATGGAAACTGTTGACGATCCATAGAATAAACTATACGATATTAAACTCATAAATATTGTGTAGAACTTTCTTCGCTCTTTCACAAGCAAATCCTAAAACAATTTGACCCAGTTAATAACAAATTTATTTGCTTGCTTAAAACACGCCTCACAATAAAAACATTTAAAAACACATCATAAAAAAAGTCTGTGTATCGATGAAAAATTCCCCCAAACTACAATAAGCAAACATAAACAACTATTTCATTTTCTGCCCTGGCGCACACTGTGAAAATGAGGCAAGAAAGAATTTTACGTAAAAACCGAGGCATGAAGTTTATAAGTTCAACATGAGGCGGCTGCCTGGCCAAGAAACATTCATTGCTGCAGATGTGTTTAAGTTATAAACTTTATTAGCTGCAAGCTAAACGAAACAAAGGAAAATACGATCGAGCGAGAGAACGAGAGAGAGTTCATAAAACATAAGTCAGAGTCCATTATTATTGACGTTGTTTGCAATTGTGAATTAACCAGTTAGTTGGTTGAGAGGAGTTTAGAGTCCTCTCTTAGTATAGCCAGGCATGTCATGCATTTCAATGGAGTTTTGCGTAAACAACTTTGGAGGTCTGTCGGATTGTCGAATGGAACGAACGAAGATTCTCCCCAACTTCGAACTCGAATCGGGATGTCTGAATGTTATTTTTTTGATGTTTTTGACATTAATGTTTTGTTGTTGTTTGTGGTTGTCGCTGTCATAAAAGGGATGGATCTGGACATGGACATGGGGGGTGGGGGGAGATTGCAGGCACATATAGTAAATCCCACATGTTTATCTGTTGTTGCTTTTGTCTGCATTTTTCTTGTTTTAAAACAACAGGCAACTCTTTTTTTTCAAACTATTTTTAGTACAAGATTGAAGATTCTTGGTATTAGTATTAAAGGGGCGTTGAATAATTGTGCAGCAGGTGTCAAATGTCTATTCCCCTCCTAATCCGATATTCGGTTAAAGATGCCGACGCAAGAGGAAATTGTCATTATTCAACAGAAATATTATAAAAAATAAAAAAACTAAGAACACAGAAAAAAAGAAGAACTCTAAATAATCGTGTAAAAAGCAACGTTTGTGGTCTTAGCACGAGGCTCTTTCATCATCCACCCTATCGCAGTTAGGCGTTGATTAATACCCACCTCCCCGCCCCCCTCGCTCTGGTATTTTGTGGAACAACAACTTTGTCAAACACTTCATCAAACATTTCAAAGGTGTGAGAGTTTTGGTTTTTTCAAAGATATTTTATTTCTTTTTTTGTTATTTATTTGATGTTTTTTGTGTTTGGGGAAAATGCATTTAAAAGAGGGATGTTAGGGGGGGATGGGAAATGCATTTTGTGTCACTTTGGCAGCCATTTTACAGATCTATGAGTATTGCTATGCTAATAAATGTCTTAATAAATTAGAATGCGACATGTCAGCCAAACAAATATCACGACCGAACGGCAATCGAGGCGGGTTCTTAAATAAAAATCATGTCATTAATATTCCGTTGGATAATTTACGAAAAAATCATGTCACACACATCATTTGTGTATTCAGAAGTTATGGCAAGTTGTTTGGAAAAGTTTATAAACTATTAAAAATGGTTTGATTTAAGATTTTCTTGAACCAATTTAATGTATTGAATATTGCAGACTCGATTGAATAAATGCGTTCAAGGTTAAGTGACGTGAGTAAAATAGTTAAAGTTACTTAAATAGGCCCGCATTATTTGCATTCTCTTTGCATTTACATATGTATCATTAATATGATTTTTTTTGGTTTTTTATTTTTGGACGCTCATATAAAAAATGAGACAAGAACAACAGCGGCAACAACAACTTGACAACAATCAACTCAAATTTTTCATTTCCGTTTATTAAAGCCATGCCATCAAAGTGCGGAAAAGGAGAGAGTGCGAGAGAGCGGGAGGGTAACAGCGCAGAATGAGGGAGAGAGTTCTCTTACATTATTTACTGTTAAGTGTGAGTGAGAGAACGAAACTTTGGGTTAGTTAGTATGCATTTTTGTTTTGAGTATGCTTGTGTGTGTGTGTGTGTTTCTGCGTTTCCTGCGCACAATTTATGCTGCAAGTTAGAGATGGGCGCGTGCTGAAGAAAAATTACTAAATATTCTGAATGTTATGAGGAAATTCTGAAAAAGAAATTTATGCGATGAAGCAACTTTAGTTCCAGGGAAAAATTTTTAATAATTAAAATAATCGAATCACCCCTTTGGTACGCTTTGATTGTTACACAAAATAAACAACTTTACTTTTAATTAATTCTAAAAGCACGAGCTTTTCGAAAAATGCACTCTACCATCTCTAATGCAACCTTAAGCTGCGTTACACACACTCACACTAACGCACTCATGCACTCATATTGCACGCATACAATTGCTATTATGCTTTCACTGCTTCTGTTGGTTTTCTTTTCTATCAGCGATTTCCGGTGCGTGCGTCGCTGTTGGCGTCGCTGCAGCTTCAAATTGTACGCAACTTTTTGTTTATTGTTGTTACTGTACACACATTCTTCATACACACACATACATATATGTTGTTTATGTTCATATGTTGCTGATGCTTGAAACGGCACCTGCCGCACATTGGCGTGCCACCAGACGTTGCGCCTGCGCCTGTTGCCCCATCACTCCCATACACTGCCCCCTTCCGTCCACCCTTTTGGTTATGCATTTCCATCACGCACAGCCCTTTCAATTATAATTGCTGCCTGCCAGCCAGCCTGCCTGCTTTTTTCGCTATTTTTATCCATCTATTTCGCTTTGACGTCGGCACGCGGCCATCACAAAACAACAAAAAGAAATACGTTGAAGCCTAGCCGAGAGCACGCGCTCTTGTTCTGCCTTTGCCTAGAACTGATGATGATGCCACATCTGTAGTTTTGTTTTGTTTTGTTTTTTGGGGTAGGTCACCCCAAACCGCTGCAAAGGATGCCCTCTAAATGATGTCTGGCCTGGCTTTGGGTCTCCCTCATCTTTTTTGTATTTTTATTTTTATATTTTTACTTTCCATCCTACTTTTGTTATTAATTAAAAAACAAAAACCTAGTCTAGACGATTTAAATGGCGCAGCTTCAGCGGAAATTCAATCTCTGCTCTATTTTCAAGTGCTGGCTGGCTTGCTCCCCCCTCAAAGCGTCTGTCTGGTACACACGTGCGGCTTCTGTGTTAATTGTATTCGATATTGCAGGATTATAATGGATTTTCAATTTTATGGAATTGTTTTTTTTTGAGCTCCCGCACGTACACGGAAATTGAATGCATGAAACGGAAATTGAAATCCTTTAATTAAGCAGCAGGCCCCCAAAAAAATTCTAAACGAAAAACCCTTTTCTAGATCGCTTACTTTGAACCCTTTGCTAACCCAAGTGACGGCAATTGCTTTGATTTTTGTTTTCTCGTTGAATTACGTGCTTTAATTTCGAATTGCATTTCAACTAGTTTCTTTTTGGGTTTTTTAATAGGTTCCTTATGCATGTATAGAATTTCGAGTGCACTTCAAATCGAATTGCATTGGTTCCAAGTGATTCTCATTTTTTTTGTGGTTGTGTTTCTTTAGGTGGGGTCCACTGAAAACTCATTCTTACCGCAGCAAAACGTTTCCATTTCAATATCATCGATTTTGAGCAACATTTTTCAATTGTTAAAGAGTTTGGAGTTTATTTTGAGTAGGCACACTTTAAAGACACATTGCAGACACACACATAAACACACGCACACACTGGCTTCAGTCAAGTAAAGTTATGTTTTTTTTTGGATGCGCATGCGCAACGTCAACTTGCCACAGTCCTTCAACTTCAACTGGCTGAAAAGCTGTCGGCTTGAGCTAAGCTCAGCTTGGGCCGCCAATTTCGATTTGAATGCCAAGAATAATAATGAGCCAATCGATGGCAGAGAGACTACTCTCTCTCTCTCTCTCTCTCTTGATAAATAATGCATTCGAAAAGATTATAAAATAATAAAAGTCACAGCTGTTGTTGTTGTTGTTGTACGTGCCTGTGACGTTTAATCAACAACGTTGTCCATTTAAAGTGAGGGGCAGAACTACTGAAGAAGTTCGAATCCCCATTCCAAGCCAGGCTATAAACGGAATTATGGCATTTTAAGTGGGCAACAGAGCCAATTTGATTGTTTGCCTTTTTGCTATTTATTATTATTATTTTTAGCCAGTCTGAAAACAGTTAGGAATCGCACCGGGAGTTATTAAAAGAAAAACGCAAATAAAACTGACAAACGAATAAAAATATAAATAAATATTTTGATTTAAATGGCGGCGACAGAAACTGTCGACAAGGGCAACAGAGCTATAAGTGTAATAAATCTAAATGTGTCATATATATATATATATATAGATACATATATACGATACCCATCTCAGCATATGGGCTTTGAGTTGAATTTGAAATGGTTTGAGGAAGAAATAAACAAAGATTTCTTTAACGCCGAACAGTCGAAAATAATAATAATCATAAGCCTTGTACCACTGTGCGCCTGCGCCTTTAACTGCATACACATGTGATTAAAAAAAAATGTTTAAAAATAGTCAGAAAAAAATAAAAAAAAACAAAAAAGTGAAGAAGCAAACTTCACATGAAGACGTGAGTAAAATGTAAGCAAGCTTGTTATGTTTTGCTTATGATCCTCAGGCAGACCTAACCATATCCCAAAATTATGTAAATCAAATATGCTTCAGGCTGAGAGTCGAAAATTTGGTTGCTTCTTATAATATTTACATGTTTATGAATGCAACAGGTGTTTGGCGTTGACAGAGGGGAAACTCTGGCAGGGATACGGTCAAAGGAAATTCATCAGCGATATTTCCCTGCTTCTCATGAAGTACACAAGGCAATGGTAGTGTATTGAACTTGTGGCAGCAGCAAAAAAATAAAAAAATTGTGTGGCAGCTGCGGCATCTTTTTGTTTGCAGTGTAATCTGATGAGCAGATGTTCTAAGAACCGAAGCACACTGTGAAATAAACAAGTGCAACAACAATGCATTTGACCCAAAATCACCTGGCTGCCACATGCCACAAAGCAAATGATATGTGGCACATTGCCTGCTACTGTACAAAGAAGAACAAAGACTCATGTCTTATTCCCCCCTTTTGGACTTTGATGTGTAAACTGTATTTGTATGCACAAATGGCCTAAAGCATGTTGGCCAAATTTGGCTGTTGACTGGCACGCGCCATATGCAAAACAGTTTCGAGTGCATGTTGGGAGTTCACGCTTCCGTGCCATTAACACGTTTCAACTGCGTACAGCATAGAAACAAACAGAAACATTCAACTGGCCAACCGGCTAACAATTATGCAAAATGTTTCACGCCGCTGCCGCCGCCCCTGCCGCTGCCTTTTGCCCCCTTTTTACTTTATTGACAAATGTGCAAAATGTTCAATTTATGCTTTTTGCTGCTTGTCCCCTCCGCTTCTCCTGTTTTGGTTTCGTTTATTGACTCTTGTCAGAGTCCGTCCCTTGTTTGTTATTTGTTGGCTGTTTTCGCGGCAGGTTGCGCATCCGCCATGTTGCAAACACACAAACAATTAAAGAGTCAAACAGCAAAACTGCAACTTGCAACTGCACTTTGCCGGAAATGTGGGCCCCACACAAACACAAACACACACACTCGCTTGTGGCAATGTTTATTTCATTTGCATATTGCCATTTGAACAGCATTTGAACATTTTTGGAAAGTATGAACTCGTTTGTCCATATTCGAATACATACAGAATATGGTCAGCCATTGGATGGAAAATATTATTATTCGTTGTTGTTGTTGTTGTCATTGTGTTAGGTGTTAAAATTGAAGTTGCAAGTGGGTCAATTGCCGTGCGCTCATTGTGACAAAGTGGAATTGAAATCGCAATTGGTCGCTCCATTCCATAACTTTTGGTACTTTGCTATTTTGGCGGTGTGTCTAACTGTTTTGTTGGTTCTATAAGTGGCAAGTGAGGCACGGAGAACTACCCCAAAACCTAAACTTCCAAGGTGCATTGTTTAAATACGATATTTGTAGATTAAAAGTCTCATCCTACTCAAGATCATAATCATTGATTACAGTAGTTGATTTGAAGTACTTGAAGTGCCCTATACCAAAAGTTGAGTTGATAATCTTTTATGCTATTGGGTTCTCAAGTGTGTTTTTTGTTGTTGTTCAAGTGCCAAGTCATTTCACTGTCAATGCTATCAAAATTGGAAACCTTGAAAGCATATGGATTGTTTGGCCATAAATTGTAGCTGCAGGGAAGTTCTGAGCGCATCATAAACCATAAAGTTATGACTTTAACTGTGCAGTTGGGAAGAGTTGTGTGTGGCAGAATGATGATCAGGCATGCAGCTACCCATTTCGGTGGCATACATCACAATGAGGCGACAGGCGAAGAGTCTAGCTGACTCTGTCAATGTCAGAACAGACCGGGCCAGCAACAGGCAGTTAGGATGGAGCAGCTCATTACGTCTCTGAAAACAATGCCAACTTTGGCGACACTCTGGCGACTGGCAATAACAACAACAACATCAATTCAACATGTACAATTATCACTTGCGTAAACATTTAAATGTTGTTAAATGCAAATAATGGCACAGACCAGAGACCAGACAACCCTGGCGCCTATAAGGGGGGGTTTGTAGAGAGGTGGGTGGAGATGGACACAACGACAACAACAACAACAATAGCGCTTTACATATGCAAACGTGATGCAGTCAGACTCAATGCAATTCAGAGCGCGCATTTCTTGGGATCGGCCCTGTCAAACTGACAGCCGCCAAAGTGCAAAAATGCGAACGCTTAACGAGGCCAGATGGACGGCCATTTGTAATACTCAAATTCAACTCCAAACATGCATTTATTTACTTTGCTTTAATTTCTCAGCATGTTCAAACTGTTGCATATTAGTGTCGCATTCCCAACGATATATTTTTTAATACAACTTTATTAAGTCTTCAGTAAATCGGCAAAATTCCACCGCATAAAAATTTGTCATTAAGATTAATCAATCAGTTTTTGTTTATCGATTCTATAATATATTTCATCTGGATAAAGATATTAAAAATGATTAACAGGCACTTTTTCGATTCGATAAATTAAAGAGTTATTTAAATTTTCGTCAGCCCCAAATTTTTTGTAAATTGTTTTTGCTTAAAGATTATTTTATCGATTAATTTATAACTCACCTCTTCGTCGATAGGATGAACCGCGAAATTTGTTTGGCGAAAGCACTGGGGGTCGGGGTGCCAGCATGTTGGGCACCTCATCCGGTGAGCTGGGTCCAATCGAAGGCGATGTGCATGGCGATGCGGATGTGTTTAGTTGACGATGCTGTTGTGGTTGGTGTTGTGGGTGATGTGGCTGCTGCTGTGCCCAGTTGCCAAATGAATGACGACGTGTGCCGCCGCTTGGCAGAGTGTGATGGCGCTGGGATTTGCTACGAGATCGAGGGAGCAAAGTAAACGCACGATTAGCACCGTCAATGTGGTAATGAGCAAGGGGAATAAGAATGGAAGTGCCAATGGGCGGGCAGAGGTGTTGAGAAAGGAAGTGGAAGCAAAGAGAGAGTTTTTGGCAAACTGTCAACAGCTGCATCCTGTCAACGGCAGCATCAGCATGCCCCCAAAAGATCACTCACCTTGCATTGAAAACATCGTCGTGTTCGGCAACGCCTCCCGGGCACTGGGAGCTGTGCGTCTCGTTGCAAGAACCGAGGCGCTCGCGAAACGTTTCCGACTGCGAATTGGACGAATGCTGGCGATACATCAGCGGCTGCAGTTCAAACGATTGCTATGTCAATGGTAAATGGCAAACAGAATGCAAGAGTTATTTATTAGACGAAGCAAAACAGGAAGTTTCCCAGCGAAAAGGGGGGGTGACGAGAAAGACTGATCGGACATGATAAATTGGAATTTTATGAGGAGGCACTTACTTGTGAGAAACCGCCCAGGGAGTTGAAGCTGCCGCGTGGGCTGCCAAAGGCCATTGTTGCTGTCGTATCGAGATTGGCCGATGTAATGAGACGCATCTGTTCCGGATTGGCAGCCAATGCCGGACGCGGACTGCTGCCCTTTGAGTTGCGCCTCTTAAATATCGAAAAGCCCTTGCCGGAAGACTGTGAATCCGGTGTGCGGGGCGATTTCGTGTCATTACAAAAATAACACGGATTATCTAAAAGTACAAAGTAAATAGAACAACAAAAATGTTAAAGTTTGGGCAAGAAAAAGCTTTTGTTAAAATAATCAAATATTGAATATATACAATTTTAATCAAAAATTATGAAAAATAATTAAATTTTACGCCGTTTTATAATATTAAAAATTTCCTTAATTATATCAAGACTGTATATGCCTTGTTTTACCTGAGAAGAAGGCGTTCGTATTATCCATTGTTAGAAACATCTTGAGTTTGGGTTTTGGCTTCAAGTTCGGTTTCGTTCGTTAACTTGGACAATCTATTCACGATTGTTTCGCTGTCTATTCACAATTGCAATTTATGATGCATATTAACTGTATGGCAGAGAGCGAGGAGAGAGAGTTTGTTGGGCTCTTGTTACTGCACTTTCACTGACGGCGCATGCGCACGCGCCAAAAGTCTTAAATGCACACACACACACAGACGAGAGTTGCTGTGCCAAAAATGGCAAAAGCAATAAATTGAAAGGCACACTGGAAATAATACCCTTTTGGTTTCACTTTGGTTATGCCAGTTTGATTGATTGATTAAATAACGAAAGAGCGCGCCAAACAAATTCAAATTGTAACGGCCTGAAAGTGTTTTACTGCTGTTGTTGTTGTTGTCGTTTTGAGTTATTCAACGCGCTGCGCGTGCGTCTGCATTGAAATACCGAAACGGAATAAATCCTAAAACTTCAACGAGAACAAAAACACTTGAATCGTCAGCGTCTGCGTCGACTAACGCAACGTCGTTGCTGCTGCTGGCATAGAGAATCCCTCGCCGCTTTGGTTCTTCTTTCTGTTGTTCTTCTTCTGACTGCAGAAGCATTCACTCTCCCTCGCACACGCACAACACACAAACACACACACGCACACTCACATGCGGGATCAGTGTTTAAATATGGTTACCATATTGCACCCACTCATTGACGCTCTGCCGCTGTCTCTGCCGCTGCCTCTGCCTCTGCCTCTGCCACTCGAATGCGCAAAGGGAAAAACTTAAACATGAGACCAGAGAGAGGGCTCAGTTTTCCAAACAACATTGTTGTTGTTGTTGTACCTGCGCATGTTTTTCTTTTGCGTGCGTTTTTCGCATGATCAAAATACTGTCCCGTCTCTTGTGCATGACTTTGATTCCCCAACTATACCCATAACCATTCTCATCCCAAACATGCAGGGAACGTTTTGTCTTGTGCTCGCTCGTCGCGCATATTTGATGAGTTCCGATAGCCAAAGAGCACTCCTACCGCCACATACATTCTACATAAAAGTACAGAGGTAACGTTGAGTTTTTTCTTACATTTTTATATGTACGTCGTGTCTTATCAATGTCAAAGTTTGAATTTGTTGACTGTCTGTGGTTGAGTTCGTATTCCTATTCCTGGTGTTTGTCAAGGTAAATTTTAGTATGAGCGGAAAAAATAATCATTAAATAATCTTACACACTCAAATTCACAATTTTCACAAAAAACCTAGAATTATTTTCCATAGCTCGCAAATTATATATTATTAATCTTCCATTAAATTAAGCTGCCTAAGGGGAAGCAAGAAACTAATCAGTTAGTATTTCTTCAGAAAAAAAACCCAAACAATATTTTAAAACTTTAACAAATTCCTCTTTTGTGCTTAGAATAAAGTTTGCATAATGTTAATCAATGAATTGTGGCGGCCAAAATAGAAAACCACAATAATAAAAGCCATGCAAAAATGACAAATAAAAGCGAAAGAAAAGGAACGATCATCAAAGGCCCAACATCTGAGGTATGCATATTAAAAATATGTATGGTTGGACTGGGGGTGCATTGAAAATGTCCATGCGACAGGAAAACCTAGGGATAGTTTATTTCATCTATGAAGGGAACACAAAGACTATAGTTAAAATTGTGACTTTAGAACTCAGATTCCATGTGGCAGACTGTGGAATTTTTGAAGTGGACTGAGAATGGCAATGGGAATGTGACTGGGCCAACACGAATGTGGCAGATGCAACGCACATTGGGACCTATGGAAAAGTCGTAAAAAAAGAAAAACTCGTAGAAATTGCACATTTCGTAGTTCATAAAATGTCGAGGAGCGCAGACCAGGGGCAAAGATTGTAACTTGGAGTGTGCACTCAGCCTAAATCGTTGTTCGTCGCTCGAACTCGCTCTAAAGAGGCAAGTAACGATGTGTGTGTGTGTGTGTGTCAAACGTGTGCTGCCTTTTGTTGGGAGCTGTAAATGATCTTGAAATGCACATTGACTTCATAGTACTTGCACTTATACAATTGCATTTGCATCTGCACATAGTAAATGTCAAGCTGTTGTCTTCGCCTCGACGCACTTTGACTCTGTTTCAGGGTCTTGAGTAGCAATTGGTTCCTATGAGTCTCTCTCTTTTTTTTCTAGTCGTAAATCTGTTACCTAAACTGGAGCACTAACAACCCTTTTCGCTTCCAAGCAGCTCCTCTGAGTGGAGGCACTCGCTGATTGTTCTATGGCGTTGACAGGTTAATCACTGAGATGTTTCTCTTCTTTGTTAAAATTGTACTCTTGGGTCAGTTTTGTTGTTTGTTTCGATGCAATGATTCACCTTTGTTGCATTGACTCACAAAGGAAGAAAAGCAATCAAATATCTAACGAGATGGGCATTCCCTACTACTTAGAAGTTAGCACAAGCTATTATAACGCAATAAGCGCTCTAATGATTTCCAAATATAGCATGCAAATGCATTAAACATAGAATTTATAATTCAACTGCAAAATGCAAAACAGAAAAGTGTAGAAAACTCACAACAATAGTTCAGAATAAATAATGTTGCCTTGAGGTTGCTTGGTGTAGCTGCTTGATGCATCGATTGTGCGGACAAGAAGTTTCCTCACGCAGGCCCTAGATCGTTTATTTGTTTGCTTCATCATAACACGCAATGTTTTATTTATTTTTTTGTAATTATTTCTCTTGCATGCACATTTGGCCAGGCCGAACAGCAACAACAACTAAGCGTACTCATATTTACTCAGCTATTTTCATTAGAATTCCGCATAGTCGGGCAGCTGATAGAGATAGTAGATGGAGATAAAAGTGAGAGAGAGAAAGCAGCGGCAGCTGCCCCTTTAGCTCCACAAAGATCCCATTTTGAGTTGGTTTATGGGCAATGCGAGTTTTCCTTCACGTTCAATTGAACATTTTTGTTTATTATTTTCGACTTTTTATGATTTAACCCCAAAGGCAGCAACAAGGGAAAACACAAACGGAATATAATAAAACAAACATCAGCCTGCCCGGAAGTTTGGCGACGACGTTGCAGGAGGGGGCTCCATTATGATTATGATTATTATTATTTTAATTTTCTCAAACAAAAGTAACAAAAAATAGGAAAAAAATGCTCAAGTCTGGTTTTTTTTTTAGGTGGCTTTCTTGGAAATAAAAACAAAAAATAATACATTTGCATAAAGTTAACATAATCTTCTTAGAGCAAATGGTATTGGGATCAGACAACACAATTATTTTTGTACTTTTTTCTGGTATTAATTTTGAGTTATTTTTATAGAGATCATAAAAGCAGACGTCGAACATTTTGAAAGTGTTATTTTAGTTGGCCATAGAAAAACAGAAAAACAATAATTTTCGAGTTCCGCCCACGCGGCAAGAACAACTTTAGAGCAAGCGGATGCAGCCTACAACAATTGCTATAAAAACAACATTAAGAAAGAGGCAAATACCTCAAATGCCAACAGTTCCAACACTTTAGGAAGCTGCGGATGTGAAGTGCCATGAAAAGTGAAAACTGAAACTAAAGGATCGCTGGCAATGAAAACAAGTTGCAGAAATGTAGGCGGCATGCCGTTCAGGATGCGGCCAAGGATAAGTAATTAAAAAAATCGAAGAAAAACCAGAGAATGAAAATACCAAACTGGCTCAAGGGAACGTGTGCACCATGCTAATGAATGACCATCGAGAAATAACCAGAACGGAAATGCCAAAAAAAAGGACATAAACCAAAACAGATTATTAAGATGTTATCGAAGAGAGAGAGAGAGAGTTACTGGAGAGAGTGCATTCTCTTTCTCTCCCTCGCAATTTTAAAGTGTGAAAATGATTTTTACTACCTGATCTTGAGTTTATTCGGCGTTGGCTTCCGCTTGGGTTGTTAGGTGTCAGAAGTGCAATCAAAAAATCAAATAAACACGATTTAATGGGCGTCTTTCTTGCGTTGTGATACAAACCGGCCAATGCCAACCCATTGATGAGCCACATTTATTGTTGTTGAGCTATTTATAGTTTTTGGCCGGACTAAAAGGTGTTTGGAAATGCATAAAATGCATTCATAAAAATCTTCAATTCGAAGTTGGCATTATCCACGAGTAGCAGCAGCAGCCGCAAGACATCTGTTAAACAGATTTCATTCCTGTGCAACAACAATAACAAATGTTAATTATTTTCTTAATGGAAACCAAGCAGCACATGACACAAAAACAACAAAAAAAAACTAGACATAACGTTGTCTTCCGTGTACAAAATTTAAAAAAAGAAAACCAAAGTTTGAAACTGCGCAAAACAAGCCCCTGATTTCCTCCTGATCACAGCATCGTCCCCTGTGGAGCGCGTGTCTTTTCGGGCATATTTTAATGGCTTGCTGCACGATGTTGCATAAGTTTTGAGCAGGGGCACGGGCACATTACTTTCTGCGCAGTTGTTCTAAAAAATTCTTGTAATTTATACAAGTAAAGAGAATGCGCCCGTGTCCATGTCTCCTTTTTGGCTGTGGCAAACCACAGGTTGATGTTAAATGTCAATTGGCATACCCCAGAGGATCAGCAGCGCATCAATTACAAAAAACTCCCCAATCGGCCCAGCCAGCCAGTTCCCCAACTTGATGCTTCTAATGATGTTGTTGATCTTGTTACGCTTTGCACTTAGCGTCGCATTTTGTGTTTTTGTTTTTTTCTCATTTATTTCGATATTCTTAGAGCAAGATCACACTTCGAAATTTGATTTATTTGGCTTTGACTGCACTTGTAATATGAGATCAGAGAGGGAAGGGGAAGAGCAACACACACTTGTCACAATTGTCTAGGACGAGCCATTAAATAATTGAGAATAGCCAAAGTGTCGTTTAGAAATTCTTGGAATAAATATGCCAGGAGTTAAGATAACATAAGTAAGATCGTTCCATATCGAAGTCAAAAACCGTCTTGATATAATCAAATATATAATTATTTCCTTCAACATTTTTTCGTTTTTTGGCTTTGTTTACAATTTTTATAAATAAATTTGTTCCTGGATAAACTTTTCTGTGCAAATATTTACAGCTAGACACAAAATGCAACATTTCCTCATGCCTGTCAAAATAAATATTCCCTGACATTCCCATAGACCGCGAAATATATTATATATAATCTACACTCAACCCACACACAGCTGGCGTGTGTCCATGGTGTTTGGAATTCTCGACATGCATCGTTGGATTTAATTTCAGAAATTTGATCAAGTTTTTTTGTTGTTGGCTAGGATTCTCACTACTCCTACTTGAAATTCTCTAGTCTCTGCCTCCTTCGTACTCAAGCAAATGAATATGAGGTGTGTAATTAAAATGTTTACGCTCTTGTCCCATGGCCATGTAGTAATTAAATTATGAAGAATCATTTGTACCAGCTAAGATCTACTGTCTGTCGCATATTATTTTTAGAAAGAATAAATGAAGTTATTTCTCTCCCTCTCTCTGGGATACTCTTGATTTATGGTAGGCCATATATCTAGCCATATAAGTATATATGTTTAGCTGATATTACGTTGTGCTAAGTGCCTTGCAGAGTAATTGCCAATTCTGCGAAAAAAAACACAATGTTAAGACATCAAAATTATACAAATAATTGCATTTTACGACTTTCAATTTCAATTTTACAATTGATGAATTTTAAGAGCCTTTTCCACGCTTTTGCTACAATTAAAAAGTAAACACTGTGAGAAATAGTCAGTGACGTTGTCATTGGCAATGGAACAATGCTGTCACCCAATCAATTGGGGCCGTTGCTCTACATTTTTCACTCATAGATTTCTTTATCGCTGCCAATTGTTGATTGTTTCGCTGCTCTCTTTGTCGGCGGACTTAAAGGGGCAAAAAAAAAACAAAAGGCAAAGACAATTTTGCAGCTGCAGCGCATAATTAATATGTGTAAATATTTACAAAACATATTTAAAGGTGCGCCCCCTTAGCATCGATCGCATCGATCGAGAAATTCGGCTGAGTCACATTATGGCCATATTCTCAATATTGGCCGTGAGAGAAATTCGGTTGCGTATGCAGCTGGCGTGAATGGACTTTTAATTATTCACGTCATAAGATTGTTTATTAATTAATAATTTAATGAGTAAGTTTTTTTTTAGCGAATTGAGGATTCATCAAATGTAAAAATAGTAAAATTGCAAAATACTCAAATATTTATTTCCTGCTGAAAAAATTAACAAAAATCTCAAGGGGAAAAGAAAAAACTTCGTCATAGAGAAAAGTTGTTATTCTCTCTCGCGCCTCGATTTGAACTTAAAAATGCATAAAATCAAAGTCGATGAACTGTTAGCTTTATCGCTGTTGCAACTAGATTTGTGAATGAGTTTTGCGGGAACTCTGGACTCTGAATGGCAAATGATAAATATAGAGGCAATCCGAACAGCAGCAATCTCAATGAGTGCAATTAAAAAGCGCGAATGAATGAAATTCAATGCAGATTTAATGAATGATTCAAAAACATAGCGTCAACAACAACAATGACAACAAACTATTTTTATACATATATAAAAGTTCTGCCGGCAGTCAGGGTGTCTGACAGATGGACAAACGACAAATGGACGAGTGGCTCAATAGTTTGTATTAGCTACAGGCTATGCCTATGTGTATCCGTATCTGTATCTGTATCTCTTGCTGACTGCATGCGACGCGAGAGTTTTGTGTTTTAATTGCGCCATTTCCCATATCAGCGTTGTGATTATTTGTTCTAGTAAAACATAAATAAAAAACAAAAAAAATATACACAAGCTAGGTAGGGAGAAAAGGGGGGTTGGACGATGGGCCATGCGATAACAATCGTGCAACATGCCACAAATCTGACTAATTAGATGCTTGCCTCGACATTTGATTTGTTATTTATTATCATTGGCTGCTTGTCCTTTTGCATATTGTTGTTTATTTAGTTTATTATTATTATTGTTTTGTTCACAAATTGATGGATGACCCCGTCAGAAGTGAGTCAGAATTGTCGTCTGCAACAGCGTCTCTCTTACTCTCCTATCTATTGGATAAGTGCCGCGCAATGCCTAGAGATACTTTAGTATCTGTGTCTGTGTCAGCTTTTCTTTTCGATTCTTTACATTTTGTTCCCAGGCAACCAAACAACAACTGGCGTCTCACTTGACTACGCATCATTTGCAACGCTGGGAAAAATGTTGCAGTTGCAGTTGCAGTTTGTAGGTGGCGTTCTCTCCTCCAAGGCGTGCCTAGTACACAGTCTTAGCTACGCCCCTTGAACATTTCTTTGTTTGTTTTTGTTTGCATTTCAATTCGATCCAAATTTTCAGTGGGCTGCTCGGACTAATCGTTGGCGTAACTCCCCATCGCAATGTGGGCAAGGGAAAGAGGTTGGGAGTACATGTCCAAGATAAATGCGTTGGCGTTCTGGGAAATTGCCGTCGTGCACTTGGCCAGTAGTTTGGTTGTCCATGGGTTAAACACTCATTAACACTGCGAAGCCGGAATATTCCCTCGATTTGGTGTCAAATTATATCGAGGCGTGAACGCGTATGTCATGTTTATGCCATGTACGTGGCATGCAACAGTGCAACAACTAAATTGTCGAATGGGTTTAGCTAGGTAGTCGAAACCCTAAGAAACAAGTGCACCAAGTCTCTTGCAACTCCAAATACCATCGAATACTCGTTTAGGAAAAGTAAGCGATTCAGATATTTACCTGAATCAAATATATATGTATATACCTTACATATATATCATTGTAAGCTAGTTATACACAAAAACTGATTGGTCTGTACTTACCCAATGACATGATGATAATTGCTTTAACAAAAAATCTTGCCCAATTTATTGAGTATTCAGTTTGGAGCTAAAATATTGCTGCCATTTGTGGGAAAGGGCTTTGCACTTGTTCTGGCCCGTTAAGGTGCTTCCGGCGGATATGGCCAGTCAAAGTTTTTGGACACACTATTGACAAACCTGCAAAACATAGAAAATCGAAAAAAGCATAACAATTATTTAAAAAAAAAAAAATAAATATGTAAATTAATTATGCGCATGGTAAAGCAGCTCCAACTACAACCATTTATATAAAAGTGGGCAAAATAAAAAAGGGTAGAGAAAAATATTAAAACTAAAGTTAAAAGCGAGGCACCTGGCAGCTCTAACGGTTTGCTGCATACAAAATAGAAAACTCTAAACTGAAATTTTTGAACGGAAGCAAGCAAAGTTTTTCCCAACATTTTCCAAACACGGATACTGTGGCCGGAAACGTTGCACCACGCTCAAGCGATGGGTGAGAGAAGGGGGAAAAAAGTGTCGAACTGTATGCCCAAAAATGTTTTTTAATAAGCTTACACTCAACAAGCGTTTAATTTGTTTAGTCAAGTGCCACACGAAACACTCACAAAAATATTTTTTTATTTATTTTTTTTTACAACTTCCTCACGTCACAGCCCCCAACAACAACAACTGCAACCACAGCCCCAGTTTAAACGATGGCCTCACTTGCCGCAGCTAACCGCAATTAGTACATCAAATTAATAAGTACAAAGTAATAAAAAAAAATATTCATTTTTATCGCCGCAAGCATATTGTATTTGTCTATAGTTGGCGCCTGGCAAAATACTTTGAATACTTCTCGTTTGGTTTTTATTGGCATATTTTTCTTACAAATCAATTAATATTCATGCCGCATAGCCAACAGCAATTCCGATTCGGATTCTTCGTTTGGTGCTTTGGCGATTTTGCAATCGTTTGGCATCCATCAATTCGGTTGAGATTTTTGTATCGAAATAATGTTCTTAAAACCTGATGAAATAGCGGATTTAACATTTTATTTTTAGTGGAATTCCTCAAGAGGATTTAATGCTGTCGACGAGAAGTTTCAAGAAGACATCGCCGAACCCATAAAAAGTTTTCATCAGTTTTTAATAAATTGTCATTTTGCGCAACAAATTTCTATGTTTTTGATTGAACAACAACAATTGATCAAAACCATAGAGTAGATAATTTTTTTTGCTCTTAAATTTACGCACAATTTGGTTGAAAAGAAACAATCAAAGTTTATATTTATATTGTTTACAGCAGTGTAACCCAATTTTTGAGTAAGAATACTGTTTATAAAATTACAAAAAAAGTTTTTTAAGTTGTGTTTTCATCTCGATGTTTACACTTCGATATCTAAATTTGGAAAGGAATTTTAAAATTTGGAATTTCCACTTTGAATACGCTCAGAGAATGACATTGAAAGTGTTTGGAAATCGTTTTGCAATAAAAACTTATTAAGTAAATAAGTCATTAAAGGCGATCATAAAAAAAATATTGTATAAGCTCTTAATGTTTCGTTGCGCACTCTTTCAGTTCTTTCCTTTCGCTGAGAATAGTTGGAGAAAAGCAATTAAGTTGAGCGATTTAGCGAGCGTTCGTTTAAGACGATTATTTCATATAAGATGGTGACATTCATTTGCATATCAATGCGTCGGGTTAGGGTATAGGCCGGGTATATGCCGATTCTTAAACTGTAAGAGTTAAGGAAGTTTTGGTAGAAGTTTTCTTAAAAACTTCAAGTTTGAGTTATTGCCGGGTATATTTTGGACCAGCATTTATTTGTTTATTTTTTACTTATTTGCATTTGTGTCAGTGTTTTTTTTATGTGTGTGTGTTTGTGTTTTTTCGGTTTGATTGCTACGATTTTCATTACGGCTTACCGGATATTCCAATTTAGGTAAATGCGCCGTTGACTGCAACAACAGCAACAACAACAACGGCAACATCGGCAACAGGCACAGCAGCCGGCACGAAACGGGATTAATGTATATGTTGAATATATATACATATAGTATATAGTATACGTTGCGACAGCAACGGCGACAGCGACAAGATCAAGTGGAGCATGCAGGCCCTGCACACAATTGGCATGCGAAGGCAGGAAGGGGAGGGGGCTGGGTAGACGGGGGGATATAAGAATAAATCATAATGGAGGCTTGCCCAAAATGAAAAAAACGAAACAGAACAGAATCGAAAAAACGAACTGATTTCGAGCAAAGCGCCAAGACAAAGAAATATGTATGAAGGAAACACCTGAGATTTTTTGAGATCAACAAATGTTTGTTTAAGCTTATTTATTGCTAAACAACTTTATTTAACTAAAGAAAGTAAACAAATCGAAACGAAAACATGAAAGAGAGAAAGTTTGATAGAATCCCACAGAGTATTTAGCTTTCGATCTTTTGAAGGCATGTTCCGAGATTTGTTCACCTTATTCCGTGTGGTCCCAAAGCACAAGTGTATGTCCCATTGATTTCTATATAAGAAACAGTTTTCTTATAATCGGCTATAAGGCACGTAAAAATCCCATTCGATATGCCCAAAATGCAAGCGAAGCGATTCACAATATACGATATTTATACGATTTACAAGATCGTCTTGTTGGCACACAGAAAAATATACAATCCGAAATGTTTGGCAATCGAGCGCGAATTAAATCAAATAAATCAATTGAAGCGTTTCGCTTGTTATTCGAATTTGTCAAACGGCCAATAAAGATAATGCCGAATTGATAATAATAAATTTGTTCAACAAATAAAAAAGGCAGTAGTCAATGGCGCAACGGAGAAGCAACTAATAAAAGATTCGTAGTATGTAAACAATTAAAATAATTTGTTGAAAGCACAATTTGAATTGACTGTCAAAGAGAGGCACGAACAAAAGAGAATAAAGAGTATGCCAAAGAGAAAAAGAGAGAGAGCACGCTTGACCACTCGCGCTTGCCAATTTATTTATAAATAAAACGGGAGCAACAAATTGCTTTAAATGAATTTGTGTGTTTGCGAGAATGAAAATGCGAATAAATTATATAGAAAAAATTAGAGCAGAGAAATGGAGAATGGGGTAAGGGAGAGAGACTAGTGGAAAATGTAGCACAGCAAACAGCTGAGTCGAAGGAGAAAGAAAGACAGACGACACGTTAGAACAGCTGCCAATTAAACAACAACTCAACACTCATACGCAATGTTGTACCATGTTAGTCCAGCATACATACATATATCGCCCACACACACACGCTCGACCGTACAGAATATTTTGTTGTTTGGCTTTTCCATTTCATTTAAAATGTAATTAATCATGCCAACAGCAGTTCGTGAGAATTTTGTACTGCTGTCTAGTTTTTCTGATGGATTTCACTATGACATTTTTATACACTGACGCCGACGGATCACGTAAAACCAAACTAAGTTTCGATAATTTATTGCGAAAGAACTTTCAAAAACAAACATTTCTGCATCAGAAGCTATGTGAAATTGGTTGTAAAAGAAGATTTTTATTTTTATGGAAGTTTTTTGTTCAGCTCGACTTTGAGCATTTTTGGAATATTTTGCCGAGATCTTGGCAATAAAATAAACAAAGCTTATCTACCTTTCCTGTATAAAAAGAACGCACTCTTGTTTTAAAATCTGCCAAGATATTTTTGCAATTTTGTGTTGCTAAAAATTGTTTTTGGCTATTTAGCCAGACGGCTGGCTGGTGGCATTTAGTGTCAGCCTGTTGCGACTTTCACATCTTTTTTTTCGCTTATCGCAAACGCCGAGTGACCGAAATTCACATTGCCATTGTTGTTGTTGTCGTTGTTGTTCAGTATTTGTGCCAAAAAAACAAAAAATGTTTTATGTGGGTGCACCACAGCGACGGCAACACCACTTAGTGGCACTGCCAGTGGCGCACAGTAGCCACGCACGTATCGACGTTGCGCCCACCGATCTTTGAATAATGTTGTTTGACAATGAGATCGTCAACAACAACAACAACAAGAATAGCGTTTGTCTATGCAAATGGCCAACAAATTAAAATGTAGTTCAATTGTTGTCAGTGTCACAATTTTGTCAACGTCTCATCATTCGCAACCTGTTCAAATTGCCATTTGCATTTCGGGGCTTCTATCTATATACTAGGTCTATATCTATCCGATAGGTTTATTTCGGAATGTCTATATCAAAGCATAGGTATCTAAAATATGTTTTAGTGTTTCTTTTCTTTCTTTTAAACACTTGAATAAACTTTATTCAGTTCTATTCAAATGCGCAGCAGAAATCTGTTTTCTTATTTATGCTTTTGCTTTGTTTAATAAAAAAGTCAACAACTTTGAAGTGCGTAAAAATTAAGATAAATATTTGAGCTTAGGAGGGTGGCTAATTTTTAGGAATATACTATATATATATATTCACGATATTGGTTAACTTTTTCTGCACTTTAAATTAAGTTAAGGAATATCTCTTGTGTCAAATATTTTTTCTTATTAAAAATATTTATTTTTGATTTAAGTCAACTCAATCATCTTTTTTTGTCAGTGTATAAAGTATTTTTTTTATAAAGCCAACACCTGAGCAAAGTTAGTTTAGTTTTGATAGAATTTTAGTGAAATATCTTTGTTTTAACACTTCGCCAAATAAAATCAAATAATTTCGACCAAAAAGTGTCAGTCTTGAATTGTAAAGCCCCAAAATGAGAAGTGCCAAAGTTCTGATCCTGTTCGTCGGCATTTTATATTGCCTGTTGCACGATGCTGCGGCTGTAACTTGCGATGTGGCACCATTGGATCCCAACTGTATTAACTGCCTCATCAATCCCACAAATGCCGAGTGCCTTAACAGGCCAGCAACAACAATTGCTCCACAGATAACAACACCAAGAACTTCCCGGCGCCAGAGATTCAGGGATAGAATTTCGCAATTTTGTCAACAGTTTCGAAGCGGTTTTCAACGACTTACAAGCAGACTGAATCCATTCTAAATGATGTACAAATTCGAATCAACATAAAACTGTAAAAATAAATAAATAATTCTTTGATAATATACTTCTTACAAGTATTCCTCGCAACTCTATAAATAGAGAAGAATAAGAGTCGTAAATTCCAATCCCATAGCTAAACTTTTACCTTTTGGCTGAGGCAAAGAAGCGTGTGCCGCGATCGTTAGCCATAAAATGTGTTGGGCATGCGCAAAATTCAATCAATATACCAAAACAACAACAACAACGAAAAATCCATGCTGCAACAACAATAATAACGAGCACAACAATAACAACATTGTTTCAGTGTCCATGCAAGACAGAGAGAGAGAGACAGCGGGAATGAGTGGGTGTGCCTGGAATATTAATTAAAGTTTGCGCTTAGTTTGATTTCTTCCCTTTGGACAACATGTTGTACTATATGCACAAACAACAAGTGTTTTGCGTTGTAAAAACAAGCGAGCGTAGCCCCAAAACAGCAACCAAATCAAATAAAAGCAGCGAAAAACGATGAAATTCAAATTCGAATTAAACGCATTCCAGTGAAGAGAGCAGCGAAGCAATGGAACGAGATGGCATGCAAATCGCGTAGCTGAAAGCGAGATCAGCACCAAGATTAAAAGCAGGCAGGAGGACAGTCAATGTGTGCATGCGTATGTGTGTGTGTGTGTGAGGGGGAGCATTACATAAATGGCATATACATACGTATGCATATATATTATTTTTGCAAGAGCGCCCTCCTTTGCATTTAAAACACGCATCTTGCATATTTCGCCTTGATGTTGATCGACAGTTTGACATTTTATGTCGTCGCCGACTGTCAAAGGATGGATGTTATTTTTGTTGTTGTTGTTTTTAATGCGCTTGACATTATTTGCGTATAACTTTAGCCATAACATAAGAGTACTTACTTAGATAAACAATAATAGCAACAAGTGGCCAATGTCAACGCTAGATGGCGCCCAGCTGCTTTCATAGATTTGTAAGTAAGAATGTGTGTGTGTGGATAACCACGTATGCGTAACACAAATAAAACGTAAATCAAAATTGAATCACGAACCGCTTTAACTCGACATTTTCCAAATATTTGGTACGCGCACGTCGATTGTGAGGCCGCCAAACGGTTCCACGGCAAAACGAAAATTAAATAGTTGCTCGACTGACGCTGCCCCAGAGCCCAAGCGCACAAAATAACACAACACAACGGCGCAACACAACAAAACTCACACACAGAGCAATAAAAATAAAAGCAGAGCAAAAGGCAACGGGTGGAAAAAAGTTTGGCGCGCTTTGGGCGACTCGCGTCGCTCAGCATTTGCATTCTGTTGCTGCTCTTTAGTTTTTAAGAGCGCAACAAACTGGGCGAAAGAGAGTTTTGTTGTTGTATATTAAAAAGTGCTGCCACACGTATATGAGCAATACCAATAATTCAATTCGCTTAAGTAAATCGTCACTTATTAAAATAAGCTTGCAAAATAGAAGCACCCTACAAATAATTCCACTACAAATGTGTATTGAATTTCGAATCTTGACATTTGTTTTCTTCTGTTTTTCTGTATAAATATTGACTAAATAGTGGCAAGATATAACGGCCGAATTGCATATACCAATGCTAACCATATGTAACGGACAAATTTAAATTATGTACTCAATTTATTGAGCAGACACTGTGCAACACTGGTTCTACTTTTATGTCAACATAAGAAACCGTGATTGTAACGTTAAAGTACTTTTTACCATGTATAAATCTCGGTCACAAAAACAATATTTGTTTGCAATAATTTCTTCCAGTTCCCAACGGCGTATTGTTAAAGTTAATTTCATTTATAAATTTTGTCCAGCAACAAGCTTTTCGCATGCTGTTATTAACAGTTAAGCGAAATGTTAAGTGCATGTTGTTGTGTGTGTGTGCTTACACACACACGCGCTCATACGCCTTGAAGGCGCAGCAACAGCTGTGAGTTGAGAAGTAAAAGAAAAATAGAATTAATGATTTTTGCTACGGAATTCTTCCACTTCGTGCGTACTTATTTTAAGTTTGGAAAACAATTTGGTGCATTTTGATACAGGCGGTTTGCGCTTAAAGAATGACAACTGCGTAAAGTTGACATTGAAGGTAAATAATGCAGACCAATGCGACTGTTCTGTTTGTGTGTTAAATGAAAAATCAAATTAAATAAATTAAATGAGAATTTTTGGGCGTGATGTAATCGCGTGAGTGTGAGTGCCACGACTGCGCCATCTATCGTCTTATCGTGTCTAACATTAATTTTATTTTATACTCGAAACGTTTTTAAAAAAGTTGGGGCCGCCGGTGCGATTTGTTTATTATTGTGTTTGGACTTGAGGTTATGTGCAACAGTCTGGAATATAAATAAAACACAGACCTATAATTGGAAAATATCTTATGAGACGACGATTTTGGCCATTAAACGTTATGACCTGCAAAGATAGCCGCGAAACGTGCGTGAGAGCGAGATGGCTTGTGTGTGTTGGCTGGAAGCCGTCATCGTGCTGCCAGCACAGTTTGCAGTAAAAAGCAGAAACTACAAAATAGTATTTAAAGTGATTTGTTTAAAAAATTAAGTAGCTAAATACGCTCTTAATATATTTTTGATATTAAATCTGAGCAGGATATGATGAGCCGTTTGTATTTAAGGTAAAAAGTGTAAGTTTTTCCACGGTCAACTGTCTGGCAACCTTGCGTTGCGCTCTCATCCTCTCCTGCTGTCGATTTTTTCCAAGAGCACATGTGCCTTCAGAGCCATTTGTTGCTCAAGCTCGCGCCGTGCTAATCATTATTATTATTATAATTCTAATTTTGCAATAACAACAATTCGGTTGCAGGGCAGTGTTGAGTTATGAACAACCAGGACTATGGCAGCATCCACTGGATACAGCAGGAAAGCAACACCGCCGACGACACCGACAGCGAGGTGACGGCCGCCTATCTCGTGAATGGAAATGCCACCGACGAGGATCTCGAAAATATGGCAGCCGAAAACCTCATCTTTATGCGCGACGGTCAACTTAGCGAGATCATCGCAGCAAATGAGGCCGGAGGCACTGTGTTGATCACAGACAGCGGCAGCGTCGCCTATGCCGAATCCTTTGACGATGATGCTCAGGTTGTCACCGAAGAGATCATCACCGATGACTGGGTGCAGCACCAAGGAGCAGAGCGGTAAGTATTTTTACGATTAACAAAAAAAAAAAAAAAAGTAAAAACATTTTTTTTCGAGCAGCGTTGAAATTGCGGAGGAGCAGATAGCTGGCAATGGCAGCTCACAGGAACTGTTGGATATGCAGCAGAACGAGTATATGGCCATGCGTCCATACCCGTGTGACTTTTGCAGCAGGCGCTTCCGCAAGAAGGCCAGTCTCAATAATCATATGCTGGCTCACCAAAACGATCGTCCGCATTTGTGCAAGCTTTGCGGTGCGCGTTTCTCGCGCCGTGCCGAGCTGATTCGTCACTTTGAGGCGCATGCCGAAGCGCAGGCAGCAGATGAGGCTGCTGCCGCTGCAGCTGCCGAAGCTGCTGTAGTTAAATTCGAGCCACACCAGCAACAGCAGCAGCGACAAATCGATGATAATTTCTACGAACAGGAATGGCCGCTGTACAATGACCAGGAACAGCACGAACAGGAGCAGGCGCAGCAACTGGAGGCGCAGGAGCAGCAGGAGCAACTGGTCCAACAGGCCAGCTATGCGACAGTCAGCGCTGTGGCAGCACCAACGGCTGCCCGTGGCCGCATTAGTCGGCTCAAACTCAAGGAGGAAAGCAGCAACCAGTATATTGTTGTGGCCGACAAGCAGCAGCAGCAGCAGACGGCCGACAATGAGTTGCGCCAGTACATGGATTGCGAGGAGCTCAACCAACAACCGCTTGCCACAAACAATGATGCCACACACCCTATCCTCGATGGCCAGCTAGCTGCGGAGGGGGCACAACAAGCCTTGCGCTTTCCCATGCTGGACGAAAGCAAACCCTTTGTGTGCCAACAGTGCGGACTGGCATTTGCGCGCGAGAAAGCTCTCGTCTCCCACATCAAGGTATATATAATCAAAAGATTATGTTTAAGTTATATATTGAAATCTCTCTTTGTTAGAATCATCGCGTGGACTCGCCCTTCGAATGCAGTCAGTGTCAGGAGATGTTCTGGGATAATTACAGCTTGCAGGAGCATCAGAAGACGCATCAGTTTGAGGAGAGCAATTCGGAATATGATCCCGCATCAGCTGGCGACGAAAGTGTTAGTGAATCGGAGCCGGATCAGCTATACGGTGATTTCTATTGCAGCGAATGCGGCATATCCTTTCACCGGCAGGATCTGCTGCGTCGCCATGCCAAGCAGCAGCACAACAAACAACTAAGCAATGTTGCAACTGCCACGCTCAACTCAACGGGCGTAGAGGGTGAAGCCAATGGCGATGCCAAACTGGTAGCCGATGATAATGCCGATAACGCCAAAGATGCACAGCACAATTGTCATACGTGCGGCAAGTCCTTTACGAGTGTATTGAAGCTGCTCGGGCATTCTGAAATCCATAAACGTTTCCCGCCATTCAAGTGAGTAGAATCGGAAAAGTTTAAAACGCATCCTAAAATCACTTTGTTTCTACAGATGCGTCCTGTGCGGCGTTAGCTTCTACGAGGAGCAGGCAATTAAACGGCATTTGCACACACGCCATCCGCACGAGCTGAAACAGAACTCGTGCGTCCTTTGTGGCAAGGAATGTCGCGATCGCAAGGCTCTGATCAAGCATGCGTGGGATCATTCGCGCGAAAAGTGCCACTCGTGCTCGAAGTGCGGCAAGAACTTTCACAACAAGGCGCGCCTGAAGCGGCACATGGCCTCGCATCGCGACAAGTCGGTGGTGTGTGAGGTTTGCCACGAGGAGTTTCCCGACGGACGCACCCTATCCAACCATAGGCATTCGCACAGCACAACGTCGCCGGGTAAACTGTTTCCGTGCCACGAGTGTGGCAAGACCTTTGGATCGCGCAGCTCACAGCAGATTCATGTGCGCATTCATACGGGCGAACGTCCGTATGGTTGTCGCTATTGCTGGAAGGCTTTCGCCGACGGCGGCACATTGCGCAAGCACGAAAGGATTCATACCGGCGAGAAACCTTATGCCTGCTCCGTTTGTCCGCGTGCCTTCAATCAGCGCGTTGTGTTGCGCGAACATGTACGATCGCATCACTCGGGTCTGGATGCAGCACGTGGCACGTACCATTGCACCGTCTGCTCCGCCGATCTATCCTCATCCAACGACCTTATCCAGCATCTCATTCAGCACAGCGACACAAACACCGCCAAACAACGACAGCCAATTGTGAGCTCTTATTCCATTCTTACCTCTCTTGTTTTTTATCCAATGTGTTTTTTTCAGACTGGTCCGCGCAAGTACAAGCGTCGAAGGAAACTGCAACCGCATGAGATTGCACATATGCGCGAACGTGAGGAGTACGCCAGTGATATGGAGTATTGCGATTTGGATGTGGAGAACGTCGATGATCTGTTGGACACTGCCGAGCCATTGCCATTGCCAGTCAAGAAGGAGAAGCGCAAACGCAATGCTGCCAGTAAAGCAGTTAGTCAAAGCAATGGCACGGAAACTTCCAATGCGCCAGTTAAAACAAATGCCAATTCGGATCGTTTGTGGGAAACAAATACGAATGGCAATGGAGGCAATCAACTGAATAATGATGATGCCTACAAAAGTATCTTTCACATGGATTCGTTGGTCGTTATGAATGATCCAACACCGCAGCCAACGGGCAGCGTTACCAAGTCACGACGTGGCGGCAAACAAAACCAGACGCAAGCGGATGAGCCAAGCAAATTGGGTCGCACTAGCAAAAGGAAAGCTGCCAAAGCAGCCACAGCAACAACAACAGCAGCAGCTTCAGCCACCGCTCGTCCCCGCATGATACACACTGAAAAGTCTCGTGCGCCGCCAGAGAATGCCACGGCAAAGAAGACGCGTGCAAGTCGCAATTATATCACGCGCACCGATACCAGTGCCAACGAACAGCCGAGCAGCTGCAGCAGCCTTGTCAAGTCGAGTTCGCGTATTGTCGATGACTACGAGATTATATCACCTGCCACACAGCCACCCAATCAAATAAGTTCCAGTCCCTTGCACATTAAGCAGGAGCAGGAGCACCACCAGCAGCAACACCAGCGCGTACAGCTTATGTATGATGATACCCATTTGCTGATCGATGCGGGAATGCTGCGCGAGAAGACGTACGAGAAGTTTAATCCCAGCATTGTCAATGATTTGGAGGAAATACTGCGCAGTCCGTTGAAGCATGATCGTAATGCACGTTTGCGTTTCACCAGCGAATCGTCAACGACGCCACAATTTCTGCCCGAGCAAGAGGAGCAGAACCTGATCAAGATTGAGCCAACGTCACCGGATCTGCGTGAAATGGTTGAGAGTCAGCAGCGCGTTACTGCCACAGGACGACACACAACTGCCATCACATCATTGTCATCATCATCGGCACGCACCTCATCACGCCACCTGCGACAGCTAACCAATGGATCGGAAATCGGCACCAGCTCAAGGTCGGGCACTAAACGCAAACAAGTCCCAAGTCAAGCCAGCAGCTCCAAAAAATCAACATCATCCAGTATCTCCGCAGGCAACGGCAACAGCAAAACCAACTCCTATCTCAGCAGCTTTGGCGTCGACTCGTACAACGTACAATGCGTGTCGGCCAGTGCCAACTCGTCGGATGTCAGTTCCGGTTTCTTTTCCATCTCCGAGGTGGTGTCCGCCGCTGATGCGGCCGATGCAGCAGCCAAGGCAGCTGCGTCCAAAAAACGGAGCGTCGAGCCCGATGCTTTGAGTGCGAAATGTGCTCGTCCAATTTTCCTGATCGCGCCCAGCTCCTGGAGCACATGCATATACACATCTAGACGAAACTAGTAGATGGCAGCGGGTTGAATGGATTTGGTTTGATGGTAACAAAAATTAAAGTAAGTTTCGTTTAAGTAGCTCGCATGGAAGACGTACTTTTTGGAAATATTTACCTACTACAACAAATAAATTTCAATTGAAAATTGAAGTAACTGTTATACGCGGATTGTGAATAATAAATAACAAAACTACTATATACACATTATATATATTCTAATTATAGAAACATCGAAAGATCGTTGATTAATGCGTTATTTAAATTGAATAGATAGAGAGAGAGAGTGCTTAGTTTTGTAAGGCTTTTTAAATTTGTACCTAAACTTTGTTTTTTTTTTCTTTGAAGAATTTGATATGCTGAAGTAAATAAAACCATAATGATTTTTTTTCATTAAAATCTGTTGTTAAATTTCTTGTAACTTTTATCTTACACAATCGATCTTGACAAATAATTGCAATCGTTATCGTGTAAAGATTCCATCATATGCCAGATGTCACTGTTTGTTTCGAATTTTATCACCATGGTGCTTATGAGTCAGGTCTATGTACAAATATACATACTTGTACATATAGTATTTGTGCGCTCTCAGAGAGAATAAGTATACGTCTGTGTGTATGTGTTCGGTTACTTTGTCTGGCACCCATACAAAGAGGGTCCAATGCCCACATTGATTGTACGACAAGTTGTGTTCGGCGGTTCCAGTGCTCAGTCATCGCCGAGTATCCAAACAAAGCGATATTAAAAGCAACCCGTATTTTTGTTGTATTCTTGATTTTGTGATTTGTGTGTGTTTCTCTCTTTCTCAAATAGTGATTTCAGGTATTTAGAATTAAGTTGGGTGTATTTGTTGGCTCTAGAATTCCTCTATTCCAATCGGCTAGTTATGACGGATCACAGTGAAGCCTTGTGTGGTGGCATTTCGGAGCTTGTTGGTGATGATTTGCAGCAGGCATTGGATCTGTTGGATACATCGCTAGCCACTTTGGCCAACGGTGATGGACCCAGATTTCAGTAAGCTTTTATAATCGAAATAATATTTATAAACTAATAAAAAATAAATTATTTCCCCCAGAGTTGTTAAAGTGAAGTCAGCTACTTCGCAAGTGGTGGCCGGCCGACTTTATCACTTCAAGGTGCAATTGGCGCAGGGAGATGTGATCAAGGAGAGCTCGGTGAAGATCTGGTCACAGCCCTGGCTCAAAGAGAAGGGCACCAACATAACAATCCAATGCGAGGGCGATGACAATGTGATCGAAAGTACATTCTAACTGCGTGCCGACAGCACATTACTTGTTTTATCTTAGTTTTATAGCTTTTGCAATGTTTTTAATTTGAATCGAATATATATGTATGTACTCTCATCTATAAATAGGAACAACTGTTTGCCAACTAAATCAGTTAATGCCCAATAATGAATTGTGTTAAGTTATTGTGTCTATTGGCTGTTGTTGCCACAAGCTGTGTGGCATTTGCACCACCTGACACTTATCCAACAATGGCTCTAGAAATCCTGAGTGGTGAGAATGAAGCCTTAGCTCTTCAATATTTGGACGAAACACTTGTTAAATTGGCCAAACGAACCGCTGGCGCCGCTGACTTTAAGTACATTTTGTTCAAATACAAAAATTATTCTTCTTAAAGTTTTCTTTTGAATTTTAGAGTTGTAAATATCTCGATTGTTTTGTGCGAAGCAGTTTCGGCCAAGAAGCTAAGCTATCAGTTGGAATTGACCCAAAATAATGTCACCAAGCTCTGCGATGCGCGAATCTGGCATCAGGCTTGGCTCAGTTCGGGCAACACCAACTTCCACTTGCGCTGCGATAACGAAACTTTTGCCATCGATAGCACTTATTAATTGAAAAATATAATTTAGACATTTGCATGTCCAAACTGCATTAAAGATTTCAATCTTCCCGTTTTGTTGATTTTTAATTAAAACCCAAACGAGGTCTAGTATAAAAGGGAACTGCTGCTGGTTGCAATTCACTTCCATAAAATGAACGATATTAAGTTGGTTCTAAATTTGCTATTGGGCTGCATTGCAATCGTTGTTGCACATACGAATCTGCCACCAGCTGGCGACATGGGTGAACTAAGCGGGGATAAACGGCTTGACGCCATTCGATTTTTTGACGAATGTTATGAAAAAGTTAACAACGTCAATGCTCCAATCTCGTAAGTATCCTTTCATTCCTTGGCGGCGTTGTAAGTAAAGTATTTACCCTTTGTTGCAGCACAACTAAGGTGTTGGCCGCAAGAGAAGAATATGTTTCGGGTGTTGCATATGTGTACAATGGCAAATTGACAGATGGAACTGATGCGATCAAAGACTGCGTTATCAAGATCTGGGATGGTGTGAACACAAACATTCAAATCAATTGCTTTGACAATGATCCCCGAATCAACATCACTTTTTAAATGTTCAATATTTACTTCAAAGTGCTTTGTGTAGAACCACAAATACAGATAAATAAATATTATCAACAAGGCGTCTTAGGTATTGGTAAAACACTCTCTCGGCAAAAACGAGTATAAAAGCTCTGCCACAGCGCTCGAGAGTTCAGTTGATTGGCAACGTTTGATCAAACGAGAGTTGTACTACAAAATGATTGGAAACAAATTCTTTTACCTATCGGTCTTCGGACTTATCTGTGTGGCTGCCGCTGCTGGAGATGCTCCGGTTGTTGGCGGACACAGAGAACTGAGTGGCGTTGAGTTGGAGAAAGCTGTTGAGACTTTGAATAAGGGATTGTCCAAACTGGCAACCGGTGATGGACCCGTCTTCAAGTGAGCTTTTACAGAACTTTTAACTTGATTTTTTGTATTTGATTTTCGTTTTTGTGTCAACAGAGCCATTGAAGTCAAAAAAGTAACAACTCAGGTTGTGTCTGGAACACTTGATACCTACACCGTGGTTCTTTCGAAAGATAATGTCAAGAAGGAGTGCACCGTCAAGATCTGGAATCAGCCGTGGCGCACGGAGAAGGCCACCAACATGAAGATTAACTGCGCCGGCGATGATACCAAAGTGGATGAAACTTGGTAAACATTCATTGGATGACTTCTCAATAAAACTGAATCAGAATTGTTATTGGCATTTGTGTTTTTAATAAATTCAGCAAGTCAGACAATTTGTGAGACAATTTGAAAACCGGTTTCGATTTACATTTGATAGCCAACTGCGACATGAATTTCTCTAATATGGCTTAAGCTTTGCTCAATGTGGTTTTAATAGGTTGACTTCAATTAGATGGCACTCTTAACCAAAAACTAGATGCAAGTTCAGTTAAGCCAATCAATTTTTATCAGCTTTAACTTGCAACACAAATCACTTTGATGAAAACATTTCCACTGGCAACTTAATTTATTATGCGAATGAGTTGTGAATTTCAATTTGACAAATACTGTCTTGTGCATCCAAAAAAAAATAGCAATTGAAGTTTTTATTCATAGAGTTTTTTTTTTTTTTTGTTTTTTTAGAAAGTTCGGGTAATTGATTCCCATTTCTTCAAAAGTTCAATGTTCTTTGTTAAATGTTCAATATTACTGGATCGTAGAGACTTAGCGATGCATAGCGCACATTATAAGCTGATAAAGCTTATCATTCCTTAATTAACATAAAATAAATACGGCCCAAGCGCGAGCTCACAATCGCAATCCAAGTTTGTTTCCATATACAAAATATGTTTATGGAAAAATTACGGATTAAAGGGCAAACCAGAGCCCAGAGTACAGCCAAATAAAGATATACATAAGACCTACAGGCAAAAGTCTGGCGATATTAATAATATAATTTTTTTTCTGTAATATTTATTTAAATTTAAATGTTTTTGGTTGTTATCAAAAAGTTTTTGTTTATGCTTTGTTTTGATTTTAAGGCAAAGTAAAATAAATTGACAAAAATAATATGGTGCTATTTTAATTTCTTAAATTTATAATTAGTCGCTTAATTGTTTGAAAAGTCGGCTATGGATGCTGATCAAAAAACCTTATGAAGGCGAAATGTGTTTTTAACTGTTATGAATTAAAAGATTTACTAGTCGACTCAAGTTCGGGTCAAACCCAACCACTTAATAACAACAAAATTGTGTTACCTTCTCCACGATATAAATATTATACCCTTAGCAAGGGTATATAAATGTAACGTATGTATGTTTGAATCAATTTGATGTCATTGTTATTCTCACAATTGTTTTTGCTCTCTCGGAGAACGAATCTGTTGTTGACTGATGAGCATTTAAAAGATGGGTCAGCGTTGGCGAGCGTTCAGTTGATATGCAACTTCTGAGCAGACAAAACTATCTCGACAAAATGATAGGAAATACAGTATTTTATTTGACCATCCTGGGACTCGTCTGTGCAGTGGCCAGTGATGAGGTTGTGATGAAAGGTGGCCATAGGGAGCTGACTGGCATTGAGCTAACGAAAGCTATTGAGGATTTGCACACAACTCTGGCGAAATTGGCAGCTGGTGATGGACCCAGCTTCAAGTGAGACTTTAAACAATATGAACTTGATTTTTGAACTATTATTTTTGATTGGTTTTGGTGTTGAATTAGGGCATCAAAGGTGACAAAGGTAACAACACAAGTTGTGGCCGGCACCCTTGTTACATATACGGCGGAATTGACCAAGGAAAATGCCGACAAACAGTGCACCATTAAGGTCTGGTCTCAGCCATGGCTCAAGGAGAACGGCACCAATGTCCAGATAACGTGTGAGGGCGACGATGCGAAATTGGATCGCACCTGGTAAAAGAATCTTGAACAAATCTACATCAAAGTAATTGTAATCAAAAACATAAGTATGAGTTTCGAATAAAGTCAACAAACAATCGAATTTTAACCATACCAAGTCTATGTACATTTTGTGTGCCCAAAGTTGACATTGAATTGTCTCAATTGGTTGGGGGTCAAACAGATCGAGCGCTCACCTACATCAATAGCCAGAGGTTAGATTTGTTAAAGGGGGTATTTTTATTCTTATTTTTATGTAAGATCTATTCGTGAGAACGAACTTACATTTTGTTCCCCCCACACACACACAACAATATGCGCCATTGTAGCGCTAAATGTTCATAAATACATAATTGTCTGCTGCCTCCCGCCTCCCTCACTGCTCCACAATCATTTCGAGAGGTTGCCTTTGTTAAGTAGTTAAGCCTTTTAATGGGCTTTCAGTGATTTATCTGCTTAGACTTTCAGTTTAGCTGCAGTTTTTTTTGCAAATTTATGGAACCTAACTAGAAAACGAAAAAATTATATAATATTTAAATACAAAATTGATAAGGATTTTTCAAAATTTAATAAACTATATTGTGAGCCGTCTAACAACAAAATAAACAACAGTTAATAAGAATTTGGTAATATTTAAATTGTCTCGCTCTCTAAACAGGTTCAACTGTTTTTTGTGTTTTATTCAAACGTTTCTTATCACAAATGTTCTGGTTATTGTTTTCGCAAATAATATGTATAGTACAAAAAAAAGACTATTTGTTTGTTGGCTTTTTAGTCTGTATTTAAACAAGTTTTCTGCTACTTTTGGTGGCAAACTTAAATGAAGAATCAATAGATCAAAGATCATATTTATTTTGTATATTTTAATTTAATGTGCTGGATCAAAAAGATGGAATTTCGAATTCATTTTGAATGTTTATATAAAAGTCGGAAGTTTAATGAAGAAATCTGGTTGGGATATCCAATGGATGACAATATATATACTTCAGTTAAGACTTATAGTATTTATTTTTAATATTTGGAAATGCTGCTGTTGCTGTATAAAAAAATGACCTTGTGCCTCAAGCTGATTAAATTTAAAGAACTCATTCAAAGTGCATTACTTTTTATTTACTATATAGACAAATGCTTGGTAGATATTTTTGCTTGTCCTTCTTTATGATTGATTTCTTATCCTTAAGACACTCGGAAGTTTCGGCGTTGATGAAAATTCAGTTGAACAATTTTGTAACATTCAAACAGATGAAACTAACAAAAGACAAATGTTTCATAAGAGTTTGCCTAATAAACATTTATTATACAATTATACAATACAAGGTTGGACAAATGTATATCCTTAGCCTTGGTCAACCAAACAATTTGTTAAACGTGTTGGGCAGGTCAATAGGCTTGGGTAAGGGTAATGCCTGATTACTAGGGGTCAGGCTGTTGATCTTGTTAATCAGTAGGGCTCGCTCGTGTGCGGCATGCCTCTGGCATTCGTTGAGGCGCTGACGCAAACGTCTTATGCGACGCTGCAATCGCCGTCTGCCGACGGCACCGCCTGGAGCAGCTGTAGTGGTTGATCCCGCGCCCGGTGCCACTGTGGTCGCAGCGCCAGGAGCTGCAGTTGTCGCAGCGCCAGGAGCTGCAGTTGTCACAGCACCAGGAGCTGCAGTTGTCGCGGCTGCTGCAATTGTTGTGGCGCAACTTGGGTCTGCAGCGTTGGCAGGCAGTGCGCACTCGGCGGGGGTACAGGCGCCTGCAGTGGCACACTGCGCCTCGATGCCACCAATCACGCAAAGGGCCAAATAGGCAAAGCCACAGATTACCTTTTGCGTCCTCATGTTAATTACGAATGCCAAACAACAGCTTAACGACTTCTTTTTATAGCCACTTTTTTTGGGGTGTCTTACAATTAAGTATTCGACATAGATTCATGTAATTCCAACTGCCGCAATGGGCACACACAAGTGTTCTTTTGACGGTATGTAAACGTTTGTTATGTAATCAAAATGTTCTTCAATATTATTTCAGGGTCAGCATTATTGAAATCTTGCAAGGTGATCTAAATTAAAACTAGATTTATTACAGTCTGAGTAAGTGATGTTATTTGCTGCATGCTTTTAAGCGCTTTTAGGATAAATAAGATGCAGAAAAATTCGACCATCATTTGATAACATTATCCAATAGTTAATAAATCATTTGTGTATAGTAAAAATCAAGCAATATTATAATACGGTTATCTTGTAGAACATTCTTAAAATTATTTTAAGAAATTCCATTTAATTTCACTGTGCACCTTATTTTTGACCATGGACAACGAACAAAGGTTCGATACATTTTTTTTTTAAAAGCTTTGTGAAACTATTATTCCTGCATTACTTTTTTTTGTCAAATTGATTGCACAAAAGCATTTTATTTTTTAAATTATTTTTTTGTGAAATGTGTTGGTTTTAAAATTTAAATATTTTTTATAACAACCCAATCTTCTTAACCGTTATAATAAGGCTTGATTGTTAACATTGTTCAATGTCGAACTAAATTTCGTGAAAGAAACAAAGCTGGCTGGTATAACACTCTCTTGTGAAAAAAACAAAAATTGTTTAACATGGTTCGAGGCGTTGATTTTAAATAAAATAAAAACATTTCCACCAAACATTTAAAATAATAAATATCACAATTTTCCACCTAAAGAAATATTGGAAAATTTTTAAAACAATTCAATTAATTTATTTATATCTGTATTTATTTATAAACTTTGGGTCTTTTTGTTTAACCAAAGCGGACATTGCCGTTTCTGCGATTCCTGCCGTTCCTGCCGTTCCTGCCATTCCTGCCGTTCCTGCCGTTGGCCATGCTGGGATTGTTGAGTTGAACACGACGCACATTCGAGTATCTTAGATTATTGATGCGCATAACGCGTCGGCCGGGTCGTGGGCGAGTGGCCGCCGTTGTCGAAGAAACGCTGGTGGTGGTGCAATCAGGATTGTTAGAATTGTTGCCATCGGTACAGTCCGTGCAATTGATCAGGATGGTAGCTGAGCAAGCAACCGCATCGCCGCTCCTCACATACAGCATGGCCAGGACGACACAGCCCAGAATGATTGTGGTGCAAGCTTTCATATTACTTTTGGTTGGTTGTGTTCCTCAGAGAAGTTCTTTGAAATTGTGATATCGTTTTGCCAAATAGCTCAGCTTTTTATAGTAAAAATCGCTTATTTACATTTTCTTCGAACCTTGAATCAAACAAAAAAACTATTTGCAGCTGTATAAAGCTGTTCTTTATGCTGCGCTCATAGGCTGCCCTTCAGTTCTGCCATATGACAAACAACGCAGACGCTGAACTCGAATGCCAAAACTTAAACTTTGCATTCGGCTTGCTTGTGTGTTGAACCTACTTTCAACTAAATGCGAATAAAAAGCAAATATTTCTTCATTCAATTAATTTTAAGCCCCTGAAAACACGAACAGGACGATTGTTGTGCTTGTCTTCCTTTGAATTGATTGAAATTAAATACTTAGCGAAGCCTAACAAGGAGGAATAGTAAAGATTTTAATGAGTTAAGCAGCCAAGCTATAATTAATAGCAATTGTTAGAAAGATTTCAATATTTTAAAGCACATTTGAGTCTAATAAATTTAAATCTATTATAACTTCATTCAATTGGCGCTTTTGACAACCGATTAAATTTTATATATATTAAATTAATATATTTTACTTTGAACTTTACTTTTTTTTAAATAATTAGCATATTCTTTAAGTTTGTTAAAAGAGTTGTTAGTTTCAAGCGGCATATTTAAAATTTAATTTCCAGCCAATTAAGTTTGAAATTTTAGCGTGAGAGTTTTTAGTCAATGAGCTTTTGTATTTCCATAAATTTAATTATTATGACGTCACCTTAACAATTTCCAGAGCGAAAAGGTGACTGAAAATAATATTGTCAGTGGCAGTGGCGAATGGGCTTTAATTCATTCGGTTCAGTTGAAGTTGGAGCCGATCTCTGAGCGGTTTAGCCATGGCTAACACTCGCACAATATGTTGTTACCTGATTTGCATGTCATTTGTGCAGCGAACGGTGAGTAAACAAATTTGCATACATTTATTTAAATTAATATATAAGTATTTATCATTTTATTGTACAGATATCGATTTGTATACCGCCCAACCATTGCATTGAAGACGTAAGTAGACAGTTGAGTTGAAATTACGTATACGCAATGTTGAACTTTTCACCACTTGCAGATGGAGTATAGCGATGTCAAGGAACGTTTCGCCTATGTGCTTTCGAAGTATGCGGAGCTGGAAATGAAAATTACCGGTGAGCCCCTGGGGTAAGTTTTTAAGCCAGCAGTCAAACAACTCGGCCAAAATAACAAAGCCATTGTCGTTGCCGCAGCTTGCATGGCAAACTTGTCACGCATGGCAGCATCGAGGAGCAGCATATTGTGTTCCAGCTGATGGACAATACGCCGCACGATGTCATACAGACCTGCGTGTTTGTGGTCACAAATGCGCCCAATGAGTGCGAGTCGATTGTGACTGTCTGCAACACATTCCTGGGACGCACGCCACGGCCGCTGTTGGAGCGCAAGCCATTGACGGTATGTGAGGATGGAGTGCGCGAGGCGGAAGTGGATGTCGGACCGGAAGTCCAGGACACAGAGGATGCAAATGACGGCAAGGAGGGCAAGGAGGAGTCAACGGCTTCCACGGCGCCGGATATCCTAGTGACCAGTGACAGTGAACTAATCTAAACAATGCATTCATTTGCAACTTTAAGACAAGAAAGTGGAGTTTCATTAAGATTGAGAAAGCAACTTTAAACGCGGACTTAAAATAGCACATATATTTACTTTGCCGAAAAGTATTCTACAGATTTTAAACTTAGATTCAATATATTTCATTGCGATTCTATGTTCAACAAGTGAATTTTCTTAGGCTAATAAATTAAATTTCATTTGCTCAAGCCACTCTTAAGGGGACAGTTTATGCTTAAGATCATGGTATGAGCCCGCTCTTGCAAAAGAGCAAGCAATACATTTAAGCACCTTGAAGCCCATCAAATGGTAGCCCACAAAAGAAAAAATGGCGCCTGCGCTGCACACACTTGCACAAAGAGAGTGCTTTCAGCGTTGCGCACAGTGCACTGAAAGATTTAAAAATATGTACTAGTTAGTTTTAATTTACTTTGACCTCTTATGCAAGAACATTTTAATAAAGATAAAGGAGGGCGTTAAATGGTATTGATAATAATTATATTACTTACGGAATTTCGATTTTAAGATTTTCACATTTTCCCGAATTAATTAATTTAAATAAATTTGGAAGCTTAGTAGATAAGAAACCTGTATTTAACTTTAAACTTTGTTGTTGGTCAGCAGAAAATATTTATCAATTCGGCAACACTGTTGCTGTCATTGCCACCATAAACAGTTACCTGGAAAGAGCGTGAGAAAACTTGTCCATAAGAGAGGGCGTGAGAGCAAGCCAAATAACAGTAAACAAAGTAAAAAACAGAGCACATGCTACGTTGACGCTGGCACCCAAGCTGCTTCTGCTGCTGTTGCCGCTGCTGCTGCTAGCTGCTAGCTACGCATCGCCATATCAGTTGATGTCTGGCGCCAAAGCGAACTGGAGCAACAAAAAGGCGACAATAGCAGCAGCAGCAGCGGCAGCAGCGCTGAGAGAGCAAAAACTGCAAAGCGAGAAACACACAGCCAGTCGTATAGAGAGCGAAAGAGGTTGCAAGCAAGATAGAGAGAGAAAGAGCGCTTATGTTCCGCTATAGGAGGGAGGAAGTCAGATTGCTTATTTGGGTACGGTTATAATTTAGCCTAGACCCGCACAGAATTTTTGGTCTCAACGTTGGCGTGCTCGCTCAGTGCTCAACTTGTCGTCGCGCTGTGAAAAAGTCGTGCCGGAAATCGGGCAGCTTAGTGCCAGCGATATATCCACCCACTGCTCGCCGCAGATGCTCGGACTCCAAACGCTGCGAAATTGCCGCCGGTTGTAAAACAGAAATGCAAACAGTTTTGCATAATATGTATGGCAAATATAAATAAAACAAACAAAAGTAGCAACAACAAACAAGAACAACAACACTCGAAGCAGTGGAATTGTGTATGAATCTAATCAACAGTTTAGTGTTGTCATAAAATATTAAAAAATATAAAATAGAATAAGAACAAGAAAAACAACAACAACTAAAAACAATCTATAAACAAGTGCTTGTCAAGTGCAGTGCAAAGCGATTTGTCGCATTTTTTCTAATTAACCGCAAAAGTCGCCAGCCAGAACGTCGTCGCCCGCTTGCATGCTATCCAACATCAAAAACAATAAAAATAACCATAACAAAAACAAGCAGAGAGACAAAGAGAGAGGCACGTCGAAAAAAAAGTCAACAACTTTAATATAAAGTCAAGCAAATGAAAATCGAAGCGAAATGTAAATGCATTCGAATAGCACTCTTAACCCGACGCACGTCCCAGTGAACCTGCGTGTGTGTGTGCTTTTATTGTAGGTGAGTAGCTTTTTGGAATCGCACGTGTGAGTGCGTGTGTGTGTGTGTGTGTGGTGTGTTTGCGTTCATCTCCAGCTCAGCTCATCTGTATTGGCTGCGTAAACAAAGCAAACAAACAGAAACACACTAAATAAAAAACAAAACAAGAAAGTTAAGAGCTGTCGAAGACAAGCCGAAGAGTACATACTCTTTCAGTTGACCGAACAATTGTGTTACATACGTAACAACAAAACTGTAAGACTATTCGGCAGGGTAACAAACTAAATCATGCAAATTAGTAGACCAAATCAAAACCAAACCCCCCACACAATAAAAATTTACAATATTTTGCCCTTGAATGCAAATGTTGAATGTGTGTGTGTGTGTTAACGAGGAGAGGGAGGTTTGGCGGGGATGCTGCCTAAAAGCACTTTACTTTTGAGCTTCAAGCTTCAATACAAATAAATAAAAAAGGTTACGACTTTTTTGGTTTCATCCAACGTGTCACGCAAATTACTTAAAAAATTGTTTTTCACACAGCTTTTCTTCATTTGGTTTTTCGTCGCGCGCGCTCAATTTTCCTTTTGTTGCCCTTTTCGGGCGACCCGCCAAACAGCAGCCCAACCCCCCAGGCTGCCCGTCTTGCCGACGGTAAGTCAAGTCAGTGCGTTAGTCAAATCCATTAAGTTTTTGATTTCCTTATTCCTTTTCTTTTATGAACAAAACGTCGCTCAGGTCAATGCTTCTGTTAGAAAATCAGCTTTCTAGGGAATACAACTTGACTTAATTTTCTTGGGAATTTTTTTTTTTTTTATCTAGGGACTTGTTGACCTATTAAAATGTATTACAAGTGGACAACGACCGAAGGTCTGGGGGATTTGTCGCATTATGAAAACTAACTAAGAAACTAAACTTGGGGGCTTTAAGATTTATTTTTCCACAAAAATAGATTAATATTTTTTCGATATAGATATGATTATTTTTTTTTCCCATGACAAAGCTCATATATATCTGAAAGTTTTATTTTGGTTTTGGTTCTAGCTTTTACAATTTGCTAAGTGTGTTATAACTTAAAAGTCGTTTCAGCCATTAAGTTGCTCCCCCATACCTGCTACCTGAACTTTTTTCTTTATGCCACTTTTCAATTTGTGTTTGGGTTGCGCCTCTCTCTCTCTCTACAGGACTTAAATCGACCTTGTCGATTCTTTTCTTTTTTACGCATTCACACAATTTCCTTTTCATACAACGTTTCATTCGAACTTTCGTGCGAGCCAGCACGTGTCTCTGCTCTTCACCTCCCTTTTTTTTGCTTTGCCTTCATAAATGTCGCTATTCCTATGCCACGTTTGAGAAAGCACCGAATACTGGACAGCAGCAGGCAGTTGGGTATTTGTTTTTTTTGTTATTGTTCCTTTATTCACTCAGCCTTGACTTGCTCCTTTGCTTTCTCATCATCGGCCATAATATGGTGGCGCTGCGCACATTTCGCTGGTCGCTTCACACATTTGTGTCCAGTCATATGCCTAGTTATACCCTAAAGAGTAGAATCTGAAAGAAGGCGTTTTAAATAAAAAAAAATGAAAATTTTATTAGTTTAATTTTGCACGTTTTCAATTGATTTGTTGCTTAAGAAGACTTTGTAACAGGGTATCGCCTAGTCAAGCTCCCTTTTCCACTCGACTCAAGCACATTACTTGTTTAACCTTGTTTTGCTTGATTTTATGGCACACACACACACATACAAGACCCTTTCCCCGACATAAGCACAATTTTTCGCAGCTTTATTTTGTTCCACAATTTCTTTGCCCACGCATCCTGTGCACTGTTTGTCATACCATTTGGCCTACATTTGCCATTCTCTTTCTTGGCCAACTTCATTTAATCAGCAATTCATTTATTAAAACGAACGCCTATATATCTTTCTTACCATTGTTGTTGTTGTTGATGTTTGCTTTTTGCCAGCCTATTTTGATTGACCTTGAAGCGTTTTCCTTTTGGGTTTATTGATTCAGCGCGTGCCAATAAAATTGACGCTAATTCGCTGTCGTGTTATCAAATTATTGCCTTAGATAAATCCAAATCCCTGTAATTGCTTTTGTCGTTGTACTGCGTCAAGAGCATTTTTTATTTTGATTTATTGATTCAGTTTTAAGGCTCAATATTTTTTAAAAAATTATTCCGTATACGCCTCGAGTATCACATTCAACAAGAACTTAAAGCGCCATCGAATATTGCTCATAAGAAATTGCATTTTTGCCTTATGCGAAATTACTTTTATTATTGAGCCAAGATTGGAGAAAACTCTGTTAGTTGTGAAAATCTGAACTATCTTCGACGATGCGACATTTTGCAGCAGCCGTTGTCTGACTTTTAGTTGCCACATTCTTTGTCTTTTGTTTTTGTTGGCAACGCGAAAAACTTCATCTTCATCCGTTGTGTGCGTTGCTTATCCACCTTGCCACGGATTTTACAAAGAGCTGCTGCTGCCGCCACATTTTCTTGGCTTCAATCTTTTGTGCAAATGCTCCTTTGACGACTGTCTTTTATTTGTTGGCTATTGAATTGGCGCTGCAAGTTGGTTGCGAATAACAAAGGTAAGGCGCTTGAGTATAATATGCTCGGAAGTAAGAAGGACCTTTTTACAGTTTAATCTTATTATATTCGATAGGAAATTAAGTTTAATAAACTTCCAAGAGCTATGAAAAATTGCTTAAGTGAGAAACTTACGAACTTTCAGTAATATATATATATATATATATTGAAGAAGCATGGACAAATGCATTTCAAAAAGTTCCAAGTTACCAATTTGTATTGGCTCAAAAGGGGAATAAGACAGTCGATGCTTATAGAAAAAACTTATTCTCTGCTGTTGTCTCTTGTTTTTGGCATGTCCTGAGTGCTCCTGACCACATTTCGTTCGATGGTATGTCGAGTTGTTTTGGTCGTTTATTCGTTTTCTGATTATTCTTTGGTGCTATTTATAGTGGCCAACATTTATTTTGGTTGTCGCTAGTTTCTGTTTCTATTGTTGGAGTAATTTGGCTTTGTGGCTTTGTTGTTGACGCTTGTCTTGGTGACTGGGCCAAAGAGAGAGAGTCAAAGAGACTTCCTTTTGTTTTGCATGCGTATTGAACGGATCGCCTTTTCATATCGATTACATAACCATTGATGGCCATCGTCAGTGGCACGTGGACGCATTATAACGAGCGAATAACACATTACGTATACCACCTTAATGGCACAAACTTGTTATGTTAGTTATAGCTTAAGTTAGTTAGATAGCTTAGATTTGTATACCTGTGTGTCCGTCGCCCATTTGCCCACTTGGCAACGTAATTAAATTATTTCGCGAGAATCGTCCCCTCCACTCCTTGAGTTAATTTGTGGCAATTTGTGACCGAGTTGAAGCAGCAACGTCTGCGCTTTTGTGTCGTCGGCTGGCCAGCTTAAGGGGAAGGATTACGTTTCCTGCTGCTGCTGTTGCTGCCCCCTCGAAAAATAAACAGCACTTACCTTGGCTCAACATCCACCCGCATCGCCTTTTTGTTAAATCGTGCGGCAATAAAGAGTCAAACACTTGGCCAACAATTTCAGCATCATTTTTATATTTTGCTGCCTCTCTTATGCGCTTTTAATTAACATAATTTGATTTGTATTCGCCATTTTATTAATTCAAATTAAATACACACAAAAATGGCAAACCATTTCTCAGGGTTTATTCTGAGTGGAAGCAAAACTCAATTTGCCAAGAGTTAGAAAAGTATTTTAAACTCAGTTAGAATTTTGTGAGGGTGACAATTTAAAAGTTTGACCCGATTTCTCAATGCTTTTACAACTAATTAAATTCTCTTGGCCTTTAATTAAATCAGCTAATATTGGGCTAACAATGAACTTTCGTCTTAGCAAACTTTCGTTGAAAGTGCAACCCCAATTTAAGTTCCCTGCTTTTCAGAAAGTGATAATATTTATGCACTGCCCTGCCATTAAAGAGCACTATGAAAGAACCATCTAGTTGCAGTTTTGGCTTAGGTTTAAGTGCCTTAACTGCAATGTGCACTTAGCTAAAACTATTATTCGGCTCAAGACTTTCGATTCAAGAACTTTAATTCAAGACACAGATTGGGAATATAATATAATTCCGACCACTTGAGCGTTTGTTTTTATAGAGCATTACGTCGGTTCGTTCTATGGGGCCAAACGATTTATTTTTCATTTATTTACAAATTTTAACAATATAATTTTTAGACATTTATCTTATGCTCCAAAAAATCTGCAGGCAATTTGGCAATCTGCATATCACAGTCACTGGCTAACAAACTGTGCAAACTTTTTACCAGAAAAAAAAAGAAACAAAAAACTACAAATTTACAGCGAAGCCAACGAAATTCGAGTTTGTTGAAATTTTCCGAAATGTAAGCAAAATTTTCTAACGCATAAGCCCAAAATAAAGAGGAAGTGGGGATGAGCAAAAGCTTTTTCCAAACTCGCAACATGCAAATTTTCGACATTTAGGAACTGCCTTGTGTGCAACTGAGTTGTTAGACTTGTTTGTACACCTAAAGGAGCAACAGTGCGCGACAAAAGTACTCACTTTCACGAAATAAATGCTCATGAATGTATGAATATTTTATGCCACAAAATGTTACTCTAAATACATAAGCGTAGTCGCATACATATTCTCTTTAATAGAGTCTTTTAATCTTGCAGACCCAGTGGGAACGGATGGCATGATAAAAGTACAATTGTCTAACGTTTCAGCTTTAATTCGTTGTACTTTTTAAGTATTTTATAGAACACAATTTTGCTTAACAACCCATTATGAATAAGTCCAGCTGGAATGATTATGTTACGAATTCACATAAAGGATATACATACATGTGTAAAGTATCAAGTGTGTGTGTGTGTGCTAACTGTCTGCCACTCATGTTTGTTTTGCGGTTTTGCAATTCAAAATGTCTTCCCAGTCCCAGGCTCAAGAGGGCCCCTCTCCGACTGTTGCTGTTGCTCTGGCGGCTGCTTAAGTGCCCCACGCTCCTCAACAGAGAATGCTGCGCTCTGCCTCTTGCCATATCTCCGCAACTTAATGTATATCCGTGTGTGAGTTTTTGTATCTGTGCAAGTCATCAACAATTCTTGCTCTTCATGCCATATCAAAATCTATGTTACATTAGTTCGTTAGCTTTAACCGCTGCTTTAGTTGACGTTGTCTTTTTTCTACCTATGTGTGTGAGTATTTTGTTTGTTTTAAGGGCCGTTGTTGCTGCTGCGCTTTTGTTCATTCCGTGTTTGTGTTCGGCATTGTGTGTGTGTGCTACTGAAGTGGCAGTGCTTGAGGTTGCCAGAGCAAGCTTTATGACAGCCAGTTAGACGGACTGCCAGACAAAACATGTTGTTCATGTGCTGGCATTTAGTTACGGCCTAGCTGTGACAGCAACAGCAACAAAGTGTGGGCAAAAAAGAGCCATAAACATTTTGCCAGCAACAACTTGAACAATGTTCGTGTAATTATGCCTGAGCTGGCGTTGCCAGGACTCTTGACTTCTGCCCTTGTTTAGCAACCGATCCTTGTTACTCAACAGGCTCTACTGCTGCAAAGTGCAAAGTTTGTCTCCGGCAAATAATAGTCGATGGCTGCAACAATGGCATGAAAATGCACTAACAAGCGTTAAAACTAATTAACAGCCATAATGTAATTAGATTTCGCGTAATCTGCCAACCAACGCTGTCTAAAGCTTTACATTGTGACTTTTGAATACAGCTAAAGCGAAATATCGTGTTTGGTTTTGATTAAAAAGGAAGTGCTTTTAACAGCTTACGCTTTTTGTTTTCGTAAGTGCTTAACGAGTAGAAAAGAAACATGGCAAAAATCAATGGCGTCAAGTGTAGTTCATTCAATGGAAAATGCTTCATAGGTTTTGCACTCGAAAAAAGTAGTTTGGATCGAAAATATGAACTTTGTCGGCACACGCTGCGTATGTGCTATGCGAACAAGGTGACAATTAAACAGGAATGTGGCCAACGTCACGTAGACGCCATGTGACACTAGTTTTCGTGTTTAATTACAGCTTTTATGTTGGCAGTGCTGCACGAAAAATGTGAAAATGTGAATAAAAAGATTAATAACGGCGCAGGGTGGTTCGAAACGGACATGCTGCATGAGAAGGTGCCACAAATAGGACATGCAATAAAAATGAAATTAATCACCTTTGCGCCGCAGCGCAACGCAACCACAAACAAAAAAAATATATACACCTTCTTACGTACATTTATACCAAATATCCCCCACCGAATGGCGCCGCAATGCTACAAGTTTTTGTTTTTTGTTTTGGGGGAAAACTTTAAGGAAATCGAAAAGTTCAAGAAAAAAGCCAAACTGGGTGAAGACTTTGTGTGTTTGTGGCAAAAGAACAAACACACCACACCAGACGCAAATAAGAAATAAAAATTGTATTTTTACGTTTACCACAAGTTGTGCTTGCACACGCAACGTGGGCAGCAAGAAACGTGTGTATAGTGTATATGAATTTGATGGTTGGGCTGCGAAATGTTGGTAGATGGCGTCAGCCAAACATTTGAATAGCACGCATGTGCGTGTGGCAAGCACAAATGTTGTATGTATTGCTAACGTGCCACACGTTGCCATCTCCATTACCTCTTCGATTCGATTCGTTTCGTTTTGTTGTGTTAGCTGTGCTCCTTCGCTTCAGTTGTTTGCTTTTCCATTTACCATTTACCATTTCACTTTGTGCTTGTTATCGCCACTTCTGTGTTCAATCAATCTTTCTTGCAGCCAGAACACCAATTTTTGCACCGCACCAAAGCCGAGTGTCATTTTCCGTTAAATTCGCAGCGTCCAATACACAAATACAGATAATGCACATATATATATAATTCATGCTCCTTATAGACTACGTCTTGGCTGTGTGGCAACAATGTTGTGCTTCGGTTTGCAAAGACACACATTAATCTATAAGCTGCTTATAGATTCTTGGTATGTAAATTTGCATGGCATAGGCCAGGCCAGGCCACTAAGTGAGGCAACAAGAGCGATGGCTAACAGACAAATATTTAACCACAATGTGTGTTGATGGCATTTAGTATTCAAGTCGTTGTGGCATGTTCCAGCTGTTACAAGTCTATGTGTGATGGAGTGTTTAAGTCCGTATTGTATGCCATTAACGAATGTATTCACCATGCTATACCTTATTAAAATTTGTATTTTCAATTAGATACAAAAATAAGTTATTCAATCAAACAAAAGCATTCCAAATTTTGATGCAAAAATGAAGCCATTTTGTTGCACTATAAGAGCTTGTGGCAAATCAAATGTAAGTCAACAAAAAGCCAACAATCACATCTAGCATTACATGCATGACCTTACCATGTTTGGTTCTTAAATCCATTCACTTGCTAGCATGGAAGAAATTTCAATTGTACTCGATAACGTCATCGATACGCATCTGTTGGTTTTGCACACACACACACACACACCTACATGTATGCATATATATACATATATCTTTTGGCAATGTCCATGCACAGCAACAACCGCAGACGCATGAAAATGAAAAGTTGTCGTTGGGTTCGAGCAAGAGAGGCTTCGTATATTTTTGTGAACGTATGTAATGTAATGGGCCAGGCCAAAATCCAATGGCGGCAGCAATAATAGTTTTTCTTCATGGCTTTTGCCATCATGGCCTGGTCATAAATATCAAAAGAATTTTAATACGTGTCCGGAAAAGTATAAAAACTACGGGATATAAAAAAAAGAAACACATTCTGATTGCATTCAGTATTACGCTTTGGGGCCATTTTAAGTGTAGTCATTCTTGTTTGAATCTGAATTTTATAAGTTTTTTTTAATCTCATAATCGTTTTATTACAACAGATTTTTTCTGCATAAATTCAGTATTTTGTAGCTTTTTCCTAAGTACAAATGTTTTTATTTTAGTATTTAACAGAAGTCAATTCCCAAGTCTGTCTGTACGATTTATTTATAAGTTATCAGTCTCAATTTATGGTTGAATTTATTCGTTAAACGTAAGTAAATCGTCAGATTGTAGGAGCTGTCAAAACCTGTAAAATAACATTTTAAAATCAATGTAAAAGTTCAGAGTGAAGCTATATAACAATTTATGCCACAATCAGTTCAAAAAGATGTTCAACTGATTTGCAGCACGTAGCGCATTTTAATTGAATTTCTGTTATCAGAGAACGCGCATAGAATTTCAATATGATTGATTGACTGACTGCCGGACTGTCGGAAGGTGGACTGGAAATGTTGGCAACAAAGTAAACCATGACGAGCATAGAACGAACCAACGAACGAACGAACGCACAATAAATATGCAAAACGCGAACATTTGATATTTTTCAAATGCATACAATACTTATGTATGTATGCGTCTCGGCCGGGGAAACGTTGCGACGCTCGAGTTGCCACAAAATTCTCACACGCCTCACAATGTGACAGTAGACTGGCATCGTCCTGACATGTGATTGATATGCAGAGTGCGACTTTTTGCTTTTCTCAAAGGGTGTTTCTGTGTTTTGCAACAGGACGATGGAAAAAGTTAAAAAAAAAATAAAGCCAATACGAAAGATTAAAGCTTTGTTGAAGTTACTACTTCATAAAAGTACTTAACAGCACATCAAAAGCAGCGTCAGTAGCAGCTACTTAATATCACTTATACTTTGATAACTCTTCCATTGTTTTAATTGTGTGTCAATGGCGTATTAATTTATGCAAAAATTATGTGAGCCAACAACTGCTAGACTGCGGCTGCACTAATGTTACCAATCAACTTTTGACTCAATCCAAAAAGAAAAAAATTTGAATCGAAGCACTCCAGCTGTTCTGATGTGCTAATTCCCAGTCACCGTCACAATCACAGCCGCAGTTCATACTCTCTATGTGAAATGTAAATATACTTCGTGGCGCTGTATTGATTTCCAACACGCGCTACACACTTCACAACTTGTTACGGTCACATGAAAGCTTCAACCAAATATCGAAAACTGACAAACTGAGAGTGCACAAGACTGAAGAGAGTTTAAGCTCAACTGGGAGATACCCTACAATACGTTGCATAGAACGAATCGAGTACATTCGTTGTGCCCTTTTTAGCCGTTTTATTTATTTGTCAATAGTTGTTTGTTAACTGTTCAAATAGTTATGCATAACTTTATTGGCTCTGAACGGACACACGTGTCGTATACGTGATGTTTGCTACTGTTAACTGTCTGTTTGATTGCTTACCAATAAATTTTCTTCTTTTTCTGATTTTATACTGAGTCAATATTAATTACTATTCATATATTCATATAGAAAACTTCAATTTGGTTTTTTGAGCACTCAAATTATAAATTGTATTTTCCAATAGTTGCTTTGCACAACAAGAACAAATGAATGGCACAATTATGGTGCAACATGAGCATTGTTTGCTTGTCCCATACCAACAAATCGTTTACTTTTGACATATAAATTTTATTTCACTGACATTTTGGCAATTTATTTTGTCCATTTGGTCAGCACAGGCGCAAATTGCTTTGATGTTTGGCAATGGCTCAAACAAATTTGTATTTGGCATCAACGCGTTGCACTTATCCCCTGGCTCTGTGATTCTTAACTTAACGATGCTGTGTGTGTGTGTGTGTGTGTTCGCTGCTGCGAAGGCTGTGACTCGCATAGGGCTATTAACACATCAGTGTTCAAATTTAACGAGCAACTTTGCCAGCGCAATAAAATGCCCAGCGGTGCAGAGGGTAGAGAAAGAGTGGGGCCGGATCTTGTAAAATATCCGGCATGTGCGGGCAAACGGAAAGTCGAAGTCGAATGTGTGTGGCCTGTTTGCTGCTGCTGCTGCTGCTCCTGCTGGGTGATGGCCTTATAGAATTATATGCCTCGAATGACGTATGAGTCGCTTTTTTATTCGCCTGCGAAAAGAAATACATATAATAAAAATGTTGCACTGAGCGCCTCGCCGCTTATTTGCTTCCTGTGCTGTCATTTCATTTTCGGCTTAATTTACCCCTTAAGTGCAGCATTTTGACATTTTATCTCGCTAGCTGACTGTTCACTCATGCATAATACAGATACTTACATACTTACTTATTTACGTATAGAATTTATTTTTTTTTCGTTAAATTACATCATCACGTACAGCATCTTGAAATGGGGCGCATTAAGATGCTTGAAGTGTTTCAACAGCTGTTGTACAACTGTTTAGCTTGAACGTTACGTGTTTACCATGCTGCAAATTTTTGCAATATTCAAAATCATTCTGGCACATATATCGTAGATACGGATACATGCATTGACATGTTTGCATATGTAGTATGTTTATTCAGAGGACATCTGAATGGACAGTGCAATATTTGAATTGTGCTACATGTTGACTTTTATTGACTGTCTGCTACTGCTACTGAAAAGTTGCACCAACAAAAACTGGTGATGTTGACATTGCTTGCAACACACGCCTGCAAATGTACCTGTACATTGTCCATTTGCTAACGGCATTGATGCAATTCATTTAGTTGGAAGGATTGCATGCAGCTTATTGACAATTCCTTATTAACTGAAAAAAAATGTGTACTGGTATTTTTTGAATTTAAATTTGAAACAACATTCATTTTAAATCAATTTAAGTCGAAAATTAATTACGGAAAATGGAAATATTTCGATTACACTTCTTAGAAATCGACTTGAATTTAGTTTCGTTCATCGTAAGATTGTGCAAATTTTTAGAAGAAACGTTGAGTCGAGATTTCGAACAAACTTTTAAAGCAAATTAAATACCACGAAGCCTCGTTTGCATTAAACGCAAAAATGGAAAGAAGAAAACCCACAAAAACAACAAAACTTCGCATGATGGTAATCATGAAATGGCTGGAAAACTAAATGAAACTAGAAACTTTTGTAAATGTGGTCTGCCCCGGTTTGTTATCTGCTTGCGAATTTTATTCGAGCACAGTCAGCTATTGAGAGACCGTGAACAAGAGATAAGTCCTTAACCAAGGTAACAGAAACAGCAACCGCAGGACAACATCCATCAACATCAACAAGTGAAGCAGAAATGTGCAACTCCTCACCGTTTTATTAAATTTGTTGTGCGGCTTAATGCAAACAGAGTCTCTGGGTTGCCGCATCCACAAACCAAACGTCTCATATACATAATGTTTTGACCCTGACTCTGTTCTGCAACGTGTCGATGGATATGCTCGGTTTTCATCCGAATTCCCTCAACAGCAACACTTTGTTGCAGGTTGTGCTTTTCGGTTTTATTTTTATATGCAGCACAAACAACAGCAGTTTAATAAAAGTGCACAAAATGTATCTAAGGGAGCGCTTGAGATATATATTTACATTGAGTTTTAAGATGAAGAGAACTTTGCAATATTTTCCACAACTAGCTTTAAATTGTAAACGTTTTAATGCCGTTTTTCCGTTTAAATTATAGTTTTAGAAGTCCTTGAAAGTTCCTTATCACATCTCTAGATTATTCTTATAGTCATTTAACAGTATTGAAATTTGTGACCGTTCATCTATAAAGCCAACATATTAAAATATAATATGCATAAATTACAACAGTCCTTGTTATTAAGCTGTCAATGTCATTTCCGGACCCGCAACCCCAACTTCCACTGAAAGTAATTTATGAATTAAATAAGCAAAAATGCGCATATTGTAAGCAATTAAGACGAGACTCTTATGTAAAAATGCTTAAATCCCAGTGAACTGGCTACAAAAAATTCGAATGGATTCAGCCTGCAGGACTTAAGTTTTACAGTGTTTATTGAGGAATTAAAATATACTTATATTTGCTTTCTGAACCGTGCTAGACACAAATTGTTCACAGAGTCCTGAGTAAACGCCCGCGGTAAATGAAAATGGATGGGTGTATTTATTTTTAGTTAGTTAGTTTGGTTATATGTCGAAATTCGACGACTACTGTTTGACTGATTGCTTACTGTATGTTTATATTTTATTTTTTTAACCTTTTATTACAGAACATGATATTTATTTAGGTTAGTCGAACCTTGTCAATTGACCTTTATTTAATAAGTCAAACTCAATTAAATGTAACATTTCGACAATAATCGATATAAAATATTGTCAGTAAACAAATTTGAGTTCGTGTCGCTTGCCAAGGAACTCATTTTGTTTAATTAGGCAAATTAACGTCAATATAATGAAGTGACTGTCACGCCCGCCTTGTTGCAACTAACGTGGCCAAGTCCTGGGTAAAATTATCAATACACTCGCGCTCTTTAGAGTGCCCTAAGGAGAGCTTGGCAACATTTATGATCAAGTGGCTTGCATTGTTATTTCGGCTGACCCACATAGATGGGTTTGATATGATAAGAACTTCCACCAGTACACTAAACGAAAAGAGGATTGACTTTAATGGAGCCAATATAAATAGAAGGGCGACGAGTCGTTACGTTGCGCACCAATGAAACCACTTGAACAATGATGCAAATCCACTTGACTTGATTGAAATCGTAAAAAGTCAACAGCATTTTCATTGTGTTTGTTGACGTTGGTTGGCCAAAAACTGGCAATATAAAAGTACAAGGCCAAGAGGCAAATTTGTTGTGGTGCTTGCACATCAATCATGTAAGTCACATCTAACACGCACACACACAGGCACACACACACACACGCGCGCGCATGCATGCATAAATAGTAAGCCAAATACCATTCATACGCACTGTTGTCAGTGTGCCCAATATTGTAGTATACTTTTGAGGGCGTTGCGGGGCGTGTGAGTGTGTGCAAATTCATAAATGAAATTAATGTACACAAAAAATTGTTTCGTTACTTTGGGGCCAAAAACCAAGCATTAAGCTGCCACAGTTAATGCGCTATGGGAGCAATGCCACGCCCCTCGTTCCGTTAGCTGTCGTACAATGACAAACGCGCATTTGTCGCATGATAAATAGCGCCAAGCCAAACAAACAAACAAGCAACTGGGGATACAAAAAAAAAATTATAAGAAACGAAAAACAATCGTATGCATGTCGAAGATTATATACTCTTGCACCGACTACATTGATTTGACTGATGATACTAACAAGTTAGATACATTTTTATTGGATCCAAAGACATTTTCCTCAATTATTACTTAGTTAACTGCAAAGCTGTTATACCTTGTGTAAGGACATACTAGTAAAACGTAGGTCAAAGTTCCATGGGGAAATGACAAGCTGACTCCTGCTACAATATTTATTCCATAGTAATGACTATGGCGTGTGCGCATATCTCATTTGGGTTGGGTGCCAAGTTAATATAAAATTCTGTTTTCTGTTTTCTGTTGTTTTTGTCACAGTCCAAGACATAAATTTCGAAATGTCAATTGGTCAAATATGCAATTACACAATTGTTTACGTGCACGTAAGCCAATTTTCTTTATCTCGATATAAATATAAATGTGTGTGTATGCATTTTTCTTGTGTTTACGCGTGGCTGATTTATGTTAATTAGGCGTTCCGTTTATTGGCCCCCCTCTTAAGTTATTTGATCGAATTTGAATGGCAAACCAAAGGCGTTTGCTAACAAGAAATTAAAATGAACACCATCGTCAACGACCAACGAACGAACGAACTAACGATTTTGGTAGCTAACTGCTAACTGCCATCATAATCTTAAGCATTTACTCAGCTATTAATCTTAATGAAAATGATTGCCTAATGTCTAACGAAACAGCCGGCGTCTCAGTTGATTCTTTCTTCGCTTGCAGCCTTTGCTTCATTTCGTTTGTGTTTCCTTTTGACCTTATTCGATTTTCGCCCTTTGGCTTTTGTTTGATTTGATTGAGTTGCCAACGATTCGTGTTCTTCTTGGTAAATCTGTTGCGCTTTGTTTTTATTGGCAATTCTCTAATTTAACTTTGTTGACTTGGGGCTTTATACGCCCACGACATAAGCGGAATAAAATATCTAATATAATTATTATTTAATCGAAATCGAAAATTGTTGACAATTAAATTAAACATAAGTAGATTTGTTTCACATTTTACCACAAAATACACAATGCAAAGTAAATCAACATATTTCCAAACACGTTCTCAACTCAAAACTGTTTATTAAAGGATTTTTTTTTGCTTTTTGATATTTGTTTGATGAACTTGCACAAATATTTGCACTTTGCTTTTAAGCGCGTGCGATATTTGTGTAATTGAAATTTTGTTGAACTTGCTGTTCAAGCAACGTAAATAGGGCATATTTATTTATAGACTACCTTTAAATAGTATGCAGCGATATATATTATATGTGTACTTTTTGAGCAACAGTCATCTTTTGTGCGTCAACTTCAAGTCTAGACTTTTACTTTTTGACGCACAAGCGAAGCAATCGTGGCACAAATTCGAGAGCTCTTGCCACTTGACGAAGAAAAAGAAACTATTTTGGCATTCATGCAAATTTAAATTACATATACAATGCAGACAGTGGGAACTTTAGGTGTACTATATACGTACACAATATATACGTGCTTGAACTGAAAAAGTTTGACCATCAGCTGGAAAGATGGAAAGAATTTACCAACCGTTGCGATGGCCATTAAGCGTGTCCCTTAACCAGAACTATTAAAATTGAGCAATAAAAATAAATTTAATAAATGTCAGTTGAATAGAACTCAATATAAAGGCATAAATCACAGCTGTCAATTGGCATTTTTGTTTAGTTTAATATTATTGGCACATACACACAGACTCAGACGTGACATTAATGAGATTTAGATGCGGCAGCTGCGACACTCGAACGAAGGAATTAACTAACATTTAATTAATTAATTTGCTTGTTATCTGTGGTAAGTGTGCGTGTGTGTGTTCATTGTTCAGCCACACAAAAAACATTTATTCCATTATTCGAACCTGTAAGGGATGAGGGCGGCTTAAGTTCGACAACGGCAACACATTTGCGCACATTTATAGTAGTTCTCAAACAAGCAGATGTGTGCATGGCTGTGTTTTATTGGGTTGAGCCAGTGCGACACAGCAACAGCAGCAGCTTTTAATATTGTCGTCGTACAAAAAAATGGCTTTAAAATATTTTTGACCCGGCTGCAACTGTCGCGCTTCTTGTGTGTGCTTGTGTAAATAATTTAATTGAATTTTTAAAGCGGACTTAACGTTCACACACACACAGCTACCAATAAATTCTTAACTTTTGTCTGCATTAAAAATACATATAGATTGTTTTGTTTCTGTGCGTATACTTAATACTTAATCCAATCATTAACTTCTGTTTCCAGTTTTACAATACACACAACTATTTATATGTGCATGTACAGTCGAACTTTCTTATAACGAATCTCAAGGGGACGAGAAAAAATTTTGCTATAGAGCAAATTTGTTATATGGAATGGGTTTTCTCGTTGAACCAATTTGCAGTGTTATAGAAATAAATTCGTATTAAAGATGGGAGTTCGACTGCTTATGCAATCCACAATCCACTATAGGCTGTTCTTAAATGTCGTTATTAATTTGCCACACATAAGAGCTTTAAAATATCCATTACATTCGAATGACGGCAATTTAAAAAGCTCAGATGAACGAACAGGATGTTTTAAAAACTTCCATTAAACGTGAGTCGACACAGTTGATACCAAGCGGCTTATCTGGCAACACACATAAGTATGTAATTTCATATAAGTAGCTTGCTGTCTCTGTCTCTTTGACTTGTCCTTCGCCCTCTCAAGAAAGTTAGTATGTTGCTTCGTTTGTTGGTGTAAAGTTTAACCAGTGTAAACAGTTTAATAGTCTTATGGATGCCTGCCTGCCTGCCTGACAGCCTTGTTGAGAGTGAGTCCAACTAAGCCCGCTGTGCCAGTAATTTACATTAACTGAGACCGCTTTACAAAGATTTCAACGACAATTTAAAGTCATTAGGGCTACAAGTCGGTATAAAGTATATGCTGGGACTGGGTAATCAATAACTAGAGCACCTTTGGGTAGGAGGAGCTCAACTGCCGGCCTAAGCCTAAGCTGCTATCAACAATTCATTGAGCACTTGACAACAAAAGTTCTCTGGCAATGCTGCACTTGAATAGTTTTAGAGCTGCAAACTAATCAGATAAAGAATGAAGTCCACAAACGTGGCCTGTCGAGTGCGAAGCGAAATGCCAGTGTCAAGTATCTCTATCTCTATCCCAATCCCAGTTGCAAAACCTAAAACGAGCAAACAACAAATGTTGACGCCCAACTGTTTAATTCATGAAATACTGCAGTCAATCGTCTGCTGGATAGAAGAACTCTTCAACTCAAAAAGGTTAAAGTTGTTCACCATTTAGCGGCAGCTTTGTAAGTGGAAAGTGCACATAAGTAGCTCAGGTGTAAAAAGCTTTTAAAAACTTTCCAATTTGACCTTTGAAGAGCGCATCCCACAAAATGGCTTAAACAATGAACGCATTTTGCATTTTAAAGATTTTTATTGGGCGAAAATAATGTTTTGAGGTAAATGTTTGGATACATGTAACAATGCCCAAAGGTTTTCATGATGTATTTTTTTTTTATATTGTGCTATAAACTTTAACTACAATGAAATGATATGTTTTCATATCTTAGTATTCCAACACAACTGGGGTGTGGCTGGGTAGCACTTTAATTAGATTTCAACACTGCGGTTAAATGCGCGGCGCCAGTTCGAACAGCGAGCAAAATGGACAAGCGAATGTTTGTCATGCTTTGCGGTTAGGCTGCGGGGCGCGGGGCGTTCGTTTACCATTTACCGTGTTTTTACTGTATGCGAGTATATTTCGCACTGGTCGGTCGTGTGGTTCAGTTGCTGCCAGCGGTCAACCAACGCAGCGTGCGCTAATGCTAATGGCATTTCAGTGTCCTGCTGCTAAGCAATGAATCCAAGAATGATTCACCAGCATTATGTAGGTGGCTTCTCTAATAAATAGAAGCGGAAATATCGATGGGATACAAATCTAACACCGATGAAGATGCAGTATGCGGAATGCATTATATTCACATTGCAATGTGAAACGTGAACACAAAATCATTCGAATGCTATGTAAGGTCTGAGAAAACAAGCTCGTATTTCATTGAATAAATACAATGGCTTAAGATTAAGCTGCAGTGAGCTATGCAATTTGAATCATCAGCGGACATTGTAACTAACCGTAAATCTGGCTGCATTGTGCATAAATATTACGCTTGATTGCATATTGAAATTACTTAATTGCAGCTGCAGGTCATTCATTGAATTATTTAACTGTCAATAAATCGTTTATTTTGTTGGTTTAAATGGCAAATTACTGTTACTCTTTGTTTGTATCATCAGTTCCATCTCTTCTGTTTTTGAGTAGTCATTCATAAGCTGAATTTTAAACCAATGCTGATGTCATTTGGGGCTTAGATACATGACAGCAACATTTTATGCGAAACTGTTAAGTAAAAAGGGCTGATAATTTTTTTTTTTTGCTGACTCAGTCTTAAGTGATAAACTTTTGAATGCCCTGTAGCTGGTGCAAGGAGTATTTGATTATCTGCAAACTATTCTTAGAAAATGCGAATCGATAGAATAAAAATCAGCGCTTGAGCTGGCAAACATAAAAGCAGTTATTCATGTGCATATAGTTATAACTCAACTGCCTTATTTATTATTCCATTTTGCTGACAAACAAAGCTGCAAATAATAAAACTCGCATTTAAGCATGGAACTTAAGCGAATTTCGCTTCATGTGAAAGATGTCAAGCAACACTGTGATTTGCTGTAAAGGGGCTCCTCCATATATATTGTTTGTCTTGTTTTTTTTCTTTTTTTTGTGTGTGGGCTGCATAACAATTAGTTAGAGCATGTCACGACATGCCTCACATTTACTCACGCACAGTACACGCATTGATATAAGTTTTTTTTTTTCTGGAAGTTGGGCAATTAATGTCCTTTATGCTTGTCATACTTGGGGGGCTTAAGTTTAAGTAAGCAAACTCTCCAACTCTCAAATTGTGCATTATTCCTTGACCTTTGGCCTAAGCAAAAACCTTGATATATTTATATATATTTCATCAGCTTTTCACAGTGTTTATACTGATGGGAACATTGACATTGGCTCTTGTGAATTGATTTTTTATGAAACGCAATTCCTTACATTGGCTTTGTTTGTGCTTGTGAATGGCTTGGCTAAAGTGCGCACTGAAAGCTTTTTTGTTAATGACAAAGGCGCTAAAATTCAATTAGCCACACTTTTCTTTAAGCCTAAAACCCGAAGCACACACAAAACAAAAAACTTATATTATATTATTCAATACTACTTTTTTGCTACAAAATTTTAATTAGAAAGTTTCAACAAATTTTCTCATTTTTTAAGCAGGAAAATAACGTTAAATTTGTTTTTTTTTATTAAGATCTCACGCGTTTACGAAGTTTTTGTTTTAAATTTAAAATTTATTGCTTGATGGTTAAATGTTTGCATGCATGTATGTATGTATGTGTGGCTACAGCTAAACAAGTAGGAAGCAAACATACACACAAGCGTGGTGGTGGTGTAAGCGTCTGAACAACAAGTGCGGCTAATCAATCAATGCAATCAAGCATAAATTGTCTTAAAACAAAGACCGGGCTAAATATTGTGATGCCATTAACAACAACTGTCAATGGGGCGATACGATACGAGCAGCTAGCAAGACAAAAGCAACGCCAAGATATCAAGGGCCCAACCATGCTCGCAGCAATGTCGAACGGAAACGGAAACGGAAACAGCTGCACAGGAACAGGGGGAAGCGCGTGGGCTCGTGCTCTATTTGCTTGAGTTGCTGTAGGGCACAATACAACAGACAGGCAGAGACACTCTACCAATGCCAATGCCAATGCCACTCAGGCGTGTGCAAACAGACAGGCGACAATCTCGACGCCATCAATGTAGCGAGTCGAGGCATCTTTATCAACACGCATACTTTGACAACCCCGCGCATCCACTTCCACGTCCCTTTAACCGCATGAAATTATGCTTGCAAAAATATTTTATATACTTTTGCGTTGGTAAATTGAATAACAAACGTCGTAAAAACGCATAGCGAAAATTGCTATTAAATTGGTTTATTTAGGCCGTAAGACAAAAGCCGCAACAGCCTCCTCCAGTCCCAACAAATACCATGAGCTAAAATCACATTTGCATACATACATATATCCCAGCATATGCAAATTGGCTAATGGCTAATGGGTAATGAAAAAGGAAGTATCAGGATTGCACATAGCTGACGGCAATGCGACTGGCAAGCTAATTTAAATATAATGCACAAATGAGATAAATACAAGTTTCAGCTCGTCTCATAAATTTTCCATTTGCACCTCAAATTTAATACTGGGCGGGCGCCCTGTTTTTCCTACCATAATACTAGTAGCTTACGTCACTCGAGTGTCGACTCGTTGAGCCGCTTTTCCAGCAGTGACCAGGATGTGCCGCAGCCCGAGTGCAGCCTGTCGCATTCACTTTAGCTAAGTGCCTGAGACCCCAGCCGCCGCATTGTTATGTGCCAGCCAGCAAGCAACTATTTGCAGTCAACTTTGCTGACATTTATGAGCCTTCTGCCAGTTGTTGTTGTTGGATTTATTTGTAGCAAGCCTGGCTGGGTCAGCAGTCACGAGGTCCTGCATCCTTTGGGCTTTGGTGCTGTCGTGCGGGATTACCCGAACGTCTGCGATTTAATCGCCGAATGCGCTCACTTAGCAAAAAAATACTGAAAGCTGAGTAGAAAATTGGTTATTGTGCTTTACCCTTATGCAGAAAAAGATACAAATAAAAAGAAAGAGAGAGCAGGATAGAGAAGAGATAGGGAGCTGCGGGCGCGTTGATCTTTATGCAGTAGCCAATGTTTTAATTAATGCAAGCAACGCCTGCAGCGTCTTCCAGTCATGTCCTTCACCGTTTTGCTGAAGTTTTTCAATTATTTTGGGTTGACAAGTTTTTCGTAAACTTCGTGCCCACATACTAGTGCAAAGATATACACAAAAGACAAATATTAATGGCATTTTAGTTGGTCTTCTAACACCAACTATTGAAATTGGCTTTCAGCTGAAGCTGCAACTGACATTTGGATATTTAAATTAATTGAGCTTCGAGCGTATTTGGCCAAGCTCAACAAGTTTTGGCCATTCTATTGTAATTGTAATTAAAATGACCTTCAAGCTATAGAAAACAAATATAGTTAAGTAAAATGCATACAAGTTTTTAACATTTCTTAAGCAACCGCCTAGCTTGGGCTTAAGTTTTTGTTTATATTGAATTAAGTTCGTTGCTGTCCAAAAAAGTCAATTATATTTACTCCTGTTTCATTTCGATTTGTAAATGGAAGCCAAAACCAATTATTTAACTTCTCTTCAAATATACTATATGCTATCCAAATCAATTTTAGCTTTTCGTTTGTGCTCAAATGCCAAGGAAATAATTACAGAATTTTAATTGAAAGTGTTTGCAAAAATGAATGCATGTGGCAGGTGGAAACCAACATACATGCATGCATGCATACATATGTTTGTGTGTGCAGCAAATACTGGCTTAAAATTGTTAATGTGGCATATTGGCAGGCTGCAGGCAGAATTTACAAACATTTCTAAAATTAAAGCTGACATGTCAAAATCATAATTGTTCACTGTAACTAAACGTACAACAATGTGAATATCAAAGGATAAACTCAAATACTTTTTATTATCCTTGTGTAAGTTTTTATGCAAGATGTGCAATAGCAGCCATCTCTTTTCTGCGGGAGGCATATGTATTGGTGTTTTTTTCTTCCGCATAAAAGTATGCAGCCGAAAAGGTTATAATAATATAATATAAATGCGATTCTTTGAAGCTCGAAGCTACAAAACCAAGTTGAAGCTATTTTTGCTAGCATGGTCTTCAGCAAGTGTCATTTGGGGCTTGAGCTGAATTTTTGCAATTACTATGCAACAAGTACTGTCTGGAGAAATGCCAAGCAGCACGGCATAAGACGTGTTTGCATGTGTGTATGAACGTGTTTGTGTGCAAGAGAATATGCTGTGGGAAATCGCTGTGACAGAATGCAGAATTAGAATAACGCAGCAGCAGTGGAAAACCACAAACACAAGCACATGCCTTAAGACTGGAAGATGGCAGGGGATTTCTGCCACTGAGCGATGAGTGCTGCATGTCAACACCATTGTTGCCTCGTGTCCGTCCTAGCTAACTTAGACGCATTTGCCACTATTATGCCACAGCCAAAACGGCTAGGCACAACAACAGGCTTGGCTGATCTTGCCAAGCTTTTAAAGTGCATCTTTCAGTACGACTACGTGACTGTGTTGCCAATGCGTCATGCTTGCCACATTCAAAGGAGCGCACTGGCGCCCTTTTTTTTGTCGCACCAAGCGCCGTTGATGGCCAAGACCAAACTACAATGTTGCAATTTGCCAAATTGAAAACACGAAAATTCAAGCTTGCCCGACAAGCCCCACTACAAAGTAAAGCCGCAAAGTTAATTTACACTAACGTGTGTTTCCCGCCCCGCAATACGGTTTGTTCGGCTGCCAGTTGCACAGTCGAGGTGTTTCGTGTTGCCAGAGTTGCCATCACACGCACGTCATTTACTCGTAATGGGCGCTTCCTTTTTACAAAATGGCGCTTGCACTTTGCAACAGCAATGTGGCACCCCAAATTCACTAATTTCGAGCTGCCGCTGCCCAGCTAAAGTGCACATGAACAACTACAAAGCGTGCACCGTTAGCTATTTATGGATGCACGCTGCTGTGGCACGTGGGGCAGGTGCCGCAAAGCAGCATTTGCATGCATGCACGCAGTTTCAGTTGCTGTTGCAGCTAATGACGTCGATGCGGTTGCCGACATGTTTGCTGCGCATTTTAATTAAAAATAACTGCAAAAAAATGCAAGTCAGAATATTAAAAAATCGACTATGAACGACTTTGTAATGCTCTGTAAGCAACATCACCTTTGGCATTCGAGTATAGAAAGCGGATCTTTTAAGTAACGGAAATGTGAACAAAGTGCGCTGCCTAGCAATTTAAACATATTTTGTTGTGTTCCAAGAGCTTCATTTAAAGTTTAAAGTTGCAGGTTGGCCACATTTCTGGTTTTTATGCAGGAAGAACAGAATGTTTAATCGTTTTATTTTGTTTGTTTCAAGTCTGCACGCCAAATAGCAGCAGCTTGATGTTGCTTCATGTTTTACAGTCTTTGCATAATTTGCCCATATTTGTTGCACACTAATTGGGGCACATCAGCGTGAACGCAGCTACGTTGCAAGCTTAGCCAAGTTATGCAAATTTACAAGCGACGTTTTGCTGACCTGACAGCCAGCCGGCAAATGGCAAACAAACTAAAGGACACACAAGGATAATTCTAAACACATTTACTACCAGAGCGAACAGCGTCTGCATCATTTGCATAGCTTTAATTACGCAAATTTGCAAACATTTGGACGCGCTTTGATCAAATTTACTAACAGGTTAGCTTCATTCAATAATTCGAGCTCAAGATTTCTTGATTGTCAATTAGAAACATTTATCTGTAATTAAATGCATTTTTTAGTACTTACTGACACAGTAATAAACAAAATTTGTTCGCTAAAAAAACGCATTTAAATCTTAATCTTTAGTGTTGACATTAAATTAACAAGCAACATCAGCGAAAAGAGCCCAATGGCCAAGAGGCCATGCCAGAGTAACAGTGAAATAGCTGCCCATAAAACGCCGGCGAGAACAAAGCAATTTCACACGCTCATGAATGGCAATGTGATGCATACAAACACAAACGCAGACACAAACATACACACATACATATCAACATAGAGTCCTTTACATGCACAGAGTTCAAGAATTTATTACCCAATTTAAAATTGCAAACGAGTGCGTGATAAACCTCGAGCTAGTTCTTGTTGTTTGCATATACCCTGCAGGTAATCGAAGATGAAGTGCATATAAGGCTAGCAAATCTCCGTTAAGCTGAAAGCAGGGTATATGTTAGTACAGCAAATAGCCATCACACTTGCACCTTTTGTTTGTTTTGCTTGCCATTGTATTTCATTCCAAACATCGTTGTTTATGACAAACGGAAAAGCAGCGAGAGGAGAATAGGATGCAAATGCAAGTCAATCCGCTGGTCAAGGTGGACACGGACGACAGGTTCGTGAGCAAATATAATGTGATAATGGACAACAACAGCACGTATACAATGCAAACATTTCCAATGCACACTCAGCAACACAACAGCAGATGAATGGTGTAAATGCTAAAAATCAATGTGAATAGAGCTCAAGGGGCAAATAGTAGTTAGTAGTAGCCGTAAAGCAAAATTTATCCAGTATTTCATGCTCGGAACTTTAGTTAAAGTTCAAGTGAAGGTAATGCGCGTGGCAAATGCCGAAAGCGAAAGCCATTCTCTATGCAAATGCCAAAAAGTTATTTTAATGCAAATGCACATAAATGGCAACCGTTGCCCCATCCCATCTTCATTGCCTTCGCCAGCGCCATTTTCATTTAAATATTTTTTTCTTGTCTGCTGTGAAATGGAGCCGCGCTTTAAGTGGTTATTCGTTGGTGCCCCCTTCGGCCATTTGCATTTGATGTTAGTGAAGCAGTCGCTTTCTCGCTCTCTGCTTTCTTCTGTCTGTGTTTCACTTGGTTCCTTTTTTTGGCAAAAATGCAACTTGCGGTCATAAATTTTGTCTTTTGCTCCTCCATTGAAGCATTTAAATATATTTTCATTTCGTATTGGCCAGATTCTCGAGTTACTATGTATAGAATGTAGTCGATGCAAACAAATTTATTGCCCACAAAATAAATTCGTTTGTGCATTCTGGTTTTTAGAATCCTCGATATGCATGTAAAATTCATTTGGCTGCGCACAAACAATTGACATTTCGAGAACGAATAAGCTTAAGTAAAACTAAACCTAATAAAACATACATATGTATATGTAAGAATTTGTTTTGAACTGGCGTTATGAGGGAATTTCTTTGAAATTTTCAAATTTATTTGATAACCTTGAAAGGATTTTATAAAAGTTTGATTAAAACAAAAATCTTATTAAGCCTCTCCTTAAAATTAAATCAAAATATTTCATTTGACCATTAATTTAATCTGCCAGGAAATACAAACTTTTTATGCAACACACTTTCATTAACTATCCCTCTCTCTTTTTTCTTTTGTAACAGGCTGCATAAATCAGAAATGAATTGTTAAATGCCAGTCCCGGATTATTTGGCGAATAGATGTTTAATGCCGGCAATAGCACTAAAGCGAACGTGCATGAACTCAAATCTAGAAGCTTATGTAACGAGTCTAAGCTATAGCTAAAGATGGGGCACACAGTCAATGCCTGTTGGAGTTTCAGTTAGTCGCATCAATTATCCCTTCCATTGGCACCTGCGAATCGTCGACCATTAAAAGCAAAGCGAAGGCATCAGACGTTAGCAACAGGTAACCAGAACTTTGTATGCCCAAGACGCACACAAGTGGCCATCTACGTGACTTAATCAGTACATGCAGCAGGCAGGAGCGACAATCAAGCGCTTAACATAAGACACAGAGACTTCACTAACAAGCCGATGTGTGAACGGATGCCATGAATATATAATAATAATACGCATAGCCAAGTCTATCACTAAGTATCATGAATGATGTGTCAGCGGCAACAGCCGGTGCCGGTGGTGGCGCCTGTGAACGTACGCGAACACCAAACTCTGAGGCACCTGGCGTTGAGCCGTCGTCCCTAACAACTTCGTCATCAAAACCGCTAACCAATGGCGCCAAGAAAACGGCACTACCACCACCGCAAGCAGCAGGAGCAACAGTAACAGTAACAGCAACAGCAGCAGGAATTTCAACAGCTGCAACTACTGCAGCCACAAGCAATCAATCCAAATTGGAGCGTCACTTGCAGAGCAACAACAATCAACATGCAACCGCACAAGCATCGTCGTCATTGGCAAAGCAAAAGCTCTCCACAGACAGCAGCACATGCCCGAAACCACCTGAGGCTAGCTGCAGTCTTAGTCTAGGTTCAGGTCCAGGTCCAGGTCCAAGTACCAGTTCTAGTTGTGTCAAAAGCAGTAGCCTTTCAGCGGCGACACAGCAAGATGTGGACGAGGTGGCCCGTCTGTTCGAAGAAAAACCCGAGGCCTTTGAGAAATGGCTTACGGAACGAGCTCCGCCCGAGGCATTAAGTCGCCTGCACGAGTACATTGAAAGCCGCAAGATGCATAAGCGTCCCTCGGTCACATCCGATTTGTTTCAGCAGTGGATGGCCTCACCAACAGTGCAGCAGGTAAGTGTATAGCAAATAAATTTTGATATCTTATACAATCTGTGTGCATCTGCTTCAAAAAGCTGCAACTGCAAACGTTAAGAAATCAAACGATTCGAGTTGGACTTAATCACTTCACAGTTATTTTGAGATTGCGTCTTGTGCAGCTTTCCTTGGCTTACAAACAACTCTAACACATAATACTTTTTATCAAGAGAATCAATTCTATCCAATTACAATTAAATGTAACTAGTTTCGATTGATAAACCCAAAATTTAATTATAAGATAACTTTGATCTTTGTTATGTTGAAACAGTCATTGGAAACATCTTGGGGCTGCAGTATTTAAGTGTTTGAAATGTATTTGAATTCAGATAAATTTGTGCTTTTTGTAGCTCAACTAAAACGGTTTCGTCTTCTGTTTCTGTTTGCGATCCTGTTCCTGTTTCTATTCCTGTTCATTAAAGCGGCCCTTCTTCTTTGGGCATTGCGTCTAGCAGCACGTCGTCTCATCATATTCCGTCGGCGCTGACGCTGTCTCAGGGTGGCTAGTTAGTTTCTCAGCGTCGCAACTTGTTGCTGAGCCATGTTCAATGCCGCAGCGTTGGCTGTTGTAGCGGCTGCACTAGCTGGAGTAGCGGGAGTGGTGGTGGCTGGTTGTGGTGGTGTTGCTGCTTGGGGTGGTGTTGCTGCTTGGGGTGCTGGTTGTGGTGGGGGTGTTACACCGCCACCTGCTGGAGGTGCTCCACCTGCTGCTGGTGCTGGGGGTGTTCCACCAGCTGCTGGTTTTGATGGAGGCGCTCCACCACGTGCTGGTGGTGCTGGGGGTGCTCCACCTCCTGATGGTGGTGCTGGCGGTTGACTATGGAACTGTTTCTTTGGCAGCTCTTTTTATTTAGCGAAATTGGGTTTGCAAATTCTATTTGCATTCAAATATTTTAATTTACGCAGCTGCGACAACAAATGGTAGATCATAATATTTTGTATAACTATTTTTAATCTTATTTCTTAATAAAATAAAATACACACAGAAAAAAGATGAGAAGTTAATTTTTCGATGTACATTCTGATTCAATAAAATTAAGTTCGAGATTATTTGATTTAAAATAATGTCGAAAAATATTTAATTTTAAAATTTTTTTTCTAGTTATCAGCATTAATAAAGTTTAAACAAATGAAATAAATCATAAAATAAAACATTCAACATGGCCAATCCGTGAATTAAAGCGTTAATTTTACGATTTACAATGTTATTTTTTGGTATGTTGGCATTGTAATTGCATTAGTTATTTATATAGCATAAACAAAAAATTGTTCATTTAAAAAAACATATAAACAACTGTGTAAAAAAAAAACTTTTGACGCATCTTCTTATGCTAACCTTAGACGATAACTTTAAAAATTCTTTTTAGCTGTACCATTATTTCATTGACAGACTTGCACTTGTGTTTACATAAATTATTTGTTTGATAATATAAAAAGTATCTTACGCATGAAATAAAAACATGTGGTATTTATTTAATAAATGTTATTATTTGTATATTAACAATGTTTATTTATTTATGGACATTCGACACAAAATTAAAATTAAAATAAAATAAAGCTAAAGTATTAAACTCCATATTATCATCATTGAAGATATAAAGAAAGTCTATGCCCTTACAACCTTGAAACTTAAACTATGCCTTATCCATTGTCAAAAAAAAGCTGTCGTTTAAAACAGAGGCTGTCAGCTATAACACAATAAAAATTGTGAAGCATAATGATATTACAAGATAATCGAAAATGCGAAACGCTAGATCGACTACGCTGCTTGATTAACTACTAAGACCAAATGTCAAGTATTGTTCCACCTGCTTGACAACTTCATTATATTTTGAAACTATTATGATTTTATTAGGGAGATATATATAACTAAAATGTTACAAGCAATTAACAACCAGTTTTTGCAGCACTGAGAAATTGAACTTTTTTTTATTTTTTATTATCAAACATAGCACATGCCAATTTATCATCCACCACAAAAATTCGCAAAAATTTGCGTGTTTATTTGTTTTTGATATTTGAGAACAGTTGTTCATATATCAAATAAAAATTTGCATATTGAAAAAGTACAACACAATCAATATAAATAACTTAATCACAATGCCTATGCTATACTAAGTATACGCAATAAAATAAAAGAAATGATTAAATAATATTATGATCTACCATTTTATATCGCAGCTGCGTAAATGCAAATAGAATTTGCAAACCCAAATTCGCTATAAAAGAGCTGCCAAGGTAACAGTTCGATAGTCAAACTCTGCTTTCGACATCGACATGAGAATCCAAACCGTAATTTTTGGCTGTGCCATTTTGGCTATCTGCCTAATAAGAAGCAGCAATGCCCAAGGGACAGCACCAAGTGGTGGAGCAGCACCAGCAACAACAGCAGCACCTCCAGCTGGTGCAGCACCAGCAACAACAGCAGCACCTGCACCAGCAACAACAGTAGCACCAACAAATGCTGCAGCAGCAGCAGCACCCGCAACAACCACAACAACTGGAAATACAGCAACTAATCAACAAACACGGATAAACCGATTGCAGCGACGCAACAGGAATCTCCAACAACAACTTCGTAATGCGAGAAGGAACAACGGAGGAGGCGGTAACAACCGTGGAACAGGAAGGCGTAACATTTGTGCAGCAGGAGGGCGTAACAGACGTGGAGCACAAAGAGGACTTAGGGTAAGGGTGCCCGCCAGGGTTGCCAGACAGCTCGTGGGCCAGCAGAGGTTGAACAGGAACGGTTAATTTTCCAATAACTAAGCGCTTATTAAACCTTTCTGTTTCAATAAATAATAATATTGCATACCATAATACTGTGTTTGGTTCTATAATTTACGACATCGAAATTCAAAATTCTAATGGCAGCCTTAGGATAAATAACCAGCGATCTACCCAAAATTAAGAAGAAGTACACGCTGCATGTGAACACACTGCACAAATTAAGTTCCAAGCTATTGTAGAGGAAATTATTATTATAAGCATACATATAATATACATATAATTAAGATATTACCAATGATAACAGAACAAATCCCATTAAAAGCCGATTGGCTTTATGTTTTGTGTGGTTTCTTTTTGTTTGTTTTTTTTTGCGCTTTTGTTTTCATTGGCATTTATCTAGAGAAAAGGCTGAACAAAGTTTTGTTGTTGTGCATGTAGTTTTATTGTTGCTGATCTATTTTTTTTTTGTAATCTTCTGCGATGGCAAAAGTTCAAAGCTACTTGTTTCGGTTCGATTATTTGAAGGGGTGCTTAAAAGTAGAAAACAAAATTATAAAATTAGTTGAAAGCAAATCAATTAATTTTACTCTCGATTCAACACAAGCATATTTTATTCTAACACCCCACTATACGTATTAAATTTAAAAAGCTGGCATTTTTTATCCGTCCCAATGCTCTTTTGCTTTGCATTAAAATTAAATAGCTAAAGCATCCACTTGAATTAAATAAAACACTATAGTCGAAACCATGGGCAAAAATTCTTGAATTTAAGTGTAAATTATACAATATACAATGTTATTTGTTTGTGTATATATATAGAATATAAACTTTGTTTTATTATAAATAAATATATATAAACAACTGTTTCAAAAAAGACTTTTGTCGCAGCTTCTTATGCTTACTTTAAAATGTCCGTGTATCTATCTGTCCGCAACTTTTTTCCACACCCTTCAAGGTAGAGACTTAAAACTTTTCAAATATAATATATATCTATGTCCGGAAAAGATGGTAGGTAGGGCAGGCTAAAAAAAAATATTTATTTATGATAAAAAAATCTCATTTTTTGATATGTGTACATTAAAAAAGACATCGTCCTAAATTTGAGGGAGGGCAGCAGCCCTATTTGCCCCTACGTGGGGACGCCCTTGATTGTAAATATAAAGAAAGTCAATGCCCTTACAACCTTGAATCTCAAAACTATACTTTATCCGTTGTCAATTAACACAAACTGTAACGGTTTGCGTTAGTGTGGATCGTAAGTTTAAAACTATGGCTTTCAGCTATAACACAATACAAATTATGAAGCATGATATTACAAGATAGATCGACTGCGCTGTTTGATTTACTATTTAGACCATATACATATGTATTGAAATAATAAAAAGTATTCTTCTACCTGCTTCAATTATTTTCACAGCATCAGAATACTCTTTAAAATAAATTCAGGAGATTTAAAACTAAAATGTTATAAGCAATTTATTAATAAGTTCTCACCGCACTAAGAAATTTACATTTTTCTATGGACAAAAAACAATTTAAACACACACACAGACACTATACGTACACAGGTTTTTTTATTATCAGAAAATTTCTACCCATAACACATGCCAATTTATCATCCACAAATTCGCAAAAATTTGCGTGTTTATTTGTTTTTGATATTTGAGAACAGTTGTTCATATATCAAATACAAATTTTGATATTGAAAAAGTTCAACACTATTAATATAAATAACTTAATCACAATGCCTATGCTATACTAAGTATACTTAATAAAATTAAAGAAATGATTAAATAATATTATGATCTACCATTTTATATCGCAGCTGCGTAAATGCAAATATTTGAATGCAAATAGAATTTGCAAACCCAAATTCGCTATAAAAGAGCTGCCAAAGTAACAGTTCGATAGTCAAACTTTGCTTTCGACATCGACATGAGAATCCAAACCGTAATTTTTGGCTGTGCCATTTTGGCTATCTGCCTAATAAGAAGCAGCCATGCTCAAGCGCCAGCACCACCAGCACCACCAGCAGGTGGTGGAACACCCACAGCACCACCTGCTGGTGGAGCACCCACAGCACCACCTGCTGGTGGAGCACCCACAGCACCACCTGCTGGTGGAGCACCACCAGCAGCACCAGCAACAACAGCAGCACCTGCAGCTGGTGCAGCACCTGCAGCTGGTGCAGCACCAGCAACACCACCAGCACCAGCACCAGCAACAACAGTAGCACCAACAAATGCTGCAGCAGCAGCAGCACCCGCAACAACCACAACAACTGGAAATACAGCAACTAATCAACAAACACGGATAAACCGATTGCAGCGACGCAACAACCGACTCCGACGTCAACTTCGTAATGCGAGAAGGAACAACAGAGGAGGCGGTAACAACCGTGGAACAGGAAGGGGTAGGAGACGTTTAGCAGGAGGGCGTAACAGACGTGGAGCAGGAAGGCGTGGAGGAAGAAGACTTAGGATGAGGGTGCCCGCCAGGGTTGCCAGACAGCTCGCGGGCCAGCAGAGGTTGAACAGGAACGGTTAATTTTCCAATAACTAAGCGCTTATTAAACCTTTCTGTTTCAATAAATAATAAAATTGCATACCATAATACTGTGTTTGGTTCTTTAATTTACGACATCGAAATTCAAAATTCTTATACTAGAGCTTTTATCCAGAAAAAGGGTTAACAAAGTTTTGTTGAGTGTTCCTGTGGTTTTGATTGTTGCTGATCTTTTTGTTTTGTAATCTTCTGCGATGGCAAAAGTTCCAAGCTACTTGTTTCGGTTTGATTATTTGAAGGGGTACTTAAAAGTAGAAAAAGGTTGAGAGAAAAAAGCAAACACAGTTTGCCTGACTCTGTCTCTCTCTCTCTCTCTTTCTCTGTATTTTATTCTTGACTCTGCATTTTATTAACTACTTGGACATTGGATCTTAAGAGTTTATATACTATCAAGACTTAAAGTGCAAACAAACACAAAGAATAAACAATAAAAAAAAAAAAGAATAATTCTTCGAAAGAATTTAGGTAAAAATGTGTTAAGTTAGTCATATTATTAGCGAACAATTAAATAATTAATGTCCGTTAAAACCAAAAGACGTTTAATAGAAAGACTGTTTATATCAAGAAAAGGCATGCTAGAAAACTAATCGATTTGACGTGAATGCAAACGCGGCACGAACAGTGTTTGTGGACAGGCAGAAATGTAAAAAAAATAAGGACAATAACAATAACAACTATAATTTAAAGAGCTTAAAAACAATAACAAATTGCCTTAGTTTGGTGAAATTGTGCCACAACACAGCTACTGTTGGTTAGGAAGAGTGGGATAGAGAGAGAGAGAGAATGTGACAGTGACAAAAGGTTCAAAACGAAGCTCAAGTTCCGTTCATGAATAGGCACAAAACACGCAATTTGTAACTAAGTACATATATACATACATATTTATTTATGTATGTTTGTACCTTCTCCCAACTTGTAGTTGAAAGCGTAATTAGGAACTCGCACGCAGCCCAAGGCCATTTTATATTCAATTACCAGAACCGGCCGTTTAAACCAAACTGCTAATGGTCACTTTTAAACCGGGAGGCGGACTCCACATTAAAATTGTCAGCAGAATTGGAATATTGTTGAGGAATTGAATAAACTTATGTTTATTTCGGAAACGCACCCAATATCAGATTATCATTATATAAACAGTATTAAAGTTGAGTGGCAAAACAATTACAACAACAGTTAATTAAATACAGTTTAAGCCTTCTTCTGCAATGCGACCTTTCATTTATTTATTAATCATGTGCTCTTTTTTGTTATTGAACAGAAGTCACCGCGCAAGTTGTCCAATTCGTCGGTGCAGGCGCTGCCCGAGTGTCGACGGCATCTAATGGATTTGGACGAGGGTGACCTGTTCATGGAGCTGATACGGGACGTGGCCAATGAGCTGGACATTGATGTGCTCTGTCACAAGATATTGGTTAACGTTGGCCTGCTAACCCATGCGGATCGTGGATCCCTTTTTCTGGCCAAGGGCACACCCAACAACAAGTATCTGGTGGCCAAACTATTTGACGTCACACAAAAGACAGGTATGCAAGCAAGAAACAAATGACAATGCACCATATTTTTTTTTTTCAATTTACATCTATTGTTCATTTGTGTTGCCAAGCAATGGCAAAAATGGCAAAACTGAAAAAAAAAGCAATCTCTAGTTTAATTAAGTGCGCCCCAGAACTCTGAATATACAGAAATCTCTTTTGAATAGAATCCATCCACAATACAGCTGCAGCACTAAGTCATTTCATTTGAATTGACGTCAACTAAATCTAATGCAAATGTTAATGTCACATAAATTCAACTACTCATTTGCCTGCCCGACTTCATAACTCTTTAGGTCAGAAACTGAAACTCTGTTTTCTGAGTAATTATTGAGATTGCTGACTTTATTTAATTGCATAATGTTGGCATTAGGGCAATGCCTATGAAAAACACACACACAAATTGGCGCTCATTAGCGGGGCTAGAGCAAAACACTTGGTTCACTTCGTCCGTGGAGCGGGGAATCGCATTAGCAAATTAAGTCTAAGCGGAAGCGGGCATTAAAAGTTTTTGGCCAGGCCATGCTATTTAACTCAAAAGGTTGCCATCAAATGAAATATAGATGCTGGCTCAAACGTGTGCTCAAGCAAACACACACACGCTCGTTTATTTGGCTAAACTTTGAGACTGAATCTCGGTGTGTGTTTCGTGGGCTTAAATCCGCCTCTTCCGCTACATAATTCAGATGGAAAACATGTTTGTGGATAGAAAAATGTAAAGAAAAATAGATTAACCAAGGTTTATTTTCTGTGTCAGACACAAACACACACACAAACACACACATACACATGAGTTGGCAATGCAAATTCAGTTGGAAGCCTCAAGTCGACTTTTGAGCGCCTTTGGTCTGGATTATGGACCGGCATCTTTTGCTTTAATGCCATGGCTGATGTATGAACCGTATGGCAAATTTAATATTTATTTCGAGATTTGCGTTGGCGTTGCCTTTTAATGATTTATATGCCGCTTTTGCAACCATCGCTTGTAGCTCTCAAGGATGCAGTGACGCGGGCGCGAGCCGAGGAGATAATCATACCATTCGGCATTGGTATTGCTGGCATGGTTGCCCAAACAAAGCAGATGATTAACATTAAGCAGGCATACCAGGATGCGCGCTTCAATTGCGAAATTGATCAGAAGACTGGCTACAAGACAAACGCCATTCTCTGCATGCCCATTTGCAATTACGAGGGCGACATCATAGGCGTCGCACAAATCATCAATAAGACCAATGGTAAGAAGAACAAAAACCCCCCCTGATAAATTAGCTTCATTGTTCAATGCGCGCGTTAATCAATTTGTCAAAAAAAATGTGTTTTATTTTTTTGTGTCAAATAGGTTGCATGGAGTTTGATGAGCACGATGTGGAAATCTTTCGACGCTATTTGACATTCTGTGGCATTGGCATTCAAAATGCGCAGCTCTTTGAAATGTCCGTCCAAGAGTACAGACGCAATCAAATCCTTTTGAATCTGGCGCGCAGCATCTTCGAGGAACAAAACAATCTCGAGTGCCTCGTCACCAAAATCATGACGGAGGCTCGCGAGTTGCTCAAGTGCGAGCGCTGCTCGGTGTTTTTAGTGGATCTGGATTGCTGTGAGGAGGTGAGTCTTGGAATGCCCAATGCTTAATGCTTAATGCCATCATCATAATGGCTGGCCATAACAAATTTAGCTCCTGCTGCGTCAAATTTCATTAGTTGCAAATAATTTTCGGATGACTGTTGAGCTATTTCCTGAAATGAAAAGCTTTTTGGGCGTGGCTTGTGGTTGTGTTTTTGTGGTTTGTGTCAGTATCATTAAAATTAAAATTGCTTAAGCGCCTACGTGGCAATTTTACTTGTGTGTGTTTGTTAACTTGACAGTCAACGCACCCCAAGGAAATTAAAATGTGCAATTTAAATAAAGTGTCCTGCTTTTTTTTTTGTTCTCGATCTCGTTATCGCTTGCTCAACTCAAAAGGTAACATAAATCAAGTCAAGGCGATTTTAATCCCAGCTACTAAGCAACGAATTTCATTGCGCATTTTATTTATTTTATTTTCACATTATGTAACGCATAAGGTAGATGGTAAGCGGGTAAGCGGGGTAGAGCAAAACTTTTGGGCCTCTTGTTCATTCAATCATTGTGTGTTAATATTGTGTGTCGGTGCGTGGGACTTGCAAAAAAATCAGCCTACTGAACTCATGAGTAAACACCAAACAAACAATTAAATACTCATACCGCAGTATGTGGGCCTTAATGTATGTACATTTTTAACACAGTCTTTTTTAAACATTTTTAAACTTAATAGAAGAAGAAATCAGTCGAAAAAAATTTAATTTGTACATTGTATAGCATACTTTTTGAAGTTAACTTTATTTGAATAATTGATATGAATTAGCTGTTGGTTTTAAACCTTTCAACAAAAAAAGACATAATCAAAAAACAATAGAGAAAATCAAAATATAAAAATAAGATGTGTATATAATATCAAACTATCAAAACTACACGGCAATAATCACTCTCGAAATAAAAAAATTCACACAATTTACTTTTGCAGAAGAATTTGACCACTTCAAAAGACCGCATTCATATTTTTATTTATTGCATGCAATATAAAAATGCCAGCGAAATTTGTGGTCATCGGTCACTTTGTTGCTTGACGTACTGCAAATATAATCTATAACAATAATTAATGTAATGCATATTTATATTGCAAGCCTGCAACAATGGCACGCTTCATCAGAAATTAATGTCCTGATATGTACGAATTAAATTGAACTAATTATAGTTAATTGGGTCAAGCGTATAAATTATGTTAATAAATACATTTCATTCATTGCCTTTTGTTTAGCTCTTTTGTTTGAATTTTGTGTGGTTTTTTTGTTCAGCTAATGAAATGCAGATTGTTGTTAATAATTTATGCATTGGTGTCTGCATTTAAATGCAATTACCTTGCCAATTGCCAATTATCTAAGGTCCTATATTGAAAATGTGCTCTACATGTGTATGTATATGTCTACGAATGGTCTTCAGCCACTTCAATTCAGTTCGCTGAAGCTGGCAAAACTTGTTTAAAGAAAAAAATACCAAGTCATGTGCAGCATATCCATTTAATTATGTGCAGCACATACACATGAAAAAAGAATGATAAGTGCCTCCGGCACAAGCGATGGCAATTTATCAATGCTGCAGCGGCTGCTATGGGAGCAGCTGATGCTCCATTAGTGGCAGCCACTTAATGTCTGTGCACTTTGCATGCCATTTTGCAGAGCCATTTGGAGAAGATAATCGAGAAGCCGCATCAGCAGGAGCAGCGTCCCATGCGCGCCATTAAAGGAGGCGATAGCTTTGAGGAGCAGGTGAGGCATTTGCATTTGCATCTGTGCATGTTTTTGTACTCTTTGTTAATCCTTAAATAAAAACTCAATTTAGCAAAAGATGCGCAATCGTTTCGCCGTGCTTTTCGAACTGGGTGGCGAATATCAAGCTGCAAATGTGTCGCGACCCTCGATCAATGATCTAAGCCATTCGACGCTGGCGCAGATAGCACAGTTTGTGTCCACCACGGGTCAGACGGTCAACATATGCGATGTTCATGAGTGGGTGAGGGATCACAATCAGATCCGGGCGGAAAGCGAGATCGATAGCACCCATGCCATACTCTGCATGCCCATTGTGAATGCCCAGAAGACGGTTATCGGTGTCGCACAACTGATTAACAAGGTGGGTATAATAAGAACCAATAGTCCACTAACTGAACATTACATGCTGATGGGCTGATGTTTCTGTGCAGGCAAACGGTTTGCCCTTTTCCGAATCGGATGCGTCCATATTCGAGGCATTTGCTATATTCTGCGGACTGGGCATCCACAACACGCAGATGTACGAGAACGCCTGCAAGCTAATGGCCAAGCAGAAGGTGGCGCTGGAATGTCTCAGCTATCATGCGACGGCCAGTCAAGATCAGACGGAGAAACTAACCCAGGATCCCATTGCCGAAGCCGAAACCTATAACTTGTACAGCTTTACATTTACGGGTAAGTCAAAATTGACAACTGACCGTTCTGTTGTGTCTAACACTCCATTCCCTTTTAGACTTTGATCTGGTGGATGATGACACATGTCGCGCGGTGCTGCGCATGTTTATGCAATGCAATCTGGTCTCACAATTTCATATACCCTACGATGTAAGTAAATTTGAATTTGAGGTGCAAACAAATCTGAATTATTTGATTCCATTTTTGAAGGTGCTCTGTCGTTGGGTGCTGAGCGTACGCAAGAACTATCGACCCGTCAAGTATCACAATTGGCGGCATGCCTTGAACGTGGCTCAGACCATGTTTGCCATGTTAAAGACAGGGAAAATGGAACGTTTTATGACAGATCTGGAAATATTGGGACTGCTGGTTGCCTGTCTGTGCCACGATCTGGATCATCGCGGTACCAACAATGCCTTTCAGACCAAAACCGAATCACCTTTGGCCATACTCTACACAACCAGCACCATGGAGCATCATCATTTCGATCAATGTGTCATGATACTCAACTCCGAGGGCAACAACATATTCCAGGTGAGCGAACACACCTTACCCAAAACACAGAAAAACATCACCCTATCGAGAACCCTGTAAACACTTTCACAAATAGATATTTCATAGTGTTCTTTATCCATTTTATTTTTTGTTAGGCTCTCTCGCCCGAAGATTATCGGTCCGTTATGAAGACTGTTGAGAGTGCTATACTTTCCACCGATTTGGCCATGTATTTTAAGAAACGTAACGCTTTCTTAGAGCTTGTCGAAAACGGTGAATTCGACTGGCAGGGTGAAGAGAAAAAGGATTGTAAGTACTCCAATCTCTTGGAAGCAACGCTATAATATATAACCCCCTCTCGGTTTTTTTAAGTGCTCTGTGGAATGATGATGACGGCATGTGATGTTAGCGCCATAGCGAAGCCATGGGAGGTGCAACATCGTATTGCCAAACTGGTTGCGGATGAGTTCTTCGATCAGGGTGATCTGGAGAAGCTGCAACTCAACACGCAGCCAGTTGCCATGATGGACAGGTAAAGCTAATGAATTTAAAAAATTAAGAAATCAGCTAAAAAGACAAATAACACCAAATACAGGGAACGCAAGGACGAGCTGCCCAAAATGCAGGTTGGCTTCATTGATGTTATTTGTTTGCCGCTCTATCGAGTGCTGTGCGACACGTTCCCCTGGATACAGCCGCTGTATGAGGGAACACTGGAGAATCGTCGCAACTGGCAGGATTTGGCAGAGAAAGTTGAAATGGGTCTCACCTGGATCGATCACGATACGATTGACAAGCCCGTCGAGGAGTTTGCCGGCTGTGCGGATGAGGAGATCAAGGACATTGAGTTCACGGTGACAACGCTCAATTGCAATCAGCAGTCCCAGCAGTCACAGCATGGTGGCGACGATGGCCACACACCAGAGCATCAGCGGAGCGGCTCAAGGCTAAGCATCAAGAAGACGGGCGCCTTGGGCAAAGTGGTGCGCTCCAAGCTATCGAAGACGCTGTACAACAGCATGGATGGCTCGAAGCCGAAAACATCGCTCAAGCTGCTCGAATCGCATGTCAGCGAGGATATGGACGACAAGAGTCCCACAAGCCCATCCCAGCCGCATTCGGGCAGTGTGGGACGCATGTCTGCCTCCTCATCCACATCGTCCGCTGGCACCGTCGACAAGACCAAGAAGCGATCCAAGCTGTGCGCTCTCTTATGACGAAAACCCTCTAATTAGAGTTTATTGACCCCCTCCACAGCTGCTGGCAGTGAGACTGACAAAAGCGGAGGGGGGCTGACAGACTTCTAATTAGATTTAAAAGTGGAACTCAAAAGAAAAATAAAAATAAAAAGCTGGCCAGTGTGCAAAGCAAAGGAATGCCAGCCAAAAATCAAATCCTACAAGTAACCGACATGTCTATAGTAATAACTACCTGAAAAGTTGAATGGAAAACTAATATTTTTGGTTGCTGTTTTAATGGTGCATTCCAATGAACTTTGGTTGCCTTCTCTACGTGTATATGTGTCTATAAGTAGAGAACACGCACACACAAATTCACACCCAAATAGCAAAGATAATTGCAATATTATACCTAAGTGAATGTCAAATCATGTGATCTATTTAAGGTCCTGAAGGTTAAGGCGCGTTTGCGTTAAGCCTTTTGGTATAATCTCTTTTTCTCTTTCTCACTCTCTCTCTCTGTCGCTCTTTAAATCTTACAGCTAGAAACAAAAACGTAATACAAACTATGTACATGTACTAATTAAGTAGATTATCAATACAATTGTGTTAAGTAGTTTTCTTTCTTAAACCGAACAGTGCTAGTCAAACGTATAAAATACCAATTAAATACCAAAATATTACCTTGTAGTTGTTTAAGCAACAAATACTGTGAGGCTATAACTGTTTTCGAAGGTTGATACACCCAATACTACATATGAACTACTATTACAGCTAGTCCTACCTAGCATGTGATAACTCTATACACGTGTTGTACTTGTGGTTAAAAATCTCTTAATATCTAAATGTCATAGCTTAATAATGCAAACATTACATCCAAACGTATAACTAACTAAAATTAAGCAATTGATTGTAGCTCCTTAGTTAAACCAGAATTTGTGAAGAATACAAACAAATAGCAATATTATATGATATTTTTAGAATAGCTAAAAACATATGCATAAACATTAACATTAATATCAAACACAGACACTTAAATATATAATTGTATTTTGTCATTTGTGACCACCGCACAAGATTTATAAGCTGCAAAGTTAATAAATTGTTTATTAAACGCACACAAAAAACAAAACAAAAAATGGCAATGAAAAATTCAACTTGACAAATATTTCCAGCTAAAGCTAAATAAAGAAATATGCGAAACTAGATGTTTGAAAACCAAAACGAAGCAAAATGCAAAAATTGTGTATACGGAATGCAATGTCAATTTTTAAATTCTACTTACTATCTTTAAATGGTAAATAAGCAACTACTTAGTGAATACAATTAGCATCTAGCTAACTAATGACTAGCATATTCTCTCTAAATTTTGAGCAAACAGATTAACTTTATGTGTACATAAAGCGAATAAGATATAATAATATTAATGTAGCTTATTGGTAAAGCTTTGTCTAAAACTGCAGAAACAGCAAAAAAAAACTAAATGCTATTTTTCTAGCTACTCTGTCGAGCCACTGAAGATCAAAATCCAGACAACTTTACAAAAAAAACTTTCAAAACACCTTTCCTTTCACATCTTGGTGGTACTGTCCCAAAAGCTGCGATATTGTCTTAAACAATATAACTAAAAACTTCGCCCGTTAGTAGCCATATTTTCGTTTGGCCGTATATCAAGTATAAGTTGGCTGGAATCAACAAATATTATTATTATTAATTTATGTGTAACTATGTAAAAGAATGCAATTAAATCAAAAATAAACCACACCATTGAACATTCCACACATTGCTGTTCTACAAATTTTGTCTACTCTAAAATGGTTGTCTTTACTAACTGCTTATACGAATAGCTTGTGCACGCACCAGCGACACAAAGTTGGTTGCTGCATTGGGTAAATTAACTTATTGCGTTAATTAATGGACGTCAAGACCAAGATTCGTTTTTCAGATTTTTGTGTAAATATTTAAGTTACGCTATTGGGTTTCCTACAATTAATGGGTAATAAAAATATCTTTGTTTTTGTAATCATAAAACCGAATGCCAAGGCATTTATTAACTTTTATTGGTGCTTTGTCTAAAATTAATCATTCGAGTCGCCTACACACATATGTAGGTCGAACCATCCGGACCTCAGGATGTCCTGCGTAATTAAATAGCGCAACTCTTCTGTCCCTCTGTCTGAATGATGATGCTGTCAGTGTTGGTTTTGTGGCCACGCACATAAAATGTTGCATAATCAAATATTAGCTGTGGACTTGCAGGCAGTCCGCCAATCACCTTTTGCTTATTTGCCTGCGCCTGACATGTATTTGCCCTGAAACCGACACGGATGCGCTGAGTACGCGTGCTGTGGTCTCCAGCTGTGATTTACCTAAGCCCCTTAGTTGCCAGCCAGCGCTATATAAATCATAGACGACAATTCACATTTGCTCATTCGCAAGTTTCAAGTGCTTGGGTCCTGTTCCTGTTTCTGTTCCTGATCGCATTTCCCTGGCAAATGGCACGTTACGTTCTAGCATTGTCCCTCCTGGTGGTGGCCAGCTGCTCGACGGTCCTGGCAACTCCCGACGAGGAGCGCTATGTGGAAAAGGATTACAATCGAGATCTGTATGATTGGTTCAATGCGGCTCGCTATGCACCCGCAGTGCAAGCATCATCTGGATCACCTTGCAAGTATCCATACTTTTTGGGCAACTCCCTAGCCAGCAATATGCGCATGCCAAAGCGGAACTCTGAGCTCATTAACTCTCTGCTCAGTTTGCCCAAAAATATGAACGAAGCGGGCAAGTGACGAGCTGTCTGGATTTTGGATTAAAAATTGATTGTTGACGAACACGAAAAAGCATAAAAAATCCTTAGAATAAGAGCTATGAATTAGAAATGATAGACAGCACATATGTACATATGAGACAAGTACACACATATATCTCTTTAGGAATAAACATACTACCATATACTAATATATAATACATTAAATGAATGTGTATATAAAAACACAATATATCCTAATCCAATCTACTTTTATTTAAGTTATTTGCTTTTTCTTTTGCAAAATATAAATGCATAATATTTTATGTTAACGACTCTCAAAGTATTTGCCAATTGCCTAGTTCTTGAAAACGTAGAAATCGTTCTAAGTAGTCATAGTTAAGCATTAGTTCTGTGGCTGCTAAGTTAATTAAATAAATTGAAAAGTGAAAATTTATAATTTGAATTTCATTAAGGGCTTTTTTATATTTTTGTTGTAGATCTTTATTAAAAATTAACAATTCTTCACTTGGTTATAGGTTTTTGTATATCTATGTATAATAATTGTATGTAAGTTCATTTGGCGCTATTTGAAATCGTTGAAGACTTTTGTATTAAACATTATGCATATTAACTATTCAAGTGTTTCGTTTTTGTTTTTGTTTGATTAACATTACATTGCACTTAAGCATGTTTTTTAGACTAAGCTCAAATAAGGCGCAATCTGAAATCGCAATACACTGTTTTATACTTAGAAACTATAATCAAATTATTGCAAAACTTTTCCAAATTAGTAAGAAAAAATAAAAACAATAACATATGCAAATGTATGTGTGTGTTTGTATAAGTTAATGAATGTAACTATATGCAGATTATCTTTTTTTCATTTTTCATATGCTCAAATGCAGTTTCAGTTGCTTTTTTACTCAACCAAATAGCTTGTTGATAAAGCATAAATACTCGTACTAGCTAACAATTTAAGGGTAAACTCTTGCCTTGGCTAACAGCTACACACACAGACCTTAAAAACGTACCGCTTGCGACTGCAACTGTGACATCATTACAGACAGCATATACTTATGACTAATTCACGTGCTCCACAAAAAGAGGCGCTGCTCAGCGACACATCATTGGGTTGAGTAGGTATCGATCTTGCACATTGAAATGTTTATAAAGCTTAAGCTGCACAGCTTATGGAGGGGGAACACACGAAATGGCTTTGACTGGTTGCTGTTCATTTTAGTAAATGTTGATATAACAGAATTTAGTTGCTGTTGCTGTCGTCTCACATAAAAAACTCATTGGCTGAATGGGAAAGCGGAAGTCACGTTCGCCCCGGACGATCAAATATGGTAATTTCTATGACGCGAAGACCGCGAAATGTTGGATCGATCAATTGTAGACCCTTTGGATTGTAAATGCGCTCATTTTGGGAAGCAACAAATTTGGAAATCTTGCGCAGCGTCTGTGAAAAAAATCAAATTAATCAATACAACATCGGCTCAAATGATGATAAGTTTGAGAGATGCTCACCTTTTCGTAATGTGTCTCGGAGCACATGTAGATCAAGTACGCCGTAATACAACCTATGCAGCCCTCACAATAAGTGCCGCAAGAGCCTTCCTCTGCCTCGGCATAAAACTCGTTTAGCCTGTTAATTGTTGCCTCAAACACCTGCCGTTCAATCTGTAAACAAAAAGTTATGTTCAATTAAGTATGTATAATGTTTCTTCACAGCTATTAGTTACCATGCCATCCAGCTCGGCGGGCAATCTTGTATGGAATTTGACGGATGTGCCATCGCTGTAGTCACGCTGTATGAAGACCTTGCCGCCATGCAAAATGGTTGGATTGCCACCAGATGCTGAGGGGGTGCCACCGCCTTGTGACATTATTCTTCTTCTGTAAAATTGCCATATGTCACTGATTAGCTTTATTTGCAGCACACGATACATTTGATAAGTTGCAAGCAAAAACTCAAAAACCAAAAACAAAATACATAAACAAAACGCAGCATAAATTTGGACTCGGACAACTTTTGACTTTACTTGACACAATAAAGAGGACGAAGACAAAAGTGTTTGTTGGGCGGGGCTTTCGACCAGGTTGCTTTGACACGCATACTGATAGCTTTAACTAAGTTAACTGATTGCAAGCATTTTTGTATTATCGCTTTTTCAGATTATTATTTTAACACTTTTCACAAAAGAAAGCAATTCAACAACAACAAAAACCCAAAGTAAAGTTGCTACACTTTGCAAAATGGACATCACTATGCACACGAGCTCAAAGCTATAATGTTCGATAATAATATGCCAGCTGTGTATATGTTTACATTGTACATGGTATATTTTATAAAAATATTTAACAAATTACACTTACAATTCGCAACGCACCGTAACGTGTACACAATGGCGTCTGACCATTCACAGATATCGCGCACAACTAAGCAGCTGTTGAACGCGTATTGCTGCCATAAAAACGGAAAGGTTACTTTATTCAGCCGTTAGCGCTGCCAGATCGTTTATCAATAGATTTTGTGTGACCATGCTCCTTAAAGCTGTTTAAATTTAGAAAAGGTTAAAAATGTATGCAAAATATTTGCGACTTTACTGAATGTGTTTTTGCAGTTACAGATGCGTTTAATATTTGAATTATTTTTGTATTATGCATAGCTAATACTCTTTAAAAGTTTATTGACGCCGTCGTAGTAGAGATTTCAAAACATCCACATTGAAATATTTGCACAGCTTGTGTTATTGTTCACGCTTAAGCTTGTTTGTTAATTATTATTATTTATTTTTTATTAACTGTTTCTCTACCCATAATTCTGATGGATGTTTTTTTTAGTATCTTCTCAAAGTTTCAGCATGAGGGCTGGCTTTAGTAACCCTCAAATGGTATGTCTCATACCATTTGTGCTAATTAAAATCCTTGAATATCAGGAATGTTGTGCAGTTCCCATCGTTAACGGACGCATCGTTTCTACCGTGGGCAGTATTTATAAAAACGAATTATGTCTCAAAAATTTTTAAATAATATGTACAATTAAATAATGCAGATGGTAACCCAAAGTATCCGTATATGGTATCACTGCAGGACCTCGGTGGTGGAGATGGATTAGGTAAAAACAACACTCTAAAGCGGCATTATCAACATTTTTGCGGAGGAAGTTTGATTAGTGATCGATGGATATTGACGGCAGCTCATTGTGTTTGGAGAAAGTGAGTAGAATTTCTTAGTATTTACTGTGCTCTAACAATAATACTTTATGCTATTAGAAATGTTGCTAAGATAGTGGCTTTTATTGGGTATGATGACATCGCAGATATTTATAGTCTCGAACCGTATCATGTGAAAAGTGCCGAGTTTATATACTTTCAACCGTATGTACCATTTATTGATTTAATTATTGTTCAGTATTAAAGTGTTTATCATACCATACAGATTCAACTATCGCAACGATATCGCTCTACTTTATTTGAATCGGCCATATAAAAATCAACTTGGAAGGGACATGCAGTTTGCCCGACTGCCTCCACTAGGCATGAAACCCAAAAGCAATGGTTTGTAATTCCCTTATCTAAAATATCTGTACATTAAATATCTCTCTTCTGTGTATACTTCACTTCAGAATCCTGTCGAATCATTGGGTATGGAGCCACCCGGCATGCGGGACCATCGCAGAAGCAGTTGTTGGAAGCCGAGGTGCGTGTGATTGGCAATCAGCAGTGTCGGGACATTATTGGACACATCTGGGCACCCAAGAATGGGGCTCATGCGGTCTGTGCCTTGGGCAACAATCAGGACTCCTGCCAGGGTGACTCGGGTGGCCCATTGATATGTCAACATGGAACTGATGGCCAAGAATACATTTACGGATTGGTATCATATGGCTTGACCTGTGGCATACCTGGCATGCCCAGCATTTATACCGTAACTCGACCCTACTTCGACTGGGTGCAGCTACTTCTGTTACAGAAACACTAAGGAAGTTATTTCTATATATGTATGTATATAATTTATTAATTACAATATGTATGTATATATGAAACAAAAAAAACATTGATACGACAATGCAAAGGAATATACTAATAAAAAATAGCAACAATTACGCATAGACAAAACTTAAGCCTAGAATAGTAGTACTGGTAGTAGTTGTTTTACAATTTTACAATACAGAGTACAGAGTAGGTAGGTAGCATGGGTCTATACTTAAAACTAAACTTAAGTAGCTGCGGAACCAAAACATTTTAGGTTCAATCTTACTGCTTGCTTGTCTTGGTGTCTTCTTCAATGGCGTTTGTGGGCGCATGCTCTGCCACCCTATCGGTTAGGTTGATCTTGCCCGTCTCGGGTAGGGTAAGCGTTAGCAGACCTGCTACTAGAACGCAGCAGCCGCAGATCGTTGTTGGAATGTACCAGCCAAGAGCACCCAACACATCGACCACATACGGTGCCGAAATGGAGCCCACATGTGCCCACGTTGAGCAGGTACCCAGCGCCGAGTTCCTTATCTCCGTCGGATAAAGCTCCGCTGTGTACAACGTCACCACGGAGTAGGTGGCACTAATGCCAAAGCGACCCAGCATGGCAAACGAAACGATCCAGGTGGTGCTGCCGGCGGGCACCGAGAGCACCAGCAGCAGTGATATTCCTGTCCACATAAACAGGAACATTGTCGTTATCCGACGACCCGTAAAACGCAACATAATCACTGGCACCAGATATGAAGGAATATCCACCACGCCCGTGGCTATAATATATAGGTACCGACTGACCGACAAGTTGGCAGCATTTAAAGCTAAAATCAAAGTAACATTATTAGTTATGATAGGGATATTTTTCATAGTTCTCAGTAGCCTACCCGTCACATAGTAACTCAATGAGGTAACACAAAACATAAAGTACGAGGTGAAGATTAGTTTGCGCACTTTAGGGTTTGTGAAGAGCTCAATGATTGACTTCAATGGACCATTTTTTAGCTTCTGGCTAAACGAATCATTTGTGATCGGCTCCAACTGCAACAATTTAATATTCAAATTAGATTTTATTGCTTGGCAACGTTGGGCTTGGACTCACCGGTTTCTTATCGCTAACGATTTCGGTCGATGGGGAAACTGTTGTCTGGACTTCATAGTGACTGGGCTGCTTGAAGAGCATTTGATAGACACGATCATAGCGCTGTTGCGTTATAAGCCAACGAGGTGATTCATTCATTAGGCTGCAATAAGCAATAAGTGTTATATAATATATGGTCTATGGGGAAGAAGCATTTAAGTTAACCCACTAGCAGTTGAGGATTAATAGCAGCGATGGAATTGTAAGAGCGAGTTGCAGATAGCGCCAGGGCTGTATCAGATAGCCGGTGACTGCCAGCAGGATCAAGCCAACGGGATACGAGGCAGAGAAGGCAATTGACATCCATGAGCGATGCTTCAAGCAAATATTCTCAACAACTAAAGCGATTGCGTAACACATAAGCATGAGATTGAGATTGAGAAAATTCTTAATTTCATACTTACTCATTGTAAATGCAGGATAGAACAGGCCGGACGAGGCAGCTCCTAAAGCGAAGCGACCAATTAGAAAGAGACTGTACCAAGGCGAGAAGCTGCAAAAGATGCTGCCCACAATGAAGAAAGCAGCGCCCAGAGAAAACGAAGACTTTCGACCAAATCTGAAGAAAGGCAATCAATTAGTAACAAACAAGAAAGAAGGAGCTTAGACTTACTTGTCAGCCAGGATGCCGAATGAAAAGGATCCACAGAACTTGCCCAAGGATATGGACACCTGAGCTGAGGTGCGTTGTATGCTGCGCTCACAGGTCAGATCCCAGTCAGCGACAAATGTGGTTTCAGGATGTGCATACTCGTAGTTGCCCTTAGCCTTGCATGAAACCACCGCAGGCTTATTGATCTGGGCCATCCGACTGGTGTAGTTGAAAGCCGCATCGTAAGACATGCGACCTAGTTGCTTGTAGTCCCAGTCCCAGATCGTGCAGCCTCCCGACTTGAGGTCCCGCTCGCTGATGCTGCGCTGCTGTGCGAGTGTCCAGTTGGTTGCCCGCAGATCGTCAATGCCACACCACTGATCGTCGGGCAGATGACCGAGCAGTGTGTACGAGGATACATGAAATCCGTTCAAGATATTTGGCGTGACGCAGAGAAAAAAGAGGGCCCTTTAAAAGGAAATACATATACGATTCAAATTGTTTAGTGGCGCTAATTGAAATGTATTTGATAAATATGTGTTGCATAACAGATATGGTAATGGATAATAATATAGCTCTTTATCTGTCGCTTGTTGTTCGACACGCAATTTTAATCTTTCACACGTTAGCACGAAAATTACTTATTGGAAGCGACGCTAGTTAGTTTCAAACACCCAATAATAACATCAACAACGATGATCAGCGATCAACATATGAATGTGAACGCAATAATGATAATTGCGAAAACAAAAAAGTTGTGAAGGTTGGTGACACATTTCAACAGCAAAGCGGAGCAAAACATGGAGACGGGCTTACAACTTTTGTTGTGATATCATACTGCGTACAATATTGAAAATATTTGTCAATGTAAACGGCACCCGGTTGTACCAAATAATCGTTAATCAATTCGGGCAACCGGAACGCAATGCGCAATATTAACATATTCGACATCCGAAATTCTAAGTGAAGATCGTTTACAAAGTATTCAGGTCGTGTTGAGATATTGTTTTATTTTATTACAGGCACGTAATGCCAATATTTTTTGGGCAGTTGAATGACATATGCTTCAGCCGTTCAATGACATCCCCAATTAAAAATGCCATTCTCTTTTTCAATTGTCTCCTGGCACTGCTTGTAAGTAGTACGAATGTAAGATAAGTACCGGATTCAAATACGAGTATTTAGATTACTGGCACGATTCATGATTGAATGCTGTTATCAGGGTCTGTGCATTATTTTTTAATAGCTAAATTGAGTCGGCTGATTTGGTACAACTATAAATAAATAATAATACTGTCTTCCCTCTAGTTGTCTATCGAATAACACCTTTCTATATTTATGCCAATCACGTCGCATGACCCAAATCAGAATCGGGAAGCATTTTAACTATTAATTACCCTTCGAAAAATTATCGGTACGTGTAGATCTAGCTAATCCTATTGTTTAGATTCAAATAGTTAATTGCCCTGACTCATAGATACGCTTAACTTAACTAGATTAAACTGCTCGTTGTTCCAGTTCTAGCTAGGAAACGAACTTGAACTTTTAATTGTTGTGGTATAATTGTAATTAGATCCGATGCGTTGATTTGTATTCGTCTAAACTTTCATTTCCTATTGCGATCACCTTTCAAAAAGAAAGTACGTCTAACTTAAATAATGCTGAAGATTGATACCCTTGATAATCTATTCGCACCCTTATGCGTAATGAATGTATCCTTGTATGGACATACCAAACAAAGGCGCCGCCACTGCCAACAATTTCCAGCTGCTTTGTGAGCAAATCTTTCATATCCTCCTCACTGATGCGCTCCCGCGTTTTCTCCAGGTTCTCCTTTTTTGACTTGGTCATTTTTATCACAGTTTATATTTTTACTTATTTTTTACAAATACTAGACACAACGAAGAGATTATTTTTGTTGGCACTTTGAATACAAAATCTGTTTTTATTTTCAGATTTGACGAAAAATTAATATATGTATGTTTTGTGTACAAAATTCAATGGGTCGGTCGGTCGGTCGTTCACTCCGTACATATGTATGTATTTTAGAATATATTTTTATGCTGTGCACATTTTGACACTGAACTTGGTTTTGAAACCAGATTCTCAACAACGAATCTATTTATAATCCATGCGAATCAATCGCGCTCAATTGATATAGCAATCACAAAAGTCGCGATTTAGCTATATATTGTACATACATATATGTACTTGTATATAGAATCTATTGCAGTCAATTGTCGGGCGATTACGAGTGCATTAACACGGGCATATAGCCTCTGACACGGCTCTTGCTCTTCCTCTTCTCTTTCTTTTTTGTTAATTTTCCAGTGCCGCCGCTGACAATATGGAATATTCGGACCCAAAATACAGAACAACAAATGCAAAAGATATTGATATAGCGAAAGTAACAAGTGTTGTTGTTTTTTATTTATATTTTTGTGTTTGAATTAATATATATTGTTGTTTTCACTTTCACGTTTTTTTCGAATGCTCTTGGGTTGCGGTCTTTGTGTTTATTCTATTTTCTTGAAATATTCTTTATGCCTGTGTTTTTCGGTGACACCTTTGTTTTTCTTTTTCGCTTGTCAAATATTTTTACTTATATGTTTAAATAAACACAAAAATAAAAATTGAATTCAATTTAATTCTGTAATGCTTCGGCGTTTTTTTTATTTTATTTTGAATGAACTTTCGAGCGCGTGTAGCGTCGGCCAAGATGCACGATGCAGTCACTTTTAGATGCTTCTACCAACTACTTGCCGCTTCGCAGGCGTCTCACAAACTAAGCCCACGGGAGGTCGATCGCAACATTTTGTACTAGCAGTCAGACAGACCGACGGACAGACACACAAACACTCACCCATAATAAGTACATAGTACATACGCACTCTCATTACAAAAATACGAATCTGCTTCACTGCTGTCTTCGTCTCTGATTCTCTGTGTTTGTGTCTGGCTCTGATTCGGATTCGGATTCGTTCGGCTTCGGCTATTCCCGTTCCATTCACTTATGCTTGGGATTTGAATATTGTGTGTGCGTATGTGTGTCCATGTTCAAAATCATTGAGCGTTTAGAGAGAGAGATTAATATGAAGTGAAATTACAAGTACTAATCATCTGCATAAGTACACTTATCCGTAAGCCAAGCTGATTAATCAGTTCAAGGACTCAAAATGTTACAATTCTTTAAACATAGGCAGTTATGTTTTAGTGTGTATTTACCGTGGTCAATGTGTGTGTGTTTGTTATCCTGTGCAGCTGTCAATGTACATTTTTAGGTACACACACAATGCATTTAACTGTACAGCCGAAGAAACCCTTATGCATTGAGCACAGGATCTCTTAAGCAAATGCCAACAAATATTGCAATAAACCTATGCACGGGTGCTCTCGACAACCCATCAACAATTATTTTAGCTGGTAAATACTATATGTATGTATTTACTTGGGTGCATAAGCACTTAAGCATTCATTCATTCACATGGCGCTTAGCCGCTGCTCGTATATACATATTACATTTTGTCTTTGTTTCATTGCAATTTACATTCGTATGGGCGATAATCGAGCACCGGCTCTGTTTACATTTTTATTCCGTTGGGAAGAAGAAGTACGTGATTAAGAGTCATTCTCTTATTTTGCGACTCTTAAATATTCAACAAACAAGTGCCAAAACAACAAAAATATGTGAAAAATTTGATGCTGTTTGTGTATGTGTGCAAAGTATAAATGGTAAGCTAAGCCAAGAAAGCGGAAGACATTTGAATTTACATTGCCTGTTGATAGTGCCGAGTCCCATTGTTCTGAAAGCAATGTTGCTGCATTTGAATACATATGTACATATGGCATATGCATGTTTATATGTACAATGTGGGAAATTGTTTACGCTTGAGCAATTCTTATCGTTATCCACAAGGGGTTTTTTTAAGCTTAAATATCTTCAATCGATTTGATGAGATCGACAACCTCACTTTGTAGTATATCTCAAATTCGAACCAGATTTCTATAAAATTGAACTTAATTGAGGTTAACGGTATTAACGGTTAGATCACATATGTACCTATCATTTGAAGAGCTCTCAACTGTGGCCCAATTGATCAATATTAAGCGACTAACCGATAACAATACAAAATACGTAAGCAACAACCATGAGGTTGTTTTTCTAAGCAGATAAAGGGTATTCATAGTTCGACATTGAAATTTCAAGATCGGATAACAAACACTGGAGTTTAAATAAATTATGCTACAGGGTATCTTCTAGTTTAGCCTTCTTTTGTTGCTTAATTTATTGTTTAGTTTTTCTCATGCATGTAATTATCATGCACTCGTATGCTATTCTTTCTATCTGTGAAAGCGCTCCGCCATTCTAACGGTGCTATTACAATAACAATGTTAAATACTCTTACGGTCGACTGACGATCCTCTGAGAGGAAGCAATAAGAGCTTGAATTGGTAGATTATTTGTTTTTTCTTTCAACAATTTGATTTTGTAATGCACATGGGCGTGTTCCGTTGACAGTTTGATTGTGTTGGGGTGGGTTGGTCTTGAGTCTCAATGAAATTGCTGTTGTTGTTGTCGCACGTGTAGCTTTTGTTTTCTGTTTTGCTCGTAAGGTACAGTAAATGCCTCAGTGTCTCTCCCGCACTCGCACTTATGTATATCGATCGTAAATCCAATGCACGTAGAAGGCTCGTGCGCCCCTTGACCACGCCCATACACTTTCACTCTCAGTGCCCATTGCGAGCAGAGCGCCCATTTATTACATCTGTCACATTAACTTGGCACTAATCTAATAAAAATAAGCTAATTCAATCAAAAATAAAATTGCCCAAAAATAATACATTTATTATCTAAATATGCAAATGGCATACATATACATATAAAGAAAATCAAGCTTTGTGCAATATAAAAATGTGTGACAATTGCTCTGATTGTTGAAATCTTGCTTTAAAGCCAAAACATAGAATTATATTAAGATTGCCTTAGAGATGAGCGTTACGCATACGATAATTTCTAAATTGAAATTTTAAATATCAAATATAAGCAACAACAATGTTCCCAAGTTACCTGTGTTTAATAAGTTTCGTTGATATTTATGATTGGAAGACAGGTGTACGTACATATATATTTAAGCTTCTTGCTCATCACTATTCAATTGAGAGGTACCCGGTAAGTGATTGAAATTTAAGTAACCCAATTTGTTGTTGCTGGCGTGGGTGTTGTTGGCGCTGATGACTGTCTTAAGGCGTCGTGTCTCGCCTTCTCTTGTCTGGATTGCTTAAGTGAATGATTACCCACAAAACGAGAGCTTAGAAATATGCAAAAAAAAAAAAAAAAAAACAAAAAATAAAAAGTTCGTAAATAACTGCCCAGATGTTGACAAAACTAAGTGATTTAAATGAGAACGCAACAATAACTAACTTACACTCAAAGAAAATCAAATATGAAATAAAATCGAAATCATGTTGATTTAGCTATGAACATAGTTAATTAATAAATAAATTCAAATAAAATTGAGTATGAATAATAATATTTTATGTTAACTTTTTCTAAGATTTTCTCTGAGTGTACAACTTAAGCAACCGTCCCGTGTCCAGTGTATATTATTCGACTTGGAAGTGGAAGTAAGTAAGTGCCCCCCAAGCATTTGCAATGTCAAAATAATTAGAACAGTTAAACAGCGAGAGAGAGAGAGAGAGAGAGGGGAAGAATACATTTAATTTAGCACAATACTACAGTTAACCATAACCAAAGTTAAGCAAACAGATGAGACCAAACACGAACACGCTATAGAAGGTGATGTTGTAGAGATTGAGGCGACTGCACAGACTCGACAAGTAGCCCGAACTGATGCCAGCATAACGATTGCGTTCCTGCACATTAAGTAGATCCCTCCAGTCCACAATCTGGGGTCGTATGACAAAGAGCGCACTTATGGCCGCCCTCATGCCGCTGTCCACTGCACCGCCCATTAGATTGCGATTGGTGGTTGCCACCGACGATGAACTGGACCAAACGATGCGATGCCAGGCCTGGGTCTGTGGCTTGTGCAGTGCCACATTAAGCTCATAGGTCTGTTGGTTGTATTCCAACGGATCCAGCATCTCTACGCCAAAATGCTCGGCCAGCAGATCCAGCACAGTTGCACGTACATTCTCCGACTTCAGATCCACATCGTGCAACATATAGCCGCTATATCCAGCTGAACTCTGGCCATGACCCACCACCAGAGGTTCCATATTCAAGAACTTACCGGAATACCCTTTGGTTCGCCAATGCGATTTCTCGTAGCGCATTCGGAACTCGGTGATGACACACTTTGGCCGCCGACTGATCATTGCCAGTGTCCGATACTGTCTTGGCATCTGTGGGTAGAACCTAAGCTCGTTGACCTTGTTCCAGGGTATGGCCATGATGACGACTTGTGCTGTGTGCCTGTTGCCCGACGAGTCGGTCACCTGAACATAGTTCTTAAAATGCTCCACACTAACGGCCTTAACCTCGCTAAGGATCTCAGTGTTGCTCAACTTATGGAGTAGAGTATCTAGCAAACTCTTACAGGACACACTCATCAAGGACGGCGGCATTTTGACATAGCTGCAATTAGAGTTTAGTTTCCAAAAGCAGTTCGAGAACTAAATATATTACTCACAGATCGATTAGCACATTTAGTCCACCTGAATTGCTGCACAGGGACATGAACTCATCGTAGTTGATCTCACTGGCGGGCATACCGGAGGTCAAGTGCACCAAACTGAACATAAATTGGCGTGAAAGACTAAAGAATAGATTCGAGCAAATGTGACGCTCCATGGTCGGAACTCGCTTCCTAAACCTATAAAAAAAAAGGGAAGTCAACAATTATTAATCGATTTACGATAAAGCCGATTAAATAACCTACTGAAATCGTAATACGCTAAACTTATTCATGCGCAAGTCCAACATATCGATATAGCGCCAGAGCTCAAATTTAGCCAGCGCTGAGCTTGGGCCACGATCCAGATTCCAGCAGCGATTTAATGTATTTCTGTTTAAGTCTCCCTGACGCATTGGCACATTTAATTGGGTCAGAAAGGTTATGAGATCTGCTTGCTCCTGGTTAATAAATCGTGTGCCATTGCCTCCCAGCTGTCCGCCGGGATATTGATTCTCATCGATAATTCGCACATTGAGCGAATGATCTTTGGATAGCACTTTGATGGCAGATGTTAGTCCTGACAATCCGGCGCCCACAATGAGTATATCGACCTCTGGTAATTCGATGCCAAACGGTAGATCCATATAATTTGCTTAGACATAATAAATTTAAAATGAAAACTGAATGATAAGGCAAGGCAATCAACATAAATATTTTGACCCTGCGTTGCTTCAAATATATTTTGAGATTTTTCCTAACTTTTTTTACTTCATTCGCCATACAGGTGCGTGTCTTTGCTATCCTAAACAGCAACCTCCAAGCAAAACGATACGATATTGAGTTATTTTTGTGTGACCCTAATAGTATGCTGCAATAAAATAAAAGTTTGTTCTTTCCGCTACAATTTTCAATGCATTAACAGTCGCTCAGCGAATGGAATATTTTTGTAATCAAAAATACATGGATTTCGGACACATGTGATAAGTATATTTTTAAGTTTTCGATAAATTTTAATGGCAATTATTATTAAATTTAACTGATAAGTGGGCATTAGAGTGCGTGCAATGAACTGAACGTCAAGTTAAACTGGTGCTTAGTCTCTTATCGTTATCAGCTGCAAGCGGCGTCTTGCTACGCTCCTAGAGACCCAATTACCAGATAGGCCCACAGCTAATCGCATATTAAGTGAAACAAAAATTTAATAAAATATGTATATACAAAAATGCTCTTAAGTTCTTTGTATTCGAAACAAAAAACGAGAACGAGCATTGAAAATAATATTGTGCTTTGTTTTTATTGGACAATAATAAAAGTAAATGAAATAAAATTGAGTTGGAATTCTTTTTCATCGAATTAATAAATGCAAATTGAGTCTGCCCCCGTTTCCCTTCTCTCTCTCTCCCTCGCTCGTTACGCCTTGTTACTGTATTTGCCATTGAGCATAGTCTGTAGCTCCTCGGCTTCCAGTGTTTGCTGCTTCTTGCCAAAGTTCTCGCCATCCTCAATAGTTTCGAGCATTGGTTTATTCAAAGTCTCGGGCAGCAGCAGCGACAACAAGCCGCCCGTCAGCGAAAGTGCTCCACAGATGACGAGCGGCAACGGTCTCCAAATCTCGCCCAGCAAATTGAGATACGGCGCCAGAATGCCACCCACTCGAGCGACCATCGAGGAGGCGCCCAAGCCAACATTGCGCACCACAGTCGGAAACTGTTCCGCCGTAAAGATGTAGACAGTGCCATAGGACGATGTTATGGCCAGCTTGCCAATCATTGCACAGGCTATCAGAAGCCAGTTCATACGGCTGGGCACAGCAACAGTTGCCAGCAGGCTGATCCCTGCCACCAGCATGGCGCCACAGAGTGTGGTGCGTCGACCCCAACGGTTAAGGGTGAACAGCAGCAGGGAGTAGCCGGGTATCTCCACTGCGCCAGAGATAACAAAGTTAAGCAATTGATTGCCGCCCAAGTTATTGGTGTTCCATGACAGACCATAGTAGACGCCGCTGTTGACAAACCAATCGAAGAAGATGAGCAGAGTCTTGCGACGCAGATTCGGATAGCGCAACAGATCGAACACCGATGCGGATGGCTGTGAGGCAGCCAAGTGATCCTTGCGTTGCTTCTCGGCGACCTCCTCGATGAGCTGCTCATAGATTTCGCTGGGTATCTCCACTTGATTGACTTTGGCCGCCTTCTCAATGATCACAAAAGCCTCGTCCTTGCGTCCCTTGGACAGCAGCCAGCGCGCCGACTCCGGAATGATCCAATAGTAGCACATGAACAGCAAACCGGGCAGCGTCAGAGCAATCTGCAGCCAGCGCCAATCGTCTATGAAGTAAGCAAATCCCGCCGTCAGCATGAATCCAACGGAGAAAAACATCTGGACGGCAACGCCAGCAAAGAGACGATACGAGGCGCCCACCATTTCCATGGCTATGACATAGGCCACCAGAAATACACCGGACGTTGTGGCACCCACAATAAGGCGTGAGATGGTGTAGCTAAAGTATTCGGGTGCCACGCCAGCAGCAACGCCAAAGATCAGCTGAATGACCAACGAGGCAAAGAAGGTGGGCTTCCGGCCAAGCTTGTCGGACATCTGACCGAAGATGAAGCTGCCCAAGAGAACGCCCACCATGAACAGCGAATCGCTGGTGGCACTCAGCAAACTTCGATTGCAAACCATATTCCATTCCGTGACTGCACTGTTCAGATACTTGGACTGATCGTAGACATAGCTGCTGCACGGCAATGTTCCATTCTGATGCCTCCGATTGCCATTCAAATAGCGTTCGGTATAGTCGACGTTGTAGTACTGGCAGGTATCCCACTTGCCGGTCACACTATCATTGGGATAGGCAAGCATCCATTGGGATTTTGGCAGCGACTCATAGCGTGCAGTGGCAGCTGCCTCGTGTGGCAGCAGGCAGCGAAAGTCGGGTCGGGCGAGCAAAAAGACGCCGGCGAGCTTGTGGAAGGCGCAGACAACGGCTGGCAGGCAGAGCAGCAAATAGATGCGTTTCTGATAACGGCCGAATTCGCCCAGGTGTGTGATGACATCGTCGTAACCCATTTTAACCAGACAAGCCGATGACTGATAAGAAATATTGGGTTTTAATTACTTGTCACGTATAATTTACAGCACGGCAAACAAACGTGCGTTTTGCGTTGCGTATACGCCGAGTATCGCGCCGATAAAGTTTATATAAATATATATTCAATATGAATTTGGCGCGAGTTGTTTTTATTTATTATAATTCATAGTTTTTGAAGCGCTCAAAACAACCGCTCGCGATCCGTGCCAGTTAGCGACTAAGAGCAAGAACTCAGAAAACCCAATCGAAATCGAAATTGACGTCGGTCGACGCTCAACATTTGCACCCTGAACGTTTCCATAAACTCTCAAATCACAAGTCAGGTATAGGCAAAACATTCAATAATGGCTCTCTTCACTCAGACTATTGCAATAGAAGAGGGTTGGACATCAGCTGCTATACTAGATTCAGGGTCAGATGGCGTCCCCCCGATCGTTCGATCTTGAACATGTGCAACATAATTGCTTTCTCAGTTGGCATTAATCCATACAAACACGCTCTCTGTCTCTCTCTCTGTCTTATCTATAGATTCACAACTTTGTTCGAGGAACTAAACAATATATTAACAACACGCGACAGATAAATAGCTAATGAATAAGCAAACATATACAAAACCTGACCGAGAAGTGAGCCTAACAAATGTCAACAAACAATATGCGACAATTCCCATGTTTGTATATCATTTTTTATTTTTTATTTGTTGTGTCAGCTGCCTTGAACATTTTAATTTATTCGCCATGCCTATACACTATATTTAACATACCATATTGACTATTATTCAAGTTCAAGGCATCAGACTATAGCTACTTTTTCTTCGAGTGTAGCAAACGCATTGAGTTGTTTTAAACTGTTGCTCTGTTTTCAGTGAGTGATAAAGTATATTCGAATTGTATTCATTTATTCAAATATGTTTTTCAAATCGATTTGCATCCTCTCTTTCAAGATAATTTATTTTACACTATTTTAATATTAAATAAAAAATATTTTGAACATTAACTTAAATTCCTGACTCTTTCAAAAAAGTGCATGCAGCAGTCGGATACAATATTCTAATTTGCTTTATATTTATTTATTTATTTATTTAACGTTTTGCCTGGAAATGAGAATTTTTTGTTTGCTGATAAAAAAAAAAAAATAAAAATATCATTCAAGCCAAATTACACCAATAAAAAAATACTTAAAAGTAAAGCAAACGGAAATATGTTTAAGCATTTTATTTTAGTTATAATTGCATTGGAACTAGTAATAATAAGTAAATGGGTTCAAAGCAATTGAGTTTATTTATTATTGCTATAAATATAAAACAATATTTTTATGCCCAAAATAAGTAAAAATTCGATAAGTGTCGTAGGTAAGTACAATTTAAATAAGTGCAAGTTATCGTATACATATCTATCTGTACTACAGTCGAGCTTCCGTATAACGAACCTCAGGGGGATAAGAAAAAACTTCTTTTTGGATAAAAAGTTCTTAATAAAAAAAGTATTTTTGATTGAAATATAGAATATATAATTGCACGTCAGTTCATTACATTGAAGCTCGGCTAGCACAAAGTGGGGAAAGTTGTACAGGAGAAATAACAGATTCTCGATTGCTCCGTAAATGGAATAGTTCAGCTGGACTTATTGCCGCTCTCCTTGATGTTAGAATTCGCTGTGCTCAAAGCTAAATGCTTCATTTTTTTTTTAATTTTTTGTTTTTGATTTTTTTTTTGGCATGCATTTGAGATTTCAGAAATATAATACTTTGTCTTTTATTGTTTTATGTTTTTGTTTATAGATAAAAATAAATGTAGGAATTTCGAGTTAATTAATAACTTTTTAAGCTATCAAAATTTCTTTTTAACTAACCGAAATGCCAAATGCTAAGGGTTTTGTATTTAACTAGGATTTGTGACCATTGCCGCTAGTTAAAGTACCGTTAAGTGGTTGCGTCTCCAGTTCTTTGGCCGTCTCCAGATACGCATCTTTTGACACCTTCTTGCCGAAGCGCTCGCCATCGGCAATCGTCTCCAGCATCGGCTTGTTGAGCGTCTCGGGCAGCAGCAGCGACAGGAAGCCAGCAACCAGCGAGAGTGTTCCATAAATGACCAGCGGCATCGGCGGCCAGATGCTGGTCAATGCATTCAGATACGGCGCCAGCATGCCCGTCAATCGGGACACCATAGAGGCGGCGCCCATGCCCACGGTGCGCACCACAGTAGGGAACTGTTCGCTGGAGAAGAGATAGATGGTGCCGTACGATCCGGTGATGGCCAGTTTGCCAACCATGGCACAAGTCACAATAAGCCAGTGCATCTGGCGGGGCACAACGATGGTCAGCAGAAGGCTTGCACCAGCAACCAGCATGCAACCGCAGAGAATCGAGCGACGTCCCCACCGGTTGAGTGTTAGAAGGAGAAAGCAATAGGCGGGTATCTCCACCGCTCCGGAGATTAGGAAGTTCAGCAGGACGTTGCCACCCAGATCGTTGGTGCTCCAGGAAAGGCCATAGTAGACGCCCGTGCAGACCAACCAGTCAAAGAAGATGACCAATGTCTTGCGGCGAAGATTCGGATAGTGCAGAAGATCCCAAACAGAGGCTGGCCTTGCGTCTTCCGCCTTGAGTTCCTGGTTGCCGCCGGCAACACCCTCGTCGAGGAGCACATTCAACGCCTCCTTGGTTATGTCCACACGATTAAAGCGTGCCGCCTTCTGAATCACTTCAATGGCCTGATCCTTGCGTCCCTTGGACAGCAGCCAGCGCACAGATTCGGGTACAATCCAATAGTAGCACATAAACAGGACGCCCGGCAGCGTCAGGGCAATCTGCAGCCAGCGCCAATCGTGTATAAAGTAAGCAAACGCCGCCGTCAGCATATAGCCCACCGCGAAGAACATCATAACAAAGATGCCCGCATAGAGACGCTGGGAGGGACCAACCATTTCCATGGCTATCACATAGGCCACCAGGAATACGCCCGACGTGGTGGCGCCGACAATTAATCGAGCCAGCGTATAGCTAAAGTATTCCGGTGCAATGCCAGCCATAATGCCAAATATGACCTGAATGACCAACGAGGCAAAGAAGATGGGCTTCCTGCCGTACTTGTCGCTCAGCTGGCCAAAGATGATGCTGCCCAGCAGGACGCCCAGCATGAACATCGAATCGCTGGTGGCAGCCAAAAATCCGCGACCGCAAACCAAATCGAATTCTGTGACTGCACTATTCTCATACTTGGACCGATCGTAGATATATCGGCTGCAGCTCTTGGTTTCATTGCTCGCTCGATGATAGCTGCCGTTGATGAGCTCGAGCTCGTAGTACTCGCAGCTGTGTTCCGGCGGATAGGCAAGTTGCTTGAGCTGCGCCGGCAACTCATAGCTGCTGCCATTTTGCGGATCCGTGGGCAGGGCGCAGCGGAAGTCCGGCTTGGCTAGCAGAAAAACGCCGGCGAGCTTGTGAAATGCCACTGGCATCGATGTGAGACAGATCATCATGTAGATAATCTTTTGGTAGCGACCAAAACCGCCCAACTGCACGATAACCTCATCGTACCCCATTTTTGTTTAGATTTTTCGAATGTTTTTTTCCGCGTCGCGCACTTGCTCCAAACGCGGCTGGTGAATCACTGAAGGCTTTCTATTATGCTTTTATTGCGTATGCGTATCTCGTGATGTTTGGCGAGCGAGCGAATTATAACGTGTACTTTGTACTCTCACGCACACACACACGCACACAGATTGCGCGAGGTGAGAGAGCAATTATGTTGAAAAATAATAAGCAACACGTGTTGCCGAACTGTTTCTAATGGATGCCGGATCTGACGACTCGGCCAAAGATGTCTGTGTCTGTCGGCGGCGGCGCAAGTAATAAAACGAATTGTTTTAACCGGCGTATGGAATTTGCAAATGCGTCAGCTTTGGTAACCGAAATGAAACTAAAGCTGCACGCTTGAAGGCCAGGCTAAGACTGAAAATATAATAATGCTGACGATGACGATACCTTGCGATAGCTTCTGTCCCATATACACAACATACACATACATATGCATATGCACATATGCACATATGCATGCCCAAATCAAACGAGTATCCATCATGCATATTGCCAGACAGCTGCTTTTTCACACACACACACACACACACTAACTGTCGCTCTCTCGCTCTTTGGGACTCCTCAGTGAGGCGCTCTGTTTGCGTGTGGGAGAAATTATATCCAGCATATTAGAGAAACAGAGAGAGGGAGAGAGCGTATGCAGTTTCTCTGGCAACAACTGAGCAACCCCAAAGCAACATTAGAGGTAACAACAATATGAAAGAGTCTTTGCACTGGCCAATTGACGTGATGATGACGCATAATTGAAAACAAAAAAAAAGTATATAAACATATATCACATGAGTCCAGATATGTAAATATGCAATGTTCGAGAACTGTTTTCTATATTGAATTATTATTTATTTAGACCAGCTGCCTTCGGAACTGTTCTATAAATAGAATAATATTTTCATATTGTAATATCCATAAGCTGTTTATATTATTGATTTAAACAAATAAGCCAAGTAAATTAGCAAAAAATACATTTTTATTAAATTTTTCGTTCTGGTGCACGGTCCTTAACCTTAAAATCGAATGTTATTGACATTGAAAACAAAGCCAGAAGCCATTTAAACAAAATTATAATAATTAACTTTAAAAACACGTCTTGATGAAGAAGTTTTTTCGATCAAGAATTAACAGACTTAATATTTGTACAGTTGAGCTTCTATATAACGAACTATTCCTTATAACGAATATTCTCAATAACGATGTTTTTTTGTTCCCTTGAGATTTGTTATATGAAAGTTTAAAGATAATTATGAAAAATATTAAAAAAAAAAAAAAAATGATCTTTATTTTTTCCAGCTTTAAATATTTCGTTATGTATCTCAGCTATATGTGTAAGAATTATTTTAATATTTTATTTTCGAAGTTTTTATTTTTTCAAATAAATATTGCTAATCGTTTTTGGGTCGTTTGCATTAAAGGTTTCGATTTCGATTTTGGATATGGATTTAATGGAGCTTTTTTTGCATTGGAGTTCGTTTCGCTTCATATTTCACTTGTGGCTCGTGTCAATTTTTTTTTTTTTTTTTTATGGAAAATCAATTGAGTGGAGAAACATTCATGCATTGGTCCGAGCAATCTCAATAAGACTCAATTAGTTAGCGTAACTCGGGTTGGAAATTTATCTTTTTGCTGCTGTGGCGAATTGAAGCGAAAGCCATGAGAACGGGTTATAAGAACGAGGGGGATGCTCTGGATCAGCAATTAACCGCTTTATTGATTTGTTTTTTTCTGCTTTGTATGGAAATATGCCGACTGGGGGTTATCTGAACTTTGGCTAAAGGATCAACGAATGTTTCTGGTAAAAAGAGGAAACATGAATCCCGCAACATGTTTGCTAATTAACATCGGTTTAGAAACATTTCTGCCAAACATTTGTATCTCAATATGCCAAAGATGTTGATACATGTTGCAGCATGCTTTGCAACACGTACAGCATTTTACAGCACTCTTTCTGATATATCGATATTTTTGGTTCGCCATTTTGAGTTCGCAATGCGATTGCCATATGTCAAACAAGACATCGCGCGCAGTCGAAATAAAAACATCGAACGCGTCGGGTCGGTGTGCGCACTTAGCGCCGTTATTAGCAAGATCACATCAAATTTCAGTTAATAAACAAAACACTTTATTGAAATACGTCAGGCTAAAAATTGTGTATTTATTATGTTCGGTGGCAGTTTTGCCTTCTGCAGCACACAAAACTGCCAACTGGCGAAAGCAAACAACAATTCTATGGTGCAAGTTTTTTTTTGCTAAACATTCGGCGCGGTTTTTGTGGCCTTTAACTATTTGGCAAAACGGAAAGGGCGGGCAAAAAAAACAAAACTACAACTAGTGACCCTGAATTTGAAGCATAAACACCCGGCAACTCACTCCAGCGGAAGCAGCAACAGGTAAGCGCAACGGACTTAAATAAAAACAAAATCAACAATTCGTGTATTTGGCCTTTCGGCGCGTTTTCAACCTGTGTGAGTGAGTCTTGTTTGCTCCGTTTAGGCCCTCGTTCGTATTCGTTGTATGTGTTCTGCAGCGTTGGCGTTTTTTTTTTTCGTTGCACTAAGCAAAATGAATCGATACAAGAGAAGCGAAAAGAGCACTAAACGTGACCATGAAATGGGCGCAGTCGCGACATCCTCGCTTCCTCGCGCATTCACCCCCCCAACAGACAAAAAAATTCACCACCAGCCGCATCAGCAGCTGTCTCACCCACACACACATGCACAAATGTGCTATATATAGAGAGAGTTTAATGTCAAGAGGCATCATAAAGTAGAAAAAGATGTGCTTGGTGTTGTTGCTCGACGCAGGCGTACATAGCCATTTTAATTGGAAATGGAAGGAGCCGTCGCTTATTGTTGATGCCAAGCACATTTCGTTAATTATATATTTGTACGTTTCATGAAAATGAGAAAAGCAAAGACGTGACAAACTCCTTGCGCTTGCATTTTGCTTCTTCAATGGCGCTTCTCAACTACAGTGCAAGTCAACTGTTTGCCAACTGTTTGATATTGTATTTGGCGCTTCGTTGTTTGATTGTCTTTGAAAGGTTAATCCACACAGCCTTCGATCTGTGGTGAATAAGTCGAAACAGGCAAAAAAATTTGTTGTAGTTGCTGCTTCAGTTGTGAATGCTGCTCAGCATGTGGCCGCCCTAACACTTGCAAAACCCACCAAAACACACACACAGACATCCGAACTGAGTAAACAGATTTTTAGAACGTGCATTTTCAAGCCAATTAACGGGTTTAGCTATTCAACAAACAACAAAAAAACACACCTTTTTATATATATGTTTTTTGGTACTAAACCTTATTGCTGTCACCCTCCAAGCAACCGCCCCGCCCGCCCTCGTCTGAGTGGTGGAGGGAAGGCTTGGGCAGGGAGAGTTGCACGCGCCACAGCTGACAGCGACACGACTCGACTCGTTCGCAATGCGATCGCCAATTGTTGTTGCCACACATCCTTTGTCCTTTGTCATGCGCGTCCAACAGCTGCCAGCCGAAAAAAACAAGAGAACAAACAAATGTTGGTCAGATAACAATATAGGGTTTGAGATGCGTGAGATGCTCGTTAACCCAAGACCGCCCCGTTTGGTTAGTTTAATTCACGCCGAGCCCATTTAAAGTGCCTTGCTTTAGATACAATTTGCATATAATAAAAGTGAAAAAGCGAAAAAAAACAACAGCTGAAGAGTGAAAGTTTGTGGATTTATTGCTGTCTTTGTTTCTTAGAGTTTAAGATTTGCATAAACATCTTATCGTATTTATGTTTTTGCATCTTGGTTGCGTTTCGTATGCCGTCCGACAATTCCGAAATGGATTTACCTAATCGCAGTAAGGAAAAATAAATATTCTTCTCATAACATAATGATCAGTAGATCCAGAGATTACCCCCGAAAAACTTCACTTACTTAACCTCTTTACAATTTTAGTTAAGATTGGTCATTTCTACCTGTTATATATATACATATATACTCAAGTTTCGCAAGTTAACTCAGAATAGATTGTTTATCAATTTGGCATTCAAGAAATTTCAACAAAATAATTAATAGCCTACATACGTTTTTCACATTGAAAGTTTAATAATTTGGTTTTTTGCAGGTTGAAAAGTGTTTCTTGACAAACTTTTTGTGTCAGCTGTATTTCTGTTCGTAGCTAACTAGTTTCGAGTATCTGCATGAATGAAAGATAATAAGATTAGATTAAAATGAACAGATAACAAAAATAATGCACAGTTTTAGCAAGAGAAAATATTATCAAGCCTAGCATAAACCACAAAGTCAATGACTTTTACAAATAATTTATTTCAGTTTGTGGAAAATAAAAACAATTTTGTTTTGTGTTTATACATTTTGATTGAAAACTCTCAAGCCAAGAGTTAACATCTGCGAACAGCTGGAAAAACAAGAAAATATTATTTTTATGCATTTATTTGCTCTTTACTTGGGGGTAAAAAGATGTGTCCCGAAGTGCACTTTGGGGTTTTTACTGTACATCAGATTTGTGACAGGCAACAACAACACTCCAGCGAGTGGGGGGGCCGCCAACTGGATCTCATCTGAAGCAAAACATATGGAAAGGCAGGGAGAAGAAATGTTGTTGGTACCCCAGTGAATTTGACGGCAAGTTGATGCCTGTCGGCAATTTTTGTGGAAAGAGGGAAATGGCTAACGTTAATTGTTTTTTTAATGTTGACTGTTTTTCCTGTTTTCCAGTTTTTGCTTTTGTTTTTTGGTCAATTTTTATTTCAACACTTTTGTGTCTGCATTAATTGGTTCCACTTGCTCGACGTTTGACTATCATCGACAGCAAGTTTTCGTAAGTCATTGAACCCAGCTAAAACCCGTCGCAAAGCAGGATAAAATGCTGCTAGAAACAAAGCAACAATATCAAATCTTTATTGTTGTTGGTGCTAATAATGCGACCTGCATTGTTTTTTTTTTGTCCGAATTAAACCAAAAAAAACAAAAATCAACTCGTTTTGGCGCATGCGCAGCGTTTTGTAAGCTGCTTTACGGTACAGTGAACTCTGCCCCGTTAGCCAAGTCTACTAAAGTCATGTTCCTGTGACGTTTGGGCCATAAATTTAACAGCTGCCCCGAGTTGTTGCATAGTGTAACGCAGCGTAATTGCTATTTGAGCATTTCCTCTGCATTTTGTGCTTTTGTTTGTGGCTTATTCCAAGCCGAAACTTGGCGGCGGCTAGTTAACCCGAGGATGACTCATCAACAAGCTGACAGTATTGTTGAGCTGGGCAGCTGGGACAAACAAGTTGAACTGGTTGTTCACTTGCTACTTGGTTTGAAAGAAATCCGTGCAAAACACATATCCGCAGATGCATTCGAAATCGTTAACCTGCCACATGCCGCATGCCACGTTGCACCGGTTACGGTGGTTGAACTTGATATTGTAGCAATACCATTTTAAACGGGTTTGCTTTTGCAACTTTAAGGCCATTGCCATAGTTAGAAGCGTTCTCGTTTTAAGAATCTTCCTGAAATTCTTCAGTTATCCTAACTGTGTTAATTTAAATGTCGCAAGTTCTTGGCATTTTTGTTTCCTTTTTGCCTCTGTTGGTGTCGCACTTCTCTGCATTAACTTCTTTATGGCAAATGTCGCAATTATTACACAATTTTCGTCGTCACGACTCAGTTTTTGTTGTCTTATTTCTTTGGTGGCACAAGCAACTGAATTTGTTGAAGAATGGCAAGCAAGTTTCGCTTAGCTTTGGGTTATGAAATTATGGCAATTGTTTGGCTTTATTTTTTTTGATTTTGTCTGCATGCAATCTTTTTGCTGAATATATATACATATATGTATGTGCGCAGGGAAGTGCAGCGAATTTTGTAAGCTAACAAAAGAAATGGGCCAAAAGGCAGTGCCAATGAAAGGGAAGCAAGAAAACGCCAGTTTCGCAACGAATGTCACGTGTTATTGAAAATCGATTAACGTATTTGTTAGCTTAGAGTCAAAGCATTGTTCAAATGAAAATGAATTTCGTAGCAAATGAATCAGTTTCTATATCAAATTGATCCGATTATCGTTTCAATGCCTCAAAAAATAAACTAATTTTCAATACTGATATATTTTTTTTCATTTTTAATCCAAAAACAAACCCTACTGGGTTGCGCCCATCTGTTGAACCGTTCCATTACATATCTATTTAACCTATGTTTTCATTTTTCTTTCTGTTTTTCGTTGCGCAATGCAACAGAATACATAACAAAGCAAAAAAAAAAAAAAAACAATAGACACATAACGAACGAACAGTGAATAATTATTAATCATTCAGAGTCAACGGCACTTGCTGGCCTGACCAGGGCCTAGGCCTTTTGTTTGGCTCGGTGGTTGGTGGTCAACCGGAAAGTGTGTGTAATGCTTGCAATGGTAGAATGACTATCATCAAATAGCCCTTTTGTAAACACACTAACAAACAGCAATTGCAGCCATGCCATAAACAAATGTTTACTTTATCAGTTTGAATGTTAGGGTAATATATTGTACACCAAAAAGTAATCTGGTCTGCATGCAAATTTTGTATTCAAATTTCATGATTAATATTACCCACAAACCAAATAGTTGCGGTTAACATACTCAAATGGTTTATTTGTTTTAATAAAAATTCGAAAAAAAGAAAGTAAAAAGAAATTTCCCAATTGTCAGGTGTGGGGTTCGAACCCACGCTCTCTCTCGAGAACCAGAGCTTAAATCTGGCGCCTTAGACCGCTCGGCCAACCTGACTTGTTGAACGAGACTGTCTAAATGCGCTTCATAAGCAACACCGTCGGCATTGCCAATGACAGTTTTCAGGTACATACGTTCGTGTCTTTTTTCTCACACGCACACATATGTATACATATATGTTGGTGCGCCAAGGGTGCGTGTTTCATTGTATGTGTTAAAGCAAGCATGTTGCAATGCATGTAGGCGGGTGGATTTTATGTGCTACATTAGAATTGTTAGTTTAAAGAATATATTTTTTAATTTTATTTAACATGATTCGCAATTACAAATATATGTATGTGGCTATTTTTAGATCACGCTCTCCCTCACATCAAAGGCGCTTTTGCAAATTTGTTGTTGATTAAAAAAAACACTAACAGCAAACAGCTGACGAGTGTAACATGCTCATTTGTCTCCCTCTGCCTCACAACGAAACTCAATCCTCGCTCCTCACACACACAGTACAGCGCGAAATGTTCTCCCATTCTCTGACGCTTATTCTAACGTCTGTTTTACATAAAAAGCTTTGTGTAAGCTTTTTGTACCTGCCTTTGTGTGTGGGGGATCTTATGCTAATTAATCATTTGCTTGAAATTTTGCATTTGCTCTTGTATAGAGCTCGTATCGAAGCGCCCTCTGAGTCTCTCCCTCTCTCTCGCTCTCAAGCAGCTGTTGCGCCTTTGAACTGTGAAGCACTCAATTTGGACATTTTCTGAAACCGGCATCAATTATACCGGAAGTTGTTGTGTCATGCCAAGCTTCGTTGCAATATATATAATATACATATGTATGTATAAATATATTATTGTTGTGTCTGAGTGTCTATTGTGCGTCTTCATTGTGCTTCCTGGTGGCGACTCCAGCAGCACTTCAAGCGAAATGTTGCCATTGTTTTGGTTGCTTGAATTGGAGCATAAACACAAAATGTGGCAGCTGCATAGGGCGCTAGCAACTGGCACGCAAATGGAATTATTACTGTGCCACCCACTCACACACACACACACGCACACATTGTGACTGTGGATTCGGCGCAGTCAATGCGCTGCTGCTATGTATATCGTATATCGTTAACGATATGCGATGCGCAACAACAACCCCGAAATAATGTAAACGGTAAACACGACATCCTGTGCTCGGTTTCGTTGAGCCACAGAATCCGCACAGAAAACGCATCAGTGCAATTTGTGAGTTCGTTGATTGCAGTCGTACGTAATTGCATCGCACGAGGTTCGCTGGTGGGTCGGCTAATTCGTTCGTTCGTTCGGGGAGGGGTGTCGAAAGAACTCGGTTACTGGGTGAAAACGTCAAACGACAGCGACAGCAACAAAAAAAACAACGAAAACATCAAACTTACATATTTATCATCGAATGCAGTCAACACAACACGTATACGAAAAGTTTGCCAGCTACGCCGATTATTCACATACAACCAGAAACAGACACAAGTAAATGTATGCATGTATGTATGTATGTGTGTATACTGAGCATATGGCGCAGCAAATCTGCATTTCTCAATCTCCAGCTAATCTGTTGTCGATGAGATGATGATGATATGTTGGCGCGTAATGTAGGTCAGCATAGTATAGTATGCAGCAAATTGTGCAATAAAGTTTCCAACTTTTCCGCAAGAAAATCTAATTAATGCATTTGCTGCAGTCGTCGCTGCGAAAAGTGAAAACGGAATTCTCGCTTTGAAAATTATCCAACAAAGCCAAGCTAAGCCAAAGCAAAGCACGAAAGTGTAATTGGTGAAAAGTGTTTAATCGATAGTGAAAATCAAACAAGAAGGAAGCAGCTGCTGCCAAGCCAAAATCATAATAAACAACAACAAAACACACACGTAACGGTTTCAAACCCAAGTCAACCTCCTCACACACATACATAAATACTTCTATATATATAACGCCTTTAGTCAAAGTGCACTCAACTGCAATTTTGCAGCACCCCTCGTGTGAATCCTTGTTGACTCAACCCTTTGGCCTTAGTGCATTGCACTGCAATTAACTCATTAAGACACACACACACAAACATACACACAACATCAAATATGGATTTCTATACCAATAACAAAGAGGGACATGATCCCAATTTTGGTGAGTCAAATAAATTAAATGATTTATTGTCATAATTTTATCTTTTACCAATTGGTTATAAATTGTTGCAATTATATTTTGGCTAGTTAATAATAATAATTAAGAAGCAATCTGCATTCGAGCTTAAGATTCATCACTGAAATTTGTTATCCATTGTTTTTCCAAAAATAAAATATTTATATAAATATTTATTGTGGTAATAATCATTAAAAGGGTTGATTAACCGAAACAGCAATCTTTAAACCGAAACAATGGAATTTTTGGCTACTGACAGATAACACCTGGCTAAAAGTGCATTGGCCCAAAAATAAAACATGTCCGAACGACCTTCAGACGCGTTATAAACGATAATGAGAGTCTAGGAACTTTGGTCATATAAAGATATATAGAAGTAAATCGCAGCAATTTGGCAAATGCTTAAGCAAATGAACCAGACAGACTAGCACGAAAAACCTAGGCACGCAACCCTTAAATCATGGCTGATTCACTAGCGATGTACCGATGATATCATCACCCACCCAACCACCCACCGCACTCGACAAACGAAAAAAACAACAAACAAATCAGAGAGAAAGAAAAGTGAGAGAGCTTCTGCTTCTTTGGCTAATTGGACCTTTGGACCTGGTCGGGTTACGCGCAAACGAGACCTGGTCAAGAAATCAGACCGATAAGCCGCTTTCTACGCTATGCTACGTGCCACAACTAACGCTGATGCAGGTGCCATCCATCCATTTACTGAGCACACACAAAGGCCGCGGCTTCACATTTCATAAGCCTTTTTAAGAACATCGTCTACCGTTTTGACTTGACATGACTTTGCTGTTTCCCTGTTTAACTGTCGACATGTGAAGAAGAAACCTTCGTCTGTGTGTGAGTGTGTGTGTTCTTGCCACCTTGTCCATTGTCAATGTCGCCCCATCAAGTTGCTGCCACACTTGGCTGCCTGCCCTGAGACTCGGTTGCTTTGAGACGTTGCACGAAGATTGTCTTGCAGCCCAGCAACTTCTCTGCATCTCTACGTAAACGGCCATCAAATGTGGCATTCATCTCACACACACACACACACTTAAATCTCCCTGCTTCTGCTCATAGGCAAACTTCATTTATGTATGATTTTTTTTGTTGCTTTTTGTCTTTTGCGCAATTTGCAATTTATTCCGACGTCTTCAGACAAATTGTAGGCACAGAGGCGACTACGCCAAGGCGTCATCATTGCTCTTCCCGATGTGCATACAAAAACAAGTTAGGAACAGCATAAATTTCCGCACCGCGACTTAGTGCATACCCTTTACCCATTCTATTGCATCTTGCTTAAATATCTGCACATTTTACAGGGTATTTCAAACTGCAATGGGACTGTGGCTGTGTCTGCTGGTTTTTTCACTCTCTGCATTATCAAGATTATGTTAAATTGTCGGTAAAATTGTTGTTAATTTGCCATGCACATTATAAAGCGATTTCTCAGAGCCATATACTGAGGCTAAGTTCCACATTCATTTCACAAACGGGGCTAATTGTGATAGATACATTGCAGTTAATGGGTCTTTTCGATTATTTACCGATATCAGCATTAAAGCGTTTCTCAATTCATTCTAAAAAATAAGTCTTATATGTAAGCAGACACTCGGTGATATCTTAATGCCCAACGCTGAATGCTTGAAAGAGTCAGTTGGGGGAAAGAAAACAATTCGTGACGCATTCTTTCCGGCACGAAACATTTAGAATATGCAAAGAACTGTTGATAAATTTGATATGCCAACAGCTTTTAAAGAAGAATCTTTAAATTTTAAACATTTGGTATGTAAAAATCAAACCTCCATCAAAGTCTTGTTATAAGAATTATGAATAACACCCACTACAACTAATTTCTCCCGCACACAAACGTTGAACCTACAAAATAAAACTCACTTAACAATCATTTAATAATTTAGCACTTTTGCAAATGTCAACTAAATTTGTGCGGGTAGAGAAAGAGACAGAGAGAGAGAGAGAGATCTCATTGTTTTGCATTGTTCTACCGAAAGGCCCAGCAGTTAAATGTGGGAAATGAGAGCTGGGTCTAATTGAGTGCAAAACCGAGCTTCAAGCCGAACAGAACCGAACACATTAACCCAGCGAACTCAATAAGTAAATGAATTTCACCTTGATAATTTTTAGCGTCATTGTCTTGGTTACCTTTCCCCCCACACTAGATGAAAGAGGTACAAATTATAATGAGCGGCGGGGTTAAGAGAGACGTTGTCGTAAACGAGAACTTACTTTTTCGTAGTTGCTATTATTTTGTTTTGTTTATATGCGAGTTGTCAAGCAACTGGGTCGACATCGTTATGGGTCGGTCACTCGATTTGTCAACACCTACACGGTTGGCGGAGCTCTGCTTATCAACAGCACGACGCCCGTGAGTCAACCCATGACCAAGAAAGGTAACCAGCAAATAATAGACAACAACAACAAAAATTGGATATGTAAAAGAAGAAGCAGAAATTGACACAAGTCGACAACGTCGGCGTATAAAGAAAGAACAATAACCAGAAGTGAGTGTCAGTCTCTGTCTCTCCCTCTCACACTGTGTCTGCGGCACAGGTAAACTGAACTGCCATAAAACACCGGCCCGGCCCGGCCTGACTCGACTCCGACTGGCAGCAGAGCGGCAAAACGACCTTAATGACTGTTACTTAGAGAAAGAGAGGAAGTTGAAGAAAGATAGAGAGAGAGTAACAATCATAGAATCGATCACATCTTCTTAGAGATGTGCATGAAAAATATCACGGATTTGTTATTCATGTAACAATACTAATACTTATGTATCTACAAAAAGCAATTATTTGTACGTGCTCTCGTGACACGAAGTCACGACACGGTTCGCACTCAACGCTGCCAGTCGTAGCTCACCTGGCTGTGATCGCCCGTTCAGTTGCTCAGTTGCTTGTGTGAACTCTGACTACGCAGTTCGCAGTCAGAGAGCAGAGCGTAGTTTGTTACCAGCTAACTGTTTAATTGTGTTAGTATTAGTGTTGACGGTAGTTGATAAGATTTTTCGTTTTGATTATTATAGAAAAAACCCCAATTAATTCTTGCTAAATTTCAACATTTTGCTTGCAGTGCGAAAAATGTTGGAGGACACCCAGCTAGTTTGGGTGAGGGATCCTGTGGATGGATATATACAGGGTCGCATTACTGAAATCGGCGCCAAGGAGTTTGAGGTCACTCCCATCGACCGCAAGTTCCCCAAGCGGGCGTGTCACTGTGATGACATCCACTCCTCATGCGATGGACCCCAGGATCACGATGACAATTGTAAGTAATCGCAGACACAAACATTTACACACATACATATGTATCACATATGTATCATACATGCATACATATATTAATGATGTGAGTTTTGTATTTGTGGCTTTCGGGCTTTATCTTTTGTTTAGCTTGTGTTGTGAATAGAATGTGGTTACATAAAAGTATAGAATGAAAAAAAAATGAGGAACGAATTGCAGCTGAGAAAAATGTTAATAACAAAAACTGTCAACTTCCGTCCGTTGCTAAAAAGTGTAACTAAAATGTTAAGATAGATAATATCAAACGCTAAATTGCAACAGCTCTTTGTATTACTTATTAAATATAGTCATACTGTTATCTGCATTGTTTAGAATAAATAGCTACTTTTCTAAATATACGAAGCAGAACGAGATAAACCGTATTGTTATGCGATTGTTGATCAGCTAAGATAATCGGTTCCAGGCATAATTGTGCAACTTTCTGCTAGGGGGAAACTCACGTGCTGTATGATGCTCTACTTTGTTTGAACATCATAAACCTCTATTGTACAGCTACTTTTGAGTAAACATTAAAAAATCTTGTTCTGATCGTTAGCTACGCTTGCGTGAAGCACTTAAACATAAACCCCGACCCGACACGAACTCCAACTCGAGTGAAAGTTAACTTGCACCATTAAAGCATAAAAGCACACATCATTTAATGCATGTACCAAGAATTAAACAACAACTTACTTACTCCAATTTCCAGGTGAGCTTATGCTGTTGAACGAGGCCACATTTCTGGATAATCTGAAAACACGTTACTACAAAGACAAAATCTATGTAAGTTGCTCAAAGCTCAATAACCAAAATCAACTAATAAGGGCTTTTTATTTTATTTTGCCTGCAGACATATGTGGCTAACATACTCATTGCCGTAAATCCTTATCGTGAGATTAAGGAACTCTATGCACCAAATACCATCAAGAAATACAATGGACGTTCGTTGGGTGAACTGCCACCGCATGTCTTTGCCATTGGTAAGTGACGGATTGACTGATTGATTGAAATTCTTAACTCGTTGACACTATTCCTTTTTAATAGCGGACAAAGCCATTCGGGATATGCGCGTCTACAAACTATCGCAGTCGATTATTGTCTCGGGCGAATCGGGTGCGGGCAAAACCGAGTCTACGAAATATTTGCTCAAATATCTATGCTATTCGCACGACAGCGCCGGTCCCATAGAGACCAAAATACTGGATGGTAATAACTTATATTTTCTAATATAATTTGTTGACTAAACTAATTACTTTTCGTTTAGCCAATCCCGTGCTGGAGGCTTTTGGCAATGCAAAGACAACGCGCAACAACAACTCATCGCGTTTTGGTAAATTCATTGAAGTGCACTATGATGCCAAATGTCAAGTTGTTGGGGGCTATATATCCCATTATTTGCTCGAGAAGAGTCGCATTTGCACGCAGAGCGCCGAGGAGCGCAACTATCATGTGTTTTATATGCTCCTCGCCGGTGCTCCACAGCAGCTGCGCGACAAGCTGAGCTTGGGCAAGCCGGATGACTATCGCGTAAGCCAATAAGTCAGTCACAATTGTTTGTTCATTATTTAATTTTCTATTCTCTCACTTGCAGTATCTGTCCGGTTGCACGCAGTACTTTTCCAATGCCAAGACTGAGCAGCTTATACCCGACACCCAGAAGTCAAAGAGTCATCAGAAGAAGGGACCACTTAAGGATCCCATTATTGATGATTACCAGCACTTTCAGAATCTGGATGAGGCACTGGGTCGCTTGGGTCTCTCAGCCACAGACAAAATGGGCATTTACACGCTGGTAGCCGCTGTGCTGCATTTAGGCAACATTAAGTTTGAGGAGATACCCGACGATGTGCGTGGCGGCTGTCAGGTGTCGGAGACATCCGAGCATTCACTGACCATTACAAGCGGCCTCCTGGGCGTCGATCAGACCGAGTTGCGTACCGCTCTGGTGTCGCGCGTCATGCAGAGCAAGGGTGGTGGCTTCAAGGGCACGGTTATCATGTGAGTTGATGCCTTTCGAACTGGCTGGTTGATTTGTAAAAACAAATGGTATTCTTTTATTTAGGGTTCCACTGAAGATCTATGAGGCGAGCAATGCGCGCGATGCCTTAGCCAAGGCAATTTACAGTCGCCTTTTCGATCGCATTGTAGCTTTGATCAATCAGAGCATTCCCTTCCAGGCATCCAATTTCTATATTGGCGTGCTCGATATTGCTGGCTTTGAGTACTTTACAGTTAACTCGTTTGAGCAGTTCTGCATCAACTATTGCAATGAGAAGCTCCAGAAGTTCTTCAACGACAACATCTTGAAAAACGAACAGGAACTGTATAAGCGCGAGGGTCTTAATGTGCCGGAGATTACGTTCACGGATAATCAGGACATCATTGACCTGATCGAGGCCAAGTCGAATGGCATTTTCACGCTGCTGGACGAGGAATCAAAGCTGCCCAAGTCTTCGCCAGCTCATTTTACCGCCGAGGTGCACAAGTCCTGGGCGAATCACTATCGTCTCGGATTGCCGCGCTCCTCGCGCCTCAAGGCACATCGGACTCTGCGCGATGAGGAGGGTTTTCTGGTGCGGCATTTCGCTGGTGCCGTTTGCTACAATACGGAACAGTTTATTGAGAAAAACAACGATGCATTGCACGCTTCGCTCGAAGGTCTGGTGCAAGAGTGCGAGAATCCGCTGCTGAAGCTTCTTTTCCCATCGGGTAGCAGCACATCTGTGCGCGGCAAGCTAACCTTTATATCCGTCGGCTCGAAGTTCAAGACGCAGCTGGGTGAGCTCATGGAAAAGCTCGAACAGAATGTAAGTCCCACAAATATATAGTATATATGTATACATAATTAATTATTATATGTCTTCAGGGCACCAATTTCATACGTTGCATTAAGCCCAACAGCAAAATGATTGATCGTCAATTTGAGGGCTGTCTGGCGCTGGCGCAACTCAAGTGCTCCGGTACAATATCGGTGCTTGAGCTTATGGAGCACGGCTTTCCATCGCGTGTACTCTTCGCTGATCTCTACAGCATGTACAAATCGGTTCTACCGCCAGAGCTGGTTTCGCTGCCGGCGCGCACATTTTGCGAAGCCATGTTCCAATCGCTTAACCTGAGCGCCAAGGACTTCAAGTTTGGCATCACCAAGGTCTTCTTTCGGCCCGGAAAGTTTGTTGAGTTCGATCGTATTATGAGATCTGATCCAGAGAATATGCTGGCCATTGTAGCTAAGGTTAAAAAGTGGCTGATACGCTCGCGTTGGGTGAAGTCTGCGCTGGGCGCTCTTTGCGTCATAAAACGTAAGTTTCTTAATGATCATACCGAAAATCTGTAACGATTATTTATGATTTTTCTATACTTTTTTATTAGTACGCAATCGCATCATCTATCGCAACAAATGCGTGTTGACCGCGCAGCGCATTGCACGTGGCTTTTTGGCACGCAAACATCATCGTCCCAGGTACCAGGGCATTGCCAAGATAAACAAAATACGCACCAACACGTTGAAGACAATTGAAATTGCAAACGGCCTTAAACTTGGGCGAGATGAAATTGTTGGCGGTGTGCATGATATTTACAAGCAGATCGATGATGCCATCAAAAAGATTAAGGTATGCTAGCTACTCTGATATAATTTTCACTTTTTAACTAACTTTACTTTACTTTGCTTACAGCATAATCCACGCATAAGCCAACGCGAAATCGACTCCATGTACACGGTGGTCATGGCAAACATGAATAAGCTAACTGTCGATTTGAACGGCAAGCTTAAGGAGCAGCTGCAAGCCGAGGAGCAGGAACGCTTGCGCAAAATCCAACAAGCCCTGGAGTCGGAACGTCGTACCAAGGAGGCAGAAGAGCAACGATTGCGCGAGGACGTTGAAAACAAGCGTCTGTTAGTATTATCATGCGTTGATTGTTATCATAGTTCCGATTTACTAACCATGTGTTGTCTGCATGCACAGAAAAGCCGAGATGGAAACCAGACGCAAGGCAGCCGAAGTTCAGCGTTTGCGACAAGAAGAGGAGGATCGACGTGCTGCATTAGTGCTGCAGGCACAGATGGAGAAAGAGGCAAAGGACGATGCCAAGTACCGGCAGCAGCTTGAACAGGAACGTCGTGATCACGAGCTGGCCATGCGCTTGGCCAGCGAATCCAACGGACAGGTGGAGGACAGTCCACCAGTTATACGCAAGTATGTTAACTATTACAAAAATGCACAGATAGATAGAAAAGAAGTTTTTAAAGTGTACAAGAATAGTCGATTAAACAGAAATTCAATCGTAAGCAATTGGTGCAGGTAAACAGCGGAATGTTAAAACAAAATTAAACTGTTTAGCAAGCCCAATGAGAGCCAACTATAAGTGTTTAAAAACACTCAGAAATCTTAAGATATTCTCGATTCATTTAGATAATTTATTCAGTATTGAGTTTGTACATTGCAGTCTAGATGGATAATTTTTTATAATAATTGAATGTTTTTGTACTATATTGAAAGAAAACAAAAAAAAAACTCACCAACTGTTTCCCTTCCCTTACACGAATTCTATCTCTACACCACAACCACACCCCACACATACAAAAAAAAATAAAAACAAACCAAACAACAACAACACAGTGGTGGTCTGAATGACGCGTCTCCCATGGGTTCCAACAAACTGATCAGGTATAGCACGCTTTATAAATTATTTTCTTTGTTCTTGTATGAAATTAAAATCGTTTTCTTGCTTTTTTCTAAAACGCTTTTACACAAACTAATTGGACTATACAATTAAAAAAAAAAAAAAAAAAAAACTTCTTTACTTCTACTTTACTTTTCTTTGTACAAGTTTTTCACAAGTTGTGTCAAACATTGCTTCGCGATTTTTAAATAAGTGAGTTGGTGCTGGCTTTGAAATCCTTTTAATTCTAACTTAATACCTAATAAATCTTGTATATGTAACAAATGCAGTTATATCATTCATACTAATACAACCATTTGTAATACTGTAATCGAGTAGATTGTCTTTTAACCATAACAAGTACTACATTGAAACCCATCAAAAACTCACTTAGCGTTCGCATTTCGAATCCACCCATGCTTTGTATTCAAACATATTTATATACAGTCTTACTTACTAATCATGTCTTTGATAACTTAGATCGGAGAACGTGCGTGCACAGCAACAAGCACTGGGCAAACAGAAGTACGACTTGTCCAAATGGAAGTACTCGGAACTGCGCGATGCTATCAACACGTCCTGTGATATTGAACTGCTTGAGGTAATCATTGTGTTAAGTGTCTATTTCTAAAATATTATCCCTAATGCTGGTGTGTAATATTGCAGGCTTGTCGCCAAGAATTCCATCGCCGCTTGAAGGTCTATCATGCCTGGAAGGCAAAGAACCGCAAGCGCACCACTATGGATGAGAACGAGCGTGCGCCACGAAGCGTCATGGAGGCCGGTAAGTGTGTTGACAGTGAAAATCTTTTTTGACCTGTGTTGATTTTTATTTTGTTTTTGCAATCTTGCAGCTTTCAAACAGCCACCCATTGTGCAGCCCATACAGGAAATTGTTTCGGCTCAGCATCGCTACTTCCGCATACCCTTCATGCGTGCCAATGCGCCAGATAATAGTAAATATACAATTAAGCACAAACACATATTGCAATGATATTAATCAACATTTTTAACACCCACCATTAGCTAAGCGCGGCTTGTGGTATGCCCACTTCGATGGACAATGGATCGCTCGGCAAATGGAATTGCATGCGGACAAGCCGCCAATTTTGTTGACGGCTGGCACTGACGACATGCAGATGTGCGAGTTAAGCCTGGAGGAGACGGGACTCACGCGCAAGCGTGGTGCCGAAATACTGGACCACGAATTCAATCGAGAATGGGAGCGCAATGGTGGCAGGCCCTACAAGACCCTGGGAGCTAAGCCAAATGGAACGGGCCTTTGAACACAATCAATCACCTAGACGATAAGAACAAAAAAATAACATAAAAATCAAAATTTGTCAGTCAAAATTACAAGCCGAAACAAATATTCTATTATATTTTTGCAAAAAAAAAAAAAGTATTTTAAATTAAACGTTAAATGCTCGAAATGTTGATTGTGTTTTTTTTATATTTTAAATTTTATACAGATAAGGAATTGGTATTTCGAATACGCATTGTGTACAATCAAAACGATAGGTATCGATAGCAATGTTTGTGAATTATGTGATCACTCATTTTATGCCAGGTGGCAACTACGCAGCACGTGTATTTGTTTACCTAAAAACGATGTCACGCAAAACATGGAGATCCCTGGACAATCCGCCGCTATCCGATCCCGTGCTAGAGGTGCTGCAGGATTTTGGCTTTCAGCAAATGACGCCCGTGCAAACAGCTGCAATCCCGCTTCTGCTGGCACGCAAGGACGTTTCCGCCGAGGCAGTTACAGGCAGCGGTAAGACGTTAGCGTTTCTCGTACCCCTGCTCGAAATCCTGCAGCGACGACACAAAGAGACACCTTGGGCTCCCAAGGAAATCGGTGCACTTATCATTTCGCCAACACGCGAGCTGGCACGCCAAATCTCCGACGTGTTGGCCCAGTTTCTGGCACACGAGGAGCTAGAGCATCTAAATCAGCAGCTGATTGTTGGTGGCAAAAGCATTGAAGAGGACATAGCTGCACTAAGGCAGCAGGCACCCTGCATCTTGGTGTGCACTCCAGGCCGCCTTGAGGATCTTTTCCAGCGCAAAGGTGACGACTTGAATTTGGCGGCACGTGTTAAAAGTCTTGAGTTTCTGGTGCTTGATGAGGCAGATCGTTTGCTCGATTTGGGATTCAAGACCAGCGTCAATAACATACTGGGATACCTGCCGCGTCAGCGTCGCACAGGCCTCTTCTCGGCCACACAGACCACAGAAGTAACAGATTTGATACGCGCAGGACTGCGTAATCCTGTACTGGTCACTGTCAAAGAGAAGGCGTCGGTTAATACACCGGCGAGACTGCAAAACTTTTATAAAATCATCGAGCCCGAGCAAACGTTATTGGCACTTATTACGTTTCTACGTTCGCCAACATCTACTGCCGGCAAGGTGATGGTCTTCTTTCCCACATGCGCCTGTGTTGAGTACTGGTCCGAGGTGCTGCCTCCCCTGCTGGCCGAGCGCACCGTTCTGGGCATTCATGGCAAAATGAAGAACAAGCGTGCCAGCGTCGTGGAACGTTTTCGAAGCGAGCAGCAGTCGGTACTGCTCTGCACGGATGTGCTGGCCCGCGGACTCGATGTGCCCGAAATAGACTGGGTGGTGCAGTGGGGTCCGCCATCGGGTGCGTCCAGCTTTGTGCATCGCGTTGGACGCACTGCACGACAGGGCAACGAGGGCAATGCGCTGGTATTCCTGCTGCCCACCGAAGATGCCTACGTTCAGTTTCTGAAACTAAATCAAAAGGTTGAATTGACCGCACTCCAAGAAGAGCCGAAGGCGGAGGAGGAGGAGCCAATTGAAGTGCAGTTGAAATCGATATTGGAAAAAGTGCATGAGCTGCAGAAAACTGACAAAGGGATCTACGACAAGGGCATGCGAGCATTTGTATCCCATGTGCGTGCCTACACCAAGCACGAATGCAGCGCGATTTTGCGGCTCAAGGATCTGGATCTGGGCAAAATGGCCACCGCCTACGGGCTGCTGCAGCTACCACGCATGCCGGAACTGAAAAACTACAAGGGTTCTGGTTTTATTGCGCCCAGCTTTGAGGTCGAACTTGGCAAGCTGACCTACAAGAATGCACAGAAGGAGCAGGTGCGCAAGCAGAAGCAGCAGACTTACGAACAGACGGGCACTTGGCCCGGTAAACACAAGCAGCACATGAAGCGCACCGAGTCGTGGGATCAAACCAAGAAGGCCAAGGTGGATGCCAAGACCAAAAAGGAACTGCGCAAGGCCAAAAAGGAGCGCAAGCGGCAGGCTCTGGCCGAGGCGGGCGGCGAGAATGGATCACAGCGCAAGCGAAAGCAACAATACACACAGGACGAATTGGATGAGCTTGCCAGCGATATTCGGCTCTTCAAGCGGCTCAAAAAAAAGAAAATCACTGAGGAAGACTATGAAAAGGCGATGGGTATTGATGCTGATGATGACTGAGAAACAACTTTTTTATCGTGTACATAATAAAGGAAATTTTATTAAGTTAATTTTGAATTCTATTACTGATTTCTGGTTTTATTTTCAATAGATTTGCAATTGTACTAGAATAATGTATTTATGTTTATTTGGCTGCATCCTGATTTGAAGCGCCCGAAATGAAGACTAATAGCACAACGGGCACAATGTACATCCAGTATTTGGCAAAGAAGCCTCGAGTATCGCGCACCTCGCCTCGCTCCCGGGCCTCGCGCTCCCGTTCGAATTTCTGTATGAAACTGCCCGTGTCCGGGACTGGAGCCAGTTCAGCATGGCGAATAATGACATCGGAGCTGAATGTGTACTCCTTGACTTGTTGGATATTTTCGCTTGAGCAATCAGAGCTTTTTGGCCCAAGATCCTGTGAGGCAGTGATTCCAGTCACGTAGCCATAGGGGTCAAGCGATATCCATATGACATCGTTGAACTGAGCCATCAGCAGGTTGCACGCTTTGCTGGATGTCAAGAAGCGCTGAGTGCTGCCATTGGGATAGGTGACCGTTGCCTTCAAGCGATAGAAACCATTCTGTTGGGCCAAGATCTTTATATTTTCAAGTTCAGCTTCCGTTAATGGATTTTGGTCAACGGTTGATAGGCCCGCATTTAAACTTGGTATGGATATGTTACCACGATGAGAAAAATAATCCGGCTTCGATATGAACACAGAGTGGTGCAAATCAATTGTTACCCAGCTATCATGCTCCAAAACGCTCCCACCGCTCGACAGCAAGCTCAGCAAAACAATTCCCAAGTAGCTCATTTGTAGAAACATTTTCTTTTTTTATTCAATATTTTATGTTGTAGTTGGCTGCACGACTGATTTACGATTTAAATAAACAATTTTTAATACCAATTTTACGAGTTGTTCCACAAATTACTTACGTCTTCTTTATTTAATAACTCATTTAATTGGTGCCCATATGATTTCTAGCTACAAAACTATCGATAGATATGCTTGTCGATTGTGAAAGTAGTGATGCCAGCTGTCACTGTCACCGTCACACTTGCCACATTTGTCGTTTGCGCCGCAAGTTGCAATCGATAAGTTTTAGTAGAGCACACAAATTGGTAACAATTTTGTGAGAGTTTAACAGTTTGTCCGAGTTGTTGGAATAAAGTGCAGTAAAATGGGGAAAACATCAAAGGACAAACGTGATGTATATTACCGCCAAGCCAAAGAAGAAGGCTGGCGTGCACGTAGTGCATTTAAATTATTGCAGATTCACGATCAGTTTTTAATTTTAAATGGTAATTATTGTGAAATTATACACTCGTAATTTTTATATTCAACCGAACTCATATTCAGGCGTGCAACGCGCAGTTGATCTTTGCGCTGCACCCGGCAGCTGGTCCCAGGTGCTCTCGCGTAAGCTCTACGAGCCCTGCCGCACCGATGACGAAAAACTGGCTGTGAAAATTATTGCTGTTGATTTGCAGGCAATGGCACCCATTCCTGGCGTTGTGCAAATGCAGGGCGACATTACACAGGAGAGCACAGCCGAGGCAATAATTGCACACTTTGGCAAAGGCGATGGCCAGAAGGCACAATTGGTTGTCTGTGATGGTGCACCGGATGTCACAGGACTCCACGAAATGGATGAATACATGCAGAATCAGTTGATTGTCTCGGCACTCAGTCTGGCAACTTGTGTACTGGAACCAGGTGGCAAGTTTGTGGCAAAAATATTTAATTTCTCGGAGAACGAGTTGCTCGAGACGCAAATGCGTACGTTCTTCAAACACTTTCACATCTTCAAACCGCCCAGCTCTCGTCCCTCGAGCTATGAAGCGTTTGTTGTGTGCGACGAATTCCGCTTGCCCCCCGGCTACATTCCTCAAATTATAAATCCAGTGCGCGATAATATTAGAGAAATCGCTATGAAAACTGGATCCGAGGTCAACAAACGTATTGTGCCGTACATTGCATGCGGCGATATGAATGGTTGTCAAGATGTGATGCCATTTCAATTTACCGACAAACAAATTGAAGAGGGCTATGATGGTATGATGGAGGAACCCGCTTTCTCTGACCGCACAAAGCTAATACTAGAAGGTTACTATATCGATGAATTTATTAAAAGGAACATACCCTTTGTTTGGACCCACTCCTTGTGGTAGTGATATGAAACTATCTGACTCCAAATGCCTCTCTGAATCAGAGGGAGATTATAGCTTAAAATTATTATTTAAATAAATAAATAATAAAAACGATTCAACATTTTTCAATCTTTGAAAACTTGATTTATATGAACAATTCTTTCTTTATTTGACATGTAGTGTAAAATGGAAACAAAACGTGAGCGACACTTAATTAAAAAGAAATGAATGAATGAAAACTTGAACATATAGTAGTAAAAATGTTTCATGCAGCTCCGTCGACCACAATCTGTAGAATGGTGCGACGCTTGGGATCGTAGGAGAAACCATTGCTACGAAACAGTTCCGATTCGTAAAATGCCTTTAAATTGCTAATATCCAGCTGTTTGGCGCGATCAATTAGGTCGCGCTCCATGATCTCTACATGGGTGGCACTGGGTCCGTCTTTGCAGCGCATGTATGCCAGCTGATCGAGCGTCAGCTGGCGCAATATAAAGAACAATAGCTCCGAGTGATCCTTCTGGAAGGCCAAGTACTTTTGGAATGTGTTGCGCATCTTCTTCATGACGCTGAACTTTTGAGCTTCAATGAAACTCTCGAGCATCATGCGTATGGCCATGCTCACATCCTCTTCCATCACGCTCTCGCGCAGATGCAGGCGCGCATGTGCCTCCGACATGCGGATGACACTTTCGATATGACGCACGGTAATGGGCAACGAGCCAGTTGCAAACGATTCCTGACGCAACTGTGCATACATTTTGGCAATCTTGTCCTCGTCTATATTCTATAAAGAAATATTTGTTAAAATGGAATATGGCATTTAAGGTAATCAGCAAACTTACTGTAAGTTTGGGTCGAATATTTTCCTTGGCATAGACAATGTACTGGCGCAGCAGATCTTGTGGAATATCATCGATAGTCTTGAGCTGCGGCTCCTCGAGTTCGGGTTGCGCCTCTTCGCTGGGATGATGCTTCATATGCGAATGCACCACAAATTTGGCCAACTGCTGATCCTGCATGGGATCAAACTCATCTTTGACCACACACAATATATCAAAACGGGACAGAATCGGCTCCGACAGATTCACATTCTCCGAAAAGGTCATCGAGGGATCGTAGCGACCTCCAATCGGATTGGAGGCGGCTATCACTGTGCAGCGCGCCTGCAGCGAGGTAACAATGCCTGCTTTGGATATCGATATCGACTGCTGTTCCATAGCTTCGTGTATGGATGTGCGATCCTGATCGCTCATCTTGTCAAACTCGTCGATCAAGCAGACTCCCTGATCGGCCAGCACCAAAGCACCAGCCTCCAGTGTCCATTCCTTGGACACGGGATTGCGGCGCACATAGGCCGTTAAGCCCACTGCGCTGGCTCCTTGGCCGGTGGTGAAAACCGCGCGTGGTGCAATCTTCTCCGTGTATTTGAGGAACTGCGACTTGGCCGTGCCCGGATCACCGCAGATGAGCATGTTGATGTCTCCGCGCACTTTGTGCTTGTCGCCGGGATTCTTGGACTCACCACCAAATAGAGCCAGAGCCAGGGCGCGCTTGATATAATCATGGCCATAGATGGATGGCGCCATGGACGCAACAATGCGATCGGCGATGCGAGGATCTTTGCTCAACTTTTGTATGGTGGCGATGTCCTCATCTGTCAGAGATTGCACCACCTGCTTGGAGTCCTTGACAACCATATGGTTGGCAATGATGACCGTGGCAAAGACAGGAAAGCCCTGATCTGTGTTCAATGAACCATCATAGTTGTTGGTGTAAATTCCAGTTACTTCCAGTTCATCACCCGGTTTGCATTGATCACACAGATCGGACAGCAGAATGACATCTTTGCTGCGTGGAATACGGCCGGCAGGTATGCGTCCCGGCGATTCCTGTAGCGTTACCTTTTGATAGTTGCGGTACAGCGTCTGTTCCATGTTAATCGAGAAGGGTCCGGTGCTCTGGCACTCCGGGCACGAGCCTGGCTTCACCTCGGTGTTTTGTGACTGCACGAAGGGACCCAAAACATAGCCGCATTTGACACAATCGAATTTAACCACGGACAGCTGCGGCAGTACTCCAGTGGTTGCTGTTACAACGCCCAGGGTGCGCACCAGCTGATTCAGATGCAGTTTGCGGAATGTGCGTAGCTCCTCGATCAGCGGCAGCTCCGAAATGCGCACATGAATCTCGGTGGTGACGCGCTCGTACGTGGGAAAAATGGACAGCACCATGTCCTTGGCGACTTTGTCGAAAATTTCGAGCATCTGGAAGGGCGCCTCGGGCAAGAAGTAGGCGAGCACATGCTCCTTATTGGCCAAATCCGTGTAGGACACAACAAACGAGGATTTGTTTTGCTCACACATGCGACGTATGCGATCCCGATACGTATAGGCGCCACGTTCGTCCGCGAAGGTGCGCAGGAATGATTGAAAACGATTGGCGATCTCGGTGCGTGGTCCAAGCATGCTCACCCACTCTTTGGTCGAGTGACCTTTGGTGTCTTCCAAGTTCTCAATGGACTCGATCATTTCAGTATCCTCAACCTCGCCGACAGCGGCCTTTTCGCCAGCACGTCGCTTGGCCCGCGGACCCACATCATCCTCGTCGTCATCTGACTGACCAAAGCCTAAATCGCGATCGTCACGATGAATGCCAGCGGCACGATCGCGTCGTCGCATCTCGGATTCGGCTTGAAAGCGCTCGTCTTGTGACATCTCCGAAAGGTCCTCCTCGTCGTCCAACATGGCTGGATCGTAGTGATCCAATTCAGGCCTCTCACGATAATCTATTCAGACAAATATTACGTTTCAGAAACTTTTTTTTTTTTCTTATTTTGATAACACATACCATTTTCCATGTTGTCGCCAAACAGATCCTCGCCATCCTCATCTTCCACGTCGCGCACCGTTTGGTCACCGAGAATCTCATCCTCGTTCTCAAATGGCTCAAAGTCGCCCGCAGGCGAAGTCATCGCTGCCCGCAAATCCCGACGCTCGCTGGCATCGCTTGGCGTATTTGGTGGCGGTGAACTCGGGGTGTCCTAAGAGCATTTATTTTTATATTATTGAAACAAATAAAAACGTTAATCACAACTAACCATATTGTATGGGCGTGCGCGCAAGGCTTCTGTAAGATTTAAACAATTTTCACTCTATTTAAATGCGCTTTGAGTTTGTTGTGTTCTAGTTGTTACTACCACGGCAGATGTACATATGTATAAAAGAATTGGCGTGTAATTTTGGCGGGAGAAATGGCACTCGATGTATTTCGATAGCAATATATCAAACCGATTGCCAAATAGAATACATGTCAACAAGTATGTTTGGAAGCCATTTAAGATAACAGAATAAAAACTTCAATATTGAAAAGTATAAATATAAAAGGAATTTAAGTTAAAAAAGCAGCAGAAAAACATATTTGTATGAAATAATACCGATTTGTTGTTGTCGATTGTTTAAATTTTGCTAACGCTTGAGAGCTAATAGCTATGTCGTGCTGTGACATGTTATACGTGAGCGCAAGAAGCTTATAAACAATATTTGCTACGCTACATGACAGATGGCTCAATGGTCTAGGGGTATGATTCTCGCTTTGGGTGCGAGAGGTCCCGGGTTCAAATCCCGGTTGAGCCCGCAGAACTTTTTGATTTTTTTTTCATGCCACACACAGATTTATAAAGCGAAAAACAATGCATCTCCATTTGAGTGGCCTTACAGCTTTTGCTTAGCCATACCCGTAAAACATTTCACACGCTTGCACGTGATCTTACTTACGGTCCTGTGTGCGTGTGTGTGCTTTCTCTAATTCCTTGCGCCTTTTCACTTAATTATAAAATAAAGGGCCTGCACGAGGCCGGCCGCCGGCGATTTATTGCTCCGGATGGAGTCGCCTTGCCAGTGTTGCCACTGCATTTGCATAGGAATTGCATGCAGCGACAATGGGCCAGGACCGGCACGGCCGGTCACATTCAGAATAATTGCGGTCACACAATGACATTAAAGCGAAGTCCCAGTCAAGTGCTGTGTTTCATGTGGGTTTTCCGACTGCGACTGAAAGTGGAACTAGCTTTATGGTTTGGTTTCCTTTTAATGCTAGTTTCATAGACACAACTAAAGAGCGTGCTGAGTAATTGCAGCTTTAAATGGCATTAAACGCGCATCGTGCAGTTTGCGGCCCATACATTATTTTTTATTATTTATTTATGTACTGTTGTTGTTTGTTGTTTACTTTTATTTTTTTTTTTGGTCCTCATTAAAATTTTTTTTCTTTTGTTCAGGCGCCGCTGGAAAGCGCATTTTTCAATGGTGCCGTGTTGCGCCTCATTGTGTTGTTGTTGGCAGCGTACGTGCCACGAAGCCGAAAGTCATTTGTCGATGCGGAATTGCAAGACATTTTATAAGCAAAGTCACTTTCAAGTAACTATCCGAGACAGGGAATAATTCCTTATTAAAAAATTGAAGGTGCAGAAAAAAGCGAGGGGCCAGGTATAAAGGGGGGCAAGCGATGGCAAATTGAGTCATTTTTCATTTCAAGCTCAAATTAATGGACACGGTCGACGTGAGCGGGGTGGGGTGGGGGGAGCCTTACCTTGGTGGCGGTGGTGGTATTATTATTTTGCCCTCAATATGTCACACTTTTGTTGCTTACTTGAACCATTAACAAATTGAACTGTTTTTCACTTTCTTTCTCTTTTTAACTAAACAAGAACTTTAGCCAAAAACAATGTTTACGACACATTTATGCTTCTCCGCCTTATTAATTATGCAAGTACACATGTGTAGTAGTAGTAGTAGTTGTTGTTGTTCTTTTCTTTCTTTTTTTGTACATATGCATGTATGTATGCGGGTGTTTAACACGAAAACGTACTAAGTATGTATGTATATGTTTTACTTATCTGGGTCACTTGAGCTTATGGAGTATTTGCTCAAAAGCAGTAAATTGCACTTGAGATAAGTAGACGAATGAATATTTAAACTATAAAACTTTGGTAAAAAAATGAAACTTTCGTCGAAAACTTGATGCCAAGCTGCTGTTGCAGAGTCGTGCTCCGAGGCAAAAAGAAAAAATGTATTCAATGTTGCCAGATCGCTGGCATAACAAGTTTCATATGCCATGCAATAAATTGAAATTGCAAATTTATCGAAGAAAAAATGTTGATGAGAGTAAACGCAGTTTTCATTATTAAATCTCTTTGCGTAAAGCGCAAAGGATATCAATTTTGTTTTTCCTCAAATAAATTCATAAAACGAGTTGCCATAATAATTTCCAAATGGTGAAAAGCAAAAGGTAAGTCAGCTACACTTGAGTCTCTACATAATATTTATGTACATATGTATGTACAGTATATGACATCTTCCTTCTCCTCCTCCTCCGCCTTCTCCACCATCACATTATCGTGCACTTTTTGAGGTTTATTCTTCAGGTGAGAAGCGTTAATAAGCACAAAATCACTCACACATACATACACACGCACACACACACCATACACCATACACACAAATACGTACATAAAGTTTGGCCAAAGTACGTGGTATAAAAAAATGGCATCTCATTATGGTAAATTTAATATTTCATGGGCAATTTGCCAGGATTGAAACCGACACACTTCTAAAAATTGCGTATACCACACACACACACGCATTGGCATTTGGGCACTCAAATTCATTCATTCTTCATAACTGGCTGCCACATACATACATATGTACATAGATGATGTGAGAGGTGAAGTGAAGTGTGCCACCACCTTCTTCTTCTTCATACATACGCTCGACTCATACAAATTTAAACTCAATTAAAAGTTTGCGTTTTAGTCAAACTTGTGGCACAACGCAGTGGTGACACGTTGATGAAACAACCACGCCTACAAACGCCCCCTTTAATGCCACTAGTATGCAATTTACCAAGCATTGTCAATGGTTATGGAAATGGGCGGGCGGTGTTTCGCGGGTCGTCAACTCGCGATTTCGCAAATCCAAATGACATTCGCATTTAGAAGTTGTCATTAAATATGTTTGCGATTTATCTAAATGACATTGGATTGACACGGGTCCACGAGAGCTGGTCTCTCTCTCGCTCGGTTTGCCATTGCTTACCCTAACTCCACCACATTTCTCTCAACGTCTGTGACACGTGTTGGGGTTTCCGTGCCGCCAAGCAGGTACCCCAATTGAAAGTAACAAGCCATTGATACGCTTTTTAGCTACACTTAAGATAGAAAAAAGTCCATTTACCAACTTTTAGCATTAGCAATTTTGAATTGTTCTTTTTTATTTGAATGTCTATAAAATTGCTTATTTTCATCACTGCCATAACTGGCTAACGAACAAATATGAAGTACTTTTTTTAACCGAGTCAATAGGAATTTTTCGCACTTCAAGTAGGTGTATTATTTTATTTGCTTTGGTCTCGCTTAAAAGAGATAAGACTAGAAATAGAAGCACCTAACAATTTCCGTATGCCTTCTGGCATTTTCACAGACTTTTCACAAACTTCATAAATACCCATACACAGCAGAGCCAAAGGATTTTTTTTGTTATGTTTTGTTTTTTTTTTGTTGCCACATGGCCAATTTGCTGGCTGGCCCAAATTGCGAATGGCAGGCGCATGAATAATGGAAGCAAATCGGCAAACAGCAAAAAGTTAAATGCTTCTAATGACAGAAAATGAAGCAAATGACGAAAATTTGCGCAGAAACAAAAGAGACAAAATAATAATAATAATATAGCAAAATGGCCGACCAGTTGGGCCACTGACAATAAGGACCATGGGGCTCTGGTCAAGCCCCAAGCACTCACTGCTTTTTTTCTATGTGTGAGAGAGAGACAACGACAACAACTAACTACTAGAACTCTCAAAGGAGCAGAGGAGGAAAGGAGAAGTGAATTAACAACATCAAGCAACTGCGGGCAAATCGAGAAAAGCATGTGCGCGCCATAATTACGAAGCAATTAGACGAAATTATTATTGAGGTCACCCGGCAGGCAGTAAATAAATGCCACTAAGTATGTGAGGAAAGGTATGGAGGGGAGATGGGGGGCAGAGCAACATATGGCCAGTGCCAGTGGGTGGTGTCGGGTACTCATCCGGCTATTTGGTGCTTCTGAGCCTTCTGAGGCAGGCAGTGCCAAAAGGATGCGTATGTCATTATCATTCATGGTACAGCGCCGAAGGCTCAGCACAATAACCACTGAGTAACAGTATAAAGCGTAGACTTAAATAAGTACTACACTAGCAAATAGTTTTGTTCGGAGCGCCATATATATTTCAATACTCCATGCCATTTAATATATTTTTATTTTATTTAGGTTCAGAGAGATTTGTTAATTTAAAATTTGGATTTTAAATATTTAACTTAGTAAAAGTAAATAGGAATAAATATGTTGATTCAACTAGAACAGAGCTAAACAGCAGAATAAACACTTTTAATAAATTATGAAAAATTTTAAATTTACGATTTCACAGCAATTCCTATTTTAACATGTGCACTTTTTAAGCTTACCAAACTCACATTGCGGGACACTGGATAATGGTACTAACAAGAAATCCAAAAAAAACAATGCTCAAAAAACAAGGCTCTAATGAGCATGCAATCTGCTGGCGCCTAATGGACAATGTTTGATGTTTGAACAGCTGCCATTGGGATTGGGAATGGTACTGAAAATGAAATGAAAGGGGACGGGGCAGGATACAGCACTGACCAGTGGGTCTAGTTAGTCAGAACAGACTGTGTATCGCGTGAAGCAATTCAATTATAGCAAATGGCTCATAAAGCTGACACGTGAGTTCGCATTTAGTCGAAAATCTGTTGTGAAAATTGCCTTGTGCCCAGGTCAGTTCGATTTGGGCCTTAAATATCCATCGCCATTGCGCTCGCGTGCCTTAAATTTAATAAAGCAGTCAAAAAATCGGGAAAACAATGACAATGACAACGACAACGACTAACATAAACAGTTGGCGGGAGGTGGAGGAGTGGAAGGAGCGGCACAACCTTAATTGTCGCTAGGCAGCCAGGTTGGGAGGGACCTTGCTTGCATGTTGGTTGATTGGCCTGACTTTTTTTTTTTTGTTTAGTTGGCAGTTGCACTTTAACATTATTCGTTGCATACTTTCAAGCATTCAACTTTGTAGGTCGTCCAAAATCGAATGTCATATTGCAAAAACCCAAATAAAAGCGTCGACTGTAATGCTCGATGAAGGTTACAAGGTCTTAACATTGATTTCGAATTCGACAGTATACGAAGTTGCAAATACGCATACATGTGTTCATGTGTATGTGCCACATGTGGCACTGACATTTCAACTTTGAAGGACTTGGAAACATTTCGTTGCTGCTAAGAAGTTTTTAAAACATGGTGAAAGGCTAAAAAGTTGAAGCTTTCATTCTAACCACTCAACAAACCTATTGTAATTCAAGTTTATGCATCACTCCATAATGAATGTCACCAAAAAAAACACAAAACAAAGTATTTACTCAAAAATAAGTCAAATTCGAATTGAAAGTTTTTTTTTGTAGGCGTTTTAAGTCTCTACATTCTCAGGGCTTCCACAGCTTTGAAATCTGATAATGGAAATTCCATTAAAACTTTTACGGGCAAATGGGAAATGTTAGAAAATCACGCACCCACGCTAAAGTGGGACGGAAATCGAGTTAGCGAGGGGGCAGGGTCGACTGGCGCGGGTTGCAGTTGCAGCCAAAACGGATGCGGAAATGTGACGTAAATAAATACCGCATTCGCACGCACATCCCTCGCCAGCAGCAACAACACCAACACCAAAGATGTTGCAATATGCAACAACAACAAAATTATATATAAACATTTTAATGCATGCTATTAAATTTACAACAACAATTTTGTTTGCAGCTTTTGGCTAAATTGTTGTTGCTGTTGCGTTTGCTATTTTTGTAACAACGGGTTTACTTTTTTCGTTGTGTCACGCATTACGTTTTAATTAGAATATGCAAATTGTTAATAACATTGAGGCAGAAAAGGCATCGTATTTTCCTTACATTGCTTTAATTATATACAATTTGTTTTCATTAAGAAGCATTTGTAAGTATTTAAGTTCGTAACAAAATACTTTAAAGAACAAACAAATGTTTATGAAACGTCTAATCATTTTCTAAGTGTCAAATAATTCAATTAAGATTTATTATGCAATTTGATTACAAAGGGGAACTTAATCCACCTACTTTTAAGTATGCAAGTACTTGTGTTAGTATTGAATATTTATTAAAATGCTTTTTAGTTGTAGCAAAGAACCAATGCTACCAACATGCTAAATACTATTAAGTATGCTCAGTATTGAAATCGAGGTCGAAGTTTATTCTTATTAGTAAATAACAGTTTATTCGATCATTCTTCGGGGATCAGTGTAGTTTCCAGTTTCTTGGTACACGTGCTTAGTCGCCCAAAGCGGTTGCACTGATTGCAATATATTTGCCGTTATTAATATTTGCAATCTGCATTATTGGCGGTGTTAGCTTTGTGGCTTGGACGTTTGTGGCAACTGCTTCTTTCTGCTCATTTGGCAAGGTTTGTTTAATATTCAAGTTTTCTGGTTGCGCTCTCTGCGCACTTGCAACATTTTCTTTTTCTGCCCTTTTAGCATTAAAACAAATCTACAAACAGAAAACCAAAATAGTTTTAATTTGATTATTATTGAAATGTATACATAGGTACAGCTTACTGGACAAAGATAGATCTTCTTTAAAGTTATAGTATCTCTGACGACCTTGCGTGTTATTTGCTGTCATTTTGAACCAGTAAAAAACGGTGCCATTATTAACTTATTAATAAGCCTGACAGAAAAAGTTTTTAGTGCGGTAGTGATGCATTTATATTATCGATAGTTGATTAGGAATTAAACTACCGAGAATTTTTTGAACAAAAAAAATGAAACTAAAAATTAACATAGTATTTTGTACATTTTATTACAAGTAGCTATAAAGGTCGATGTACGTAGTTTTTCCATCACTGTTGGGAACATGTGAAAATGTGATAGAGTGTTCCTAAATTTTTCCGCAGTTAAGTTGTTTACCTTTGCCAAATTGGTAAAATTTCTAAGTGCATGCATTTGCATTTTGCTTTCTTGTGTTATAGCTGTCCAAAATTTCTGAAAAATTGCTTAGTAACTTGGCATCCACCGATGGCCCGTGTAATGACCTTTGGTGTCAGCTGGCTGCTGCTGTTGCTGCTGCTGTCTTAGCCGGGACTCGTATTCGCATTAACGCCATTAGGCCAATTTGGCAGTTTGCCCTGACAGAAAAGGCGCACAAGAAACTTCAACAAAGGTAACCAAAAGCGTGTCCCAAATGGCAGACAAATGCAGCCTGCGAGCTCTGCTCTGTTCCATTTATTCCTCAGTACTCAAGCACCCCGCTACCCTTTTGTTGATTTGTGTACACATATCTACGCAAGTTCAAATAAAAGTCAAGTGAGCAAAAAGCAAATATGTCTGCAACTGCCACACCACAGTCGCAGCGGCAGTTGTTTCTTGTTGTTCTCATTTGTTGCAACATTTCTCTTCGTTAACCCAAGTTGGCTTTAATTACGATACCAGACAGCTAGCCAGGCTAGCTAGCAGCTGTGTCCTTGCAATTTAACTGACATTTTTGCATTGTTTCCACTTGCTGCATGCATCAATTTATGTTCATTTGAAAGCCCTTTTGCTGCCCTACTCCGTATATAAGGCGACCCAAACGGAATCCCGTTAGATACAGATAACTTGTTGACCAGCAGTGGATGGAAAAAAAAATAACTCTGTGCTCCAGCTGCTCTTGGTTATTTATAAGCTGTCGAACACTATGAATTGGCACTGCATGCGCATAAAATTGGCCCAATCTGCAATGTATTCCATGTATTTAATTGTGGTAATTTTTGGTGTTAGTTGCTTTAATCAGGAGTATTCAAAAGTAACAAAAATTTTAAAATATTATGTCGTACATCTATGTATGTTATCTTCATTTATTCTTTTTTTTTTCAGTTATCGATAGAACTATCGAACCATCTCCCATTGGTAGTTGCCGTTAAAATTTAATATTCAGCTTATGACGTCAGCTATATCTGGTTCAATCATAACACTCACCAAATTGAATGTAATGGACAGACAGACAAAGTATTTGATTTATTAGTTTTATCATTAAACAAATGGTCGAACAATAACATGTTCAATGCAAATGTAAATGTACTACTATGTACAACTAGTACTTATTTATGCAGATTGATATTTATTTGTGATAAACACAAGCATTGACGCAAATTAGAATAAACACGTTCATTACCAAAATGTGCATGAGCCCCAAAGGATCTGAAACAGGCACTTTGCTTCAATTGGCTTTCGACTGGTCATCATAATTCTCGTATACTTTGACCACTGTCATTTATGGCACCAACAATGTAAGTATGTGCCAGGAGTTCAGAAAGGTTTGTAGTTAGTGGCCCTGGAAATGTTAATTACTTAATGATTGATTTATGGCTTACATGGTTGGCTACAAATATTTGAACATCTATAAATAAATAACATTTTAGCCTAACTGGCGACAAAATGGAAACACATAACCCATAAGGTTGTAAAGTAATTCAACTAAAAATCGTATTTTCGAATACTAATTTAAATCGAAGCTTCATTGCTTTCAAGAATCACTGGTTTCAGACATAATAATAATAGTCAAAAATTTAAATATGTCGCTAAAGAACACAATGAAATTTATACGGAATAATTTTGTTCTCTTTCTGCTGCTTAGCGTTGCTTGTGGCAGCAATGAGGTACGACTGCGCACTGACGATTATTTTAGAGCAGGTCAGCTAATGTCGTCAAGTCGTCAGACGGATGAGGATTGCGATAAACCAGCTGAAACACAGCAGTCTTGTGCCAAAAACTGCTCTTCTCAAGTGGCGGCAAACATTGCAGCAAAAGCTGCTCAAGTGGCAACAGCAGCGAACGAGGCACAATCCGGCGCCGCCGAGTGTGCCGCTAAGGAGGTACGCATTCAGCTGGCCGGCAAGGCGCAGATGGCGGCGCGTGCCGCACAAGCTGTGCTCGCCGGCAAGCAGGCGTTGTTCGAAAGAATAAAGCGTGAGGTGAACTATGGCGAGTTGACGGTTAACAGGCTGACTGCCGCGGTTGAAATAAGCAAAGAAAATGCTCAAAAAGCTGAATGTGCTGCGAAATCGGTTGAAGCGAATTTTAATCGGTTGTCCGATATTGTGCAGAATATCGGCAAAAGTATGGTCGATGAAGAGGCGATAAGCGAAATGGCGCAAAACGACTTGAACGAGAAGAATCAAATGCTGGTGGCGGCCAAGGAGCGTGGCGCTCGCATCCAGAAGCAGATCGACTGCGCTCGCGAAGAGTACCAACAGGTCAAAGTAGCTGCCTATCAGGCGGCATGTGCTGCCGTTCAGGCCAAGCAGAAGGCAGCCGCAGCAGGTGAACACAGCAGCACTAACAGCTGCAACAAAAAAACAAGCGGATGCAACACCAACAGCAAATGCGGCGCGCAAGCGCAAAAGCAACGAGCACGATCCAAGCGCCATCATCAACATCATCAGCCATTCGATAAATTGAAATGATAATTTTTTGGTTATTTTTGATGTTTTAAATTGCTTTAATAGTTTGTTAATAAAAAAAATATGTTTATCACAATTGCAATATTTGCTATAACTGAGGTTATATGGCACCAGTCTTATTTGTTTCTTTTATCGACATAGGTAATAGAGCAACAGCCTTATTTGTTTCATTTATCGACATAGGTGTTGCTTCTATTAATTACTTCTGAAGCACGTGGAGTTGAAAATTTTCGCGGCGCTCAACAAACGTTTGGACTTTGTGTATGCGCCGGCGTTCCTGCTCCTGAATAGCGGCTTGAAAAGTCTCATCCATGTTTTCGCTGTTATTATCATTTCGACTTAATCGCACAAGGACCGCCTCAACATTGTCTCTCGATGTGCCCATAAGAACCAAGTTGTCATCTTTTGTCCAAATAATGTTGCACTCGTCGCAGAGACCGGTCACAAAATTGCTAGCCTTTTTGCAACACATCTCACAATTGGGCTGAGACCACATTGGATCTTTCAATGGAGAGTTCATTATGGCGATTTTCTTGGGATTGTGCACAGAATTTTGCTGACAATTGAAAAGCAGTTAGGTTATGTTTACTTTGTGTGAAAACTTGCCATGTTCGTTCAGCAGATAATTTAAACACCTGTTTTTGTTCTTATTGAAAAAAAAGACTTACTTACTCAGCGATTGAAATCTGAAGATATTAACTTAGTTTTATGACGGCTTAGTTCCACTTAACAGAGCTTAGGTTATGTGCAGCCAATTTTCATTGCAAAGTGAGAAGCAGTATTGGATAACTTTCCAATTAGTAGGGTTGTATTTTACTTTCAAATCCCTGTTGGAGTGACAAATATTCAAAAGGTACGATTCATCGAAAAGTCACTCTGAATTGCACATAACAGAAGTTAAATTTGAAAAAGGATCGGTATCACCGCCTAACTGACAGTAATTTTAAGATCTGTGATAGTAACATAAATATGACGCATAATAGAAAATACTGTTGTATCACATTATATACAGTTTATACCTAGTATATAAGTTCATATACTATATTAGAAAAAATTGAAAATTTGGTTTGTTGGCATTTAGGTTTTGCAAATTTATTTTATTATTAAAGCCTTGGCTACTTGCGCTTAGAAATTATTTTTTTTGTTGGCTGTAGGCATGACACGCTGGGGCAACTGCGTGGCTCTTTTCTTTTCAACGAAATTCGTTTAATTTTTTAAATTGAAATTATGGTAATTTCCTGTAGTCATGCAAACCTTTAGCGCCGCATTTCGTGTCTGATCAGATGGCAAGGACAGACGGGGATGTCGGTTTTTCGCTTAGCTAACCAAGAGTCAAGTTCATAAGTTTAAAGAGCGAAATAAGCAACTGCAACTGTCGAAGTGGACGCTTTTGGCCATAGTTTCTTCACGCTTTCCTTTCCCAGACTTGAGTTTGACAGCCGATAAATGGTTTTGGGCTGTTGCTAGGGTTTCGTCATTGAAGTGCCGTTCTCAAGGCCAGCCCAGCCAATCGATAATAGCTCGCACCCGTTTCGTTTGTCAATTTTGTGGCACATTATTTACAAAGAAGTTAATCAACTGTTGATTTATGATTAACATGCTCAATTAAACCACACACAAAGTGGACAAAATATGACACATTATTGAGCGCCAAATATTCCAGTATGCCCAACCCAAAACACAGCCCAAATAAATGTGCGAAATTCTAAGCGAAAGCAGCAAACGAAGTGTCCTGCCGTACAAAATGGCAACTTGTTAAGCTTGTTCTCTCAATTGCGCCCTTTAGTGGCATTTCACTCGAATCAGCACACCTCCTACTCAGTGTCTAACTCCGCTTCTCACAATCCAACACTCAATGCCCGCAACCCTAACAAGCAATTTGCCATTTGCATGGGCTGGTGAGCGTTTTGCAAGTGGGCGGCATTTGGATACCTGTTGAGATGTGTAGGACCACGCCTGAGGGCAGTTTTCGATTTGTACGAGCAGCTGGTAGTAGCTCAACCCAGTCATGTTGAGCATGATTTGCAAGATTACTCGGCGTCCTCCCTAGTTCATTCACAATTGTGAAAAGGGGCTGGATTTGGCTTCCATTTGCTTGTTCTCTGGATCTCGAAAAAACATAAGCTAAGCGTGTATTTCGAATAGCAAATTGCATCGTTGGTATTAAATACCCACAATATCAAGCAAAGCTAAATATTTGTGGCTATAATCAATTAAATCTAGGAAATCCATTAAATTAGTAGGGCAAACAACAATTCGATTGAAAAGCTTAAAATATTGTTATAAAAATAATCAAAGTAAGTGATGATGATTACCAGCCAATTTTTAATAGATTTTTATTAGCTTCGCTTGCATGTTTTTTTGTTTGTAACTCTCAGAAAAGCGAAGCGTACTCATAACCGATTTTAAGCGTCAAATCCAAAAAATTAAGAATACTAAGTAAGGTTCTGCATATGTAGTAATGCCGTATTTGGGGGAAACTTGGTATTTTCTCTGCTTTCGCTAAACCACACTAACCACAACCGCAATATCTAGTTTTGTGTATTTCATACACAAAATGCTGCCACAATGTCAGGCAAACTCACTTTAAAATTTGAATACAAACCCCAAGCAAACAACTTTGAGCGATGCGCACAAAAACCTCGAATATGAAAATGTAGAGGTGTGTGCACACATGAACGCATTACATGTAAGCCAGTAAGTTGGGGGGTGTGGCTCTTACGCTGTGGATTGGGTTTGGTGCTGGTATGTACTAGTATTGCTACGCTTGGCGCTGCAGCTCAACTGTTAACATCATCATCATTGCTAGTGCTGTCTGCATTGTGGCCCGGAAGTGGCAAACTGGGGGAATGCTTGCCTACACTCGTCGATTCACAGCAACTGTCTCTTTTGCCATGCGTTGCTTTCTGATGCCGACAGCGCCGATGGATGCCTTTGATTTCATTTCACTTCATTTCATTCTGTTGTGTTGAGGGAGCAAGCTCGCGACTGTTTCGCTGCTTTGTGGCAAGTCATGTGGGTTACCAGCCCACACAACCCACAATCCAACAGAACCAACGGCCCGGAATTGCTGAAAACGACAACGACGACAGCGACGACATAGTACATTTGGTGTTGCTTGTGTGTTTGTTATAGTAGCTGTTCTTGTTTTATGCAGCGCGACTTGAAGATGTTCTTGTAGTTGTTGCTGGTGTCAAGACTGGTGTTACTTAAGTGTACGCCATTTTGTTACATGGAAAATGCATGGGATTTCGGTAATTCACTTCATGGTAGTTGGTGCTAATGCTGTTGTTATTACGCCGCTGCTCTCACACTTGATTTTATTCGATTTTGTCTTGCCCAGGCGGCACCAGCTAAAAGCTGCATTGCAACATTTGATAACTATCTTAGAGATTGGAAGAGATAAACTTGAGAACTTGAACATCTTTGAAGCTTCTTATAATTATAGCTTACCGATTCTGAAATAATTCCAATTTGGGTAGATGAAAAGAAAATAATTCCGCAAGTTAACTTTTTTCAATAATATTTCTGTTTATTTTCAATATGCGCCTAGTTCTATTTTTTTTTATATATATATAATTCGATTATTTCTTTCTTCATTATATATAAATAACTTTTATTGTTAATTGCGTTTTCATTTCAATGCTTACCATTTGTATTATTTTATTATTATTTTCGTTATGCTGTTTGCTCTTCAAACGTTTTTCAAAGTATTTTTTTTAATGCAAATTGCTTGTAAACGAAATTCTCATCAAATTTATAAACCATAGTCTTTTAAGCCAATTGTAAAAAAGTGTCGTGTGCAAGTGTAAAATTTTTGTTATTCGTTCAGTATTCATACTATGATTGCATATGTATGTATGTATGTATTATGTAACAACGAAATTAATAACGAGCATGTTCAACATGAAGCGTATGTGTATAAAAAATTGATATTCTGTAATGTTTTTTGGTTTCATATTAAACTGCTGCTTCTTTGAGGCATATTGTTTAGCAATGCTTAGTTTATTACTCGTGATTTAAAAAATGATTTCAATTCGCTTAACTATCAAAATTATATGCGATTCAAACTATGCCTTTCATCTCAACATATTTACAATAATCGTTTGCGTTTTTCGTTATTGTTGTCTCTTAACTAAGAACATTGTGATGTTATCATAATTATATCATCGGCTTGACTTTATCAAGTTGGGGTTTTTTTTTTTTGAACGGCTTAACATATGCGTGTAGCGTTTACATTTAACTACATGGATATAAAAACTATGCAATTGCCAGGTTCCAACCATTTCTGCAACACTTACTAAACACTAAATGTTAACATTCAATATCCCAATATCTCATTTAGGCTCAACAAGAATAGCATAAATAGCTTTCTAGTAGCATCATCAGCATTATCTAGTGAGTGGTTCTGTGAGCGATAGTATGAAATGCATTAAAACCAAATGCAAACAACAACAATTCAAAATAATTTTTCTATAGAAATTATATTGTCAAGCACAACTTTGTATCGTTTAAAGGGTGAGGCATACAATCCAATCTAATCCACTTCTCAGGCAGAAACATAAAACAGTACATAATATTTGATATTGGTACCATTGGAAAGATAAAATGGATTTTTAAAATTGTTAAAATGTATGGTTTTTATTGCTTAAATATTCTCATTGGGACCTAATGAAAAGCTATCGAGTAAATGTTAAAATTATATTTTATTAATAATATTGAAGCAAGACCGTGAATATAATTGCTTATGATTGTTTGATTTCACTATAATATGTAAAATGTTTTTTTTTTTTCAAAACTTTTATTAATGTAACAATATGTTTATTGTTTACATTTTAAGTTTGATCACAGTCAAAAACAATAACGAACTATGTCTGAAAACATTCAATTATCCAATTATTTACAAAAGGTATTTGACTGCTTTTGATTGAACAAATTTGGTGTTGAACATATACATTTTCTATTTATTCCTATAACAAAACGTACATATATTAAAAATAATGATTCTACCAAATACATTAACTGGGGGCACTTTGTGAAGGGCTCTCATTAACATTCTCATCGACTCAGACAAAGTCAAAGATTTGCCAATTAAACAACTTAAAATTTTATGCTCGCACTGTACAAACTTTGAGTGTGCCTGTGAATGGTGTTTAAAACCGAAATAACCGATGCATGAATTGTAAGGAATTTGAAATAATTTTGCATGTGTAATAGTTAGTTACGAGTTGAAAAGAGCTTTGGTTGTGGAGATTTTTCAATTTATTATTGCTATTTGTTTTCTAATTATAGCTGAACGTTTGCCATTTCTTTTGTTTCTTTTTTGTAAATGTTTTTTACTTTTATTACTAATGCATTACAAACTTATTTATAAACTATGCAAAATTGTACATCTAATGTTATATTTTGTTTTTAATTCTTTTCAGCAGTACAAAAATTATTCATTGCATTTATTCATACTCACAAATATTGTTGTATTATTATTAGTTGTTGTTGTTGTATTATTATTATTAATTACACATAACTAAATTTACATTTTCGATACACATTTCAAACTTTTCTCTCATTATAATATACACACAGTACATATGGCAAAAGTATTCAATTAATTTTCTGCAGCTACAAACACAATGCTCTTATGCTCTTCTCTTGCCATCATCTATGTATGTGTGTGTATGTGTGTATGTATGTATGTATGTATGTTTATTGAATACCCTAGAACTTAGAACTAGAATCCTTTTGTGTTTGCTTCTCTTGCAGCATTTGGGTTGCTGACACTCAGCCAGGTTTAAAAATCATTAACGCTAAAAAGTAACTAAATGTAATCAATCTTAGGAATTATTCAGTTGGATCAATTATTATTATTATTACATATTTATATATGTATGTGTGTTGTTCATTTCTGATGCTTTTAGTTTGTGTTTGTGTGTGTATTGTTTTGCTATAACTTTTTTAGTTGTTGCGTCCACTGTAGTTTGAGGCGGCCTCGGCCCTGGCTTTTGGGCGCCTGAGAAGTTGTTTGGCCGCCATGGCCAGTGGGGGCTTAAGATTTTCAGTTATCTAGACTTGATTGACACTATGATGGAAGAACAAATAGATTATCCGTAGTTAGTTCTGCAGTGATGATTAGCTTCTGCTAGAAATCGCTACTCGTCGATGGATTCCCTAAATTGCTCTCCACAGTGTCATCTTTGTGTCAGAGCGGCGGCTTATAAACTTCAATAGCAGGCGTAAGCATGTCCACTCGCGTTGATATCGAAGTGTCACTGTAAGCACACACAAAAAACAAAAATTTAAACAAAACATACGTATTTAATAAAGAAGATTAAAACCAATAATAATGCTTTGATATTTGTCAATTAGTTCGTATTAAAGAGATTATTATTAATGCATTTTTCAAATAAAAATAAGAGAATATTTATTATTAAAATTTGCATTTCAAACAAACATCACCTTTTGCATGAATGCCACGCAAATGTTCTCGGAAATCTCATTGCGTTCGTGATTTTACCACAAAGTAGAGCCAAGAGGAAATGATTGAATTATGCTCAAAAAGTTTGTGGAAACACACTTCCAATAACTTTGTTTTCAATTGAAAAGTTGAGCGCCTTTTGTAAAGTTATGAAACACATCAAAGACGGCGACTGTTTAACATTATGCTATTGAGTGTGGCAGCCAAAAGTGCATAAAATATGAAAGGAAAACAGTTCAGCAACTTTATTGTGGCAGCTGCAGGAATAAGGAAGTAGCAGGGCTCAAAGGATTTTCGATAGAACATCAACTTCAATAAAGTTTCGATTGCTGCAAATCCTTGCAGTTGCCAGACATGTGCTGCACAATTTACAGCATACCAAATGCAACAGAGGAAATAATATTCAGATAGACAGACAGAATGAAAAGCAAGTAATCGAACATATCCGGCTGCGTTTCTCTCTCTCTCTTTCTCACTGATAAGAACAGATAGCAAGAACCATGCTTTTGAGGATTAAGTGTAAGCGTATATGTGAATACATTTTAAGCAGCTGCTGTTTTATCCCCAACTCAGTACGCCAAATCCCTGATTCGCTGCATTGCGACAAGAATTCGAATCGCTGACCCCCTATCTGAAAACAGTTCATGAGCTTCATTTTGTTTCATTCATTTCTGTTCAATTATTATGTATATTTATTATGTTCGCTGTTGGGGTTCTTTGCTTCTTTTATTGTTCAGAGCGTCAGTCTGTTGCTTTCTTTTGTTATTTAGCTGGACGCCATTTTTGCCAGCACCCCGCTCAGCACTTACACGCCCTTTGTATTCTGGGTTTCGGATTCGCCTTGCAAATGAAATTAAATGAAATGTACAATTTATTGTATTTAGGGGATTTCAAATTGCTATGCGCCAAATGGCAAACGGCTAAAGCCAAGCGCCGGCAAACGAGAAACACAACCAAAATCGCATTTCCGCTTTTCATTTCATTGTAATATATCTACTCGTAATTCTCTCAATGTTTGTTTGTATTTGTGCATAAGTAGTATAAGCGCCAGAGCGCACAAGCTGCTGCTCATTTTATTGGCATTTTGTTTTAGTTATATTTACACCTCGCCTTTCCACTTTATTGATGCTTGATGCCAATTTGCTGCATTAGCAGCGCATATTGAATTAAATAGACAACTCGCTTTATTTTGCGGAAGTTATTATAACCTGTATCCAAATAAATTGACAAAGATGGCACAATGGTGTTAAATCTTTCAATACCGTAAACTAAAAACCAGACCATACACCACCAAAAGGCGCACTAATTGACACTTAAATGGTTAGTCTGGGCTGGACGTGGCATCCAGCTGGGGCAAGCTGACGTGCTAGGAGATTGGAGCCGCAGGTGGTGCATTAAGTGTTGAAGTGCAATAAAATTAAAAGTGGCAAACACTCAACGAAAACGGCTTTATACAAAAGTCTCCGATTTACTTAAAAGTAATCCAGTTTGCAATAAAATTGATTTGAATGCTTTTCTAAACAAATAACTCTAATTAAATACCGCTTAAAATACATTTCTTTTTTTGTGTGTCTTTAAGACTCATTATCGGACACAGCTTTAAGTTTTTGGGTTGACTTCCGTTCTGACGGCTGACCACAGCTTGTAACACTTGCCAGACCATTTTACCAGACACAATGTACACATGTTTGTTGGCATTTCTCTTTGGGCTTATTGGGGTGAAGAGGGGTTTGAAAAACGGTGTTGGTATTTGGTGCAGCAGCAATGTTTTGGGACATTTGGTTGAATGAAAATTTAATGAGCTAGTTCCGGCCTAAAACGGACGTTTTACAGCCCCTTTTACAGTCGACGGTTGACAGTCGGCAGCCGACAGCTGGCATCATCGCGCCTGTAATTTAATTTACACGAAACATTCTCTGTCGCAGTGTCAGTGTCGCATTTTCTAATTAAATACATAGAGAAAAAGTTGGCGCATATAGTTAGTCTGTGCCAAACACCTGTTTGACCCAGCTCGACACTTGGGTCCATTTCAGCTCTGGGTGCGACATTTTTGCCTATGGCGCACTCCTTGTTTTTTTTTTGTCATTTGTAATCACCTCAATGTTTCTGGAAGGTTGGGTGGTGGTAAGCAAATTAAGTTTATAAACTTGCAAATTTTACTGGGATGCCATTTACATGTTTATAAAATGGCAATTGGAAAGCTAAAGTACTGGCTGAGTTCCATTAATGTTTAACAAAGTTAAGAGCCACTCACAAGGCTACTTTAAAAAGTTAACGGGAGTGCCAAAGTCCTCAAGGCTTAAGATAAATTCAAAATTCTCACAATGTCTTTTCTGTTTTGTATATAAAGTGTTGAAGTTAAGAAACATTATACAATGTTATCGTTTTTTCAGCCGTCTTTTCACTCAAATTTATCGAATAATTTAAAAAAAAAAGAGCTTGACAATTTTTTTTTATGGATTTCATACGTGTGTTTTTGTTGGTGGATGTGTGTGTGTGTGGTTGGTTGATGCCACGCCCTGAGGGCAACAACACACCACGTTGTTAGCCATATGGCAGCACTTTAAATGCAAATGAAAGTTGTCCTCTCTGTTGGCGGTGCGCCGAGGTCGCTTACATTTTGCAAAGTGTATTTTCTGTTGTTGTTGTTTACGTTATTATCTGTATGTGTTCATGTGTGTGATAGTGTGTGTGTGTGTGTGGTTTGGCATTTGCCTGAGGACCGCTAATGTTGGATGCATTTGCATAAAGCTCTAAACTAGCATGCATATTCGGTTAGGCTTTTTGGCCGCACAACGTCTCATGGGCTGTGCAGTTGAGCTTTTGCGTGTCAAGGCGTCGTCGCAGCTGCATCAGATACTTGTTGAACACAACCTTGCAACTTGAGAAACGCTACTAAACACACACACACACACACACACACTGCCTTGAACATTTCGCAGCGAGGCGTTCAAATCAATGCCGCACAATGTTAAGGGAAAAACAAACTTTAATTTTTAAACATTTGCCATGCGATGATTGGGGCGGAAACTTTTTGTTGTTGGTGGCACGGTCATGCGAGGGCGTTGCCAATCCAACTGCCAACTTGCATTCAAGTCAAACAAAGCGCCCCAGTCCCGTCTTGGCCAAGTTAATGTCAACAATGGCTATCGCTCGATACTACATAAGTACCACACACACACACACACACACACAAATTTATCACTCGGTCGGTGTTTCCTTCATGGCTATTGTTGTGTGCGTCTTTGGGCATACAATGTTCTTATTGAAATTTTTGGCAAATGTTGGGAAAAGTTTGTTGTTGCTCTTTGTTTTGGCCACTCATGCATGTGTGCCCAAGTGGGTTGCGTCCAGCATCAGCATCACTTGGGGCAACAAATCGAAGGCGCGCTTGCCTGCCGGCCATTAATCAAAACCAGCCAAGCTACGTGATTGCTGCTCCCAGTGCAACGAAACTCATAAATAACTTGATCGCACGCGAGTCGATACCTTTTCAGCTCAGCCCAGACCAGCCTCCCGCCCCCAAAAAGATTTGTTTGCCAATAAATGTATACATTGTATATTAGGGCAAAAGTGTTGGGGAAAAGCCTTCGCCACTCAGACATTTAGTTTCCGTTCATTAATTTCCGCTTACAACTCAATCATCACGTTGCTTTTTTTGCCCCGTGCGCCTTTTGGCGTCGACAATTTTGCGCATATTTCAGTTTCCCTTTTTTTTTTTGTGTGCCGTTCGAACGGCAGCTGCTGCGTTCAAGTGTCCGGAAGTGTCTTGGAGTCAGCTTCGTGTCCAATCCCATTTCCATTTGCTGACCGTGTTTGCGGTTCATGGCAAATTTCATTTTGGTCGCGTTTGTTAAAAAGGTTACAGGGGCGAGCGCGCATGATTTATTTTCCACTGCATTGATTTCAGTCTCGATTTAAATTTTGATTTCGGGTTGTGTGTGTTTAGTCACATCGAATTGCGATTCGACAATATGACGTATACGTAATGCGATTATGAAATGCGTTGTTAACAGTCCAAATAATATTATAATTGGATTCAAATGGTTGGCAATAATTAATGTTGGCTTAAACAGTTCAAGCGAGCTGAAATTATATAAACGACCCAAAGTTTGGTTTGATTTTAATTAATTCCGTTTTGCGACTTGACGTATTTCTAAATAGAAATATTTAAATAAACACTTTACTCAGCTCTCAAAATTAAACTTTTGCCAACACAAAACTTCTGTGGAGCAGGGCTAATTATATAATATATATATTCGAAATGAATTTCTACAACAGTTGAGTGAATAAAGTATAAAACTTTTTTTATGATTCAATTTTTTATTTTTTTGATTCTCGCTGTTGAAAACTCCAAGTCTCAGGGGCGTATTTTTTGATTTTCCATGCAATATTTGGTCGTTCATGTTTGGCTTTCATGTGTTTGGAGATTTTTCCAGGCGGCAAATAAATAACAAACGGCTAACAAATCGTTTGCACCTCACTAACTAAACCAACAACGACTAAGGCAACAGTCAACTTTACTTGGCTCGCAATAAACCAAACGCTTGCTAGCCACCACATCGTTTGCTTTTGTACGTTCCCAAGGGGTGCCAGCTGGAACTGAGGCAAATTTAACGATTTACTGCACCGAAGCTAAAACATAACAAAAACAAAGCCATTTGCAAAGTTTTTTTTTCGAAGTTTAGATGATTTTTTTTTTTTTTTTTTTTTCTGTTGCTTCAGGTATCTTTCACTGCACGTGTTGGTTTGACGCTTAGCCCAAAACTTAACTTGGCTCCCAGTGCACGCAGTTGTTTTGCAGGTGGTACGACGCCAACTGCTGCTGCAGCAACCATAGAACAATGCAGCAACCAACACAAAAGCTGCCAGCAAAACCACCTTATGGCCCTGCGCGTAAATGGCATGTAATCTAGGCTACAGCTTAAAGGAAAGCTACTATGGCCGGGACTTCACTAATTGCACATTTTTGCCTCTGTTAATGCAGCTTATGCCTTGTGAATCTTCTAAGAGGATAGCCGTCTATCCATTCAGTGATTATTTGCGTGCTTACCAAACGCTTTGTGGCGACATGAAGGATTAAAATCTGCAAACGCATTATGTTTATAATCTGATTAACGCTGTTTTATACACAGTTGAAAACTGTTTAAAAACTTAAATTAATTTAAAAAAATTGTTACCAATGTAATTTAATTACTGTATATTTACTGCCATTAAAATTAATAAGCATGCCAAGGTTAAGTTTCTCTGTCTAGCTGGTTTCATAAAAACTTTTTCAATAAATAGGATGCTATTTTTTTGAATGAAAGTTGAAAAAGAATGAGCTGAATAATCGCATCCTACGTGTTACCTCTCTCTGTAGTTTTAAGCCATTATCGTTAATCCCGAGTGCTTGTTAGCATTGCCTGACAATTCCGAAATGTATGCAAACACAGCTGCATGCACAACTATGATAAACGCTGCCTAAGCAAGGCGTTGCCAATTACTAGAACAGTCAACAAAGCGCGTCAGCAGATTTTGCGTACACAAACACACAGAGGCATGTAGTCAATGAGCTGAAGTGAGTTACTTGTAATTACCACAAAATTCAATATATATGTATACCCTCGGTTGTAGCATCCACCAGTGGCAGCAACTGCCAGTCAGTGGCATCTGCTGCTGTTGATGTTGCCGTAGATAAACATCATTTGGCGCACTCATCTCGTTTGACTTAACGACTGACAGTCGACAGTGGCGTTATGCGCCAAGTATTTGGAGGAGCAAAGACCACACGCACACACAGCTATCAGCTAGCAAAACCCAACCTCTAAAAACCTAAACATGCTAGTACATTCTCACTTTCTTCAACCCTCATCGAAATAGCAGCTGTAAAAAATCACAGCATCAGCATAAAAGTGCTTAAAAGCAGCCGCCGTGTCCTGTGTTCGCGTTGTTATACCCTGTACCACTTAAAAAATGAGCAAAAAGGGGTATCATGCAAATACAAAATTGATAAGCATTAACAGCCAAGTCGATATACCCGATGTTTTGCTGACACATCGATTTAAGAACTTTTACGGACTACAAATTGAAACGAGAAATGTAAGATTAGACTTTGGCAAATACTTGGCTATAGGGTATATCCTAGTCAAGCTTCTTTAATTGAAGAATTTGTACTCTGATTATTTTTTAGATGCTTTGAAATATTCAGATCTTGTATCTTAACCATTTGGCCGCGCCTATGACATTTTTTTGTTTAAAGATTTTAGCAATTTGGTTTTTTTATCTGATTTTTAGCTGCCAAAATTTAAGTACGAACTTTAAAAGGCCAATCTCCATGTTGAATGAATTCCACGAATTTGACAAACTTAAACCAATTATAAATAGGCACAAATACATAATTAACCGCAAATCTGATACCATTTACAGTCAAGGACTTTGACTTTTTCTCAGTACTGATTGTTAATCTGATTTCGTCAAAAATGCTTCATGGGATGGCAAAAGTTGCTGCTAATGCGGTAACTTAATTCAAATTTGCTTTTTAATCCAATCAGCAAATTGAAGAATACTCGTAATTGGTAATGACAGGCGAAGAGCAGGCAGCGTTTTGTTCAGATAATATTACCATTTGCATTTTAATTGGGATTTACTAATTAAAAAGTTTTCAACTTTGCCCAGACAAGCATTGGAACAAAAAATATGAAAACAATGAAAATATAATTGAGATGCAAAATGAATGCTTTGTATTGACCCTTATAAGATAAACAGGATGGGAGCATATTCTCAAGAAAAAGTTATATAATGAAACAAAATATTCAGGATCTAGCAAGCAAAGGATGAATCCTGTTTAGAAACATAAGTTACACATACAAATGATTTAATACGATCATAATCAACTATATTAATGAATCAAATTAATATTTACAAATCCTTGAAAATACCTTTAATTGCGTGCCTTACTCAGATCTTAAAACTTAAAAAATGATGTGGTTTAATTTATACAAAAAACAAACTATGAACTGTATGCTTTTGAACAATCGAGTGTGCGTGACATAATATTAAAAGGAGCGCAACGAAATAAATCGACAATATTGCGCAAAAATGTGTTTAAAATTACGCATTGCTCATACGCAGCGTATGGCAATATTTCCGCTTCATGGCATTTTATATGCATGCAGGCAAGCAGCAAAAAATTGATGCCAGCCCAAGACCACTTAGTATTCAGCTCATAGACACACAATGCTGACGCTTCGCTGGCTAATAGAGAATGGCAACAGCGACAGCAACATGGACTCCATCCAACACCAACCCATACATTGGCGCAATAAAATGGGTCGCGTTGCCTACGCTGCTGCTGTTGGCTAAATGCAATGCTATTGATTTTCTTTTTACATTTTTGGTTTCATTCGTTTGGCAGCAACAACAATTCCAATGGGCCAACGACAAATGCCAAACGAAAATTAGCCAAAGCACGCATACGACTATTCCTTTTTATTGTTTTATTTTATTATTTTTTATTATTATTCGCTTTAATGCCTATTTTGGTCGAATGTTGTTAGCTGGCCATCGTATTGGCGCTGTCACAACTAGCCCATAGACACGCTGTGCTAGCGTGAACGAAGAACTAACACACACACACACACACACACACACAGAGAGACACCCTCGCACACACACAGGTGCGACGCGAAGTGTCTGTGAGCAAGCCAAAGGACAGCGGTGACTCTGCTGCAAACATTAAATTTCAAGTCAAGTAATAAAAACGCCTATGTGTGTTTTCCTCTGTGTGTGTGTGTGTGTCGCGACTTTTGGCGAGTGGGTTGCTAAACAAAAACAATAACAACAACAGCAACATGGTGAACAACACCAAAAAGTAAAAGCAAAAGCAAAGTCAAGCAAAGCAAAATTAGTTTCATAAGTTTTTTATGAGTTCATCGCTTTTTTTGTGTGCGCTCCCTTAAAGCAACATACAAACACACTTGTATATGTATGAGTGTTTATGAGTGCTTGTGTTTTTGTATGCTTGTGGTGTGTCGTTAGACACCCACAGTTGAGCTGACTGACTAACCAGCTTTTGTGCCAAGGGTCGAACGACGAGGCAGTCATCGCGTGGGCGACGCCTTACTTCCTTTGCTCTCCCCAGCTACTATGCTGGCACTTCCGCTGTTCCACACACACACACTTGAGCACTATGGGCCAGCCAAATAATTCGCAAATGAAATATAAAAGTATATATACATATATATAGACGTGTACATGTTATATACTAGAGAGCAGGAAGCCAAGTAAAATACATATACATATTGCGAGTAAATTTCTTTTGTTGCCTGGCTAGACGTTTAGTCCTGTGTGTATGTGTAAAAGAGGGCTTAGCAAAAGGCACCAAGAATGCGACAAAGAGAATGAGATGAAACCGTATGAGAAGAAAAGAGATAGCGAGAACGAACGGTGGCGACGATTTGTTAAATTGTTATTGTTATTTCTATGTTAAATGCTCCACTGCCCACACAATGAGCCCCGTGGCATCATCCTCTCTACCCATACTCTGCCACCCATCCATACAATACCCATTGCAAAGTTTGCTTTGCTTTACTCCACGCCGCTGGCTGCACGTAGCGTCGATCTGCATAAATTATGTGAAATTTATAGGGACAACAAAAAGGGACAAGCTGAAACAACAACAACAACAACACAATAGCAACAATAACTGCCTCAGATGTGAGCTGAAAAAACTTATTACGAAAAACAAATATTGTACAACAATTTTATTTTGATGTTCAGCTTTTTTTTATCCAATTTTTAAGCTGTCCAATGACAAACTGTCATTTGCTTAAAAGCACAAAAACAAAATATGCTGCTAGCTAAAAGAAGGGAAAAAGTTTAACAAAAAACATCTGATTCTACCCATACTTGTGTACACTTGTGTCTCTGAAAGCTTTTGCTACTTATACTAGCAACAAAATATTTTTAAAACAATTCTTAGGCATATTTACGTTCGGCAAATGAAATTAAAAATACCGCCCCTTCAGGTGCATAAATCTGTAAGGCGTCGCCTTTGCACTTTTTAACATATGAAATATTCACATGTTTTGCATTCGACCATAACAAACACAGCTCAAGTGACTTGCAAACAACTCAAAAGAAACTACAAACTCAAACAGCTGAAACGAAAACGGGAACGGGAACATTACAAGCCCCTACTACTATGTGGCTAACAAGCCAAACCAAATCGTGTGAAGCTTGGCGATTTACTGGCCTAAGTAGCTACCAAAGGTCTGGCCAACTTTGTTGCCGTCCTTACAAATTGATTTTCTCACACCTACACATCAAACAGAATTCGACAAGTTGATTTTCGATGTTTGCGCTAGAGTTGAGTGATATTTGATTTTGTTCAGTCGTGTCTGGGCATATTTTTCTGTTGAATAAAATCAAAGGCATGATTTGTAAGATACAACTTTCGTGCCGAGAAGACTCATCTCTAGTTCATTTGGCATGTCAAGTAGATAATAATATCATAGGGAAGCAAAGTATCTTTGAGAGACTGTATTGAGTTTATGTAAGTCGGTGGCAGGTGACAATTATGTAACGTTGGCTTGACAAATGAAAGCAAAACACATAAAGCTGTGCAAGATTTGGGCATGAAAGTGGACAGCCCACAGGGGTAGAGTGTGTGTGGAGTGGCTTTCATTGTATTCGATTTTCATACAAATTGAAGCTTTGAATGTTCGCATAATATATTTTTAGCAGTCATAACAGATTCGCAGTGCCCATGGTAAAATGTTTCAGTTTATTAACATAATTATGTACAAACATGAAGTGAGCATAAAGCTCGCTTAGTAAATTTCGTGCACATTATTGAACCATCACATTGAGCACACAAATAAGAACGCAAACAAATCGATCGAAAGGGCAGCTTTATTATTGGCCAAGCCATAAAATGTATGTATACCGGCAGTCGGCACGCTACACATTTAATGGAGTCAGTGGACCCGCAGTTTAATTATTGACACTGCTTCGCAAATGAATTAACAAAGGCCGTCGACGGATGAAAAGGTCATATAATCATTTTGATTTCATCTGCTATTTCGATTTTTATATAACAAGAGCTGACCAAAAGCATTGGCAAAGCTACTAAGCGGCTTTGCAGCGACTGGGCAAAGTAGAAAGGCGAAGGATAAGCGTCAATCAAGTGTCGACAAATGTGAATTGTGACACGTGCCACGGCAATACGGATGCGATCGATTTTGTAACCGTACAGCACCTGTGCTTTAACAGTTATGAAGCGAAATTCAAAGTAAACTAGTTGACACTGCCTGCACTGTTGATGAATTGAGGAGTTATTCATAATTACATTCCATCCAGTGCAGAAATGGCGAGTAATAATTAATGACATGAACAACAACAACAACTCACTTAGCTCTGTGGATGATTTTATTATTGACTTTAATTAATTGTACGCATAAATAGATTAAAAGTTGAGGATAAACCATTTTGCATTCCATTCCCATGCCCATTGCCATTGCCATTGAAATCTTTTATGGCTTCATTTGATTGCGCTCAATTTGTGGTAACTGTATTTTGCTCTGGGCTGTCCTTGTCATATTGTAACTGAATGGCGCTTCAATTATAATTCAATGAGAGACGGCAATGTAATTGATGTGTGGTTTTCACACACACACACACACACAATCGTACACATATTAAAATATATCAAAAGTTAAGTCATCAATATTGCCAGCTACGAGCTAATCATGTTACAAAGGGTTTTGATTTAAGCAGTTTACAGTAATTGAAATTTCTAGTGACTTGATTAAGCAAATTCAATGGCATGTTTATGGCTAATAACCACCTACTATAATTGCTTTTGACAATGACAACAAGGCGTATGCATGTTAATTAGTATTGCGTATCCTTTACGTAGAGGATTTAAGTGAAGTTTCTGTGTCTAGCAAGTATTTAACATACCACCAAATGACGATGGCTAATCCTTTTATGATGGATATAAAGTACAACACATTGAACATCATTTAATTACGTTTTGTGCTTTAAAGTTGCGTGTTGTAAAAAAAGCCAGAGCAAAGCCTCTTACGTGACAATATGGAAATCGTGCATACAAGCCATGTAATTCTTTTATTTAATAGGCAATTTGTAGTCGTCACACTCAAAATAAAAATGGCCAACAGTAGCATGCACACACACACACACAAAAACACACATCCAGTTAGATACAATAAAATAATTTAGCACATGGACAACGTCGCCGAGAGCCGATAAACCCTTTAAAGACCCAAATACCGAATGCTAAATGCAGCTGGGTCGAAATATTAGAGGCGAATGCCACAATTTAATGGCCAATAAATCGATTTGCTGTTTGTTGCCGCCTGCTAGCCAACTCAATGCAATGGTTTTTAGTCTGGTGTCGACCCAAGTCGGAATAGTAGTCTTATGGCTGTATATGTACAGGAGCTGGAGCTTAAGCTTATCGGCACGCATGCACGCCAGCTGGCGGCAATTGGGATAGGCAGATAAAGCATTTATTGGCCACATAAAACGGGTAAAATTACTTCCTAGCCGCCACTTCCGCTGCCCTCTGGTATCAGCCGAAGTCGAATACACTTTATTGTCCTGTCGGCTCGGTTTTGCTTGGCTTGCCATCCCTTGTGTCCCTATTTGACCGCTGTTCAACTTTGCCTTCGTAATTTCCTTTTGTTGTCGCTGGCCCATTGAACTCAGCGAAAAATCAATTTACGATGACATTTTCACCAAAAAAAAATAATCACGATTTTACCACAATTTGCCTTTGCCATTTCCGCACTGAAACAAGTGTCAGCAAATTAGACAAATTGTACAAAAGCAATTGTCATAATCCTGAAAGGATATTCATTGTCCTCCTTGCTGTTGCAGTCTCTCTTTCAAGATCCGTGCAACGAACGAATTAACATACCTGAAAGGAAAGAGAAAATAAATTTTTAGTTTTATCTAAAGTGAATTCTTTTTGTTACAAGTTTTTTGATATTATTAATTTAGTAATACACAGTGTGGCTTGAGGATGGTTATATAAAAAAGACATTCAAATTTTAATAATTTAGAAAGCGTCAAGTTTAAATTTCTATTTAACTTTTTCTTATATAAGGTAAGGTTTTATGTCTTTTGTACTTTTCTATGTGAATGTTTATATAATGAATTACAAGGTTAGAATTTGGCAAGTGGATCTTTTATATTTTTTTATTGTGCTGTTGCCTAATATTTTTATTCTAGCCCTTGTTGAAGCCCCATCCATGTTGATTGTCCTTTACAATTTGTCATTTTAGTCAACTTCAAAAGCGCGCGACGGAAACTTTTGTGTTGTGAAAAGGAAAAAAGTTAAATTAAATAAATTACAAAATGCTTTGCGAGCGACAACAATGCGTTGGGCAAGGAAAAAAGGTAAAGAGACCGAGAGCAGAATAAACAAAAGTTCGCTCAGACGAAGACGAGACGCGCTGCAAATGTTTAACAAGGATTCGGTAGCAAATTAAAAGCCACCAACGTTGCCTCCATAAATCATGCACCATGCCAACAGAAAGATGCAGGAAAAACAAAGCCTAGCAAAGGCAAACCTATCAAAAGTAACAAGGCATTCGAGTACCCTATTCTGTCTGTGCGGACAGCAACTGTTGCAGTTTTAAAGGAGCATAAAAGTTCTGATCGCAGATAGTTTTTTTTTTGGTAATTTGACATTGGCTATAAATAAATATCTTTATTTACTGCCTAGAATCCAAAGATGTTCTTGCAATAGTTTTACAGAGTATCGTCCGGTGTACACTATCCATTACAGTATTATTTCTCCACTTTATTCTGATTCGAGTTTCTGAGCTGGCAACACAAACAAGAAGTCTACTTGCAAGAACACGGCAAACGATGACAATTTCAAGCAATTCGCAAGTTTCATTTTTTTAAAAGTGTGTTCTTGTATCTGTTGTTTGGTTTGTTGTTTTTGCCTGTTTCTGTCGCGTTGCATTTGGGCAAGGATGGAAGAGATGGAAGGAAGGAAGAGATGTCCAAACTGCCGCAGAAACAAACAATTTAAATTGAGAGGAAAGGCCCAAAACCGGGCCATGGAATTGCGTTTAAAGGTCCCGAGTGCCCCACTCAGAGTGCCGTGCGAAAAAGGCCAGCGGAGGACAAACAAGTGGCAAAAACAATGGCAAATAAAAATATGTGATACGAACAGCGGCAACGACAACGACGACGACAAAGTTCCGGAAAACAAACGGAAATTGTGAAATATACAAATGTGTTCGCCATCTCTATACGGTGAACTACATGAAAACTTCCCTTGCGTCTTCCTGCTCCTACGCCCTTAGCCCGTTGTATGTTCTTGTATAAAAATAGACAAGACAAAACAAAAGAGCACGAACAACAAAAGCGGCTTACATAATTGTAGAGTTTTTAATAAAAATAAAAGGCACGGCCTGGACATTTATTACATGTTACATTGTGTAGGATAAAACATAAGTGAAAATGTTCTTTAATACTAAAATCGAAATGAGGGGCGTTGCTGTTAGTGAATTTGGAAAGTCTGACCCTTAGTTATTTCTTTTTTTTGCAATAATCTAAACTTTTCAAGAACAGTATATTTAACAAAAAAAGCTTGTCAGAATAAAAGATGGAAGAACACCCCGCCGAATGTGGTTTGCAAAGGAAATATATTTATTTAATTTTTTTACTTTATGGAAGTACGTTTCTAGAAGCGTTTACATTAAGATTAATAAAAATGTGAATATAAACTAAACAAACTGATCAAAATTATTTTATAATTGCTACTCACTTTAGACTATGATGGGTATAGAAAAGTCTGAAATTTAATTACAAATCTGTTGGTGGCGCAATTGCCGCAGGCAGCCTTTCCAAAGGCTGTCGAAAATCATTGCAAAATATTGAAAAATAGGAGAATGCAAGTCGAAAGCTACTGGCATTGTGCCAAAACTAAAAATAGGAATGGCATTCAACCACAAAGGAGGCTGGCTGTTGCCAAAAAAGGAATTGTAATTACGAAATTAAAACTGTGACAGCTGCATGATGGACTTGTTTGATATAAATGAATGGCTGTGGCATAGACGAATTGACAGGAATAGCCATGGTGCATGGGTGCAGACCACTGATCAGCCTTGAGGCATGGCTCTACTACAGTGTAAGCACTTGAGCCGCTTGCTGAGCTACTGCTGGCTGTGGGGCAGGGACGCATGCTGGCATTGGCAAAGCCAACGTGTCCTAACCGAGGCCGCAGCACAGGCACCAAGCCACAAACAGCAAGTTCCAAGTGGGCAGAATTGTACCTGCTTTTACCCACTGGAGGCAGCAGGAGGCAGGTGGCAGGTGTTAGGTGGCATATGGCTGATGGCTGACGGCTGATGCCTGGTCTCTTATTGAAATTTGTTGCATTATGGGCTGTGGGCTGGCCCTTGTTCGAGATGCTTGATAAATGTCCTTGCACGACGCTTACTGCACTTGATTGTCAACAAAATTGTTTTGCAGTAAAGCTCACAGCTTGCTGTTGGTTTTATTTGTATTATTTTTGTGGTTGCGGCACTTCATTTTGAAGTGACTGCAACTGCTGCTGCTTCACAGCACAGCTGGCAGGCAAAAGGACATGCGACAGTAATTTAATTTGTGCATGTTGAACGAATCAAGCTCTTTAACCCTTTCACGACCACTGGGACACCGGTGGAAAAACTATGGACTCTTATTTCTTTTCCCAACACGTGCTCAATAAATAATTAATGTGGCTTTTAAACTATTAATTTTCAAGTGTGGATTTTGTTGGGTTGTCAAAGGGTTAAGTTGGGCAGGAATTCCCTTTGGAAAGTGACTTGAAATTAAATTTTTTACAAATTAGACTCGAGCTATGTCACATTGTTGGCATAAACACGCACCCACACACAAACACACACACACACACACACATGAGAAAACACTTGAAGGCGGCCATAAAGATAAATGTTTTATGTACGTGAATTGCGTTGAATAAAAGCTTTGTTTGCCTGCTTTATGTGCACGGAGAGCGAGAGAGAGAGAAGGAGGTAAACAAACAAACAAACAAATGAATGAATGAAGGGTGTGCCGTACATCATCTTGCCTCTTGCTCTAGCATTCTATCCTTTGCATGAATTATGCGAGATGGCATTTGTTGGCTTGGCCACATTACTCATAAGCGAACCGACCCCCCTCCGCATCCTATTCTCTCTTGGTTGTTCTTCATTTAAGCAAATTCACGTGCACATTTAAGCTTAATTGTTTTTTGAATTAAGCCAAAGACAAATAGGTGCGCAAAACGTGCGCGGAGGCAGGCAAAATGCTGTTAATTTGCAACTAGTAGACAGAGAGTAGAGTAAGTAAAGCACACAATATCACAGTTCTAAAGGAATTCAGTAAAAAGTTAATGTTAGTTTAAATCCACTTAGTAAACATTACTTAACGAACAAACACATCATCATTTTAGTATTTATTCAAAAGCATTAGCGTTATAAGGACCACGATTATTCATATATTGCTATATTATATAATACGTGTCTGTTTGCAATTTTGTAAAATTTATTATGGTATTCTTGTTTTTGACACTGCCATAAGCTTGGAAAGTGCTAAAAATAAGACGCCTGATGATAAATTCACGGCTATAACATACTCAAATTTAGACATTATCCTACGCGCCGTATTCATAAGTATTCGGAATATTTTTCTCTGCCTGTTAGTGGGAGACCGGCACAGGTACAGGCTATATTCTCAATGGAATCACAGTGTCTGATGCTTGGCAACATTGTTGATTTATGTGCTTTACTAAGTTGTCTGGGGCGACGCACTCTTACAGTCTTTTTTCCTAACGTTTTTCACGTGCTCCTCGAAAGGGCATTTCTTGGTACTTTTCAATTATTTCTTTATATAACAAACACTTAAACTCAAATTCAAGCTTGTGGGTGAGATAAGTTAGTGGCATTCTTAGTTCAACTTTTCGTTGCATATGTTAAGAAGTTGCAAGCAAATTATTATTCAAATCGTTTTTGTATAATCATATAAGCTTCTTGAAAAAGCTTAAGAAAAACCCAAAATCTTAACATTATCGTGCATATGTTGCTTTCATTCACGGTAATGACGAGGACCACTTTAAGGGCCATTATGAACCTTACTTAGTGCGACTTTAGGAAAGTCCCAGTACGTCAATATTTCTTCTGTGCTTTCGTGTGTCTGTGTGTGTGTGTGGAAGTATTGTTAATGAATCGTCTGTCTGGCAGAGACTGCTGACTGACTCAATGGACTATTGTTGTTGCCAGCTCGCTGAATTTTAGTGAGATTAACTCCAATGGAGTGGCATCAAAGAAAATATTTGCCACAGTTTGTGCTTGCAGCTAGTAATCTATCATTTTTGCTATTGTGCTCATGGGAACGAAAGAACGAACGTCTTATTGAAAGCTAGTATATGCAGATTGAGGTGGTCACGCCCATGTGGGGGATTAAAGGCAAATAGCAAAATGATTTTGAATTTCTGTGCCGATTGCAAATATGTACATATATGGCAAACGGATAACGAAACGGCTTTCATATGCTGCGCATTATTAATATCGATTTGGGGGCGTCACTGACTCACTGACTGACAGAGTTGGCAACAAGGCACACAACCACCGCACAGCCATGTTGCTAGCCATCCTCAACCATCTATATAGTACATGCATGTATGTATGCATGTGTTGTAGGTTTTCATGTAGCTGATAAAAACAACAATAGCGACAACATCTTATGCCACTATTAATTTCTTCTTTTTTTTTTGTTGCTTTTGTATTGCACCCCAGAGATAAAAGCGAGTCATACTTGTATGCTTGGGTAAATACTCTAAATACGTGACACGATTTTAAAAATTCACTTGAAAAACGGCCTGCATTAAGCGGCTAAACGACATTTTAACAATAATCAAGAGTAAATATAAAATTATTGGATTACTGCTGCACGAAAGACAAATTTAGTTTGTTACAGAATGGTCGAAATTTTAAATTAATTTTGACATTATTTTTTCATATATATAAATGACACCTAGATCAATCAGCAATTAACTGCTCTCAATGTCTAACCAAAATTAAAAGCATTTAAAAATATTTGAAAGACGTGACTTTATCTTGAATGCTGAGTGGTTGGCTTCGCTTTACATAAGCAAAGATAAATTGATTTTTTGTTATTCTTCGTTTTGTTTTTCAAGATGAAAAAAAAGCACGTTGCAACGAAATGTGGCACACACACACAGCAAGCGACGCTGCCTTGCAGCACCAGTGTAGACCAGGCTAAGTAGGCCACTTTAAAGGCACCTAACCAAACAAGCAACTTTTACGCAATTGTAGCCTCATCCAGCTCTTTAAGAGGCTGCCATTGCATTGGACCAAATGATTGACTTGGCTTTGAGAATTGCTAATGGAATGGCATGTTGCAGCAAGCAAGTGAGCAAAGACTAAAATTAGTGGGATTATTTTAAAAGTGTTGCATTTTATGAGAACTTGAAATTTTTAAATATGTTGCATATAGAATGTTGTGTATGTCTGCAACGCGTGTGATATGCGAAAAGTCCTTTTGAAAAGTAATTTCTTACAAGTTAGTGAGCCGGCGACAAAAGGTAAGCTGATTATGTAACATATACAAAACGCACTTGTACAACAACACAATGCTCGTACATATGTATGTGTGTCTGGCAGATAGAGCATTAAGAAACGGCGCAAGCTGACGCCATTTTGTTTAGCAACTTTTCAACAGCTCTTTCCAAACTGTTTTCATAAGTGAGTTACGTTGAAAACAAGCTAAATTATGTGTATTGTCAATGCCTGGCAACACCTTCTGTTCAAATTTAAATAAAGCTTAAGAACTTTGAAATTGAGCAGAAATTAAATGAAAACATGTTTCAACTGATGATGTATTTCGAACTGGAATTGTTTAAAGAAAGCTCAACAATAAGAACAATGCTGCACATTGTTGTCGAATCTGGCTTTGTAGCTCTTGTTATGACAGATCTGTTTATGTTCATCATCGACAAGTGAGGTACAAGTATAATAAAGTTACACAGCATAAAGTCATATAATGCCTTAGATAATTGTTAAACAAAGCAAACAATTCGTATTGAAGCTAGTTGAATATGTTTTTCACAAATTTGTGCACAACAGTTCAAGTCTATTGGCCGTCATAGCCATTATTGTTGTATTTAATCGCATTGCTCTCAAATACGAAAATCCGTCTTGCACAACAAAGAGAGAGAGCGAGGAAGAGAGTGTGGAGAGGAAGGGAGTGTGAAGCCTATTCAGCTGCTAATTGATAAGGCACGTGGCCCCACAAACAATGGGTATAGAGGCCAAAGCCAATGAGAGAGAAAGCCAGCCGGAAGACAAAGGAAGCATTGATTGCATCGACCGATTGTGCCCGACTCTGCATGGTTGTGCTTGGTTGGGCATGTGAAACTGACACTGGCCAATTGAATAATGCAAATGAACGTGTCCAAGGATTCCAGACCAGTCCAATTCAGTATCGATTGAACGCAGTGTGGACTTGGTGAAATTTCACAGGCAACTCATAATGTGACAACTGCACGGCCTATGAAAAGAGATTCAATAAAGTTGCCCGATATGCACAAAAGGACTATTTATTATTGAGAAACAATGACAACGACAAAGGCTGCCATTGTTTTCATTAAATACATACGATTAATTTAATTGTTTTATAGCCGCACTTATCGACCACCATCTACCAGCAAGTGAATCGAGCGAGCGAGCCCAAAAGTCTCAATCGAAAGTCGGCTTGTCAACAGCTCAACATATCAATCATACGCAGCGTGGTGCGTGCGTCGCTGACTGCTAATGCTTGCCTTTGGCGTGTCAATAGATACACACACACCCATTTGACACTCTGACTTATAAATAACATAGCCCCACTCATTACTCCCAACAGAACCCGTATGTATGTGGCTGATTTCGAAGTTAATCTAGCTAACGATTTGAGGCGTGTCATTATTGAATTATTTAAGTTTCGTCGTGAGGCCACTCAAACAAACATTGGTTGAACAAATTGTTGCGAGAGGGAAGTGGGGGGGGGGGGAGCACTTGGTGGCACCTGTCGTAAGTTCAGTTCAGGGTACATCAACAGAAGTAAACACAAGTTGAGAAAGTTTGGTAAACTTCATTAATTCAAATGACTTTGGCATTTGAAGTCAACTGAAACTCAATGCGACGATGCATGCAAATTAACTGAAACTCGACAAGTTGACAATCATGCTTACCACTACGATGAAGCTGTACCTAAGATATAAAACTATATATGTACAACGGAATAGCCTTCTAAGTGGAAAACAAAGAAATCTATTATATTCTCTAGGCAATACAAAACCTAACCGAATATCAAGGAAAATAATTTGAACGTGAGAGGCTGAATGGAATGGAATGAATGTTACCTGAGATTCTCAATGCGTGGCCTACGGCACTGTGGACGATTGCGTCGATGGCTGCGATCCTTTTTACATCGGCAATCGCAGTGCCAGATGCATAGGGCGATGGATGAGACGACCGTTATCACAAAGGGCACCACAAAAAAATTAATGATCAGCGCCACCTGATCGTCATGATTGTAGGACGTAAGGACGACCGTCTTGTTTTTGCGCGAATAGAAGCACGGATAAATGGCACCCTCGGCGCCATAATAGCCATTAAAATTCTTGCAAGTCACAGTGGGCGGATAGCCGCAACCCTTAATATTCACTAGGAGTGTGGCCTCGTTGGACTGCTCCCACTCGGCGGTGTAGTTGGTAAAGTCGGTCATGTTCTCGGGTATGGTTATGTTCTGTTCGATAAACGTCACATAGATGTGCACACAGCGATATAGATCGGAGGTGCAGCCCTCGCGGCACGAGCTCCACGAGCAATTGAATATGCCGACGAGATCCTCGCGACGCGTCGTTGTGCACAGCGTTGGATTTGATATAAAATCGTGGCTCAGCGTCGATATAGCTGGGTCCACGTATAGCGGCACCAGAAACAACAGAGATGCGCCAGCCGTCACCGAGAAGAAGGCGAGTGTGGATGTGCCATAGAAACGCGCACGTTCCCGCCACGAACGAAAGCGCCGATTGCCATTTTTCTTTTTTGGAGCCAGTTCTCGGATTTTACGTAACCGTAGCTCTTGTTGTTGCTGCTCGAGTAGTAATTCCGAACTGCCACTCCTCATATTATTGTCGGTGCACACAGGGCGCTGATGTTGCTGCTGATTGTTGCTGCTGCTGCTGCTGCTGCTGCTGCTATTGCTGTTGCTGTTACTGTTATTCTTGCTGTTGTTCTTGTTATTGTTGTTGCTTGCGTTAACGTCGGCGTCGCAGCAGCAGCTGCAGCGACTTTACCACCCGCACCAGCCGAAGCCTGCGGCTGGGCCTGAGAGCTGCTCCTGGGGTGAGTCGTCGTTGGCGTTGCACTCGTCAAATTTCCCAAAGACTTTGAGAGACAGAGAGCGAAAAAGCGGCAGAGCGAGCAGCTGAGAGACAACACTAAGAAGCACTTGCAGTCGAACGTTGACGTCGACGTTGCGTCGCTGCCTATCGCAACATCCAAGAGCTGGACGAGTAGCAGCAGCAGCACGCAATGCTTGATGCGACGACGACGACGAAGAGGATGTTATTGGTGATGATGATGAGTGAGGTTATGCACAGACGCGTCGACGCAGAAGGAGGCCGGATAAACAGCTGTTTGTCCTACCAATCGCTCACACTTGCAGAGGGCGACAGCAGCGAGAGAGACGCAATACGATAAGAGCGAGAGCGTGAGAGAGAGAGCGCGAGTGTGAGAATTTCTGAGAGATAAGGATAGCGCGCCCGCAACGAGCATAGAAACTGATAGTGAGAGTAAGTGAGAGACAGAGACGGAGAGTCAGAGTCAGAGTCAGTCAGACGGCGAGAGGAAGACGCTCGCTGGCGTCTTCATTTGTTTTTGTATTTGTATTGAATGAAGCGATTTTGATTTTGACTTTACTTTTAACTATCGCCGATGGCGACATTAACGCTTGCATTATAGTACTTTATATTTTTTACACTGGTTGGGGATATTTATTTATGATTCTCGCCTTCTCGTTGTTGTCCTTAGATGATGCTGTTATTGTTATTGTTGTTGTTTATTTTCGCTGTAACACTGAAATGTAGAAGAATAAGAAGAAGCAAAAGAGCAACTAGCAATGTGAAGGGCAGCAAATTACATATCAGAAAATGTGCTTTGCGTGGGCGCCGCACTTTACAGCTGTTGATGTAGGTTAGTTTGACGCGAGAGCGAGATGAAGAGAGAGCATGAGAGAGAGAGAGAGAGAGTAAGTCAGTCAGTAGCGAGTGGCGAGCGCTGCCAGCGCCAACGTCAACGTCAACATCGACGCCGACAGCAGGCTGTCAGCTTCTCTTATATCCTTTTTTTTTTTTGGTGTGTCGCCCTAGTGACTGTAATCTTTTTTGTTGTTCTTTTTTTTTATTTGTCGTTCAACTTGTGGGTGGAATTATTTATGCTACACATTTTGTGCGTGTGGCCAACTGTATGTTGTTGCTTTACTGGTTGTTGTTGTTGTTGCCAGTCAGTCAAGAGCATTTGATTATTATTTTTCAATTTATTTGCATTTTTGTGCACAGCTCAACGAAGAGCAGCAACAGCAAAAGCTAAAATGAAATGCGAGATATGCATGATTTATTATAGTTCCAACAATCTGTGTCCTTAAAGCACGAAAACTAAAACACGATCTTTGCTATTGGATAGAAAATTCCCTGTGACCTTGAAGTGAGTTTTTACAAAGAAGAATTTGTGAATTATAAATTCTATATTCAACGAATATATGTATATATATCTTTGAACCACTGTATCTGTAGGACAATCGGCTGCCTACTGTTGCTACAGTTGTTGTTGCTGCTGCGGGTGGTGCAAGGACTAGCAGCGTCAGCAATTCTATTTACTTTAACATTTTTTGTGTTCGAAGTTGTATTCAGTCCGCATGACAACCATTTTACTATTTACCTACATATTCTATTTGTTGTTGTTGTTGTTGTTGTTACTGTTGTAATTGTTACATTGCGTGACCCTAAACGTTGGTCACTTTCAGAATTACTATTTTATTTTTTTTTATAGAACTCATTTCACAATTTTAGCACACATACATATCCACACCCACGCTGACATAAAGCATGCACGTGTTTGTCAGTGTGTGTGTGTGTGTGTGTGTATTTTGGATGATTTCATTCATATGTATGTTATGCGAAAACTTAAACTGCCCTCACGGCGTATGAGTAATAATATGACACAGCTGGAGCTGGACTCCCCCCAATACTATCTCTCTCTGATTTTGCATTTAAGGTGAACAATGTTGCTTTAACGCCCACGCCCACGCCACGCCTTTTGGCACTGTCAATGTTTGTCCAGTGCCAAAAAAGAAAACGACAAGGATATAAAAGAAAGAACAGCTCTCGGCACCAGGAGATCTAACTAACTCTTTTACAGTTGCTGAAATGTCGCCAATGCCCCGCACATCGTTGAACCCCCCTTTTCCCCTTTTTTGACAATCTTTTTGTTGTTGCCTGCAGTAAATTAAGTAGTTGTTGCTTCTGCTGTTGCTCTTTGTAAGTGTTGTTGCTTAACTGGCGCACTTTTACTTTTTATGTTTTATTTCTTTGTTGCTTTTTTTTGCACAATATATATATATACTTATATATATCGCCGATTACAGCATGGCTTTGCCACAGAACGGGAACTTGCTGCCTTTTCTGGCTCTTTTTTTTTTTTTTTGCACTGGCTGGCAGGCAGGAAGGCAAACTCACACACACAAACAAACACTCACACGCACACAGGGGGCACAACACAACAACACACACACTGAATCGAGTCGAGAAGCGCGCACGCTGGGCCCTGACGTGCCTCTCGGAGTGTTTGTCCAAAACTGACGCGACCCAATCGGACTCCACACAGGACTCGCCACAACTGACATACATACGTATGCGTGCGTTTGTGTCTGTGCGTGTGTGTGTGTGTGTGTGTTTGTATGTGGGTGGGTGGCGTCGACTTCGCACTGTCGACATAAGCTGCGCCGCGCAGTTGACGTCGACGCAAGCAGCGACTGAAAGCAGCGCTCCAAAGAGATTGAAAATAATTCGCATATGCGCATTGAAACTGAGAGCAAAAGACTCGCTGCTTTGCTTTGCACTGCTTGTCTTTAATGTTATTATTATTTTTACTACAATATTTAGTAAGTTTAATTTATTTTCAATATACATATATCAATTAATTTTTGGATATTAATATTTAATGCGATAGTTTTGAACAGCAAAAGTTTCGTGCACTGCTTGAATACAAATGAATCACAATAGCTAAGACCACAACCATTATGCACTGCTTGCTGAATCACAAATGTGTGTGTGGGCTCTTACATTGGGTGATGCCAGTTCAGACTTCAACGAGCCAAGGAAGTTTGTGACGTTTCCACATAAATCATAAATAAAAAAAACTATGAATAATTAATAAATTGCGGTATAAATATGCTTAAGTGTTATTTTCTTGATGGAAGAAACGGAACCGTGCCATTGTATGAAATAACTTGTCTAACAAATGATTCGGGGAGCGAAGAGAGCTATCCAAAAGCTATTGTCATGACAGCAGGAATCTTAAATGGTATAATGGGAATTTTGGATTGCTGTTGGTCTATTTATAATTTTCTTGATATTGCCTCTAATCTATTTCTAATTTACTATCAATATTTTTAATATTATAAACGTGTCCCGATTGCTTTTTGTACTTTTATTATACTTTCTACTCATATTGTGTATCGTATCTCTTCTTTGGTATTAATTCTTATGTTCAATACTGAAACACCCTAATGTTAAAGAGTAAGCTTTGGTAAAAGCTAACGCGAAGCTTAAGGGCACAGCAAAGTGTTGCCACAGTGGCAACTTGGGGCACCAAAGATGGTCTGTTTGAGTGGCATCCCCGATTACAGCTTTGATAAGCTCACATTATTATGTCAATGGGGAGGGGGGATGGGGCCAGCCAAATGGTGTCCCAGTTTCGCTAAGCAGCCCAGAAACAAAATGTGGGTCAAGTAACAAGCTGATGCCCTTGGCACGGCGAATTTGTCCTTGATGCGAGCACAACGGATTCAGCATCCAAACGGTGTATACATACTTATGAGTGTGTGCGTGCGTGCATGTGTGTGTGTGTGTGTGTATTAAGCATAAACTGTATTCGATTTTGTGACTTGCATTGGAACTGTGAATTTAGCCAGGGGTTGAAGGTGTCAAGAGATGTTAAATAGGTTGCGCCGTATATAGCACCTAAAACATATACAGTCAAACATCCATATAACCAATTTCAAGGGGACAACAAAAACATTCGTTAAAGAGAAATTTCGTGAGATAGAATGGGTTTTTGATTAAACCAAATTGAAAATCTGGCTATGAATTCTTAATTCTTGGGAAACCTCATATATGGAAGTTCGTTACATGGAAGTTCTACTGTAAATATGGCATTTGGGTTAGTATAATTTAACTGCTGCCCCCAACTATTTACTCGATTCAAAAGCTCAGTTTAATGCAATTTTGGGGTGAGCTAAGACATTTTAGTGCAGAAAATCGAGAAAACAACAATGAAAATGTCTATCTGCCCGATTTTATTTAATTAATTTCTTTTATTTATGACAGAATGTTGAACATGCCAAGCAGAACCCAAATTTATGTGTGTGTGTGTGTGTGAATTGTGTATCGATAAGTATCGATACCACACTCCGCTCAAACATGTCAAAAATGTATCTCTCTCTTCCCATTTGAGTTATTCAGAACTCTCTTACAACTCTCAAACATATATTTATCGATAAGTATCGATTCAACATAATTCATGAATATTTCCCTACCGTTCTCTCTGCTTGTTTCTATTACTTTCTTGTAAGTTTTGACAAGTTCCTACTGTAATTTTTGTTGCTTACCGTTGAGCACTGCCACCAATTCCATGCACCTTGAACAGGTTGTCAAAATGCTGGACATGACATCAATTTGTATCCAACAACAACAAAAACTTAAGCTCTCATCTTTGAATTACAATTTATGCTTGCTGGCGCTGACACGGGCACATCAATCAGACGAACTGAAAAGCGCCTCTCCAACTTCCTCTTACTTGATTTTTCATTATGATTTCAGTTACCCCTCCACCCCACCCCACGCATCCAACAATGGTAAACATTCTAATGAGCCGACACGCAACTTTGCAACGGTTTTAAGTCCAGTGTACCTTTGGCTTTGATGGACATTTGAACACACACACACACACACACACACACATGCTCAACAATAAGGCTCCTTGAACAAACAAATATTTTCGTAGAAATTAATTTAAACGTCAAGCTAACAAAATAATGTATGATTTCTGACAGGGTCAACAAGTCCAGCAGGTATGTAGGAGATAAGGGGTAAGCTTCTCCCATTATCTTCAATGCGTGCATGCACGAACATGTTTGAGAGCAGGTCAGTTTGACAGATTAATAGAAATGTTAATGGCGATAATGGAAAGTTGAGTTTAGAATTGACCCAAAAACCAAAAACAAAATTAATTAATGAAATGAAATTTAAATGTCATACCCAAAACAGATACAGTTACAAATTTGAGTGCGTCCCTATGTGAATGTGAATGTAAGTACTTAATAAAATCCGGTTTTGAAAACAATCGAATCAATAATCAAAAAAAAAAATAATGAAAAACAAAAACAATGTAAGCAACGCCCTGCCACATACATACATACATAGCAACAGCAAAACAAATTACAGTATTACAAAAGGAATCAAGAGAAACCGGTTTTGATATGCCATATACAAAAGAATTTCAATAAAATTGCATACGAAAGGCTGCCCCACAGCAAAATATCCGGGACGGCCTAGTCCAAGGCAAGAAATGAGCTGGTAGGACTTGCTTATCAATGCTTATGTACAAACGCCTATGTACAAATGTATGTATGTGTGTACATAAGGCAAACTTTGCTAGCAGCCCACTGCAGCAAGCCTACTTATTTCAATCAGAGCTATTGGGGTCGCTGTTAACTAACAGACGTTCCCGTTCTAATTGTCAACATTGCGCTCTTCCAATGTTAGACTATGCTCTGTCAAATGTTCACACACACAGGCGCTCTCTCTTCGGCGTGATGAGAGCATTAGAGCAGGCAGGCAGCATTTGATTTGCTCTTTCAGCTGGTTGACCTATTTTCCAGTTTGGTAATATGTCAGTGTTGTATGTGTGTGTGTGTGTGTGTGTGCGCGCTTGGTTGCTGTCGTTGTTGTTGTCTTGCTCCATCTAACGCTTTGTTTTGGTTTTGCTTTTTGCGTTTCTTTTCGTTTCGTTTCGTTTGGTTTTGTAACTCATAGATTGCATTCACAGGCAATGGAGCACCGGCAGTGTTGTTGTTATTGTTGTTGTCTCTTCTTCTTCTTCTATTAATTTTTTCGTAACTGCGTATTTGTTGTAATGCGTGGCAACGCTCTGTTGAATACTGAATGCTGTTGTTGTGTTGTTGTTGTTGTTTTTGTGTGCGCCTTGGAATTTTCACTCAAGAGATGATTAATTGAATTTGTTAGATCAGCGCATCTTTGCAGTTGGACGACGATGGCTACAGGTTGTCCATATACTAATACATACATATACATATAAGAAATGTAAAAAAATACAATTTATATGTAACATTGCTCTCATACATATGTACACACATAAAAGTATATGTATATATGTATTCATAAGTTCGTGTGTGTAGCCTCCCCCTTTGACCCACAAGAAACTACGCAACGCATTTTTGGACATAAAACGCAAATGCTTCTCTCGCATCGAAATCCACCCCAAAATATCAACAGTAACAACAACAACATAAATCTATGCGCCTATACATAACACAATACATACATACATGCATGCTTACACATATACATACACACACAAATGTATGCTCGCGTTGGCTCCCGTGGCGCTGATGGATATCGAGGCAGCATACGCCCAGCAAAACGCCAGTCGCCACCCCTCCCCACATCCCACCCCGCCGTCATCAACCGTATACACTATTGCGCTGTGGTATGCCTATAGAGGTCATTCCAAAGGCAACAACAATGCCAATAACAGCCAGCATAAAGCAACAGCAACAGAGGCCACCTCCCCCTCACAAAAAAAAAAAAAAAACGACCAGAAATATGTTCAATATTCACAACGGCAGCACACAATAGCAGCAACAAAAAAGCAACATCAACAACAGCCGATGTAAACAAAAGCATAATAATAACAGCTGTGTGCTGCTGATAGGCTGAAGAGAGCTGAGATCACACATACACACATGAAGCACAACAAAGCGCTCTCTTTAACTGTTAAGTTTGTGACGTTGACAGAAAACCGGCCGGCGATTTTTAAAGCAGCTACACTGCTAACGAAGAGTAGATACGTTGTGTCGAAATCCACGTACACTTAAACCAATTTATGTGGAACCGGTTGAAATTGTAAATAGCAGAATTTGTACATTAACCATATACGTATGTTCGACCTCTTGTTAACTTTATTAATTAAGATATCACTGCATATGACATCAACGCTTTGGATAAAACTAGAGTATTTTTAAGTCTGGAATTATTTCACCCGTTTTACCCATCTGCCTTGTTGCCAAGTTTTCTCTCTCTGGCTGTTGCTGCTTAACAGCTGTTTTCGCAACATTGTTGCTGCCCGCCAACAACAGCTGTTATTGTGTTGGCAGTGCCTCTCTTTCTTTCTCTTTTCGCTCTGTTGTTGATATCTCACAGTCGAACACAGATACACACACACATACACACACACACAGTTATGCGGCGCTCTGTTGACGTTGTGAAAAATGTTGACAAGTGTTTAACTTTTTGTTAACTGCGTAGTTTTTTTTGGGTTGGGGTTGGTAGAAACGACGACGTAGATATTTGCTGTTATGCTGGCAAATGCTGATGATGGCGTCATAGACACACACACACACACACACACGTACATACACTCACACAAACAGGCATATTGATAAGCGGGTATTGATAGAAAGGGACAAATGGCAAATTCAGTTAAGTTATGCCGAAGTTTGATTAAACTATTTTTGATAAGTAGGTATATTTGAGAATGCATTTTAGTATAACAAAAACAAACAGATAGGATAGATAGCAACATTTTTTTTTATTTTTCGATAGCCAACGACTGTTAACTAAGTTCTGGGGCCTACTTAACACAATGCATACATACATACATTTGTATATTATGTATGTTAAAATATGTATGGGGATGTATGTATGTATGTGTGAATGCATTTTCGTCGCTTTCAAGAGCATGTTGCTCAAGTATTTAACCTATTATGCTGGCAGAGTAGGGGAAATAACATGTACACCATCTCAAACCAACTCATAAGCACACGCACACACACACACACACTCAGCTGCATTCTGTGTATGTAGTTTTTCCAAGCAGGTACGTATGAATATAATCATAGATATGTACCTACACACATACACAATTTGTATATCCAACGTAAGCATAATATGTATATACAACAACAAACCGAGCAACAGCAACAGCAACAGCAGCAGCAGCACCAACAACAGAGAAAGAGCGCAAGCGAGCGAGCGAGAGAGTGAGAGTGTGTTTGCTTGTGTGGCAAGTATATGTGTTTGCTGCTCGCTGTGCGCGTAACTGTAACTTGCCGTTTGCTCGCTCAGTCTTTGATAGCCAACTCTCGTGCACAGACCGACAAGCGCTTATTGCGAGTCGCCAACGTCAACGTCATCGTAGACGCCAAAATTGAACAATCAAAAAATACGGAATACTAAAAAACAGTTAAACAATAACAACAGTGTCTGTGACTGCCAGGTGCAATAAAAACGCATTGGGTGAACCAACCCAAGCAATCAAATCAATCAATCCAACAACATTAACAAAAGTCTTGCAGCATCAGAAGCTGAAGAAAAAGCAGAAGCAGCAGCAGCAGCAGCAGATTGCATCCATTTTGCTCTCTTGCGCTTTGTTAGTGTATCATCTCTATGTGAGCAGTGAGTGTTTGTGTGTGTGTGTGTTTTCTGTGAGGCGAAGAAGAAAAACTTTAAATGAAAAAGTGAAACGACCGGCAGCGAAAGCAGTGTGAAAGCAAAACAAGCAATAAATTTATATGTATGTTTAAATATATAAAAATAATGCACACATAAAACGTCAATCAGAGCAAATTGACAAAGAACAATCTGAAAAGAAAAACAACAAAAACAACACCAACAAAAAACAAAAGCATATCTATAAAAAAATTACGGTTGCTATAAAAAAAAATAACAAAAACAACTTTATGTGACACCTTGAGGCATTTACCGTTCCGCTATAAATTGCTCTCTTTATTCCTGTGACAGTGGCAAGGAGCTGCCGTCAAGCTGACGTTCGAAACGCCTAAAATTGGATTATGCTTAGGCACAAACGCAACAACAACAGCAACAGCAACAATTGGAAAACGCATAGAGAGCATGTGAAGCTGCCTGGAACTAAGAAGCTGCTAGATGCACTGCATCCACAAGCATACTCTAACCATACAACCATATCGCCCATCCAGCGACTCGAGTTCAATCATCATCCAAATCAGCTCTATCACAAGAACATTATCAAAAAACTAACCGAGCTCAACAAAATCAATGTTTACAAATTGACCAAAAACGTTTGCCAGACTTAAAAAAAAAAGAAGGAAAGCAACGAAAAAATAAACTGAAAATTAAAAAAAATAATAAGAACTGTGTGCAACAAGTGGTTTAATTTTTAATATAAAAAGTTTGTTAATGTGCAATCATTAAATAAAAAAAAACACGAGTGCAATAAAACAAAAGTAAAAAATATAATAAAAATATGTCAAATTTACAAAATGCTGCTGCTAGGCCAAAAAGCCAAGTTCAAGACCTAAAATCATAGTAAAACTAAACAACAACAACGAATAAGAAAAAGGTGTTTAAAGATAAACAGTAGAAAAACAAAAAATTCCCCAACCCCCTACCCCTAGAGTCGGCCATCCAAAACCCCGTGCAGCTCGTTAACAAAGTTAAAGAAATATAAAGAAAAAAATAAAAAATATAAAATGGCAACCAGCCGCCGCTTGCCCAAACGCTCAATAATTGGCACCAAAGTGTGCGCACCCGGCCCGGACGGCCTCTGGTATTCGGGCGTAATTCAAGACGTTAAGACCCCCAACTCCATGTCGTCGTCGCCGCCGGAGCCAATGCCGCCGCCCACTTTCCTGGCCCCGGGCGATGCCCAGTTGAATGCGGATACTCGATATATTGTGCGTTTCGATTTTAAGACCCAATCGCTGCCATCGTCCAGTGTTGTACCCACCCAATCCGTATCCCCGACTTTGTCCGCGTCCGCCGCATCCGAATCGGTTATTGTAGAGACGCGTCGCGCCGCTGCCGCCGCCGCCGCTGCCGCAAGCGTGCACATCAATCCGGCGCAAGCCCTGCGCCGCAATGCCATGACAAAGGAATTCCGCGACTCGGATCTGATCGGACCGGGCTTTCGTAACATAATGAGCATCCAGCTGCAGCCCGGCCAGCGCATCTTTCTCACCTACAATGGGCGCGAACAAAGCGGCGACGTTGTGCAGCACGATGTTGCCAAGGACGAGGTCACCGTCAAGATAACAACAATTGGAAATGAGGTGAGTTTTCGAATTCATCAAATGTAGAGATTAAAGATTAAAACAAAAATGAATAGCAGTTAATTTTATTTCCTCCTTGTTATGTCAAATATTTTATGATCGGATGCGTTTTTTGGGGCCAATTTTCACCAAATAAATCTCCCAACTTAAACCGAAAACCGAAGAAATAAAGCTTTTCTCTAACATATTACTTATAAGATGAAATCGATAACAGCACAAGATTTATTTGCATGTTTGGATGTATGCTAGAACGAAGCAAGTAAATATATCTTGCCTCTTCCACTTGGATGGTGCACGTTGCACATTATGTCCGCCCACGACATGATGCAGTTGACGCTGGCGGCATGCGTTAAAAAGTGGGTCAAGGTCAGAATCAGCAACAGCATCAGCATCCGAATCAGCAACAGCCCCAGCCTCAGTCATGTTGGGGGCGCAGCACATATGTATCTATGAGCTTATGTATCTTAACCATGCAATGGGGAGCATAGCAAATACATATTTATATGTATGTACTTATATACTTTATGTACATATGTTTTTGCTTTGTGCATTCGGCATTCTATGTGGCTTGGTCACAAATTGGTTTTGAGGGTCGTCGCATTTCGCGATTCAGAGTCACGTAACTAGGTTAAAGCGGCGAACAGAGTGTGTGGCCTCTATCTTCTTCTTTTTCTTCTTAAGTTGCCCCGGGATGGCCCAAATCTATAGCCAGACCACATCACAAATTTGTATCTTAAAGACAGAGAAATGTTAACATAATGATGCAAACTTTAATCGACTTCACCGTCTCCACAGTCCATAGCCGCAATTTAATTACGTCACTCGAAGAATGAAGAGAATAAAACATCGTTTCGGGGCAATTTATAGAATCCGACGAATTCTCGATGCCAGCCAAGCAATGACGATGCCATTCGATGTCGTAATAACAATTTGTTGTTTAGCATTAAGTTCGTGAAAGAATTCGATAGGAAGATACAAAGAATTCCGAGCAAATGCAATGTGCGATAAATGTTCAGGGTTAAATAAACATACATACAGACATATGTACATGTGTACATACATGTACTTACACACGTTCAATTGAGAAATTAAGATCTCACAATTCTAACGATTTAGAGCTATTTAAATAGATTATTCGCCAGACTGCCGCAGAGCAAACAAATAGTTGCTCTTGTTTTTTGCTTAATTGCGTCACAAGTCAGATACAAATACGAAATTATGTGTTGATATATGTCATAGATACACACACACACACACACACGCGCTTCGGGCCTGAGACCGGCATCAGCCTCAAACTGAGTTTTTTTCTATTTGTATCTATATCGCTCCCATTTTTTATCTCATCTACTTCCTACACTCGTAATTCGTGTTTTTGTTTAACTATCAGCGCTGTGGCTTTTCAACTAATAATCGCTAAATACCCGTACATTTGCAATTGTTGTTGTTGGTGCACTGCACTGGGGCGTGCACTAACTTGAATGAGAGAGATAGATACACAGATACACGGCAACAGATACAGATACAAATACAGATAGCAAGTCTCAATGCCAACTCAGCTGCGTGTAGCTGTTCCGTGTGTCAATACATTTGTCAGTCAGCAGTTCCACGTGTGTGTCGATATGTCTATCTGTGTGTGTTTAGTTGTATCTGGAAGAGCGTGCGAGTCTATCCAACAGATGCGCAGCGACAACATCTAATTCGAATGTTTGTTTCTCTGACATGCTCAAGGTTTTCCGCTGTTGTCTTATTGTGTAATTCCCAAAAATTATTTTTACACTCTCCTCGAATAAATATGGCTGATCGAATATTGTTTTCAACTCATTTGAAAACTTCAATCGGGAATTCACAGAACGTAGCTTGTTTTTATGGCCCTTAAACGTTACAAACCAAATTTGTTTATGACCTCATCATTGGCCACTGCTGCCAGCCAGTTAGTAAATAAATTAGACAGAAAAAAAATATATTGAAATAATTGGACACAAGCTAAGTCGAAGCTTTATCTTTAGTTCGTCAGTCAATCAACAATTGGTTTCTCAATCAGCAACAAGCAGCGCTGTTCTACAATAAAGTGAGAAAAATTGATATATAATCAGATGTACATACATGTGTGTGTGTGTGTGTGCGTGTCTTCAAATTCTCGTATATTTCTGGTTGTCCTCGGATACGATGTTGGGGCATGGGTGATGCTCACGTGCGTCTGCGTCTACGAGCAAGTTTCATGTATTTTATACAATGATCCATTGTTGTTCTGCTTGTTGCTTTTGTTGTTGTCTTTGTATCTAGCCAGTTTGCTACGTAAATGGAGAACATCTCTTTTTTGGAAATCAAAATTTTTGTTCGACTTGAGCAACAGTTTTTTGTTTACGGCACTGCATTAACACATACATATAAACCCAGCAGTCCGAGAAGCTGGTGAAGAAGCGGTGAAAGAACTAATTCTCATTTCCCATCCTCGATCCCCGACTAGATTACTGGTGAAAATAACATTGAAATGCCAGAGAAGGGAGTCCCAGTCATCCATTCAATAACCGATTCTCAGAAATTATTCCAGCCGTATTGTTGGGAGTGTGTGTGTGCGTGTGTGTGACGGAAACGTGAGGCAATTTATTCTAAGGTTATAGGAGGCGAGAAACTTGTTGCTCGCATTTTCGTTTCAATTACGATGACGTATACGCCGCGTCAGCCGCATAATTACCAATGAATCAGTGGCCAACAGTGCTAGGAAGCCCTATACATATTTTTATATATATAATTTAACAGCAACAATGTATTAATTAAAGGTTAAATCAAGGCCCAAACAAGTTAGTTTTTTATTTGTATGTTTTTTTTGTACATTTTTTGCCTTGGCTGCTATTGCCATGGGGTCCCAAGACGGGTAGCCGCCAAGCTGCGATTTGTTTGCTCGCACTTCCGCAGGGCATATGCCCAGACCGAGACCGAGACCGAGACACAGTTCCCGGTGCTGAGTTCTTTCCCTGCTTCGAGGTGCATTCAAAAGCAAATTTATTTTAATGACATTGAAAATGCTGCTCGTATTTTACACGCAACTGCGTCCAGCAGCGGTTTGACATAGTTTCTCGTCTCTCGTGTTCCCAAAAAAAAAAACAGAAAAAGAACAGCGAAATGCCAATTTTGTAATATTTCGCTTTGGGCCTCTTTACTTTCACGTTCGTTGGCAATTAGTTTCTCTCTCTCTCGCTCGATCGACCCATTTTGGCCGTAAATTGAAAGAATACAAAATTAATGCCTGCAAATTGCATTTAATTTTGATATGCTTCCAGTTTATTTATTTGTTTTCTTCTTCACTTTTTTTCTCATCAGTCGAAATGCTTGGCAAAAATTGTTGACCAATGGCCAATGGCAGTGGCAATGGCACTGTCCCAGTCGCAATATATCTGTCATTGTCTGTCCGACTGGCTGTCACGTTGTCAGCTGCAAAAAAATAAAAGAAATGCTGACCCAAAGAAAGTGAAAAGCGCTTTTAACTGAAGATTAACAAGTTCTGTGAAAGGTTTCTGTCAAGGTTTGTGTCGTTTTTTTTGTTGAATACCCTGTTGAATTTGTTACTGACAGCAGAGAGTAAAGACTTGAATACAGGGTATTACCCAGTCAAGCTGCTTGGTGTTGTTTTCTTTTTCAAAAAGCAGCAGCAGCAGCACCGACAACTTAAGGGAATTGCATTAAATCTTTGTTGAGTGAAAGGGCGTCCAAAGGATGCTGAAAATGTTTTCTCTTCCCTGCAGTTTCTTTTGCAATCCTTCGATTTGCTTTGACCACAATACACATTGGATCTTAAAGGTATTTATTACGATGAAATATTATATCCACAATGCCAATATATCAGTATCTAAACTTATCCTCTCTCTCTCCCTCTTTCAATCGTTCAAGCGGCGTTGATCAAAATCAATTTCAAATTGACCCACATACCAAGGTGGCACATACACGCACACACACATACAACTGTTTAAGTGTCAGGTGTGCATTTTATGGTGTGTGTGTGTGTGTGTGTATGTATGCTTAAGCCAAGCCATTAAAGACAACAACAATAAAGCACTTTGAAATCACAAAACTAAAAGCCCAAAAAATAACACAAAATATAAAATAAAACTGAAACTTATTGATATATACTTATAAAGCGTTTTTTGTGTGTGTTTTGAAAGTCGTTTTTGATTGAGGGGGTGGGGGGTAAGGTGTAACCTTCAGTTTCAGCCGTTCCCTTTGCCTAGAATTAAGCGCCTAACAACTTTAGATTGTTTGGTTGGAAAACGGGTTTTGTTTTTCTGACTCTATTGAGGAAGAGTTCTAGCCGAGTTGAATTCTTGTGTTTGTTTTTGCCACTCTTTAAATCTGTTATTGTACATTACCAAATGAGTCATTTGTCACTTGCCGGACATAACAACAATATGAAGACAAAATGAAAACAATGACGTTTGATGAACAGCAGGCAGCATTTCTTATAGCTCTCGTCAAAGTCAAAGTCACAGTAACGTGACGGTGACATCTGTAAGCTGAAACTCCACTTCACTCCACACCAAAATCTTAGATACCCAGGGGGAAGAGAAAAGTCGTTCAACCTGCCACAGTGACCAAACCAAAAAGGTCATTGCAGCTTGTTGACCGATTTGAAGTAAAACGACAAATATATCATATGATATGATACCATTACCATTCCAATTAGAGCGCATGGTTTTTAAAGACATGTACATTAATTTTTATTTTTTTTCGCCAAGTATTCCTCTCTACCTGCGGTCTTGGGCTGCGAGGGCGATTAGTCATTAGAATGCAGCAAATACTTAAAGCTGGCCGACCCTAGACATGGACAAGGGTTCACTGCGCAGTTCAAGTGACCTGCCAGACTGTCATTTTTTGGCCGGTTCATTTGAAAAACCAAAAAATAACAAAACAATAACAAAAAAAGGCAAACAGCACGCAGGCCAAATGCGGCCAAAAAATGTTTGCAGCTATCATAAAACCATAGCAATGCAGCGAATGGCAGTGGAGAAACCTCGGGACTCGGTGCGGTACTAAAGCAGCAGGCAGTCGTCCAGACGAGAAGTACTCCTAGACGCTTTAGACAGAGCCCTGACACGTTTCGGTTTGCCATGGAACTGGGTTTTCTATATACTATTTATGGACTGTCTGTCAGAAAGGGACATTTTCACAAAGTGCTTGGCAAATGCTTCATAAACGGCGGCGATTGAATAGTTGATATTATTGGCAGCAGGCGTAACTGTTAAATATGCATATGTACGAGCATATGAGGGTAGATACATACATACATACGTATATAACCATAACTAATCGGTGTTATCTGGAAATTGGAAAATAAATCACAGTGCAACGAATTTAGCTTAGTGTTAATTAAGTAAAATTTGTTTTGTCAATTCGATATGCAATGTTAATCAATTGAATATTACAAGAATAATTATCAACAATATCAAAAGGGGCAATTTTACTATTTAGAAGTGGCCTTTGTCTGTCTTCTATCCAGTCATTGCGGAAGTCAAGCCACAACATCAAAAAAACGAAACCACTTTATATAAAAGTCACAGTCACAATCAAGTTTTACGCCACATTTTTCGTGGCTTTTTTGGAATCTTTAATAATATATACGCAGTTTTGTTTTTAATCCGATCAACAAAAATGTAGGTTAACTTAGCTTTTTGTGTTGCTTACGTTTTATTTTATTTATTTTTTGCGTATAAAATTATGACTTAATTTAAAAGTGAAAGCGTTGTAGCTTAGTTCGGTATATAGTTAGTGGGGCTATTGAGTAATTTGAGGGTTTTTTTTGTTTTCGACGAGGAATTGCATTGAAATTCCCTCAATGCGCAATAAGAGTACAGCTTGCCATATCAAACACAAACATTCACACAGGACGAGGTTAGAGCTCTCTATATATCAAAGCAATCAACTTGCTACGCACACACACACACACACGCCCATTGCCACTCATGACTGTGTGTGCGTGTGTTTGAAACTGGAAGTGCTGCGGGGTCGCTTGTCGTTTGTCGTGGTGTGCGTGTGCGTGTGCATGCCACAGAACGTAAACAAAAACACGAATGTAAAGAAGAAGCGGAAAGTGCGAGATAAACAGAAATCAGCTGTACACACCAAGTGTGCGTGTGTGCGACTGAGCTGTACACACCAACAGACAGAGATAGCGACATACAGATGGAACGATTGTGGAGGCGAGAGCTGCTGCTGTTTGTCTCCACGCAGCAAAAAACCCGTTTCTAAAACGGAGCAACAGCGACAGTTACGCACTTTACGCACGCTCTGAGCTGATTGTATGTATGTGTGTGTGTGTGTGTTTGTTTGTTGTTGTTATTTTTGCCATTGCTTTGAAGAAAAACCGGCTCTCTGGGCCTGGGCTTCTTCGGGTATGGGTTTCGATACGACTTTGGGCTCTGTGGCGGAAATACGCAGCAATGTTTACCGCCCGCTGTCACAAACACACACACACAGACGCAATAAAACACACACACACATAAGTTAGACGCATTTAACAAAGAAGAAGCCACGCATGAAAATTGCTTTTCATGGCATTCGAGCGGGTGAGCGGGTGAGCGGGCAGGCAGGCGATAGAAAAAAAAAGAAGAAGAGAAGACATCAACGTCAGAAAAAGAGTCGCGACAACGTCATCGACAATGTCAGGCGTTTGTTTTGTTGTGCTTTGTTAGCCTGCTGTTGGCTGTACAAACATCAATGAGGAAAATGAAAGAGAGAGAGAGAGGAGAGGGCAACCCTCTTGGTCTGAGCAAATCACCCTCTCTAACTTGCCCCACCCTTAACTTGATTCTGCTCATTCTTCGCATCATTCTTTTTTTGGTATCATTCGTTTTTTTTTCCCTAATGTGGCGGCCATTGTCACTTTGGGGCAACCAAAAATAACTGTTTCCGGTATTTGGGTCACATGAAATTTAATCAAATTAAAATGTTCGACAGCACCAAAATAAGTAGTAAGGGGGCCAAAGTTGCTGAAAAGAGGCCACAACGCAATTGCTTGATGTGTGTGTGTGTGTGTGTTTATGTAAATAGGTGCGTTTGTGTTTGCTGGCACTTCAACGCGCATTCAAATGCATTGCAACAGTTGCTGCGCCCCAAGGCTATATAGCATCCAATTTGATTGTAATTTGAAGTGGAAGTGCAACTGATTTGCTGCTGCTGCTGCTGCTTTCCCAAATTGCTGATGATTTCAACGAAATTTGTGGGCCAACGATGTGCAGTTTAAGTTGACAGTAGCAACTTACTCGATGCACCCCCCAAGGGGGATCAGCATCAGCTCAAGTGTCAGACGCATATCAAATCCAGACATCCTGAAATCGTGAAATCCTGAAATCCTGAAATCCCCGACGACGCAGTGCGACTGTAAATCTTGCATGCTTATCGTATATGGCTTATCACAGCTGGCAGAACTGGTTAGTTGAATTTGTTGAGCAGTGTCGAGAACATTTAACAGCGCCAACAAAGCTGTCAATAATTGAATAAGCTGCATTGACAACTCTATGCAACAAGTACTTGAAAGTTAGATCCATATAATTACTTATTGCCAGCTATAATTGAATTCTCATATATCTCAATGATACTCGCGTTGTCCAAATTTCTCTTTCACCTGCAGTGGCTCTTACAATCTGACACCTTTTTTGTCCATTAGTTTAGTTAGTCAACCATTCGGATGGTTCAAAAAACCGTCCTATAAAAAAACCAGAAACAAGATTTCGAGATGATAGTGCTAGAGTGGGATGGCGCGGAACAAAAAAACAAAATGGCAGTCGCCGCCCAAGCTCTTAATTCAGAGTATGTACTGCGACGCAATATGGCCGCCATTTTGGGCTTGTGCCCTTTTTTTGTATTGGTTTTTCTTGTCCGCTTTTATTTTTTGATTTTGTTTTGTTTATTTCGTTTCTTCATTTGATTATGTTGCTTTTGGGCTTCCTTGGCGCGCAGTAGTTGTTGTTTCTTCATTTTCTTCTTCTTGTTTGTGGACGCGCTGTGGCGCGTAGGCGGCGACGTCATCACGCAATTTTACGCATCGCCCTCTCACGCGCTATTTTGGGTTTTTATTTACATTTCGAAAGCGCTGAAAACGGATGACCGACAACGTCCGAACGCTTCAACGAACAAACGAACGACGAACGAAGAGAAAAATTCATAATACAAATTTTTTTGAAAAAGCTTTAAAGAAGCGCCGCCGCTGTTTTCATCATCGTATCGGGTGTAAAACATTTTCGATGCCAATCATGCGTAAATTACGCGATTAAATTAAGTTTTACGCACAAGTTTTTGTGCATCATGTAAAGCACAATATGATGGTACCTCAAACCACACCCCGCATCGTTGGCAAGTAGACAAAGAAGTTGCTCTTTTTGTTTGCCGATGCTTTTCGCTTTTCGTTATTCGGTTTAATGTGGCGTACGGCCTTAAGCTTTACAAAGTTTTCACCTCTTCACATGCACACACACACACACACACACATAGCAGCAATAAACTTGATTTTTTTTTTTTTTTGTTCTTGTTTCGTTTGCCATATTTCTATTTTGCCATAGAAATATAACGCTGGGCGTGTCAATGGGGTTGTACTAGGCGTTGGCGTTGCTTCCGTTTTAATGGCATCTGGTACGCAACATTTTTATTGTCGCCAGCGCATGCTGCGTATACGTAATAAGTGTGCGTTTGTCCCAGTGTCTGGCAGCTTGTTTGCTTACGCAGCATTCAGCGACGACTTTAACAACCAACCGCCACCCAAAAAAAAAGGGCTTTTCAATTTAATTCAACGCATTTTCGTATTCGCTTTCATGCCGTCTTCCTTGCAGGCTCCTTATTTATGGCTTCTCTTTCGAACAGCTGTGTATTTCATTAGCAGGCTGCCCATTATAGCCTGAATTAGGCGTGGGCATAGGCGCAGGATGTTCGGCCGTTTATTGTATTGTACGACGTCATCATGTAAATAAAGCACAAGCACAGGACTCATTGCTGTTTATTAGAACCTGTCGATGACGTCGATGGACTTAAAATAGCTTAAGCTTCAATTGAGCCAATTAGAGTTCTATGTACTTTAATAATAAATCCGATACAGCTGCAGTTGAACTTTGGCAAACATTTTTGAAGCAATGAAATTGCTCAACGTTTTCATTTGCGAATTTTCTTGACATTTTTTCCGATTACAATGCAAGCTCGTAAAATTTTATTATCACAAATAAAATTTAATTGAAACAGGAAACTCTCGCATAAATTTGATCAGCGTATGGAGACACACACACACACACACACACAATGAGCTGGCGATAAAGATTTTCAATGCAATAGCCAAAACTGAAAAGAAAATCCTTGTGGGCTGCATGTCGAAGGGTCGAGGGGTTGTCTGCCAAGGGTTGGTTACATTATGCGCATCGGAAATGACATTGGATATGGTCAATATACTGAGCTAACGAATGGGGCAAGGGTATGTTACATGGTACATACTTTAGAAGCTAGTTGAAATGTGGAAGGTTGTTAAGTTGTTGATTTGACATTCAGTTTAGTTAGCTAGTTGGCTACCCGACAAATAAGTTTAGGTTTTATGACAAAAATGAAATCGTACAATCAAGAAACTTGTTGGTTTTGCTTAATTAATCAATTCAAGGCGAACACAAAAATAAACATAAATCATCATATGCTAAACCCTCATCACAATGCTGCGCATGCGTAGTAACTAATTTGCGTTCTGACTAGCCTTACAGCTTCAATTAAAGCCTATGACGCTGACAGTCTTAGGAGCTGTCAGAGTTCGGCCCGAGGAGGGGTTGATTGTGTGTTAGTTTGCTGCGTCATTTTTCGATAATATTATGCAATAAGAGTGCTAAAATCAAATATGATTCAAAGCAAGAGAGCAATAGTCAAATCAAAAAAAGAAGAGAACGTAAATAATATTCAGCAGTGTCTCCCGGCGTTTTGATTTTATTTATTTTTACGTTTTGTTTATACGCCCATTTGGGTTATTCAACTTTCGGGAAGCGGCGATGCCGAGCCGTTGATCCCGTTTGACTCTTCCAACTGTTTAGGTTGTACAAGAAAAATGTTTTGTATACGTACTTACGATACGTGTGTGTGCGCATTTGGTTTTTTGGTGTTTGTGTGTACGGGTTTTTGTGTTTTGGTATTTTATTTATATTTTAAAGAGGGGAACAAACGCATTTACATACATTAGAATAAATGGTGTGTGTGTGTGATTGTTCAAGAAATGTGTGTTTGTTGTTTGTGTGATTGCATTTCTTATCACGCAAATTGGTTTGGTGCGCCTCCGTTGTATAAATCGCACGGAATTTATTTTTTGCAGGCCATCGAAGTGTCACAAATTACTTACCTAATAATTGTGTGTAAATGAAAACAAATCGCAAACGCTTTTGAGTACACCTTAATTCCATTTTTGGACAGCAAATGTGATCATCGGTTCGGACGAGCTTCATCGCGCAACAGCGTCGCCCGAGTTAAACATATAATTTAAGAAAAATTTCAAATATTTTTCGTGCTGCAATCAATGCTGGGGTTTCATTTGCTCTCTGCTCCTTTTTGCCCTTTTCTCCCTGGCGCTCTCTGTCTCTCTTGCGGTGTTGTTCGGACTGAGTGAGCGACATTTAGGGTTCAATGTCTTGCTCTCCAATAACAAGTCGGCAACAAGACTATCGTCTCGCCAAGCAGCTGCTGCAACAGGTGATCCTTTTGCGTCTACCTTTTGCCGGCTGAAGGTCAACAAACTTGGTGGTGGCAGCGACGATGTCGGTGGTTGCGGCGTGCTGGCTGGTGCCGGGTGCTCAGAGGCAAACGAACTCCATGACGCCGTCAACTGTCGGTGTGTGTGTGTGTGTGATTGTATTTGTGTGTGTGATATTCCTTTTGTGGTGTTGTCGTGCCACAAAGCCTGAAAAAAAAACGTAATTTGAATCCAATCATTTTGGGGATTCTCTTTTGAACACACGAAAAATGCTAAGAAAAAGAAGAAGAGTAGACGACTACAACGACAAAAAATGCCGACAATCAAAACAGAAACCATACGAAATTCAAACGAAATTCAGTCGAAAACTAACCATAAAATAAAACAATAAAGAAAACTTAAGACCAGCAAGTTCGAAGATTAAATACACTGTAACTTTGTAGGTTATTGCAATAATGTTTCTACTCTGTTCGCTGTTCCCCCTCACAGCTGTATACTAAGTAATGAGTGAAGTTAAGCGTAGAATGCGTATCTAATTTAATTTATTTATAAATGAACATTATAGAAGTAAAATGAGGAAAACATATGAGGAGAAAGAGAGAGCAGCGACCGCAGGTGTAAGATTCACTTGGTTTCGTCATGAATCCAAAAATGTGTAGTATATGCCGTTGCCGTTCTGGAGTCGGTCAAGCAACCCAAACACACATACACACACACATAGACACATCTAAATCCAAATATGAGAGATCATTCGTTAGACACTTGTGTTGAGGCGACCCCGCCAGTTTTATTGACCATTCCGGGTAGTGACGATATTTATGCCAAAGGTAATTACATACATATTTACGTAGCTGTAGGCTCACCAACAACAATTTGTTGCTGTTGTTATTTTGGCTGACCGGGGGCCCTGGGAAGCTGGCCGCACCTACTCGAATTGCTGCTCATTACTGACAATGGAACATCGCACATACAACGTACAACATAGTCTGTCTGTGCCTTTTTTTCTATTGGCTATTTGTTTTGTTTTGGATTAGCCATTTCTTTAATTGGCTACGTGACAGGGACGGCGTGAAGCTTTCACCATAGCATAGATTGTGCCCATATAGCCCAAGGGCCTAATCAAAGCAATTGGAGACGCAACCAAGTATGTGTTGGATATCTAACAACTAATTTGTAAAGCACTTTCGCTGCCAACACAACCCCACATTCATCTGGCAAACTCTCTGGCAGATGGCCAGCTAGCACATATGCATACAGAAGATTGTCCACATTTTGAGCAACTGCCAACATCCTTAACTGTTATCCAGTTATCTCTCTCTCTCTCTCTTTCTCTCTCTGTCTTGAAGTGCTGTACTACTGTCCTACTGAGTCTTCCAATCGCATATGGCGTCAAATTCGCTTCCTGCTTTTGGCTGTTGCCATGCCTCGGGCCCACGAAATGGGTCAAACAGTTGTTGCCGGCAGCGTTGTTTTGGAATCATATTCGAAACCTGCAACCGGGCAACGTTGCGCATGAGTTTGTTATGACTAAGCGTTGCCTCCGTGTGGCAAAAACACATGCAAATGCAAATTGAAAGGGGGAAAACTAAACAAAAATACACACAACGATGGCAGCAACACAACAGAGAATCAACATCAAAACAACAACAACAATAACATAGCAGCTTCTGTGGCGAAATAATGACACACATTTATTTCGTAGCAACCAAAAAAGTCGAAGCATTAATGCTTGTAAAAAAGAAATTTGGATCACATTATTAACATACTATTAATCTTTCAGTTAGAAACTGTATCATTTGATCACTTAATTTAGAAAAATATTAATGATTTAACAACTAGATTATTTTTATTTATTTGTATTTGTGCTATTTTAATACTACTTGCTGCATAAGTGTGTGTGTGTGCAAACATTTTGTAGCCGGCATGGGTGCCAACTCTGAATGCCTAAGCCGGCATTTGGCGTTGCGGTTTTGATTTGTTCAAGCTGCTGCTGTGGCTGCTACAGCAATGTATGTCACTTGCAGTGTTTTGCTCATATTTGAGTGTAGCTCCAAAAATAAAAATAAAAAACTAACAGCAGCCGCAACAGCATAAAGTGTTAAATGTATGCCAACCGCGCTGCCACAACCCCTCTCGCCATCACTGCTTTCTCACTCGGCTCTGGTTGGGAGTCATTGAGTCTCAGTCGGCATAAACAAATTTAGCGCGTCGCCTTGTCACAGAAATTAAATTCAAAGCAAGTCAGAACAACAACAACAACAACAATAAACCGCATTTGCAATGCCAATTGCCGAAGTTGTTGTTGTTGTTGCTTGCTTTGATAGCAAAAAAATTTATTTGGTGTCACTGTAACAATGTTGCGTGTCATGTTTTGGAGTTGAAAAATAAAAACGTTAGGTGCAATGCGTAACAAATAATAACAAAAAACAACTTTAGACAACTACTTCATCATAAACATGTCGGCGTAATAAATAGATATTACTGATTAAAATTATGAACATTATTTATGGTACAACATTTAGCTTGACTCTGATCTGCCTGGGTATTTAAAATTCCTGTTGGTTTCCTTTAATGTTTATTTGCTAAATACGAAATTTAACTTTGATCAACTTTACAGCCTTAAAGGCTGCAATTTACATTTAATCTAAACATATCAGTCTTGACGACGTTGAGTGAAAATGAAAAATATTTCGCAATTTAATTGCTAACATCAGGCATTTGATTGAAATTTATGGCCAATCCATGTCCTCAGTTCGAATTTTCGTTCTCGTTTTTGTGTTCGTTGTTCATTAAATGTTTCATTTTTCATTTCTTATAGGCGAAGCAAATGTTGGTCAATGGCGCAAAGAATTTGGTGCGTGCCCAGTGCAATCTCACGGGCTGTGAGCTTTAAAATTGGCACCAACAATTTTGTTTGATAGCGTTGCGACGCCCAAATGAAAATAGAATCGAATCTTCTTTACATATACAAAACAAAAATAATTGCACAATAAAATAAGATTTGGACAAGTTATTCAATTGATGTTTGCTCAAAATTTATCGAGGAATTCAATCCTTTGAGTATTTCAATCACTCACCCAACCCACATGCAAAAGCATTCTGATAGTGCATATAAAAATTGTCTGCGATATTTGTTTACTTTTCAATAGAGTATTTATAGCACATGGCAGCAGTAGAAGTATTTCGAATGTTCCTATTTATTTTGAATGGGGGCAATTGATTTTCTTCCTATATACAACGATGCACAGTGTAAGCTGTTTCGTCTTATCATTCGGGTAAATATTTATACCGCTGCTAATTGAAAGGCGGACAAAAGATATTTGCATAGAGCCAGTCAGCTAGTCAGCCAGCCAGCCAGCCAGCCAGCTAGTCAGATAATGTTTAGTTGTGCTTGCAATGATAAACTTTATACTTTACTGCGAGTAGTTGCCACAAAGCACAAAGAGTGGCCTAATTAGTGTCAAGTGTTGCCCCAACGACAACAACAATAACAACTTCAATGAAAATGACAACATCGCAGCAGCAGCAACAGCAGCAGCTATACAAAAGAGGGAAGTCAATTAGAAAGATACAAAGCACAGAGCGGGCTCAAGCTTAGTCTCAGGCTCGGGTTTGGGCTCGGGCTCGGAGTGTGTGCTTAAATTGCAACATGACAAAAAAAGTAAAATAAAAAAATAAGCTAAAAAAATGTATATGTATGCATATAAATATATAGCATTGCATGCCGAACAGTAGCTAAAACACAAGTATGTACAAGTACGTTTGGTGCTGTAGACAACGCCAATGGGCGCTGGCAAAACGAAATACAAATCGAGACGCTGTTGCTTTTGTGTCGCTTTGCTAGTCGAACTGAATCATGACCCAATAACCTAATTTTCCAAATGACAGCTATCTCGCTCGCTCGCACGCACGCACACACACACACACACATACACAGGAGCGAGCTAGCGCGGCCGCAATGACAACGGCAAACTGCAAGTGGCCCCGGCGACGGGGCAAAATGTAGCGCACAGATACAAAACGGCAGCAATAGCAGCAGCAGCAACAACTACATGAGCTTGGATACGTATTGAGCTGGCATTGAGCTAAGGCTGATCAGCAGCTGCTTCATCGTGGGGAAGGTGGTAGATATGTACATAGGTGAGGCAGGGTGCAGCGGTAATAGTTTGTTATTATTTTTTTATTTTTTTTTTTTTTTAAATTGCTATTTGCAAATGCATTCATTTTCATCAGCTGCTGATGCAACGGAAGACAAAGTAGAGTGGCAATAAATAAGCTTATTTTTAGTTTTGGGTTTTTCACTGTACATATATTTTATTTTATTTATTTATTTTTGCATTTAATGTTTGCTATTCGTGTTTGCATGAAACAAATACATTTCAAGATGCATATCGAAATGTATTTCAAGTGTGCGTTTGCCAAGTGTCGAGACATTCAGATCGCTTCCTTAGTTTTCAACCACGAACATTCCAATTTGAATCTAAACAAGGGAACTTAAACTTACTAACGCACTTTACTGCACATCTGAAGTTAATAAATTAAAGCAAATAACTCAGTAAGTCATTTACTTAGTCACTGCGGGACCTGTTTTGTGTATGCGCATGTGATTGTAGGTATACACAAATATTTATTAATTAAAGCGATTGTTGAACCTTCACTGAGCGCAATGACACCCAAATCTTTTTTGTTCAACTTTTCTACACATGTTTATGAACTCACATCTGATACGTAGTAGCTAAATTAGAGCTATGCAAATGTTAAATTAAATTGAGATTATTTTTAAATTGTCTTAGTTATGCTTCCAATATGTCTTACGTTGTTGTTGGCATTATACATAATTAAATCCCATAATTACGCATACGCAATGTGGTCAGAATTATGATAAAATGCTGATCAGTTGTGATTTGAGGTGAACATTAAATTTGATATTGTTAGCAATTTATGACGTAGATAAAATTGAATGCTAAAGCCGCGCCTTGAATTTAAATGCACAGCCTTGAATGCTGTCTCTAAGTTCGGACAAAAGCTAAAGGTAAACGTGAAGTGCCATACACAAACTTGTATGTACGAATATGTATGAATATGAATTCATCAATAAATATAAACAACAGATAAATGTATTTTTAGTCGTTTGCATGTTGCAATCACGTGATCTTTGCTCGCTCGATAATTATGTTAGCCTTATGCTCATCTGATGACTTCATAAATGTGATTATTTAATAGAAAGTTTCACGGAAAATCTTTTTAGATGTTACCTTCAAAACAGAAATTCCACCTTTCATACACATACATCACTCATTTAGCCCTTGAGGTGTCATTGCCAGCAAAACTTTAAGAAATCAGTCCAAAAGATTAAAATTTGTATAATTTTCTGACATATCACATATATATATCTGACTTGCTAATCCATATATTCGTTTACAATTTGGAACTGTTTCTGTGGCATTATTTGTAGATTTTGTCCCCCACCGGCCGCTCTCTGTAAATTCTTTAGCCGGTTCGGCATTTATTGTTTTTGTTTTTCTATTGTAGGGCACGCACAAGAAAATAGTTCGAGTTTGTGTAGGTGCGTCTATGTGTGCGAGTGCGTGTCTATGTGTATATGTGCTGTGTAAATAAACAAATTCAAGGTTGATTACCAACTATGTTGACTCTCTACCCCTTCACTACCGCTATCATCCATCAACTCTGAACGCTATCACCTTCAATGTTTTTTTTCTTTGGGTGACATAACAAAAAACAGTTGTGGGTTGCTGCTAGTAGCGGTAGTAAAGGGCCCAGCATAGTAAAATAATTTTAGCGGGCAATGTTGTTGTGGTTTATATTTGTTATTTATTTGCTAGCGAGAAAAGTTTTGTGGGTTTGTTAATTTCATAAATTAAGCTGCTATTTATTTTTTGCAGCTGTGTTTTTGTACTCATGTGCTATGTACTTACATATACATGCATGAATTTATTGATGCATGCATATTTTTTGTTATATTATTTGCATGAATAAAAAAATATATTAATTTTAGGCAACAAGCTTGTAAACAATTATATTGTGTGTGACGCAATGTGGAAGTAAATTGTTCGTAATTTTTTTTCCATTTATTTATCAACTGCCTTCCACTTCCTCCCTTTCCTTCGTCGTACATTATCTGGCCGATGTAATTTAAAATTTATGCTCGCATTCAATTTGTGTTCGCTTCTTCATCAGCTATTTTGTTCAAGGTGATTTTGATTGAGCAAGTTGTAATGTAATTTTAAACGATTCGACTAACACATACCCTATTGAATAAAATAATTGAAATTTCAACAACGAAATGTTTAAATTTGGGCAAGAGTATTGTATTCTGTTATGTTTTTTAAAATTTTTGTTGCCTCTATTAAGCTGTAATGTATTTTGGTTTGAGTTGTTTGATATTATATATTTTTTTATAATCATAAATCATTTTTAATAAAAACAAAATACATCTACACAATGTGCAGGTAAAATCGATATGAAAAGAATGTTTAAAACAATTGAATAAAAAATAAAAATACAAGGTGAACTGGTTTTAATGAAATGTTTGTTTTTTGTAAAAGATCTTTGATGGATGGCAACAAATGTTTCGCTATAAAAAACAATTTAAAACAAAACTTGTAACATGAAACAAATTACGCACTACAGTTTCAGTATTTTATACAAATTTTCTGTAAGTTTAAGGTTGTTCGTTTGATATGCAAAATATTTATTAATTTTTCCCGCTTTCTTTCATTCTAGGTAAGAAACAGTTTTTGCACTTCAAATCTAATGGTAAGACTTTTCGTAATAATCCAACATACAGAATTTTCCAAAAATTTTATAATTCCTTTGTAACTTTTATTTAATGAATTTCATGAATTTTCTGATTATTCAAGCATTAAATAAATGTTTTGTCTGAGTAAAGAATTTTTCGTTGCACTTTAATAGCATTTCTACCAAGTCAATGATTTTGAACTCTTTAAAGCTAACAGTTGCACCCGCTGAAAATAAAACAAATTGGCCAAAAGATAACACCTGACGCTGTTTAATAAGTTACTAAGACGACCTTGGGAGGGGCAGACAACCGCCATTGTCGCTACCCCCATGTATGTCTATATATAATGCAGGCCTATAGTTATCAATAACTGCTTTGGCAATGCAACAATTGAAAGCCAACTGCCACCTTGGCCCTAGAATATGGATGAGTAGACAATCGAACTTATATATACATGAAGGCGTGCCAAATAATATAAATTAACTGACTTTGGCAGTGTCTTTGTATGAAGGAATATAGAGTAATTTTTTATAGAATAGTTTTTGTAATCGGCTTAACATTTAAAAGATCGCATGATTAAAGTGAAATTTAGCTAGAATTGGCGTTGATGACTTTCGATGAGCTTTACTTTTCATTGGATTAAAGAATCATTAATTAGCATGGAAAGTTAATGGTTGTAGCTTCTGTCAGAAACTGTTTTGTTTCGTTTTGCATTACTGGGGCACAGCTCAAGGATCAGTCAAAGCCATTTCGTGTGCCGCATGACACTGCTCAACGGAAGCTCGCAATCCACTGTGACACTACCACAAGTTTTGCAGTTTAGTTGTTTTTGCTTTTCGCCCATGTCGCTAATCCGCGGGCCATTGTCAGCAGAAATTTCATCTAATGTCATTTCCACATACCATTTTGCTTGCCAGCTTAGAGGCAGCTACTGCTACGGCGATGGCAGACACTGCGGTTGCCCGGGGCCATCAGTCTGCCTGCCAAATGGCCGTCTAACTGTAAGTGGCATTGTCATGGCACAAAGATGGAGGAAGAGGCGACAAAACCACCGAGTGTGATAGAGATATGGAGAGTATTAAGTATAAAGGGCAACGAGTGCACTGGCAATCCAAGCTGAAACATGCCAGCTATTTTGAGATATTTCAACTGACCATGTTAATGTTGTTTTTGTTGCAGTAGTTCTTCAGTTGCGCAATAGCTCAGTTCATTTCATGTTATTCATTTCACTTGATTAGAGTTCAGTTTGAGTTGCAATTTCAGCAGCAGCCACTCTACAATCAACACATACTCACGCACACAAACAACATATAACGTTTGTATGAACGGAGCACTCGAATGCCTAACCTTGCGCAAATATTGCAAATTGACCTTTACATGCATAAACGTTTCGTCGTCAACGTCTGAATGTGGAAATTCATGTAGTTTCATTGATTTTTCGGTCGCTGTTATTTCACAGTTTGCAACTGCTATACGTTATAACTTAACGTTTTTGATTTTGAAACGTGGCTTTTTTGCTGTATATGTAGAATAGAAATGTTTTGCATATTTGATTGCATTTTGTGCTTCTTTTTTTTTAACTTTATGTGATAATTCAGATTTTTTAAATATGTATGCATCCCCAAGATTTCATTTATGATGTGAATTTCAATGTTAAAATAATCTCAAATCATAAAATACGGAAATGACTAATTTCAAACAAATTATACATGAAGAAGAAATCGGCTTATCGTTTCCTAATCTTAAAAGCATTTTGGTGTAAGACCTAGTTTACAAATTGGAACAAAAATTAAGACCACTAACAGCCTGAGTCATGGGCCGTTGTTGTATAGAAACTTCATAGTTTTGTTTTAAGCTTGCTGCAAGATAAGAGCCAAGTTAAGCCTTTTGCCCAATTATCAATTTGAACAAATTGAGTGGCCAGAAAAAGAAGCGTTTATTATGTTAAAAAACCGAATCAAAAAAATTAACAAGTTAACCAATGAGTAAGTAGTCGTTCGGCATTTGACAGAACCCAAGCAGCATTTATTATGAATGCTCAAACCCAAAGTGAAACCAATTTTAATGGCATTTTAATGGGTTCAACTTTGTCGTGGCAAACAATGGCAGATGAAGCCACTGACAGACGAATATATATGGCAACCGCAGCGATAAATTCGAAATATGTAATTTGCATTTCATTTGACATTTCAAAGCAGTTAATTAAATGTTGCATAGTAGTAGGGTAGGTCAATGTGACAGGTAACACATCCATCCCGGCGAAGAGATATGAGTTTAAACTGATTGTTTAACCACCTAAATCACTGAGTGCGTGGCAAGACTTTCACTTGCATCTTGTTGCTGCCACTAATTAATAAAGCAGCTCATTAGTTGGCTGTTTCGCGTTTATTTAATTAAGTTCATTTACCTGGAACTCCAGCTTGGTGCTTACTTAAAAATTGGTATCGCATTTCGTTTAGCTATTTGCTGCTGTTATGACATGCTATCAACAATGTTGCAACAGCCTTGCCTGCCCTGTCTTCGTCGCATCTTGTCAGGTGCAATGGCAGTGGCAGTGGCAGGATTGCAAGTTGCTTCCGCTTAGTGAACCGTCGTAGTACGGTGAACTCCCCTTCTCAGTCACCGGATACTGTTTTCATGGCCTGCTTGTTTGAAAATGTATTAAATTTCAAAAGGGTTCCTGCTGCTTATCCGCCGTTACTTAGTATAAACTATACTACAAAGCATACCGCTAATCAATAGCATCAAGCAACTAGCGGTCAAGAATTTATAAGATTATACTGAATATGAACTGGCAATGCTTTTAAGCGAGTTACCAACAAAGTGTTGTACAATGTTATCGTTTTTGTTGCACAAACAAGATTTTCTTTGTGTATCGCCCCAACTTTGAAAGATGTCAGCGAGCTAAAAAGCTTTCTGCTTTAGCGAAAAGATGTGCAAAGAGGCAAAAGAAATAAAGTTAATTAGAGCTGTGCGTTAACAACAAAGTTTTCAAGTTAGTAATTTATATAAAATATGTTTTCATTATTTTATACCGAACTATTCAGAACACGAAAGAATTATGGCAGTCAGCTTAAACTAACTAGTGTAACATAATTAAATCATACTTCATCCCACACACACAAAAGAGTTGCTGAGATGCTTAATTATGACAATTTCACAAACGGTTTCGCAACGTTTTCAAACCTGGTGATGGCACTTAAAATGCCATAAGCGTAAACGTCTTAAGACGTTGTTAAATTTTCCCTTTTCTTTGGTTTTTGTTGATTTTATTTTTTTTTTCATTTTTTATTGTTGTGTCGAAAAGAGCAAAAATTGCGAAATTCAACTAGGGAAATGATTTTTAAGCACGTCGTTAACAAGCTATTTCCATTTCCATTCTCATTTTAACTGCATTCGGCAGCTTTGAAAAATGACGAAAACAACAAGAACAAAGGCAAAATCAACAGCAGCACAAGTTAGTCACACAAAAAAAAGAGAAGAAAGAATAGTAAAATTGCGTGTTAAGTCAGTGGAGTCTCCAGCAACAGCAACAGCTAAAGCAGCAACAGCAATAACAACTTACAACAAAGTGCGCTTCAAGTTGTATTTTCTTGCCCATGTTTTATTGTACTGCATTTTGGCAGCATAACAATTCCAGTTGGCGTTTTCTCTATGACCCGCGGGGCTTTTCACTTTTTTACTGACATCGCAAACGACTCGCTCACTGCCCAACCCTTCAGAAGTAACTTGAAGTCGAAGTCGAAGCTGTTTGGCGTAATTATGAAACTTTTTGTATTTTAATTGGATTTTTATTGATTTTACGCACGTGATGGACACAGTTGCAGCGGGCTGTAGCAGATACTATCACAACAGATATAGACACACACACACACACACACACACACACACACGCACATTATGGATATGGCCTAACGGTAAATGGCCCGAAACGCAGCTGCCACACAGACAAAGCCAGTCCCAGTCGAGTGGCCAAAACAATGGTCATAAGCCACAAAACTGCAAATGCTAATAGGAAAACGTGATCTTCGGCTATTGCTCATTATTTCAGTTTAAGTTCGACTGCGTATGGCCGGTCGGTCTTAAGGTTTGTTTATAACTATACATTAACATATACAAACATTTTTGTTATTGTTTTGGTTGCGATGAAAATGTCGCTGATAAATTCCATGGCAGCCCAAGGCGCGTGATATGCATATTTGGGTATCGTTCCATAGACGGAAATGCTGAAGCGTGTGTGTTTGTTTGTGTGTGTTTGTCAACCCATCTGTGTCCGTTTGTTGTGCAACAAGTTTGTGTTGTTTCAAAGCTTAAACCAATATTTGGTTAGTTCGGTTTGTTTGTTCATAAGGTGCTTAAATTTTGAGAATGAAGTTGTTTTTCTTTAAAACAAGTTTTGGTTCATTATTAAGCCATCCGTTTCTTAATTGCAATTATATCAATTTGATTTGATTTGATTTTTATTGAACAGCTCAATATGAATTGCTTCGTTACATTTTCCATTGTGCTTATGTTTTTTTTATTTTCATTTTTTCATGTAATCGATTAAATGTTGTTTAGGCAATAAAGAGTTTTGAAAATATTTATAATTGTGGGACTATCGACATTATCAGCGTGTTAATTTCTTAAATCAAAAATAAAATCCTTAAGTACGCCTTGCGCAATATTTATGTCTCTTGAGTCATTTGGATTCGTGAGCGTTCACAAACGAGTGTGCCATTAATTTAAGGCTTCTCGATAGTATATAATGCATAAAATACGGATTTATAGTCTGCCGCCTCTAACGGTAAACGTGAGTCAAAGCCAAGTCTCCAAAATTTATGTGCCATAACCGGTTGAGGGTTAAGATCTTCGGGATGAATCGACATTTGAGGCAGAAAGTATGCAAGTTAAGAGACAAAAAAAAAAAACTAACAAAAATAATAAAATCAAGAGAAAAGAAGAAGCAATAAAACAAAGTCCATGATATTGTCGTTAAAGGGCAACCTTCACCTCAAGCGGCTCGCACTTGCTGCAAGGCAATGTTGACCCAAAAATACAATAAAAATTTCGTAATTGGAGGAGAAACTCAGAATGCAATGTAATTCGAAATTCGAAAGTTATTACGCTTAATTTGTGGGTCAAATGGCAACTCGGACGACAACAGTGGGCTTTTCCCTTTCGCGGTGAAGACGCCACCGATTTGAAAGTAAAGATATGCCAGAGTTTTTATTTTGGACCTCAAACCGCATACATTCATGTGCATATCAACATGCAGATGTATGTAAGCAGGTATTTATGTTTGTATGTATGAGAAATGCAACGGCCTTAATTTATATGATTAGCAGCTGGAGCGCACTGTGTGTATGTATATGTATGCAGATAAGCTCGTTGATTCATGAGCTACCCATAAACGGTATGCAACGAAATGAAATGAAATTTCAAACAAGTGGGTCAGAGGTATGGCCAAACACGCAGCAACACCACAAAACACCACACAAAGCGTTGAACAATGCAAATTTCGATCTGGTTGCTGCTGTCGTTGTCATTTCGAGGCTGGCGTTTCGAATAACCACTACAACGACAACAACAACGAAAACAAACATAAAACAGAGCTCCTTTTACAGGCATTAATAGCAAATGCAATAGAACTAGCAACAAAAAATCCATGACAATATCCAAAAATGCCAAAACATCGCGTTGGATATTTGAATAATTGAAGCGAACAATTCATACGAACAGCGCCAACTGAAACATCGCAGTGTCAGAAAAAAACGAGTCACCCTTAACAGGCTAAACAGTTGCCGTGGCAGCTGCCCATTGACAGAGCAGCATGTGTATGTGTAATTGGGAATGGGAATGGGCAAAAAGGAGCTCTTCATTTCTGATTTTGTATGCGTAAAGCGCGCTGCAATGTGGGGCACGACGCGTATATTCTTCAACATGCAACGCATTCAACACACACAAAAATACTCGGCTCCACGTGTAGCACGGCTAATTGAGTTATTTTGCAGTTGCAATTGCGATTGCACCCAAATGCCCTCCAGGCAGACCTAATTAAACTTACCTAATTAACTTATTAACTTTTTAATGCGCAAAGAATGCTCTGATTTTGACAGCTATATAGATTTTCAAAGGATTAGCTATTAACATAAAAAAAAATCTATTTACAAGCGGCTGGTATTTAATTATTCAAAGTACTGCAGAAGTGATTAAAAGTGATGTTTCGTGTAGCTGTAAATAAATTTCACATCCTTTTATATACTTAATGAATCACTTCTGACTACGGCATTCTTTTTGAGTAGCTCTTCCATAAATTCAACTCACATCATTTGTTATTTCGCTTGCCTGCAGCGCGAAAGAGCTTCATTTTCAACTTTAAACTTAACTGTTTCATTTTTGATTTAATAGCCGTAACCCAATTTAGCTTAAGATGTAGCTGCTGCACCCAGCCAGGCACCCAATTGACAGGATACCCGTTAACACACGACCAATTTATTTAAGAGGCATCATTAATACTACACGCTGCTAGATAAGTACAAATGAATGTTTTAAGATAGCGCGCCGCCATGAATCAATCGATTATATATATGTTTATCTGATCTGGCCGGTCTCATAAGACAACAGCAACAAATTACTCACCTTACCAAGCCAAGTATAAACATGTTAGGCCAATCTCAAAGCGCGAATCTCTAGCTATAAATATAAGCGCATATACAAAAGCCACAGCGGGCGAACAAGTGGTGGGGCTGATGTTTGATGTGGCAAATTGAATTGCGCCGTTGCATCTCTCAATCTAAGTATTGTAAATTGATGGCAATGCTTCTGGCATACTCATGACATAATTGTCAGAGCAAATCAATGACTCACCGTGAATATTCCCTCTCTCTTAAAATTCTGCAAAAATAAATCTCTCTCTCGTTCTTTGCACACGCACTTTTAACAATGCGAACCAGCAGGTAGCGCATAAATCATAATGACGGCTACTGGGCTTTTCATTTTGGGCAGGCTTAAATGCAGCTGGGTAGAAACTGGTTGGCCAGCTCATACGCCAAAAAAAAACATGTACAGACAGACGGACAATCGACTTCCAGGCCTGTGTCTGCATCCTGTTGAGCAGCTCACTTCAAAGAATAGCCAGCTGTGCTCGAGTCAATAAAGCAAAGAATTGTGATACCAAATTCCAGTCCATGCATTCATATGGTGCACCAAAAACAAATTGCAAAGCACTCAGCACGTCGCCTCAGGGACATCCAATTTGTCCGACGTTGTGAGACATGTAAAAAATTAGTACGTTAATTAAATATCTACTTAAGTTTGTAGTTTTTTCTTTTTGCATCGCATGAAGCGTCAGATAGATGTCTGCGCTTTTTTCGTGCACCGAAATCATATAATTTTAAGAACGTTGTTTTGCGCTTGCACGTTACTTATACGCCGCGTTGCGCTGCTTTGATGGGCTCTGCATATGCAACTGAAAGTTTCGCACGTTCGTATGTTTGGCGAACCATTACGTGACATAACAAGCGCATCAAAGCAGCGAAGACAAAAAATATTTATTTAAGAACAGTGGCAACAAATATTAAACACGTAATGGAGAACTATAAAAAATTTAGCGCTGTCAACAATAAAATAAAAGTCAACTTGCGAAAAAAAAAGTTGAAAACTTTAAATTTAACCAAAAGGTGTACTGCAGTTCACATAATTATTAAAAAAAATTTAAATTCGATCAAGTCAGTATTATTCCATAAGCAGACCGTTTTTATACTCAATATATGTACTTTAATAGTTTTTGTTGAAGGGCTTGTAGAGTATTGAAAAAATGTTAAAGAAACAACATTTTTTTTCGCTATCAACATATTTTATGACCTTTTATATCCGTTTAAGTACCATTTAGCATTGTTTATTACACAAGGTTGTTCCCTTAAGCGACGCTCTATTTGCCAGCTGATGTTTAAGGTTAGTGAGAGATGCAATCAACCACGCCCACACAGCTGACATTTAGCTGCAGTTAAAGGCATTGTTGACATTTCGCTAAGCTAATAAATGTTAGTGAGGTTTTTTTTTTTGTGTTTTGAGGTTAACTGCGAAAAGTGCAAATTTAATTATGTTAGGTGGCCAGCACGAAATGTGCAGCAGCTGTTAATTGCACCGCGTAGACAAACATAATAAAACCGCAAGCGAGTTAAGCCGCAGCCTTTGTTGGCTGCACACACACAGCAACCTGGTGTGTTGAGTGGCGCCAGGGCTAGTTGACTTTAACCGGGCAGACAACATGCGGCGACGAGTTAAAAACATAAGCTCAAACCTTGTTGGAATATTTGTAATTAACTGCCTTCATGATTATGCAGACACAACGCCAATGGACTGCACTGAGCGTGATAAGTGAGCAAAAAAGGGGGGTGGGGTGAAGGCATAAGCTTTAGCTTGTGCTTGGGGTTTCACTTGTTGCAATTCGCAATTTGCCTTTTATTTAATTACGTAAAACGGCTTAAATGCAAAAGCCTGCAAAAAAAAACAACAAAAACATAAAAACATAGAAAAACTTTACACACCAAATATTCATAATTATAAACTTTGAGAACGCCGCAAAATTTGCAATATTTTTTTTTCAACCAGTTGCATGGTGCTGTTATAGCTGCCGGCAGGCAGCTAACACACGAGGCTTGGCAGCCAGAATTGAAAGCACCAGAGTTAAGGCAAGTTTTCAAATTTGAATTTGATTGCTGCCAACAATGGTTTCATGGTCAGTTTTTGTTGTTGTTGCTGTTGTTGTTGTTGTGGCTGCTTGTTGCAGTCTGCATTTGATTGTGTTCTCTTTTTGTTGCCACTGCGGTTGCCACATTAATTTGCATAATAAACGTGTGTAAACATTATGTGCAGCCATACAAGGCAGATTTTACTCGAACTAGTACAACAATGCACAATTTTGCAAATACATATTGCATTAATTAATTCTGTCCATTATATTTTTTAATTATTTTGCAGGTAAGCTAAAATTGAAAATTGAGATGTAAATCAGACAACATTATATTTTGTACCTCCCGGTCAGTTACAATAAATAGCTGCTCAAAAATGGCAAACGCACATTGATTGAAATAAAATTAACAAGCAGTGATTTCTCTAGGTTTCGTTGTCTTAATTATCAAAGAATAGAATAAAGCGCAAGTTTACCGTTGCTGCAGCACCCACTTGCATACAAAATAATGGAAATGTATACACGCACAAAGTTGCATAATTTCATGCGCATAGAGCAAATAATCACAATAATTTCTCATACGCCCCGTTGGCCGCATTCAGACGCGCTCGCTTTGTTGCATGCGTTTATCGTTTGACATTTAATTTTCATACATATTTTAAGTACGATTTTTATTATTTTCTGTCGCATTGTCGTCGTTGTTTCTCGATGTTGTTGCGGTTGCGTTTGCTGTAAAAATTTGCGTGACATTTCTCAATAATTTCGCTTCATATCGCACCGAATCGCTGCGAGCGGGCTGGGAACGCGGCTGTCTCATTACGTGTCCGGGTCTGAAGTAAGGTTCAAAGTGTCATACATAGATTTCCGCATATTTCTCGCGAGCGTTGCATTCTTGTTTGGTGTTTATTTTTATGGTAATTTATTTGAAATGAGCTGAATAACAACAATACCAACAACAATAAGTTTGTTCATGCAAGGAAAGCCCAACCGACTTGCCACTTGCCACAAAAATCGAAACGGTACTTTTCACAGCAGCACTCACTGGCGGCAACCACAACCACGGCCACAACCACACTGCCGCAGCGACAACAAAACCACTGACTTAGTGACTTGCCCCTGCTGGGCAACACAATCCACCCACCCCTTACCCGCCCTTTATCTGGCATACCTTACCCTTTTTGGGTCGCTTGCATGCGGGTAACGCACTTACCGCGCACTCATCCAGAACAGCATTTGGCGTTGGCGTTTGCGTTCACAATCGGATTCGCGTTGTCCGCTGCCAGGAAAACTGGTAGCGAGAGAACCTCACACACAACAACAACTTGGAACGCAGTCACAACTACGATTTAAACATCATAATTCAGGTACATTTGTTGTGCTTCCGACTTCCGGTTAATATACTCAGGAATTTTGTATACTAATTTGCATACAAGCTTGGGTTGCACACTGCTTTTCTTTTTCGTTTTTTTTTCGACTCATTTGGGTTGTTACCCCCTAGCGTTATCTGTTGCATTAAAAATTTAATAAGAATTGTGTTACCGCAAATAACATTCTATAAACAAAGGAAACCAAATTAGTGTGAATTACGTTATGTAATTAAAAAATATACCAAACTTGTGAACATAGTTTAAGCTTAAGCTTGCAAAGTATATAATTTGTTGAAAGTCCGACAAGGTTTGAAGTTTTTGGTCTCCTTTCCAAAATACGGCTGATGTGTGATTTCCTCTCAAGACACTTGAATTGATATCAAATCATTGAGCATTCACATTTTGCTGCTTCCGCAAACATAATTTGATTCAACGAACTTGAAACATTAAACATAATACCCAAAAATCGTATGTTGATTATTTTCAAATAGCAAATATCAAATTTTGACTTTCACTTGCACGAATATCATAGAAAATGTATAATCATACAAACAAATGAGTTTTGTTGTTGTTATGAAAATAATGATGCGTCTTGTTGCTGTTGTTGGGTTTTTTCTTTCTTAATATTGTTGTTGCTATTGCCCTTCGGTATATCGTTGGCTCAACAGCCAAGGTAAATTAAGCTAAATAAAGTTGACATGAAAATAACAAAGCGGCTTAAAAGTATAAAAAAACAAAAAAATAAAGACCAAAAATGAAAGTCGCAAGTTCACTTTCAATTTTTTGAGCCTAGCTGTTGTTGTTGTTGTTGTGCAATTGCCGGCGCCACGAGGCCAACTGCAAAATATGCTGTAATCATTACTAAAAGGAATGGTAAGCGGGGGCGGCATCAGCAGCAGCAGGCAGCGGCAACAGCATTTGCGGCACATAATTCAATCAAAATAATACCACATATTTTGTAAGCGATGTTTGTAGTAGTAAGAGTTGAAAATTCACTTGCCACACACACACACACACACACACTCACAACAACAGTTGGTCGGAAAAGCGGCGTCTCTTTTTTGTTATACGAAACAATTTTCGTAGATTACTCAATTTGAACAGTCAGTTGCTATCCATTCACTTGCTATCCAGCCGGCGACTAATACGAGCGTATATGTATAAGAATTTACCTGTATCGTAGAATGCACATAAAGTATACGCCGCGTTGTCATTGAGAATTTGTTAGCTGCATGGGCTGTGGCGTATTTTTAGACCCATGAATAGCCCACATCGCAAAACGATTTTTGTTTCTGTGTATTTTGTATTTTTTGTTGTCGTTTTCTGTTTTGCAGCCTCTTGTGCCACATATTTCTATTATTAATTTGAACCACAAACTGGTTTGCAGCAAACTGTAATTCATTTTTTGTAACTTACAACGTGTTTGGCTGGTAGGCCAAACCAGTTACCGTCATTTGCCATGCGATAGGCCCAAAGGCCTTGTTTAAATGCTAAGCAGATTGATTTCGCTGCCTGCCTGGCTGCCTGCCCGCGTGCCGTTGCCATTTGAATGAGTTATAAACACCATATGCAAATTGGTCTAAAAATCAAATTCAATTAAGTAGCCAATCGACACATTCACAAATGACCAATTGAAAATTGTTTTAGCATGTTTGTGTTGCAGCTAGATTGGTGTAAAATGTTTATATACTAGAATAATTAAATGCTCTGTTAGCTATGTGTATTTTTGTTCAGTTATGCTAATCAGTAAACTAAAGTATAACGAAGCACATTGTTAGCTGTGACACTGATGTCGCCTTAGGCGCTGGAAAGGACTGGCGCTGGTTGGGATAATCTCGTTTTACTTATCAGCATTGCAACACGAGCAATCGTATCGAATGTTAATTAAGTTTTGCGGACGTAAAGTATTCGCTTCATTGATATTGAAATTTCGGAATTTTACCCTCGCCGTTGTTATATGTACATATATTTAATCCAAGGATATTAAATGCATTCATCCATTAAGCTGCAACTTAATTACAAAGCATATTTGTCTTATTTTTCAATATTACGTGTGCTGCAAAAATGCAACTGTCGACTGTTTTGCGGGCGATTTTAATCATGTTGCCAGAATTGCATTTTTATTTTTAACTCACTGTTTGCACAACTCAAAAGCTGATCAAAATACCAATAAAATTGTATGTGTATGTAATGCAGGTACTGATTGAAAAGCTTTTCGCTGTCGTTGTCGTAGTCGAATAACGAGATTTACAACACTTATTTTTTATTTGGGATGCGATATAAGCAAACATTATTCATATTGAAAAAAAGAAGTGAATTGAAGCTGAATGATAGTTGTTAATTAAATATTCTATAAACATCAGTTTGAGAACTTATTAAATGCAAAATAATTGCAACTTTCATGAGAGTTTTTATCAAATTTCTTAATCTTCTAACGGAAATAAGCCAGCAAACCAAGACATTGCTTAACTTTAACTTGCTTGTAAAATATCTTAAACTTAGTTAAGCCTAAATGAAACTTGCGGTCATATTTCCAGCATAATTCCTTCAGTGTTTCTAAAATCACAATAATCGACTTGACACAGGACACTTACATGTATCTATGTGTGTATTTTTGTGTGTGTGTGTGTGTGTGCTGAGCACAAATTGCAGCTGGTATTTAATTCAATTTTATTTAAATTGCATAGAAAATTGGCAATTGCCAAGCAAAATGCATTCAGGTGCAGTCCTGGTAAGGGGAAGGCTGCCCCGCGTATACGTTAAAATAATATTTTACTCGTAAAGCTTGAGCCCAAGTGGCCAAGTGAAGCAAAGTGTAATTTCATATCATAAATTTCCACTTAATTAGCGGGCCTGGCCAGGCTTTGCAAAGGGTGTTGAGGTCCTGCCGCTTGCTGCCTGCTGCCTGCAGTCTGGTCAGCAGCAAATTACGCTTAAATTTCCGCTGCACATTTTTCAAGGCGATTGCGTACACGCTTTGCAACTTCCACTTAGCTTTGTAATTTATGTTAATTTACGCAATTTTCTCGTGTGGCATATGGGCCGCAACTACAATGTACCAACGGTGGCACGTTCAAGGGCTAGGTAGCACTAGGCCAGCTGACGTGCCCTATCGCAGAGTTGCTCATTTTAGTAATCCATGGCATTTGGTCATACTCAATAAAATATAATGAAAGTTCAGCCTGCCACATGTAAAATTCGAAAATTGTCAATCGTCATATTGAGGAAAATTGTGAAAACTATGCAAACTGCACACGCAGAGGAGGCCAATGGCATCCAAATACTCACACAGAGGCGTAGAGACAAGCGAACAGCTCTTCTCAAAATATATATGTACATATGTATATTTCACGCACCTTGGACTACTTTGAGGCGTCGCCAAACAAGTTTTGAAATGCGGTTGCACTGTTGCACACGCACTTGCCAAGTCTCGCGACGCCTTCGCCGCCACCTCAATTTAACCACCCATTCCCCTTCCCCTTCTAAAAACCCCTCCTTATTCATCAACTACGACGATGTCAACACGCAGCTCGTTTTGATGCCGGCCGGCCAAAAGCGAATAAAAATTGCTTTAAAAATCGAAAACACGACGACAAAAAAAAACTCAACTTGTTCAAAGTGGCACAAAAAACGGTACATACACACACACACACACACACACACATGCACACGCATATGCAACAACATTTCTATCACTCGCACTTAATTCATTTTGATTTCTGTGCAAAGTGGAAATTTATTTGCATAAATTAAAATGCAAAATGAAAAAGCAAAAAAAAAAAACATTTTTATTCATACTCATGTATTTTATTTGCGCTCTCTACATGCAACATAGTGTGTGTGAGTGCAGTTTAAATATATGTGTATGCATATATACATATAACTTGTATGCTTGTATTATCGTATTCATGACAAGCTGCTTGTCAGCCGCTTGGACCGTTATGTTGCCATATGCCAGCAACAAGGGGATGGAGCGAGGGAGAGAATGAGAAAGAGACAGACTGGACTGTTGCATAAATAGAAAATTTATTTATTGATTACGTTGTCTGAATTTGTATAAATTACTTAGCAACAAATGCGTTTTATGCATGCACATTTGTCATACTAATTTTGTATACAAATTGTCAAAGGTGAAAATCAAAAAGCTATTTTGATTAATTTAACGAGCTGAGAATACAAAATTTGAATATAAATCTATTTTCGTTCTTAAGCTCATTAGATGCCAATGCTATTTAACTAAATTTTTCCTATGTTATGTTCTTGTTGTTAAATAACAATTTCGTTTATAACCGCAATAGTTAATTAAATCTAATATGCAGGCACAATGTCAGCGATTTTAAGTTATGTGACTACTTCCTCAACCTTATGAAAACAATGCGAATGGCCTTGTCTAAAAGGTGGCAAAAAAAAAACAAATACAAAACAACACCGTGAAGAGATCAGCTAAAGCGACACTAAAAAACAAACAAACAAACAAACACAATGTGAAGACTAATTGTTAACACAAAAAGCATTTTGCACATTGTTAGCAGGCAAAGAAGCATGCAACCAATCATTAGAAGCTTGTTTGCAATTTGTTGTGCCTCAATGTCAATTTTAATTAATTAATATAAAAAAAAAAATAACAAACAAACAAACACACGCATGTATAGAATGCAATAAATAGTGGCGACTGAATGACTAAAAAATGTTGCACGCATCGATGCGTGGCAGAAAGCACCCACTTCGAATTCTTCCATTTACAAAGTCAGCTCTCACAGAAATTATAATTCTGCAAATGATATCAACACTCAATAGAGCGTCAGCAGCATCATTATCATCATCACCATCATCATCATCAGAAGTCGCATTATTAATGATTTTCGTAGAACCAACAACAAAAGCAAACAGTCATAGCAACAATCATGCTGAGGCTACATTGATATGCAGCAAAAGTCGTCTGGGCATACGTACGTACTATTACGTACACAATGATACGGATACAAACTGCAAGCATATGCTGGATTTTGAGTTGTTGTTGTCACGCCTCTCCCTCGGCATGCAATTGTTATACTGTCCGTATAATATGTATGTGTATGTGTGCATGCGCATTGTGTAAATACAGACATAGTTGCAAGCAGCGGGGAAAAAGCATAGAAAATATCATGTTAGAGATATCAATTTGTTAGCACCAAGAAGAAGGCAGCAGCAGCAGCATCGACGAGAATAATAACAATATACAAAATGTTGAAATTCATAATAACCGACACAAAAGTCGTTCTTTTCAGTCAGCCACCACATTATAAGTAGATAGACGACTATCAATATCTTTGTAAATTTTATCTTGAGTTTCTCAGGCTGAATGATTTTGATTGATGTTTTCAAATTAAGCAAAAAAATAAAAAAAATGTTAAGCAGCTTGTTACGAACGTTATAAAAGAAATTATATTTTCACAAATAATAAAAAATAAATATTATTTTAAAGACGTTTGACTGTTCTCACAGATCTTTCTCATACTTAAACTTTTCGATCTCTTCTTTAATATAGTTTCCCATTGTTTGTTGTTTTGAAAACTAGAGCTGGCTTTTGGTCTGCCGTTCTCATGTGGATTGCAGCTCATATTCTCAGACTTGTAAGCAGAACAATAATTGGTAGCTAGGCTCAGCTCCGCTCAGTTTCGACTCAGCTCAACTCAGCTGCAACGTTAAAGCCAACCAGTTCAGAGTTTGCCATGACGGCAATAAAATGATGAGCGAAAGATAACAGAAATTACTTGGTACTTGTATGGTTACGTTGGCCTAAAAACCTAACCGTGAAAAACACATTTAGATTTCGCTTGCCTCGTTTGCCTCTCTTCTACATACCTGTAGCTAGTTAGAGGCAAACATTGTTGTTTTTTTTGTTTTGCCAGCCTGTTGTTGCTGTTGTTGATGCTGTTGCTACTTTGGCAGCAGCTCCACCTCTCCACCTGAGCTGCTGCAATTTAAAACCATTTTCCAAATGCTTTGCGCTAGCTTCCCAATGCCAGAAACAAAAACCGAAGCGTTGAAAATTTCACTACAAATTACATTAACTGTCTAAGTCTACACAAGGTGCAATTGTTGTTGTTGTTGCTGTTGTTGTTTATGATGTTCGTAACTCTTTGAATATGGCTTGGTAAATTGTTAAGAAATCCAGGCGCAGGCATTAAGTAGAGCATGAGTCCAATGTTACATTTAGAAATAGTAAAACTATAAACTTTTTTTTACACTTAATCGGCAGATTAATCTTCATGCTGCGAAGTTCAGTGTCGAAAGCTATAGAACTGTTTTTCAACACTTAACAACAAGTACAAGCCAGTTTTTGGGACAAATGAAAGTTTAGAGCGTTATTAATTGAATTGGCTTAATGCAATAAATCAACCTTATTAAAAAAGAAAATAAAAAAAATAGCATTTGCCTGCAATTAGTCATTATGGCCCTGTTGCCTTGGCACATTGGACTCGTTTATAGCTCAACTGTCTATTGCTTTAATGGCACTTTCAGCTCGTAGCATTGACTGGCTTTTTACAATGGCTTTACTGCATTAGCAGCCATCACCAAACGTCGTGCACCTTTATATCGCTTGTAGTTTTGTTGCAGTTTGCTGCTGGCCGCCACTTGGCATTTTCCGCCTTTGCTTTCGACTTTGAATCGCCTGACCATGCCTGGACTGGCCCCTTCTTAACGTGCCCCACCTTGTCCCGCCTCGCCTGATTGTATTTGGTCAAGTCTTGCAGTTTCACTGCCTGCTTCAATGTTACTGCCTCTTCGATCAGAGGTTAAACGTTGCGTTTGCTCTGTGAGGCAGCAGCAGCAGCGACGACTTTTTGAGCATGATAATAATGAAGTTGCTGATCATCAGCATTAAAGGCAACAGAGAGGTTGTAGAGTTGGTTCCCTCGGCGTCTTAAAGTGCAGCTAACCTATATTTTAGGTCATAATATGGTGGCCAACAATGGTGCTGGTCAGCATTTGAATGGCGTTGTGAAAAACATTATTAACCGATTTTTATTGTGATTTTTTTTTTCTTCTCAAAGTTGTTGCTCGTTGTTGTTATTATTATTGCTATTGTTGGTGTTGTTGTCGTTTGGTTGTGGTGGTGGCTGCTGCTGCTGCTGCCGCTGCCGTCGTCGCAACATTTTAAGGCGGTTAACTACCCATTAAGGGGCGTTTCTAATGGCACAAACCGTCGTCCAAACGGAGCTCTAGCCAGCTCCTTTTGGCTCTGTCTTTTGCTATAGCTTTGGCTTTGGCTTTGCCTTTGTAACGTTTACGTTTAAGTTTGTTCGTCATCATCATCATCATCGTTGATTCGTGCCACATACTTAAAGATGATGAAGAAGAGGAGAACCATTTTACTGCCATTTTCGCTGCTGGCTAAGTACAAATTTTTACTTGCTCGCTAACATATCCGCCCGCCCCATGCCCTCGCTCCCCTGACCCCTCCTACTACACCACTACCATCTACCATCATAGCCAACAATTGCAGTTACTGTTGTTGCTATTGTTGTTGTTGCTGCTAGTGGGCTGTGCCAAGTCGTAAAATCATAAAACAAATTAATCGGCAGTATGTGTGTGAGTGTGTGCAATAGATGAATGCCTCTCAGCCCGAACACTGACCGGGTCAGCTAATGGGGTTGGTCCATTCGGGATGCTGTGTTTTGATTTTGTGTTTTTTTTTTTATTTTTGTAGAGAGCTCTTTAGTTTTGAAACTTGTCATTTGTCCTTGTCGTCAATTTTGTGTTGTGTAGTGGCGCGATTTCCGCTTAGAGGAGGCAAGTTTTGAATGCAGCTCGGCGAAGCGACGATCGCATCGAAATGTTTTTGTCGCCATTTCAATTCGGGTTTATTTAATGACATTTGCAATTGTTTTCGTGAGCGGATTTTCAAAATTGACTTTAGTATTAAGCGTTGCTTGGGTTTCGTTTCGATTCGTTTGGTTTTATTCACTTTTTGCAGCTCCAAGGTTAAGCGGCTTTTAGCAGCGCACAATTTGTTATTGCAAGAAATAAAATACGGCACTAGTACCCCCAACACCTTCCTCTCACAAGTAACCCCAACTCAAACGTTTATTGGCGTCGTCACTGTTTGTTGTATGGTACAATTTCAATGAGTGGCAAATAATTGCGGCTTGTGTTCGTAATTTGTTACTGTTGTGTGCCTAGCTGTGTGGTTATTAAAGTGCCTGATTGGATGTGAGTATCAAATGTGGGTTGAAGCAAATTGCAAGGCATAAAATCATAAAATCGAAAATTGCATGGCAAGGCCTCCAAGTTGAGTATACAACAAGACAACAAGAAGTTGTTGGATCTATTTATTTTTTATTTTTTTCCGAGTCTAACAAACTAATTTGATAGTTAAGTTTATTTATAAAGTGATCTGTTTTTCATTTAAACTCACATAAATTTATAGCTTTGTGTAGACCAGCAGTTTTCCAGCTTGACATTGATAAATTCAACTTTGGCAACTTGTCGCCTACTCTGATTTTAGGATAGTAAAGAGATGCCACTCGGCATTCGCCTTAGCCCGGGCAATTGCCAAGCCCTTACAAACATTCTCAAGAAGTGCACTTAACATGGCGACGCATTTGCCATTGTCATGACTCCATTGCCAGACGGGACGACACAAGGCAATTTACGCATTTTATTTGATTTCAGACTTTGTTGTTGTTGGCATTGCATCGTTGGCGACCTTCCTTGTTACCAATGTGCCATGATGAAATTAACAGCAATTAACTTGATTCACTTTGTTGTTGTTGCCAAACTCCCCGACTCACCGACCCCCGACTCCTTGGGGCAATGCATTTTCCTCACTTTTATCGCACGAGGCATGAGGTAATAATTTACGAAATTGACAAGTGAATCACTGAACTGGCCTGGATGAGTGCGGCAAATGTTCCAGTAGCAATGGCCGAGAAGTTGGCGGGGTGGTGAAAAGGTGGTAGTCGGCTTGGACTGCAGTCGCGGCGTCGACTAAGCAGAAAATTAACGCGTAATTAGTTGTTCCTTTTAAATGAAGCGGCGTCATCTTTGTGTGGGAATGTAAGAGGGGAGGTTGGGGTTGTTGGTGGGCTGTAGTAAGAGTATGTGAAGGAAGTGTCGCCACTTGACTTGTTTGCTTTCTTTGTTTTGTTTTGTTTTGTTATGTCCAGGCGTTGATTAATGAGCTGCGGCTGCTCTGTGGCATTGACTTTGATGTGTGTAAGTGTGTTTGTGTGTGTGTGTCTCGCTTTTCACTGCAATTCAAACTGGTGTTGCCTTTTTCCCCCCAATGATCGTGATTCAAATGCAGCAGCTTACGTGTCTTCCTTTTTATAGTTAGCATGCAGGTTGTTTGAGATCAACAAGCAGCTGATTAGAGCAAAACATGCTGGCTGAGATCAGCTCCACATGTGGGTTGATTTCAGTTAATAGTAGAAATGAGTATACATATATCTCTCTCTCTCACTTTGTAAGACATATAGCTCACAGCAAGATATCTTAAATAATTAATCGTATATATTGGTTGATTATCTTTAATAACAGGTACTTATCTGCTATTCAGCTGAACATATTAACTTTCTTAATAAACCAAAACTCTCTGAGTATTCTCAAATCAATCTGCTGCGATCTGCAGTTGTTGTTTGCTTAATAAATATTGAAAAGAGTTAACCGTATTTGGCCAGCATTTAATTGAAGCCCCACCTACTTGGCCCGAATGCTGTTTGTTGCCTCAACTCGAATTGTTTGTGACTTATTTATACACGAGAAAGGTCATTGTTTCCACTTCAATTAGCCTTTAAACAGCGACAACAACTTTTGTTGTGACCAAATTGGAGTGCCTGTCATTTTTTTTGATGAACTGAACACGACTCTGTGGCAAACAACAACACTCAAATCGTAACTAAGCTTATGACAAAATGCCGCTGACAGTTGCTGTCTGTCTGTTGTTGCATAAAATGCCAAATTGTCTGGCTCGAAACGATGCTGAGTTCGGGCCAAATTTGGCAAGCGGCAAGTGGCAAATGCAGTCGCGACTGATTGTTGCCATCTGTTAGGTTTATGGCATAGACCGGCCGGCATCCACAAAATTAGTTGTTTTCAGCTTGTTGCATGCAACAAAGTTTGTCAACTATCTGGTATCTATCTATAAAGCTGTTCGTCTCGCTCACACGCACGTTAGCCGCCAATGTTACAGCCATGCGCAAATTAAAACACTTTTATTATGACAGGCAACGCACTCACACACATACACACAAACACACAACAATAACAAGATTTGCGCAAGTGCAGCGCACTTTAGACAGCAATAACAAAGTAAACGAAAGTCATAAAATTAAATTTAATCCGCTTGGAAGTTTCTTGTTTGACTTTTACCCGCTGCCATTTTAAACGCCTGCCACACCCACAAAAGTCTCCTCGTGGCCCTCCCACTGCGCATATAACGCGTTGCATCCCGTGTTAAGCTTACGTGTAATCCGCTTGTTGTTGTTGCCAACATGCATACTCATGCCAACTCATTTAAGTAAATGACCAGGCCAAGACGTCGTCCGGCCAGATCGCGATAAACTCACACACACACACATGCACACGTACGCACTGAGCAGATGGCATTCAACTTTTTTTTTTAATAAATTGTTGGCAATACGTTGCCTTATTTTTATTCCGGATTTGTCTTGTTGTTGTTGTTGTTGGTGGTGCTGCTGCTGTTTTGTAGCTGCTTATCGGCTTGTCGTCTGCTTAAAGTGTTAAAACATTTTTTTCTCTCAAAGTATTCTTAAGCAGCGGCTTTCTTGCGCCTTTTGTTTGTGCCACTCGTGTTTTTATTTTCAGCGCATAATTAATTTAAGATGCACATTAATTCCAAATCGGGCAACTTCAAGTGCTCCGCGCGCCACTTGAATGACTCAGAGTATTTTTTGTATTTTAAATCTTAAATGATATTGTATTAAATCAAAAACGATTGCTGAACTTGATGAAATGCATCCAAAAGTGCCAATAAATTGACATACTTGAGAGCAAATTTACACAACATTTAAAAAAATTCGTCGATATACATATTGACACAGGCTTGTGCGCTTCGCTTTTGGCATTAAAATTGTCTTTGTGTAAAAAACTGCTGATAAAATGTTTTTAATTAATTATTGCGACAAACTGTTGTGTATACTTGCTACACGAATTGCCAACGGCGAATTCTTTTCATTTTTCCTCTTTTCTGTTAATTGTGACATGCTGTAAAATTGTGGGATTGTAAATACATTTCGATTTCATTAAAAATATGGTAATTTATAAATCTTCTGCTTTTCAACATCCTCTGTTGTTATTTTATTTTGTATGTATGTAAAGGGTATAACAGCCAAGTCATTCAGCCATTTCAAGCAGTGCCTGCCACTTGTAGGCCTTCATGGCTAATTAAGTCGTTTAAATTGACGCAAAAAGAAGGTTAACGTGTGGGTGTTGGCGTATATGAGGTAACATACATATATATAACATCGACATCAGCATACACACACACACACACATATGCGTTTGTATGGCTGTGTGTACATATGTTGCTATTACAGCTTCACTCGCCAAAAATAATATGTAAATTGGCTTTGTATATTTCTTTAATAGTTGTCATAAATGAAACACCCCCACGAAATGCTAAAAATGTGAGGTGTAAGTGTTTAATGTCTGTTTGTTGCCAAGGCGAAAAAGTGGGAGTTGCCCCTGTTGCATGCAAATTCGTTTAAAATAAAACACACTTGAATCGAATGTTTAGCTTATTCATTTTAAAATTTTGTGTTAACCATTATGGATTTTTTTCTAGATTCATTCTGATTTATATATGACGTAATTTATACTGTTTAATTATTCAAAAGTAATACACATGTTTTTGTTAGCACTGCAATTTTATTCCCATGCTGCAGTTAACTATACAATAAAACTGCTAATTTGGCCAGCTCAAAAAAAATGAAGCAATTAAGCAAATTGGAAAATTGCATGTCCCAGACAATGTTCCACACACACTTTTCCATGTCGAGCAAAATATGTGTGTGTTTGTGTGTGCGTGTGTGTGGCTAATGCAAAAATGATAGTCATCGACATCGGCGCGAACAATGTCGTTGTTGATGAGGCGCTTGTCGCATAGACCAAATTAAATGCTAGTTAAAATAAAAACAAAACAAATTTACCCATTTTAATAAAACGCCAGCAACAAGCGAATTCAGTTTTTAACACTGATTGGCCACTGGTTTTTAAGTACCTACACGCTCAAGACTCGAGACACGAGACTAAATGTCAGCGGCAACAAAGAGGCGCTGTTAAAGCTCAGCCATAAAATCGCTTATAAATTATATCAGAAATGCGCACAAGCAACAAACAAAATAAAAAAATAAAATAAAAAAGAATAAACTAAACCACCAAAAAAAAATATGCATAATTGTGTCATACGCGGGCTCCCGGCTGCCAGCTCAAGGCTTTTGTGGCCTGCATAAAATATACAGCAGATTTATGTGGCAAGCGTCAAGCGACCGAAAAACGGTAAATGAAACGCTCAAATCAAGCTGCCGCGCCTGCGCTTGACTTGTATTTGGCTGGGTTCTGAGGCTGCTGGGGAGTGGTGACCATTTGGCCCGACTTGACTTGGCCGGGCCGGCCCGATCCGGAACTGAGCACATGCTTTGAGGGGGGCTTTGAGGCTAAGCGTAACGTTTTGTAAGTTTGTTTTGTATTAATTTGGTGTTGTTTGTAGTGCTGTATTGTTGCCCAAATGCTGACATGCAAATGGATGACCGGCTGGCTGTCAGCTCAAAAAGCTAAATGTTTGTTTGTTGGGTTGCCAAAAGGCCTTGGACTATGATTTCCACTCTGTTCTCATTATTACATAATTTAGTTATGAGTGTGTGTGTGTGTGCTTGTGAGCGTGGGGGCCAAAGTCGAAGGCAATAGATTGTTAATTGAATTGGAATTGAGACATAGAGTAGAGTTCTAAAATAAACTCGTACTCAACGTGCATGGTGAAAGAAGAAGAAATAAGTTAAAGTTTGGGTATAAGTATTTTGAGCAATGAAAGCGCATGAAAGCTTCAAGTTGGATTGGTGGTTGCATTGAAATGGCTCCCCAAGCTGTTATGCTATATTTATGGCTGAGAGCTCACTCGACTTGTCTGCAGGCTACAGTGCCACAAGCATAGTAGTTGCCACGTTTTCCAAACTAAAGCTGACAACTCACAACCAGAAAATGTCTATACAATTTTCTTTGACTAGTTTTCATTTCGTTTATGTGCTTTTTTTTTCTCTTTTTATACTCGTTTTTGGTTTTTTTTTTTTTTTGGGTGCGTGCGCTGCATAAACAAAGTCTGGTTGTTTGTTGTTGCTGTGTTTGGTTGGCTGGTTGTATTATTGCCCCACCTTATGTTAAGGCAGACGCTTAACGCTTCGTCAATTTGTTTTCTTCTCGCTGTTGCTCTGCATTTGTTGGTAGGCCCTTAACAATAGTGACCTAATTTTCACAAAAAAATTTTAAAAAATTAGTGAACAATTTCAGCTAATTAATGTACTCCAAGTGTGAGAGTGTGAGTGTGTATGTGTGAATACGATGACCATCTGTGGTTAGCTGCACATAAAGCAAGAGAAATAAATTTGAATAGAATTCATAAAAAGAGACCGACAAGTTGACGGCGTGCATTAAAAGACAAATAAATATGAGCGGGGTTGAAGCTGTTAGCTGTCAAGTTTGCCCTTGCCTGATTTCTAAACCAATTAACATGAATTACAATTGTCACGTTGGCTTCTTTTTGTTTTTGCTGTTGTAAACTCTTAAAATGCCACACAGCGTGGCGTTCAGGTTGAGGCATTGGACATGGCCGGGGCCAGAACTGGGGCAACATGCATACATACATGTGATATTGGATGTCGCTGTTAATTTGAAGCACTTGCTGACCGATGGCCAAACACTTCCCGGTTGCTTTGACATTTGTTGACCACACACACACACACACACACACACACACACTCAGGCACTCAGCTCTCCCGCTCCCTCTTATAACATTTTATGTTACGTTATCGCAGTGCAAAGATCAAATAGTCAGGCAACTGGCAACCACTGCTGATGTTGCTGCTGCCGCTGCAGAGGCAACTGCAACTGTCAACTAGTAGACATAATTAATTGCCAGAGCAACATGAACGTCAACAACAACAGCAGCAACAACTGTTGACCATGGCAACATCTTTGACTGCACTCTCTGCCTCTGTCTCTGTTTCGGGCTCAGCTTCGGCATTTGCCTGCAGTTGGGTTGGACACTTTATGTGCCAGATGTGCTCGTAAGGATTTCCTCATTGTTGAGCGTGTGCATAAAAGCATTTTTAGCATTTTAAGCTATACCTACCTCTATGCCCCTCAACACTCCTTGCCCGTTAGCACTTTGGTAATGTAAACAATTTCGAAAATAAAATCTTTGGAAATGTGTGTCACTTGTCGCTCGACAGCGACGAGGCGCCTTCGGCACTGTGAAAATCTTTTGGAAAAGCCTTTCCACATAATGAACACAAAACATTTAACAGCAAGAGGCTCCATAACTTTAGTCTGATACGTTAGTTTCTAAAGCACATAATACATGCGAAGTCCGAGCATCCAGGCAGGCAGGCATGTTGAAAATGTCACTGGGATCATTGTAACGAAGTGCCAATTAGCTAGACAGCTTAAGCAGTTTTTCCACAAAATATTTTTTAAATTTGTTGCGAAAAGCTCCATTAATTAAATATACATATTTAACCAGTTACGAAACGCAACTGTTAACCTTAGTTAGGCAAGTGTGGCAAATATGTAAATCAAATATATAATAAATAATTAAAAATCGAGGACATCTCACTCGATTTTAACTGCGTATTAAAATGACAATTAATTGTGATTACAGATGTTCCAATGACAATGAGCAATTAAATCAAATACAATAATGAGCTAATCTCGAACTAAAAAATGCGCACGCTAATCTTATAAAAAGAGGAAAATTAATAGTATGCTGTTGTTAAGACTTGCACATTTGTCTATAGTGCGAAGTCACGCTAGTCGCTTGACAATGCAATATATGTACATATATATTTTTTATTTATTAAAAAACTAAACTATCATATCTGCGACGGCGTTGGGGCAACTTGTTGGTGGCTTCAAGTGCACGCAGCTGTGCAAAAATATGCAAAAATTTAGATTAATGTCAACAGCAATTGCGGGCACACACACACATATGTAGATTAAGTGTGTGACAATCCAATCTCATCCAAGCCAATCCCAACCAATTCAATGAAATGCACTGGAGGCCGCTGCTCTAAAACTGTCAACACCAAAAAAAATAAATAAATAAAAAGACAAAACAAAAAAATGGGGACGTGACAAAGTTGCCATTTGCGAATGACACGTGTGCACCGATAGCTGTCAACGTTGTTGTTGCTGTTGTTGTTTTCGAAGTTGCAACTAACAAAGTAAACAAAGCAAATATAAAACGCAATTCGCATTATGGCTGTTTGCCACCGATATGGCTAGCCAGCTGCACGTTAACCAGGCCAAAACAGCAAAGTGTACAACTGCAATAAGCCAGCACGTGAGCACTGATATCGGAACGGAAGTATTACTTCTTCTCTTTCTCGTTGTAGCTTGGCCTTTGTTGGCTTGCACTTGCCACACGGTCACTTAAGTGCTGCGGCGATAAGAACCGAGCCAACATTACGAAACTTGGTCGGACGATAACAGCCAAACAGCTGGCTAAAGATACTATTTGTTCGTCGCGACGTCGTAGTGCTGTAGTGTTGTAACAATGTTTATCTACAGGTGCATGTGACGCAATTGAACGATTACAAAACCAATGCCAACGATAGTGGCAGCTAATGACGACTGCAAAATTTGCTTAGAAAAGTATTTCAAGTGCAGCACAAAAACAGAAACAAAAACGCAGAACATTTGACATAGTTGTGAACTTGGCGAATTTAAATAGATTGGTTGTCACTTTGCTAAGTCTTTTAGAACTTCAAAAGTAGTAAAGTATTCTAGTCAATAAAAATGATAACATTTATTATTTCAGACAGCAATCAATGGAAACAGATACGACCAATTCCAGTCCCAACTAGAATTTATGTACTTGGCATACTTTAAAGTTCTAAAAGTCGAATAGAGCGACGCAGGGCAAATGACCCCATTAATTTAACAGCGCTTACAAAAGTTGAAGGGGAGAAAATACGTCGTCGAATATTTCCGCTTAAAAACAAATAGAAAAAAACATCGGCGGTTTGAATAAATTATTTGGGAAATGAATGGCCAACGATTTTCGAATGCCTTTTTTAAAGCATTTGCCTTTAATTATATGCCGTTCGTTGTCTCAAATAGCCAAAAAAAAAAAAAAAACCGAAAAAAACCCTGTCTCTCTAATTAGGCCCTTTTTGGGGCACATGAACGCATATAACTTGAATTTATTAGACAAAGCCAAAGTGGCTGAAAATGTTTGGGAGTAAAAAATGCATTTTGAGGGCACGACTGCAGGTAAACTTAAAGGTGTTAAAAATAGTCGGGAATGGTTAGAGAAGAAAATAAAAAAACAATTTTATTCTGGTTTTTATTTACATTATGTTGCAGTGTTTATGTTAGCTGGGTCAAAGGTCAATAGCATCAGAAACTAGATACGGGATTATAAAAATTGTAACAAAATAAAATTGATAAAAGCTTGTTGCATAGTTTTTAGTGGTTAGTTCATAAACAAATATGAATACTTATCTCCCGGATTTGATCGTATAAATCAATCAATGATTGTTCAAATAACATTAAATTGCAATTTCTTGTATGATTTTTATTTATATTTTTAGGCAATTATATCCTACGTATCTACGTCAAATGCAAATGCAACATCAATCTTTTGGTTTAGTGTCTGTTTAATCTCTTTTGTAAGCCACATCTAATTCAACTCATTCATTGCCTTTGACAAGTTCTGCTGGTCATTCATTTCGTTGACAGGTACGAACTAATGCGGTTAAGTCAATTGTGTGCTCTAAGGTGGCTACTTGAGTATATATCTCAATTATAAGTCCAGCGTTTTGCATTGGTTTTTATGTATGTCTGTGCAGATGCCCCAACTTCGCTGTTATTGTTATTGTAAGTTGTGGCCGCCGCCGCCGCTGCTTGTTGATAAATGCGGAATTTGTTGCTTGCGGTTGTCGTCTGCGGTTTTTTTTTGCGATCGTTGCCATCAGATTTAAGACAAAGTTGCTTTGGCCAGCATTTGCAACTACAACAAAATCAGCAAATATATATAAGAAAACAGGTGCGCAGCAGCAGCAGCGAAAGCAACAACAACAACAACAACTCAAATAACAAGATGCAAGTTTTGTGAACTTTTAACTCCTCGCCCGCTTTACCCAACCTCCCCCTTACTAACTCCGCGAGAGTCGCACTTACAACTGCTTGTTGCCTGTTTCGTTTTGCAAATTTAAATTCATTCACCTGTGGAAATTTATATTTTCTTACTCGTTGCTTTGTTTGTTTTGCAGTTAGAGCTTGTTGTTGTTGCTGTTGCTGGCGTTGTTTATTGGCTACTGTTTGTTGTTGCATTACTTTCACTTTTTGTTGTTTTTTTTTCGTTTATGTTGCAAAGAGCTCAGCTAAAATCAAAGCAACGGTTTCTTCTATCCACTTTAGCTGCAGCTGTCTTTCTATGTTTCGTTGCCCCACCGGCTCCCTGGCTATTATCCCTCCTTACCACTTCTTCGCTATGCGCTCCTGACTGTTTGCATTTGTTTAAAGTGCCACATGGACTTTGCTTTATGCAACAACTTAAACATATCAGCTGTCTTATTGTCGCTGCTGTTGTTGTTTTCTCTCTTTGCACATTAAACAAGAAAATAAAAGCCCCCAACGATTTGTGGCTTACAGGTGTTTGCCTCCAACAAAAAACAGCAACATCAAGCGGCAGCAACTGCTGTTGCTCTATAAAAATAAAAATAAATAAAAAACGAAATAAACTTAAAAAAAAATGAGGAAAACTCTGTGCCAATTTATAGCACACGCTTTGCAATACGTTACAAAGTGCAATTGACTTGCATTATTTAAGTTCGTATTGTTGTTTCTTTTATTGTTATTGTTGTTGTTGTTGAACGTTAACGGCATTAAATATAGCCGCATTGTGCTTTTTAAACAATTAACCACACTTATACAATTTTCTTTCCTTTTTGTCATTTCAGGTGCGTTATTCATGACTGTTAATGATGATTATGTAAAGTTGGTCTGACAACAAGTAAGATCTAAAAAATGAATGACTGTGAGAGTCAGTTGTGGCTTGTAACTGAAAAGGGAATAAGGGAATGTTTCTATTTATAATTTAAACAATTTATTCAGGTATGTCTGGTAATAGTATGTATGGATTCAAAATCTGATTGATTTTCTTTTTAGAAATATTTCACCAAACTTAAACAAAGTAGACATTTTAAGCAAAGCCAATAAAAATTAAATAACTTTAGCTGGATTTTCGCTTTTGAAAGTAATACAAAACTGTTAAATTGTTAAAAAGATTCCTTAATTAAAGTTAAGCCTCGAATGCGTTTGGCTTCAAGTTATTTGTTGCGCCTGTATCATAGCAAATGAGGGAAATTATTTCAAAACTTTTTCAAACTGCCCGTCTGGCGGCAAATACTTTGAAATGGCCCCAACAACAACAGCAGTAGCAGCAGCAACAGCAGCAACAAATAACGATAACAACAAATGCCAATCATTGTTTGTTTCTAGTGCCGCGTTGCAGCTCGGAACGCGCTACACACACGCAACGCAGGCAGCGGCATCCATGAGATACTTTTTATGCTGTTTAGTTTTGAAGCCGTCGCTGCTACTTACTCAAGCGTACCTAGTAGTGTTCGAAGCTCTTCCACACACACTCGAAAGTGTGAAGTTGAGACGCTGACTGAAGCAGTGGCTCAAGCAAAATTACAGGCTAAGAGGGGAGTGAAAACCTCAAAGTAGCTATTGTTATTGTTATTGCTGCTTACTTATTTGTCTTAGCATGCGAAACTTGTTTGCTGCCGGAATTTGCTTATGATTTTATTTAAATTCAGTTTGATGCAAGCCGCTATTCGCACATAGCAACGCCTTCGCCAGACTCTCCAACTAGTAAAAATCTTAAGAATCAAATTAAATCTTCAACCTCATTCAAAATTATTAAAAGTTTTTTAAATAAGAAAAGAACTTGTTGAAATCTAATTCATTAAATATTATTAAAACCAATCGATTATATTTTAACTTTATACCCTTTGAATACTAATTTTGTGTAGACGTACAAATAACAATGTATTTGTTATGGTTTCATAATGAGGCAAAGTTTAAGATCAACGAGCAAACTTGGTAATAAATTTATCTATTTTGTTTTTAAGCTGTCGCGTTTGCAAAAACTTAACTAAGTTGTTCCAATGACTTTGGTCTGTAAAGTTTTTGGCAACTTGTTTTATTTTGTCAGTTAAATAGTTTTGGGAGTTCTTTGTGTACGTCTTATGCTAATTTCGAGGCGTGCAAAAATTCGCACTTTCCAACTCGTTTGGCATGCGAATTGCACAAATGGCAAAACAAACAAACATCAAACTTGTGCAAATTTAATAAGTCGACGAATCGGCGTCAAAGTGAATAGCCAAAATATAAATTAGGGTCAATGATGTGCAGCTTTTCACTTTCCGTCGGCTCAAAGTGGGTCAAGTGGCTGGCACGTCTGACATGTGATGAAGAATGCTGGAAAATCAGTTCGGACACATGGAAGTGGCAACTTTTCACTGGCCAGTCAAATTATACAATTAGAAACCATAAATTTCCGCCTGTAATCGTTAGGCAAACAAGTTAAGTTCTCATAAGTGGGATTGGGACGGTTGTGTCCGTTGTGGCCGTGCCACACCTGCAATTGACGGTCATGACGGCCATGAGTCAGCTCGCCAATAGACATGGCCAACAGCTGTTCGCTGCTCGTTTGGGGCAACAAAGCAGGCAGTCATGCCACAGTTTCCGGGTTATGCCTCACTTACAGATAAAAATGCTCAGATATGCAACTATGGTACATAGTCTCTAGTCTCTGGCAAAATGTCAAAAGTAAAGTCACATAATTTGAATTATTGCGTTTAAGCCAAAGCCAAGTTGTTTGAATTAGAGCCAGCTATGCTGTTAGTTAGTTTTTGGTTATCATTTATCTACACATAATAGTTAATAATGGGGCTGCAGCTTAGCAAAGTTAGACTTAACCCAAAGCACTAATGTTGTCATGTTTTGCATTTTGGCTTATCATACTTTGGCTAATTTGAAAATCATTAAGTTTTATGGCTGACTTCCATTGAAAAAACAAAAAAAAAAAAATAATAAACGCTTTAAACTAACGTGTCAACCCACAAACAAACCAATATAAGTCGCGTGCGTCGCCTGCCAAACACGGAAACTATGGCGGCTAATCGCAGCCAGAGCCGGCGTCGATGTTTGACCCGCAGGATAATGCGAGTGGAGCCAACGACTGCTGCGCTGCTGGCTTTGCTCGCTTCTAATTTGCCGTTTCCTGCGCCTGTCGCGCGTAATTATACGGCCAACTCGAGCGGACGCCCCTTTATAGCAGAATTGCTGCTACACTTCTTACCCCACCTAACACAATATACCTCTTTAGTTGGCAATATGAAAAAGTAGTCAGCCAATTTTGAAATGCAACGCTGACAAGCGCATTTGGCTGCCAGCCTACCTGTCTGCTTGACTGACTGGCTGACTAGCTGACTAGCTGCGTGCTGCTTGCGAATAAACTGACTGCAGTTACAGTTAACGGCATCTAATAGATACTTTGGCACCTTGGCATTACCATTACTAGCAGATGTGTGGAAACGGACGGTAACAAAAATAGCAAGTGTGTGTGTGCGTCTGTGTGTGCTTGTGTCTGTAGGGTTCCAAACTAATACAGATATTAAATGGCATCAAACAAACACACACACGCACACACATGCGAGGTTTAACGATTTGCAAAAGTAATAACTATTTTATTACACATACGTATTTGATCTGTACAGCTTATGCGCTCGAGGCGTATGAGTGATAAATGTTAATATAAGCGGAATAAGTTTAAAATGTTTACTTTTCATGGCAATTGTGAAATCCTTGCCTAAACAAAGATTTAGTATCTTTTAATGTACTTTCTCATAGTTGTAAAAAAGTAGTAATCGCAAAGCACTCAACAATATATTGAGTCAACTATGATGTACCTATAAAATGTCGACCAAAAACTTAATCTTGCTCCTGTTTTAATTAAATTTAAGCTGCATTAGCTGTTGGACCATATGTGTGTGTGTGTGTGCCCACACATAATGAGTTCAGCCAAGCATGTTGCACTTTCACCGTCCCAATGACAGGTTAGTAAATTACGAATTACCTGACAAAACAAACATTCTATCATTAGCTGGCAAAAGTGTAACAAGCAAAAGGCGCGCTCTCGAAATGCGGCCAAATTTGTTGGGAACCATTAATTTGAAATCGGTCGCCAATCGCTTAATTAAAATCTTTATTGCTGAGCCGAGGCAGAGGCTGCCCAAGTAAACGCCACCAATGTATGTTTGTTTCTACCAACCACCTAACCACACACACACACACACAATTTACACAAAACCAACAAAGCGCACAAGTCTCTTAGTATAAGTGCAGTAAACAACAACAACAACACCAGAGCATTACATATGAGCAGCGGCAACAACAAGTGCAAGCAATGGCTGCCACATAACCCGGCCAACAGATTTCAAAAGCGCCTCGGGCTTGTTGCTGCTGCTGCTGCTGGCGGCCTGGCAACGATTTCGAGTCATTGTGAAATCTGCGAGGCGATGCCCCTCACTTCAGCCGAGTTCACTTCGCTACGCTTCAAGCCAAGCGGAGGGCGTCTAGTTGAGTTGAGTTGAGTTGAGCTGAGCTGAGTGCGATAGAAGCCATCCGCAAATCTTTCACCTGCTTTTTGTTTGCCTCCCTATGTCTATTTGTCTAAAAAACATTCATGTATTTATGTATATGTTTGTGTCTACATACTTAGGTGTGTCTGTCTGCAGCGATGTTTAAATACTTGCGCTACAAATTGAGCGCAAACGCATAATTAATTTCAGTGGCAGCGCAATGGAAGAGAGCTAAAAACAACAAGGCAAAGAAAATGAAAAAATGAAGAAAAAATTAAGTTAACGCTTTGTAATCCACAAGTGCGGGAGCTGTGTGCGGCAGGTGCTGCATGTGCCACAGACAGTTGCTCAGATATAACGGTAATTGCTTAACTGCTACCAATGCGCCTTAAGGCATTGCTGCCACCAACAAAAGCCAGTTGGCAACTGGGCCTGTTGGGATAACAAATATATATATTTTTGTGTGTTTCAAAAACAAATATTAGTTCTTGTTCAGTTTTCCAAAAAACAACAACAATATTTTATATCATCGAGTTAAGGATTTAACTGTTTTGGAATAGGTTATACAATTTGCTTAGCTTCTGGCGCACCTTAAAAACTTCTCTCTGAAATTCAACAAAAAACTAACTGTTAGTTAGGCCATTTCCATTTCCATTTGGTCATTTGCATTTTGAGCTCTTCTCACGCTTAAGACAGAAAGTCAACTTTCCAAAAATGTTGTGGCGGGAAAACGAGGCACAACAAATCCCAAACCAAAAAGCAACATACAACAGCAGCTTTAGCTAAATCTCTAAGCGCTACGCACGTAACACAAATAACGGTTAATTTTGTTGGGTTTTGTGGGATTGTAGAGCCGCATCAGCATTTAAGCCACCACCAGCCGCCAGCAGCAGAGGCAGCGCCGGTTTAAACATAACTGTAATTGCCGGCAGCATAATTGCGGCGTAATTGCAGCCGAAGAGGCAGCGAGAAGCAGAAATGGAAAGTGCAGCAAAAAAGAAAGAAAACAAAAACAAAACCAAAAAACAAATTGAAAAATAGTTTAGTGAAAAATTGTTTTCAAAACTGAAACTGGTTTCGTAAACCTAATATGAATGGGTGGAAGAGGATGGTAAACGGGGGGAGCGGGGGCACTGGGCAGTCACAATTAGGCTGGGCTTGATAGCGTCAACAATTACGACAGCTGAGATTGGAACGATGCTTTTGTGAGGTGTCCAGGGGCCGCACTTGAGACGCGAAATAATTTCATTCAAAGGCGAATCAAATTTGTCTTCAATTTAGAAAGGCAGACAAAGACGCCCAGAGGCCAAAGAGAGGGCTTAAGGAAGACAATGAAATTGATTTTAGTTTATGATTTTTTTTTTTTTTGTATTTGTGCTTGCCAAAAATCAGAAAAGCCGCATAACCACCAACAACAAATGAATTAAACAAGAGTAAGCGCTGCCGACGAGTGAAAGTAAAAGACCAACAACGAACAAATAATGTTAAAAAGTGAAATAAATATGTTTCAGCAACAACAACAGCAATAAGTATCAAAGTCGACTGCTACTACTTGGCTTTCATGGATATTATGAAACGCAAGTCAGTCAACCGTCTGCGGGTGGGTAAAAGACGGCACAACCACCACCACTACTACTGGCAAGTCATGCAAACACTGCGCCGGCGCCACCGAAACTATCGAGCAAAAAAACATAAAATTTCAACAGCTGCCAACGGCATTGACTTGACTACAAATCTGAAGTCGATGATGTTGTTCGCACATTGGCAGAGATTTGGACAGACTGACTGGATATGTTTGTTCACAGTTAGCTGTCAAGTGGCTCGAGTGGGTCAAGTGGCAAACAAGGTGAGACATGATACCACACAGACGATCGTTATGGCATTGGATTTTGTTATTATTGTATAGAAAAAAAGATAAGGTTTTTGATTGTTAAAGTTCACACATGTGCTTGAATATATTTTATTTTATTTTATTTTTTTCAATTTTTGTGTTTGGCAAATTTACTAAAACTAATTTAATTTCAAACTATTTGAAATGCAACAGCATCAGCCACTCAGCCAGCGTTTACATTATCACTGCAAGGCATTCAACTGTCATTAATGTTGCATCATTCAAGCACAGAAAACAAACAATTTGCGACTTTTCTTTACACCACACCACTCCACACTTCACTCTAGACCCGAGCAGACCAGATTGTGGCAGCCAGCTGGGCTGAAAATTTATTCGCTTTTGTCGCTGTCCATTGCGAAAGCAAAGCTAATCGCGGCACCAGTGTGCGAAACATGTGCTGCAAGTTGAACGAATGAGCGAATGATCGAACGATCGCCCCATCGATCGCACAACAACTTGCCGCGAAACGTGGCCCCGTGCCCATTTCCAGCCTCTTTCCCTCCTTCCCCCCCTTTCCACTTCACCCGACCCTCTTTTATAGTGACCCACAAAACGCTTCTGCGGCAGAGAGCGAATCAAAAACAGTTGCTTTAATGACTTTTTAAAACTTCATTAGGCGATAAAAAACAAAAAGAAAAGAAAAAAAATAAAACTGCCATATTCCAAGCATCATCTGTGATCTCCCAAGCAATGAAAACGATGCTTCTATCACTCAGAAACCGTTCCGGCCCGCCGCAACCCCTCCTTGCCAGCAGCTGCTTGTCGCCCGCCTCGAATGTTTCGCATTATGCTGTAAATGGGCTAAGTGGTTTTCAATTTAGACAAACTCAAAATGAATTATAAGCGCTTAAAATGTGTAGATAATTGAAAAGCATATCATGCAATGCGCCGAATGAATCATACGACTTGACCCAAACAATACTTCCTGATTTTTCAAATTGACTCACTCTCATTTCTACGACATGTTCATCCTCAACCAGCCCCCAGCCCAAAGGGTTTGTCATAAATTTATTATCGAAAGGTGTTTGCATCAATCGTTTGAGTCAGTAGCATGTTCAAGACATGTCGAATGGAATATGCGGATTGAGTCCGATTCCAGTATAGTCTCGCTAATACAGTTTACACTTGAAGTCCCTGTTGCTTGCCTACACAAAGTATGTACCCAGTTGGCATCGCTGCCTGATGGGTATACTGATACATAAGTCCAACATGATTATCCTTTAGCTTTGGAGAGCAACAACCAAACGCACACTACTAACAACAATAGCAACAGGAACAACATCAACACAAAGTCACACTTTTGGTTTTTTGGGTTTTGTTAAAAAAGTCGTCAAATGACGCCATAAATTTATTATCGTCAAAGTTGCGACGTTGCAAAGCTCAATTCAGCTTTGCTGCTGCGGCTGACTCAGTGCCCTGACAAGCATAATTTTGTGGAAAATATATATACATATATAAATGTGCATGTATATCACACTCCCCCCCTCTCTTTTTATGCGGCACCGTTGCGTTATCGTGACAGTTTTGTAAACCTTAAACATGCGCCATATTTTACAAAATTGGCAGCGAACGCGTGTCAGAATGCAAGGCGTTAAGCGGCTTTTATTTGTATTTGTGTTTGTATTTTTTTTGTATTTGTTTGTTTGTCAGTGAGCACAATGGAGTTGAAGTTGCAATAGAGTTGCAGTTGCGAACGCTGACTTGATCCATAGACAATTAACCCAAATTGCAGGCACACAGCACGTGGGCAACTTTTGGGGCGCCCGAATCGCGAATTCTTGCAACAGACAACAAACGGAACAAAGACAAACGCGATCATTGCATAAGCAGCGTCATCTAGCAGCTGGCATCGGGCATCGGGCATCGGGCATCGAGCATCGAGCCGCCTCTCTTGGCCATTTGAAAGGCATCGAGTTGCGAAAATGCGCTGGGCCAAATTTTGGGCTAGGCCAACAAATTAGGCATGCAGCATAAGTACGAGGGTATCTATTGAAAACGGTATGCCTTAACAAACAAAAACACAAAAACCAATTGACATAATTTGACAATTTCGTAAAAATGGTCAGAAAAGATTGTTAACATAGATAGCATACTAAGCAACTAATTGGTATTGCCAAGTCTGAAAAGAGCTAAGAGGAAATGTAAAATCTGATACTTCAAGGGATTTGGATCTATCTAAATGTATTCCATTTTATTAGGTGTGCTCATTAATAAATTGAATCTCATTAACATACTCCTCAACTCAATATTCAAAGTACAGCCACTCGAAAAGTATTTGCGAGCACACACTCTCACACATAATCATATCTCATTTGTACTTGGTTTGATTACGCATGCAACTCATGTTTTTTGGCACACGTTTAGCGCATTTCGAGAATCAAGTTTCGAAAATGTCAAACGACACGCGTCTTTGACAATGATGATCGATCATCTTTTGAACATTGTTGCATGAAAATGTTGTGTATGACAGACAGAAGTGACAAATTTTGCGAATGCGCCACTGCACTTAATCGTCTTATCTGATGGATACGTAAAATTTCAAATAACAATAATTTACATACTTTTCCATTTGCATTTTTGTGTTTTTGTGGCCAACAACAATTGACCGCTTGGCCTTGTCCCAGCAAAGCCGCAAAAATGTTGTGGTCGGATTCTTATCGCGAAGGGCGTTATCAGCACCACACATGACCAGCGATGTTCCCATACTGCATTCGCTTATTTACTTACTGGTTACTGGGCGTGTTTCGTGCGGTTTTAGCCGTACAGACCCAAAAAGCATAAGTCAGCGTCGCGTCGCGTAGCGTCTCACTCGTGTGAATAGTCGTTAGGGCTGATAAGGCGATAAGGCGATATCTCGCCGCAGAAAAAGGCACATTATCAGTGAAAGCAGCAGCAGCAGCAGTAGAATAATAAAAACAACAACAGGCTTAGCATATCAGCAGGCAGTAAGATGCGATCCTACGAACCTACATAGATACTTGCATATGTTTGTACTTAAGTACACACGACCCTCGCCAGCCCACTGTTATTTTATTTTGTTATCGAAATCGAATGACAACAAGAATTGCAATTTTTATTTTTAGGTTTGGGATTAAATTACAAGCTGACCGACCCAGCTTAAAGCCGCCAGTTTAGACTTTCACGTTGGAAATTAAATAGGGTTTTTATATGCGGTCAGATACTATTATTGACACGAAACCCAAAACTGTTATTTTGTGGGCAGTTCATCAACCAAATTCCATAGTCAACATAGCTAAACCAAACAAAATAATACAAATTAGGGCGCTGATAAGCTGCAGCTAATCTGTAATGTTTTTACATTTTGCAGTGAACAAATAATCATTAACAGCAATTACAAAAAGAAGAAGCATTAACAAGTTTAATAGACGATAAAGCCAGATAATCATTGAATGAATGTCTTTAAAATTAAGACAGCATCCATGATTTGCTTGGTTATATCCTAGTAAGCGGCATTTAGGCATCTTTTTGATGAACTGCTGTTGTCTCTGTCATAAACACTGCAGAAATTATAAGCACATTAAGACTTAAAGCCTGAAAATCCCCGTCGCTGAGTGTAAAACTCCCAGCATGAGTTCAGCTCAAAGGTGAGCCATGCAACAAAAATACAAACCAAAAGCAAAACCGATGAAATCAACGGATGGGCGGCAGCAGGCGGTTGTGGCATTTGTTTCGTCATCAACGCTAGCCGCTGTGTTGAATTCATCATCATCGTCATCATCAGCGGCCGGCGCGTCATAAACAACAAAAATATTTCTCTTAAGTCAAAGATAATTGCTCTTAAATCAAAGTGAACGACGCGATCGGCGAATGCCTCAACACGGCAAAAAATTGTGTGTATGAATGTATATACATATATGTATATGTATATGGACCTGGGCCAGATTCAAGCCGGGCAAACAACAAAGGCGCAGAACGGGCCGTTAAAGTCAGGCAGGAGGCAGACAACAGGTAAACATTATATAAAGTGAGTTAAATGCAGCTACCTGCGGGCGGCTACTCACTGCAAGCCACTAACAAACAAACACAGATACATTTGTTTTCTGTTTGTTTGCTTTTGTTTTTGTTGCTTACGTAAAGCGCTCGAGTTAGTTTTTGCCAATTTGAGTTGCACTCGAGAGACATAGCGAAAGAAAGACAGAGAGACCTAAAGAGAGAGCGCGACGGCGCAGTGAGAGTGCGAATTGGATGGCAACTGGGACAGGAACTGGTGCTGACGGGAGTGAGAGTGCGAATGCGAATGGGAGTGCAATTGTTGCAGAGATACACAGATACACGAATACACGTTCGTTGTGGATACATAAACAAACGGCACAGCTCGGCACAAGCGGCAAGCGGCTGCCAAAGCATGCGAAAATCCAGCGTAAAGCATAGAAACAAAAACAAACGTCACAAGTAGCTCACCGAGTGTATCTCTATTTTGTATTTGTATCTGTGTTTGTGAGTGCGAATGCAAAATGGCCAGCGAAGAGCGCAAACGCCCAAAGAGAGCAGGGCCGAAAGCAAGCCGAACTCAAGCCGAGCGAAGCCGAACCATCGAAACGCCGAGCCGAACCAGCAGCGGACCCGGCAACGGCTAGCGAGCGCCGCACAGAATCATTCTTGAATGCGCGCGCGAACGTTTCGCACCAGCTAAGAGCAACAGACAGCCAACAAACCAACCAACCAATCCATAACAGCAAATATCAAAAATAAATACTACAAAAAAAATAAAATACAGAGTAAACATCAAAATCAAAAACCAAACCCAACAGTCAACGCCTCAAAACAACAACCGAAGGCTAAAACATTTTTGAAAGCGTGTGGAACTTGAAACCAAACGCAAAAAAGTGCAAGTGATTTTTGAGTTTTAGCCATGTTAACGACGAGCGCGCGCTTTAACAGTGAAAAAGGCCGCTATATAAAATACAAATAAAATCCCACATTCAAAGCGTAACAAAGTCACATACATAAAATTAAGAACGAGGCCTACTAGCACAAATTCAGCAGCAGGCGAGACATTGGCCAAACAAAATTATAATAATAATAATAAAAAAAAACAACCACCAACCAAATATTTAAATAATTAAAAATAAACTCACGACAAGAGCGACGACGTCAAAGCATTCTTGACTACTTGCCGTTAGCCGTGTGTGCGTGTGTGTGCGTGTGTTTCCCTCGCTCTCTATATTGTATGTGTGTGTGCGTGCGTGTGGTTGCCTTGTATCTGTAAGATACGCGCCCCGCTGACGCATTTAACAGACAACTGCTGCTGACGTAGCCGGCCGGCGTTTTGTGCCCAATTAACGCAACAACAAAAGTCAGCTAACAATATCGGTCGTTCAATTGGCATTCAAAACTCGTTGCGGGCGCATATTACACTTAATTTGGTTAACACAGTAAATACTTTTCTCAATATCTAATCTATCAGATACAGACGTGTGTGCACTGTAACCACATACACATACACATAAACTGCTATACGTGTATAAGAAAAAAATATATATAATCCCGGTCCGCTAGCTATTGCAATAGCCAAATGCACAGTTTATAAATAAATAATATCAAATTAAATAAGATACAAGTACAAAAAGTATTCAAAACTAAAATAAATAAAAACACAGATGTTTGTCATAATCAATTGTTAGAGTGTTGTAGGCCGAATTCAAAGTGTTGTTGGTTGAAAACCGCAACAGCAATAGCAGCAGCCAAAAAAAGAATTGTGTAAAATTCAAATTTTTGAAGGTTGCCGCTGCAAATCAGAAAAGGTGATTACATAAAGATACAAATACTATATAACATATACATATATATATATATAAACACACACAAGTAGAAGGTGTGTGCTCAGCTTATATTAGATGTGAAAATGTGAAAGGCGACAAAGCAACAACAACAAGACAAAATATAATAAGTATATTATTTGTTATATCGAAGAACACGCGCAGCAGAGACTTGAATGTGTTTTTTTTTTTTTTTTTTTTGGGCGTGCCTTACAACCGGCTGACCCCATTAGTTTTTTTATGTATGTATATGTATATGCTTGCCAGCTTTCAAGGTCACTGCGCGCGCGTTCTTTTACACAATGCTTAATCACATACCTACCTATTGTACCTATTTGTCTGGCCCTTTCGTCTACGCTTATTTAAATGGTTGCAAAATACTTAATCTACTTGATCGAGCAAGAACTTCTCGGCTATACTTGTCGAATAAATTGTCAATGGTTCATTATATATGTACATATTTATCTAGCTGTTTGTTAGTGTTATTCTGAAAGTACATTATTAGATTAATTAACTTAATGTGCTCTTTCTCTTTTATGGCATTTGATTTTTTCTCGGAAAATTTAATTTAATTGCTCGCGGCACATGGCAAAACAGTTAAAGTTTTTCATGACTGAAGTTTTCTGGGAAAATGCTATCAATATCGCATTAATTTGACCTATAACAATTTTACATTAATTTAAGTTTTTAATCGCATATTTAATTGACAGCAAACAATTACAAGCTAAAAGCAAAAGCAAATTTAAACTTTGCGATGCTCGACAACAATTAAAAACAAATGATTCACAAACGCGGCTTCACAACAGAGTATCTGTTGAAAGAAAACAATAACAAACAAACAAAAAAAAAACCCAGCAGAGCATGCGATAATAAATTTGTTAGAAAAGCGATAAACTATTCGGATTGAATGCTGTCCATATAGTGACCGACTCAACAACCATGTCAATCCTTCGGCTAAGGGTCAAAAACACAAGTGACCTATCGTAAATCAAATAACAAAACACATCTCTTTATTTTCGTTAAATTAATGATTTGATATTTTTCAATTGTCTTTCCAAGATTTTATAACCATTAAGTATTACATTTAAGAAAATTGAAAAAAAAAAAAAATAAATTAAATTTTTTACTAACGGAATATTTTTTCATAATTGCAGGAACCCATCGAGCTGAAGAAGCGTTTGGAAGAAGTGCGCCTGCTTGAGTCCCGACGCTCCGCTCGTCTGGCAGATCAGGATCGTGACACAGACTTTGCTCGCCTAGCCGATATGGGGGGCGATCGTCGCCGAACCACACACAGTATTGAGGTGCCATTGTCGCTGACGCCGCCAAATAAGTGAGTAAACAGCACTAACTATGCCTACTAAAAAATTGTACAGGGTATTCAAGCGGTTTTTTAAATGTTTTGTTTTGTGTTTTGATTTTGCGTTTTGCGACGTTATTTGTTTATCGCGTAGTTTGCTTAGTACACATACATATCTATATTTGTATGCAGCCCTGGCGTCCATCGAGTCTAGTCTTTATCAATAATTCATAAGCGGCGACAAATTAGCGGAACAAGCCGGCAAGTCACGGACAGATTCAGTCTATTCTATTCGATATTTGTTCCAAGTTCTCTCCATTTTCCTTCTTACATGTGTACATGTTTCTAAGTGTGTCGCCCAAGTCAATTTGTTGGTTTTGTTGGGGTCTTATCTAAGCGGCTGTCGGCTAGACACCGCCCGGCTATTTAGCATAGACGCCGCCGTCCGACGTCCGCCGTCCGCCGTCTGCGTAGCTGCAATTACACTTATATAAAGTGGCCAATGCCCGATTTGCCACTCCATTCTCATTCTTTTCACTGCCCATTTCCCATTCCCTTTGCCGGCGCGTAGTCTATGTAGAGTGACAGACAGTGACTCTGTCGTTTTGCTTTAAGAATGTTCCAGCGGGACAACGACTGCGACTGATTGCAAAATAATTCAAATAATTCAAAATTACTGACCGCTCAGACGCGACGACGACGTCGTCGTAGAGACGACATCAACATTTGATTACAACGTGAAATAATCGCGCCATATCTGGACTACTTTTAGGGTGTTATGGTACTCATAACAGTCGCAATATTCTTGCAGATACTTCTGCGTTATCTCAAAACGAATGAGTCGTGGGAAGTCCCATCGACCGATTGCGACATACTTTCTTAAGAATGAAATATTTTGCCAAAGCGCATACAAAATTCGTTTTGCTATTCGTTGGTTGTTGATGTCTGATTGTTGTGGCGTATTTCATTTCAATTTCAATTGATAAGCCTCGCCCGCCTCTCCGCAAACTATTAGTCAAGTGTGCAAAGCCAGCAGCAGCAACAACAAGTGTGCCGGGCGTCAAAAAGAACGCAAAAGAAAAACAATTGAAAACAAAATGCCGGAAACGTTCCCAATTGATAATTAAAATAATAACAATAATAATAAACAAAATAAAAAAAGTCTAAAAAATAGGCACAATAAACTAAACTAAGCAGTAACAAAAAAAATAAAATCAACAATAGTAATCGAAACTGCAATGCACCAAGAGCAACATCAGCAGCAGCAGCAGCAGCAAACGAATCGTCGACAATGTCTGTAATAAAATTCAAATAAAATTCAATTGAGTTCAACGCGATGCGCTGTGCTAGTTTAATTTAATTACTTACATACATACCAACAACAACTACTACGGATGCGAAAGATGCGGCATTCACCCAATTCTCAGAGGGGGGAGGAGAGCGTGGTGTATACAAACACCCTGTACAGTGCGACAGCACAGTATAAATTATTGGAAGCGTTCGCCAGCGTTCGTTCAGCGTTGACTTTTTGCCGGCCGCATTTATCTTGTGGCTCTCGAACGCACATGCTGCCCAGTTTGATGTTGTTATTGTTTCATTGAATTCAAACTCGAATGCGGAAGTGTTTATTTCGCGCACAGATACGCTAATACAGCTACACACACGATCTAGTTATAAACGTATGCACATATGTGTGTGTGTGTATTATGGATTCTATCTGTCGTCGCCATTTTGTCGTATTCTTACTGGCATGCGGTGTTTTGATATGCACAGCCCTCTCTCTCTCTCTCTCTCTCTCTCTCTCTCTCTCTCTCTGTAAATCTCGCATTCTAATGTACTCGTGTAATGATAACAAGAAAAAAAGAAACTCGCTCACCTTGCACACACTCGAACCCACACACACACACACACACACACATTAATCACTGCCACGCGTGTTCCAACAACGTAATGCGACGTAATATAATTTCCTCGATCATCTCCGGGACAGCCCCCCCATTACCCACAACTTGACTACATACTTCGGCTAATCTGAAATGTGCTTTTCTCGCTTACGTATACGTGTTTTTGTTATTGTGCTATTCTGTGTGGCTTTTTTAAGTATTTTTTTTTATTTATTAATTTACATCGCTTGTAGGCTTTGACTGTGAGTTGCGTCTGCTGTCTTAGTTTAAGTAAACAATATATAAACGAATTCATTTAGCATTCTTCTTCTTTCGCCTCTATTGATAATTAAACATGTACACAAAATTCAACTATTAAATAATATTTGTTTTCAATTCAGTCAAAGCTTAGGGGGGCTCAGAAATACAGCCGATGTAATAAACGTATGACACCTTCCCTCAAGTGGCAATTAGTTATGCACTCAATTATTGGTTTCTCTAACATATTTACTTACACTTTAATCTTTTGATTTACTTTGCTATAAAGCTATAACATTTTGAACTATTTCGCTGGGTCTTTGGGTTTTTTTTTTTGTCAACGTCGGGTTTGAGCCCAGCAATTTGCTAATCACACTTCAATTAGATTCCAAATGACGTCGCGTAACACTAAAAACATGTTTAGTGGAGTCTATTGCTATCTGGGGCCTAATAGACTCCTCGACAAAGCTGACAACACTCTATTTTCAAGGTTTCGCCCCCTGGCAGTCATTACACAAGAACACGGCGCTGCAATTCAGCTGAATGACGTGCCCCAAGCCCCAGACAAAGAGCGCAGAGCACAAAATACATATACATACAAAATAAAGTATGTATAATAAAATAGCTGCAGCAATGGAAGAAAAACATAAAAAAAAATAAATTAAAATAAAATCGTGTTGGAGAAAAAATAAAAGAGAAAGAATTAAATGCGGAAAAAACTGGTAATAAATATATAATAAGCGCGTAATTATCGCGTAAATGTCAATTTACGTGGCGAATGCGTTGCGTCAGTGCTAATTTTTAACGCTAGACTGAATAGACGGGCTGGTCTCTCTCTACATTCGAGTCTACTCTGAGCTACATACGTACCCCTTACTTCTTTTCCTTGCTGCTAGTATCGCTCCCCTTCCTTTACCTAACCAAACGCACAATACGGTTAGGTGCTCCTTCAACAGCCCCCGGCGCTGCTGCTCTTGCTGCTGTTGTTGCTTAATAAAAGCGTGTAAGCGCCAATTGGCCAGGTATGCTGTTTGTTGCTGTAATTGCCATGATTAACAATAACAACAACAACAACAGCTGCCAGGCAACTGGCTTGCATAGTGCCATTGTTGTTATTATTGTTGTTCTTTACTGCAAAAACAAACAAACAATATGAGCAAAATTGCAGCGCGCGAAGAAAAAAATTATAAAAATAATGTACAAAACGAGTTTACCGTTTGCAAAAAAAAAAAAAAAAACTGAACAACAAAAACAACAACAAGCATGACGCACCGAAAGTTGCATGCACTACGGCAGTGACTTTTAAATAGCTGCTAGCCAAAAGAACTTTGATTTCAGCTCGTTGATTAAGTGACGCGGGGGACCAAAAGAAAACAAGTCCAATAGTTGCGCAGCATAAAAGCTTATCACAATTATTGTAAAGTATTTTATTTCTTAAAGCTGAAAATATCATTTTGGGTACAAAAACACTTGTGCTTTGGAATTGCGGCGCATATGATTAAATTTATATTATTTATATTCGAGAATAGGTCCCAAGTCCCATTGAATTCCAACAACATTAGCTAATATAAATGACAATTTTTAGACAACGAATTTTTGTATCCAATTAATTGAGTTTTGATAGATATTTACATAGATTGTCGAGCTTTCAGCTGGTGTCATTGGTATTTTGACTGATTTAAGTAGGCGGCGAGCTTGTATGTTGCTCGCTGATGCATTGCAATCTGCATCACAGCCTTTGAGTTCGCCCCCTACTTAAGGCATGTGAAAAGCGCTTGCCATCAACTGCATAGAAACAACTGACAATGACGTCAAATCACTACGACAACAATAACAACAAATGCGCACGACTAAAATTACAAAACAACAACCACAATAGTATAATAATAATAAAATAAAAAATAAATAAAAAAAAAACTGAAGCAAATTCAGAAAACTGGCGACGCTGGCAGCGGCAATTAGCCAAGTCTTGTAAAAATATTTGCCGTTGTTTTTGCCGCCAAGAATACTGTGTACAAAAATTATTCGGAGCGAGTGTTTGTGTTGCCCTCAAAAGAAATAAGTACAACAAAAATACTTAATTTCAGTACAATAAAAAGTCAAGTCGAGCGCAGAAGTGGGTCAAAATTATTATTGAAGCAGAACAAAAACAAAGCCAACAACAGCAACAACGAGAACGAGAACAACAACAACAACAGCAACAGAGAGGCAACGATAATGGCAAATGCAATGCAATGCGAAAATGAGGGGGAATAAAAAAAATAAATTTATAATAATTTTCTAAGCATTGCTTCATAAGCGGCAGCGGCCCCTCGACAGCAAATTATTGAAATGGATTCGCATTCGCATCTATTCAAAGATACTTTGGCTCATTGGGGCTCGGTTGGGTTGGAGGCTTCGTGCATATGTATGTATGTATATATACTCGTCGCGATACACATACTTATACTCGCTTATGCATAGATACTCATAAATACGAGTGCCCAATGTTCCGTTTCCCTTTACCGTTCCAATGAACGTAAACACAATTTTCCGATGTTCTGCACGAATAGTTTGTTTGATCGTAAAATTTTATTTTTGCATTCAAATCGCGGCGCAACAAACAGAAAATTGAAATGCCATTGCAAGTTTAGTTCGCGGCTTGGTGTCGTTGGTGGCCATTGGATGTATGTTTTTTTTTTTATTTGTATTTTATGCGCGGGTTTTTTGATTTTTTTTTACTTTTTGTACTTATTCTAAATAGGTTTTGTCGATTCGGGTATACATATTTATAACAGACAGCCGACCTCGTAGCCAAATAAGGATTCTTAGGCAGACTACAGGGTATCTAATTGTTGGAATGACTTTAGTTGCGTTTTACATTTTAAATTTTGTTGTGGGCCGTATATTGAGAGCTTACAAGGATGCGCCTTGAATAAATTGTGTGTGTTTCACCAATGCAGGGCGAAGGTAACAAGCCATGAAATGGATTTGCATACGAAGTAAAGTCGTTCATAAGATTCTTTATTAGTTTTAAACAATAATTACGAAAACTTGTATAAACGAGTTAAACTTTTTTGCAATCCTCCATTTTTCCCTTTCCATTGACTGCATATTTATATTTGTAGAACAGAAAACAGCCCAACGTGATCAACTTGAGTTGGCTTAAGATAGACATTTCTATTACAGCTGGTTAGATGGAGCAGCAGCTGGAAGCAGCTATTATCCGCAAACGTATGTGGCAGCAGTTTCTTAACAAGTTCTCGCTGGCCACGCACGGGGGCCAATGGGCCATTGGCTATATTTAAAAGCGCATTTGGGCCCACTAACCCAAGTTGTCGGCTGGCTGGCAACTGGAAACTGGCAACAGACTTCGCTAACGTATTGCATTATTTATGCACAAATACATTAATAAGCTCGAGGCAGAGATGTCGAAATATATATGAGTGCAATTTATTTACATACATACTTCATATATATGTACATATGTGCATATGGGAAAATCCAAACGAGCGTTTGTTGACGCCAAGATGTGGCCGAAACAAGCTGTTGAGCAACACGTCAGGAAAAGCGAAATGAAAATGAACCATTTTCCGACAGCTAGTAAATTTTTAGCATACGCTATAGTTGCCTACCAGGAATTTGCATACAGAGATGCAGCAACAAGAATCTTAACGCATTCAGGAACGGCTGGTTGTTCGTAAATTGAAGTTTTGTTTTGTGGCTGGCTGTGTGCCGATTTCGATCGCCGGCAATAAAACTTAATGTGCACACTTATGAGCAGTGCCATGGGCAACGATAAGTGGGCGTGCCAGGCAATGCACGCAACATTTGCAGTTGGGCTCTGTATTGGGTCCAAAACGCAAATTCTCAGAACGAAAAAAGCTCAAATATTAGATTGAATTGTTTTGGTGCAATTGTCGTGCAGGCAGGCAGCACAGCAGAGCACAGCGAGATGGACAACGCATAATTGCAGTTGCAAATAGCAATTGCCCAAGACTGGGTCTTGTCTGGACTGGATCTGGATCTGGATGTGGATGTGGACAGCTCTAGCCGGGTCGGGCACTAGCAATTTGATTGAGTCGTTTCCAATTGCAATGCCAAACGCTGCGGGTGTTGGCACTGACGAGCAACGACTGACGACTGTCTGTCTGTCTGTCTGTCTATCTGAATGACTGACTAACTGACCAACTGTGTGTCGTATCTGTCCGAATGTCTGGGGCAAGAAAAGTCATTTGGCAAAGTCAAAAACGCAAAAAAGAAAACCGCACACTATAATTTAGCAGCTCGCTACGAAGTTACAGTTACACATTTTCTAGCCTTTGGGTGCTAGAAGCAGGCAACAACTACAACAACGAATACATGCGGCCACAACCAGCGGGCTTTATATACAAAGTACAAGCAACAAACAACAACGAAACAACCAAACTACAAAACTACAAACTGATTTGGCTTATTTTGCGACTATTGCGGTCGACTCGAAATTGCATTAGATTTCATTTTTTTGTTGTTGTTGTTGATGTTGCTGCTGTTGTTGCTGGTTTTGCTGTCGGTTGTGTTGAGACTATTGTCAATTAAAGTTCAGCCTGGTCGAAAAGTTCTGTTAATGCCTTTGGGCTTTGTCATTGTGCGACCTACACCAGCAACGAGAAAAGCAACAATGAGAGACATTTACATGAAATTGTTGTATCACGTTTAATTTGGCAATTTGAATGTAAATACATTTGAGCTCGCGCGTGTATCTTCAAGATACTTCGAATCTAATGAAGGGATTTTCGTTTCATAGCCACGTTTCAACTTGACTCTGAAAACCAAGCTAGCCAGCCTTGAGCCTCCAAAGCGCAAAACCCAAGTGCGGCCCCATGGCCACTCTGCCTCTATATTATAAATCAAATCAAATTTTCACTGCGGGCCTCCACAGCTAGCTAAACTGATGTTAAGCTGCACAGAAATGAAGGACGGCAAATGGGAAGGGGCATTAATTGGGAGTCTATATAATTAAAGTGCCTGGCGCGTTTTTTTGTTTTGTTGCTGTTGCGATTTGTTAATTGAATTAAATGTTGGCCATGCAGCAATGAGCGGGTCATCAAAATGCAGCAGGCAACGTATTGCAATGTCTCTTTTGTTTATCTTTGTTTGGGTGTGTGTGTGTGTGTGTGTTCGTCCCACCTATTTAGCCAAAGTGTGCAGCGTTTCCCAACGTTTAACTGTTAAAACAAACGCACGTACGAGACCCGGCCCAGTCACTTGCTCAGCTAGCATTTGTCAGTTGTGCAAGCGAGTGGACAAAGTGGTACATTGGGACAGCCATCTCGATAAATACAATTTGAAAGAATCAAATAATATTTGGATAAAATGTCTTAATCAAAATATAATAATTTCCTTCGATATCGTTAACAAACACACATATGAACTATCTCATCTAGAAGAAGTTTGACTTTCTTTACTAGCTATTGGTTTTTGGTTTTTTCCACTGTACGCCGCCAGCGTGTCGGCTAGAGCGCGTAATTCCCATGGTCGTTGTCGTGTTCGTGCACTTGGTCGTGGACTTGGTGGCATGGTCGACCAAGTACCGCTAAATTGCTGCAGCCAATTGTAGCGGCATAAGAAAAAGCAGCAGCAGCAGCAGCAGCAATTGCAACGCTTCCTGACGCATGCTGCGCTGCATGCTAAGCAGCTGGAGGCGTTGGCAATGGCGCTGACACATGAGTGACAACAACAACAGCAACAGCAAAGGTAGCAACAGTTGTAGCAGCGGCAACAGCAGCAGCAACATAACATAAGCTGCCCACATGCGAGTTTTACCTTTAGGCAGGTATGTCCGTCCGTCCGGCCATGTCTACTGTTGTCTATTTGTAGTTATTCGTATTCGTATTCGCCTGTGACAACTTTGCCAGCTTGTTACGCCCTTTTGCCTGTCACACGCTTATTGCCGCTGCCAGTCAGTGACTGACTGCATGTTGGCCTGGCCTGTGCGAGTGGGCCAACGGAAATGATGAAGATCACGGCTCAACAGCAGCCGGGCGGTATTTAGTGATTTTTAAATTGAATTTCTTGTGATTTATCAATTGGCGAAGAGACAGTAGAAAGTACCAATGCCTGTGGGCCATGGCCAAAAGCGTTTTCGCCAGGCCAACAAACTCTTCGAGTACAGTAGGTGCCCCAAACAACAATAACAACAACAACAATATTCGCTGTCACTGTCGCTTTGACTGTGGCTCTCGCTGTGCTCGCAAGGTGCAGCCGCTTGGGGAAAAGCGAGGCCTGTCACTCGATGAGGTCCGCGCATTTCTAATGGAAAACACAAACAAACACACACACACATACACATACAGACATACATATAAGGGCTAGCCAGGCAGAGCTCAAGTTCAAGTTGCCTGCTCCTGTTTGTGCTGCCCTTGAGGGGCTCAACGTAAGCAAAAAAAAAGCAAAGATATATATATATATATATATATATACATAGGTATATCGGCTTTGACTCAAATTAATACGATTTTTATTCATGACTGCTGGGCAGGGACCTGGGGCGCCCCTGGGGCGATTGCCAATCTGCCACTGCTACTGCTTTTGCTGTTTGTTGCCAGGTTTCTAGTGGCAATTGCAAAACATTGGAGCTGCCTTCCGTTGCCGGAATGTGGTGACAATGCCTCGTTCGGGTTTTTCCCTGCTTTCAGTTTGTTAATGTTGCCTTAAACAATTGCAATTCTCCTGCCCATTGCCGTCGTCGTTGTTGTCTTCGTCGTTATTGTTGTTGTTGTTGTTGTCAACGTCTTTCGCCGCTGTAGCAATGTTAGTAATTTGTGCAAATGAGCCTCTAAATAGCAACGAGAGCTCTAGCCGTAAGCAGTAGTCGTAGCAGTAGCAACATTAGCAACAAAAAACAAAAAAAGAAGAAAAAAAACTGAAAACAGACAAAATTTAAATTCGGTTTTTGGCTATGTAAACGATGCGACCCCAAGAATAGAAAGCTGTTAACTTTATTTTCCAGTTTCTCTACGTTTTGCCAATTTTGCCAAATGCTACAGGACTTAAATTAACTGTCTCAATTGTTTATTTTTCTTTTAGTTTCGATTAATTAATTTAAAACTCGTATTAAAATTCTTTAGTTCAGAGCTGGTAACTGAAGCCTGAACAATATTATCAAGTAACAAACAACATATAAATAATTATGTAACTCTAAATTTCCAAAAACTGTTGTGCCAATCGTGCCTTTAGTGGCTATAATTCAACTCGCATTCGATATTTAATCAAATTGTGCGAAACGCATAGCACGTGCTCTTATTTCCCCGATAGTGAGAAAAAAAAAAAAATAATAACAAATAGGAAAAAAAAACTACGTCTCAAAAAAATAACAATGAATTGAATCTAGTATTTACTATAATCAAAATTGTTATCTATTCCAAAAAAAAAAAAAAATTATATGAACAAAAATCCGAAAGTAAATATTGAAAAACAACAACATAAATATAATGGCTTGATAAAAAATAAAGTGAGCAAAATGCACGCAGGTGCCATTGAGTTAAGTTTTTACGGATTCGTATCTCTCGTTTAATTTGCCCCTCACGCATTCTCGCACTCACGTTCTCACGCACAAGCTTACTCACAAATACAAGCGAGTCACGCATTTTACAGTTACGCACTAAAAACACACACATATTTGAGTTGGCAACAACAAGAGTAAATGGGCGTGTGTGCGTTTGGTGTTTTTTTTTGTGTGTTTATGTTTTGGTGTTTACCCTCATTTTTATGTGAAATTTCCGCCTTCTGTCCAAGTTGTCTGCGTGGCTCACCTGCCGCCTGCGAAGGCCGCCGTCAAATTTAAATATTTGTTTACTTTAGATATTTGTTTTGTTGTTGTTTTTTTTGTTTTTTGTTTTGTGGTCTGACGCTTTGGATTTCCGCAGCCACAGTCTTTCGGTTTCAGACTCAGTCTCGGAGCCGGTCAGGCTTTTATTTGCCTTGTTCGATTTTATTGCTGTTTTCATTTCAGTTTGGCAAAATATACGAAATGTGTGTCACAGACAGAGGCATACGAGAAAACAAATAAAAGAAATTAAAAGTAAAAAGAAACCTACAAGTTAACAACAAAAAGAGGTCGCGTTCAGAAAACAAACAACAAATAAATACAACGACAACCAAAAGCAACGAAATCGAATTTGGCCATGCGAATTTTTTGGAAATTACGCATAGGCCTAAAATTTGAATCACCACACGCAACTAGTAGACAACACACAACCAACAACTATACAATAACAACAAACGTGATGCCTTGAACAACATTAGCCAACACAACAACAACATTCCAAACAAGTACTTGTCTCTATTTTGAAAAGATAAAAACAAGCAAATAGTACGTCATAGGCGCATAAATAACTTGTTGTTTGGAAAGAATAAAACACAAAAATCACACAAATATAAAATGTTGTATAAATAGATAGCGAAAATTTTTGTACACTTCTCTTAGTAGTAACACGATCTCTTAAAGCACTCAAATACCAAAAGCCTATTATTGAATGGTTATTTTAAATATTGCGTATACGCAACATTGCTACAAGAAAAACAAGTTTTGTGTTTATAATTTCAAAAGATTCCCGCTTTTTGTCCGCAAGAGTCATAAAATTCGCTTTTGTATTCGATGGTTTTTTGAGGGAACCTACTTGTTGTTATTTCACAATGACTTTTAATAAGTTATCGTACAAACTGATAAGCAACTGCGAGCTGGAAAAAAAAACCTCAATGAAGTTAACTTGCCATTGAGCTAAAAACAAAACGTTTGTTATGCCTGAACATGTTTACTTGTTGTAATTATCAAAATTTTCACATTTGCAGGTAAAGTCTGACTTTGTTTTTGTCGCAACGATAAGCGTCTTAGATATTGTTGTTGATACTTTCAACGGAATCAATTCAAAGTACGCAGTGTCCTTAAGCCAATTCGGCAGCGATCGAACTTATCGTTAGGGAGCAATAACCTCAAGTTTGGAAACCCATGATGATTGCGTCCATAGCTGTAATTAATTTTTCAAATTCTCCACATAAAACTGATAAACAGTTAAAAGTTTTTGTGGAAGCAATTGCTGGTCGCTTTTACTTTTATATTGTTAGCTAGACTTCTTGGCGCTTGGCAAGCTTGGATAAACAAATTTTGGGTGAAAGTTATACAATTAACATTAAAAGTAAGGCAACAGCAACAACAACAGCAACAAATTTGCAATTGTGATATTGTTAAATGCATATTCCTGGCCCCAACACAACAATTACCCGGTCCAATTTTCGAGCACGTGTCTAATTCAATAAACTCATTTCGTAGCGGACTTTAATTGTATTTCAGTTGCTTTGTGCAACCACAAATCAAACCAAAACGAATGCAGCTCAATTCAAAAAAGCAACAGAAACAGCAACAACAACAACGACAATAACAAAAACTAAGAAGACAGCTACAACAAGAGGCTATAAATTGCAGTTGCAACTAATTTTTATGCGGCATGCAAACGAATTGTGAGCGACCTAACCGTCTAAGCCCCACCAGCACCACAACCACCCCTCTTTGCAGTCATATCATATCGCATCTCTGGAGCGCGCATATTTCCGACAGCCGCCGCTGCACATTGCAATGTAATTTTGCTTTCAACACCTTTTTTTGTGCCGCATGCAGCATGCAACGTTGTTGCCAGCGTCGCCTGCTGATTGCAACCAGCGGCGTGGGCAAATAATTGCCAACAAAACAGCAAACAGCAAAATAGCCAAACGGCGAACAGGCCAAAGTTGCCTAGCTTAGGCTCATCGCCTGGCCAACAGCAACAACAACAGCAGCAGCACATTACAAATGCAACCAAGTGAAAATCACTGCGCATTTCCCAGGCTCGCCTGAGCCATAGCTGGCTGGCACCGAAATCGGCGCGAATATATCGCATTTCAATCACGCGCCAGAGCAGTGCCAATCCCCGAGCTCCTGGGTCCCAGTCAGCCCGATCTTCGCCTGGCGCAATTTACGTGCGGCCACGCAGTGAACCAAACCAGAGACTCTCAGACTTTGAGACTCGGCCACCAATTTTCCAACAGCAACAACAAAAACAACAACAACTGCAGCTTGAAGTTTATTAAAGTTGCTGCACAATCGAGCAGAAAGCAATGGCCTGTTTATTGTTGTTGCCGTTGTTGTTGTTGTTTTTGCCAGAGCTAATGCTATTTGCTGCTGTTGCTGCTGCTGCTGCTGAACCTAACGGTACCGATTGTGCGCACAAAATGGCTACATCGTGGTGGCTATAATAACCGCTCTAATCCCCTTCTCCCCGTCATTATCTAGCGGCCCACGGCACGCGCCTCATGCCGCAACAGGCCGGCCGGCAAAACTGACCGCTGCATGCGGCCTAATGCTGAGATTGCAAAAGTCGATTTATGCACAAATTTACTTTTATGCGATTAGCAACGAGCGGAAAAAATTTATCGTCAAGTTTAGTCAATTTAATTGGGGCGCAGATGAAGCGGCCAAAACTAGCAAATGAAGAGGCCGAAGGTGCCAAATGGATAAAAGCCAAACTGTTTTTTCAGTTTGCTGTCGCACAAATTGAATGCAGCACCAACAACAACAAAAAGATGGGGCACCATACAAAGCGCGTGCATTAGACAAAGGCTAAAAAGCAAACCAGGTAGCACGGTAATAAAATTTTATGGCAGTTGTTCTCAGAAGGAGCTGCATTCACTATTTCAATGCAGCAGCCCCAGCCGCAGCTCAACTGTCGCTGCCTGCAGCCTCTGAATTTGCACAATGGACCAAAATGTGTTTTGCGAAAGGGTTTCGCGGCCAGCAAATAGCAAACAACAAACCGAAGAAACACAAAAAAAGAAAACAGCAAACACAGCAGCTGAATTGCAATTTCACGTTTCGGCTTAACCGTAGCTGAAGTGCTGATGCCAGCCGATAAGAAATGTTAACAAAAAGAAACTTCTAAAACGCTTTATAAACTGCATGATGTCAGCTTTTAAGCACATACTACATATGTATCGATTGGGAAGCTAGAAAAGTTCAATGCTTAGTTCGAAGAGAATTTATGTAGGATCAATGACTAGTGAAGTCAGCTAAGTGTTTTTGTGTTCGGTCTATGAAATCCTTACTAACCCACTAACTGCTATGAAATCACATGAAAGCTGACAATGTACACTTAAGTTCAGTTAAAGCTAAAAGCACGACACACTAGCTACAATTTGAAAGAAAGTATTCTCCTTTTCTTTAAGCTATCCCGAGGGTAAAAGCTGATTGACTACAATGTAGCTTAATCACAGCTAAAAGGTCTATCAACAGACTTGAATTTTATGTTTCACCCAAGGACATTAAAGCAATAATAGTACTGCCATATGTTTTCCAAGAAATCTTTATTTAAAGCTGGAGCCACAAAAATCAAAACTACTTTGCATGTACCATAAAATTGTAGCTTTCCTTTCTTGAAACTGTTTCTGGCTTTAAAATAAAAAGCTCAAAGCTAATGATTAAATAGCAATTCGCCCAATTGTTGCTGCAGCTTCTTGGCTTTGTGTTTGCGCCACCCGAAGGCTTTTGTTTCACTCAGACCCAATATCTGCCTGCCGGTCAATGCAGCTAAGCTGCTTATGTGCAATCGCCAATAATTGCCCAACGGGAGCGGCAGACAATGAATGCATCGGACATGAACCATTGCCGAATCAGTTTTGATGATTCAAACGCTAAGAAGTCCCCTGGGATCGGATGTGGGTGAGAGTAGCATCTTGTCAATGACAATGACAACGATGTCTCAATTGTTAGCATTTGGCTTCTTTATGCTTGTGCTGACATACATACAAACATACATATGTTTATCAGAAGATGCCAAGGCAGCAGCAGCAGCTTTACTTCCACTCTACGTGATTACGAGTATTTCAAATCAGTTTGTGCCGTTTGAAATGTTTTAAATTTATGACACGCCGCTACAGTCGCGTCTTTATTATCCTGTATCCGCTGTTGACTGCTTGCTCTGTTGGCGTTGCAACGGTTCGGCTGCATTCTTGCGCGAAAGTTGCCTTTGTCCAAGTTTTTCGAGCGTAAAAATGCTTTTCATAAAGCTAACGCCAAAAGGATATCTGATTTAACTGCGCCATTGTTCTTTTTCATGTTGCTTTTGTTTTTTTTTGTGAACTCCAAGGTTACTTCAAGGTGAACTTAAAGGCGAAACTTTAACGTTGACGTCAGCGTCTCTTAATAAAACAGAGTTGGTATTTAACCAAAAATTATTTTGCGCAAGGTCAGTAAAATTTGCACAGAAACAAATTAGCCAGAAAATATTTACAAACATTGTGTGATGCTATCGTAGCTGCCAATTAATGACGAATGAGCTAAATCAACATCACCAACAACACAACAAACAGCAACAATAGCAACATAAACATTAACAATGCATGGGCATTCAAAATCGCTGGCCACCAAATGAGCTAAATGGAAAAATAGTTTTTGCATTGAAATGCCTCACGGGGCGATTATCGTTAAGAGACCTCGTCACATTGTTGTTGCAAATTACAACGACAACAACAGCAACAATGTTCGGCGGTTGCTTTGATGTTCTCAGTGTTTAGGCTCATGCGAGGGCGTCTAATTAAAGCCGAGCCTCAGCAAAACTAGGCCAATGTTGGCCTTCTAAATTCTTTGAATAGCCTGCCAACACACAAGTGTGCCTCTCGTAATCAGTGATGGCGATTCAATAGATATAGCACGCAAATAATAATAAAAATACTGGGGTATGGGGGCTTAAGAAACATAATTTGCTTAGGAAGTGAGTAATAAAATAATAAGAAAATTTCAAATGTTTATATTTCTAATGGTTATACTTGCTAAGAGTTTTCGTAATGTTTCCTAATGTGTGTAACTAATTTATTTTCTCTATTTGTTTTTCAGTCCACGAAAGCGTCCGCCAAGCGACAGTTACGATTACAGCGGTGATCAGTTCAAAGGGGACGAGATGAATGCATGTAATGCAGCATTAATTTTAATGAATCTACACAACGCTCCAAATGCCGGTAGGGATAATCAACTTATAGCTAGACATTTGTTCAAAACAGTGTTAAACATTTTTGTAACTTTTGTTGACTTTTACTATTTTGCGTTGCGTTTCAGTTTCAGACAAATGGCTGGGCTCCAGTCCGGGCAGCAGCTCATCGGCCTCTTGGAGCTCTGGCTCGGCATCGCCACCGCTTAGTGATGATGGAAACGCACTGCATGGTCACATTATATCATCGGCACACGATGCGGCCAATGCATCGGCCATTGCACGCATACGCACAACATCAGTGTCCACATCGGATGAGGGCATTGTCATCGACTTCAAGGAGGAGCGCAAGAAGAAGGTAGGTCACACTCAAAAACAGATTAGATCAAAAGAATGCGACCACTCTGACAAACAGAGCGCAACGCCACAGAATTTGTTGCATTTTAATTGCAACTTTGTACAGCCGATTTAATTGCTATAATTATACAATATATATATTGTATGTTAATGCCTGTGCATAATTTTGGCAAAGTCAGCCAGACTTGTGTATGTTGCACATGTCGTATGCTTAATTCGCATCTTGATCTATTACTCATACGTTTGACATGGCCGCGCTGATAGATGTAAATAGTCAGGAAATTAAATAAATGTCGAAAACGAGCACATAATAAGAGCACATCAATCAAAGGGCAACATCAACAGCTCGTTAGCTTTAGAGAAAAGTTATAAATACATACTATAACCCTCGCAAGGGTCCATAGCTCTGAGAATGTTCGGTCGGTTAGCAATATTCATTTCTATATTCTTTGTATTTTTACAAGTCACTCAGACACCTCTTATTTTTATTGTGAATATTGTGTGTTGCTTTTAAGGGCTCTTCACAACACACACACACACACACACAGCCACATTGCCAAAAACCAAACGGTAAATGCGATACATATCAAAAATCAGCTGCAACTGTAAGGCATGTGTTAACCTTGAATATGTGATTAGATTTTATTTACATGAGGACACCCCGTACCAGTCCCCATTATAGATTTAGGACTGCTTTTATGTGTAAAAGTAAGGAATAATATATTTTAGGGGCTTTTCGATAAAGCTTTTGACATTCGGCTATTATCATTAATATCACAATAAATAATTTAAAAATTTGTTAGATTTATAAATTGGAAACTCTCGGTTTGAACGCCTTTTGTAACTGTGTCGTTTTATTGTTGTCTCCAAGATTTCTTTTAATTCCTCTATGACTGCTATTAAGTGTCACATTTTCCAAGTGCAATTGGTGCTTTGATCAGATTTTGATTATGCCAGTGTCTGAATTTATCTTTAGAAAGACTTTCACTTAATGAGTTGGCAGGCTGTTTACCTGTTGTTACTTGCCACAAAATGCTGCCGAAAACTGTCACGTTTCCGGTTGTTAGTCGAGTGGTCGAAGTGAGCGCATTAAATTTTTGTATGTCAAACAGCTGTGAGCTGACTCGCCCATTGGGAGCAGGACTGCTACTGGTGGTGCTAGTGCGGCAACAATGCCAAATTGATTTGCACCGAATAGCTCGGCGGTCAATTTGAAAGACATTTTGAACATTTTCAACATTATCATAATAATCTTCAATGTGGCAAGCGAACACAAAGCAGACAACCTGCCACAGATCTGTGTGAATTGATAAGTAGATAGATATATAGATAGATGGATGGACTGATGGATGGATGGATGGATGGATGGATGTATAAATGAGTGCTAAGCAAAATGATCTCTGTAATGGTAGTGTGAGCAAAACAAAAAAAAACAGCAAAATTGCAAAGCTGCAATGAATGCAATTAATGTTTAATTGTGCACAATTATTGTAGCTATCAGAGGAAGGGGAAGGGCAGCAGAGCAATCGTTGTAAACGCTTAACAGCCATGGCCACGTGCCGTATACGTAACGCGCATTACTCATACGCATTGTGTGTGTGTGTGTGTGCGAAACGCGTTGCGGATTTGTTGTTGCTTTGTTGGCTGCATTTGAGCAGCCGCAAAGTGTTTGGAACAACATGGCGCATGATTAACCTTCATTACTCAACCGAGCTGTGAGCGTTTGTAAATTACTCATACGCCATGATGGCTTTTGTTTTGTGTTCATTTGTGGTAAAAAATGTTTTTAAATGCAGATTTATGTGCATACAGCAGCAGCAACAACAAGAACAACAAACGCCAGTAGCAGTATCAGTGACAACTGCAGCAACAGCCCCATCCACAGCCACATCCACATCCACAACTACATTCACATACTTTTGCCTTTTAATCAAGGCTGCGATTACAAGGCTGGGGCACCGCTCAAAAGCCAAGCGGTAACCACAATGGCCTTGTTGCTACAGTGTTGCTCGTAAATTACTCTGAATTCGTGTGCAGTGCGGCCGGCCTCTGAAGTTCATAAGTGATTGAAGCTTTTTTTGTCACAAAACCAATAAATATTTGTGGTGTTTTAAATGTAAAACAAAAGTATTGGTTTAAAGCTGATGGCACTCTGTTCTTCCAGACTTGGAGACATTCTCAAATTGAATATCCATTGGTGAAGTCATTTTGTGGTCGAATTGACAAATTTCCGCCGCTCAAGGAAACTTTGTGGCACATTTCCTGCCAGCAATGCATACGAGTTGGCTCGTTGCCGTTTGTGTGCAACTTTTGTGCTTGCTGCTATTGTAGACCAGGCTAATTGCATGTTCTATGTATAAGCTTTAGCGAATTTTGTTTTACGTTTTTGCGGCTTTTTTGTATTTTTATTTTTTTTTGTTGCTGTTGCTGTCGGTATTTTGCTGCTTTTGTTTTTCTGTTTTCTAACTAATTTGTTATATAACATCAACAGCAGCAAATGCTAACAAAAGCAAACGCAAATTATAGTGCAAAACAACGTAGACAGAACGGCGTGTGCAAAGCACTGACATTGGCGCAATTCCGCTAACGCGGGGGCTGGGTATGGGATTGAGTGGCAAGGGGCTAGAGGGAGGGAGGGGCGGGGCTAAGTCTAACAGCAGGCGAATAGAAGGGCAGGGTATATGGCAATTGCGGTTTAGCTTTTGCAATGCTGACAGTTTCAAGCAGCTAAAACAACAACAGCAACAAAAATAAATAGACAGCGACTGTGACTACTACTAAAAGGCAAATGCAGTCGTCGCTGCCAGCCAACATGGCGCGGCACACGTGTCGCTAATGCTCTGTGTATGTGTGTGTGTGTACGTGTGTGTGTGTGTTCGAGTGCTGGCAGCTTAGCTGCATTTAGCAATTTTTTTAGCTCGACAAATTCGCTTGCAAATGCAAGAAAAGGCATGTGGCCGTCCATTGGTAGATTACTTTTAGACAATTTAAACCACACCCGTCAAAGCAATTCCCCAGTGTAATTAATTAACCAAGTTTTTTGCTTTACATTCAGCAAGCTTAATTGTTTTGACTTAATGTTCTACTAGTTTAGCACATTTTAAAATTGTACTCCTTCGTTCTCACCACATTTATTATTTACTTATGACTAATGAAAGTGTTTTTTGTTTTCCCAAAGAAATTCGAAATAAATATGTTGCTGACACTTTTACAGGGTAGTTGTGCTCGTCACTTGTTCATTATATATTTATTTTTAAACAAGCCATTTGTCTATTCACAGTTGCCTTTTCGATTGTTTTCGTTCTGTAACATTTCTAAATAAGCTTAAATTTATATTTATGATTTTCGGTGTACACGACCATTGTCACTGGTCTATCTGATCTGTCTGTATCACTCACACAGCCCAGCGGAACCAGTAGGTGGTAGTGCTTGTATAGCTCACAGTATAATTGACTTTGCCGCATGTGCCTCAAATTTGGCTTGTCTATGTGCATTTATTTTTAACCGGAACGAACAAAAATATGGCAAAATTTAATTAAAAATTGTACAATACAAGTGCCAGTGTGTGTGTATGCGTGTCTGAATGTGTGTGTGCGAGTATGTGCAGCAACCTTGAAACAACATTCACTTGGCAAACACACAGAAACAAACGCAAACACAAACACAAACACGAGCACAGATTGGCAAACAGCTTCGACGATGCCTTTGGCACTTGATTCATAAGCCAACGTCGTATTAATTTCACTCAAATGGCGAAATAACCTTGAATGCTGTTAAGGAAGCAATTTAAATTTATCTATCAGTCATGTTGCCTGCTTATTACGCACACCGCTTTGTTGACTTTATTGAGTTATTGAGTTGGTAGTATTAAAAAATAATTGTGATGCTAAAAAGCCATTTATCGCCCTGGCTCTACACCCACCCTTCCCGTACTCTCAACAACTCGGCTGCAATTTGTAAATCATTAGCGCAACAATTGCAAATGACTTAGCCAAAGTGTCGTCAAGACGTCGGACGTCGGACATAAAACGTCGAAATGACGTCGTCTTGACTGACTGATTGGGCAACACGGGGCGTATGAGTAATGACTGTTGAACAGCTGAGCCCATTTAATGCATGTAGTACTTAAACATACATACATAGGTGTAAGTGATTATACCCTAAACTGACTGAATGTCTACCCACGCGGCACTCAATCGCATTGTCAGAGGGACCACAACAAAGCAATAGCAAATTTAACATCTGCTAGCTGTAAAACGCTTGCTTCAACGCTTGTGTTTATCCTCGCATTGGATTTTATTAAATAACTTTTTAAGCCATTCTTCATGACATTTCCTTATGGCATAGTGCGTGCTACTTGGCCAAAGTAGCCGTCACAAAGTGCAAATTCTGACATAAAAATAAGTTTGATGTTTGTTTGTCTTCAAAATGTATGTGTTTGAAAATTAAGCATAAGAGCTGTCAAATGCATTCACATAAAACACAAAAGTCAAAGCCTTAACCAAACCAAAAAGAAAAAGAAAACTTAAACCCAAGTCTCAGCGGAAACGCATGGCAAAAAGCTGAAGGCGAACTACTTGCAGCAGTGCGCAACAATTCGTCTGCGTCACTTGCAGGAGTGGCAGCCACAACAGCAACAACAACAACATCAACAATAAAACAAAAGCCAACCAAGCGCAGTCTTTGTATTTGTTTGTACGAATATGTGTTGTGGGTGTTTGCGTTTGCGTTTGGGAGAAACGAACTCATAAATTTATCATAATTGCAAAAGGCACAAAAATGTGACTGAAATGTGCAGCAGCAACAACAACAACAGCAGCAGCAATAATAACTGCAAATGCAATGTAAATGAAAAAGTCGTAAAGCAAAAATGCAATAAAAATAATTTGCCATAACATCCGAAAGCACAAAAAAAAACTTATAGTAATAAAGAGCAAAATAAAAACATTCCACGATTTTCCCATCATAACAATAAACATTAACATTGCTTTGCTGCGCATAATTTACAAATCGCATTTTTCCATCTCAGCCAACATTCGAAACTAAATCATTCATTCATTCAGTTGTTGTGTTCGCTTTATTGGAAAATTATTTGCTAGTCTTTCACAAAAAAAATAAAAATCGGTGCCAAGTGCAAACGAGCAGCGGCAACATTTTCATGTTCAAGGTGACAAAAATTGTAAAGCCCGGCGGACACTTGCGCCAAATGCCTCATCGTTTGGCCTCGTTTCACTAAAAATGTTTGGTACTTTTTTTTTTCTCTTATTTGGTTTGTTTCTTCAGGCTAGCTGCGGTTCGATTTGCTTACTTCTAAAATGTTCAATATCTGCTGAACTAGTTTTGTTATAGGAATTAATCTGATGTGATTTTAAATATTTTAACAAGATACCATTTGACAGCCATTATCTCAGTGACTTCTTTAACGCTTTGATTAATTTTTTTTGAATATTGATAATTTTTTTTCGTTGCGTTATGTTGCAATATTGACCATTGCAATAATTTTTACCAGCTGCCAATCATTGTTGCCTTTGGCAAGCGGCCCACCTGACACACTTTGCCAGACCCCCTGCTAGCCAGCTTTCCTAATCTGTATCTTTCCTTTTTTTGGTCTTGGGGAATTCGCAACAGAAATATTCGTTGTTGTCTTTGCGATTTGCAAATTACAAATGTCACTCAAATTGTAATACACTCGGGGCGGCTGCAGCTCACGACATTGCTGCGACTTTATAGTTTGCCACAGGCGAGTCCAATGTCGTTTTGCAGTGCATTGAAAAAGTTTGAAATTTTGTTTGAATTTTCTATTTTTCTTTTCGCTTGTGATTTGGTTTTTCTTTTTTTTGTTGTAAACGTTTGCTGCTGTTGCCAACTATGCCACGAGCCGGCTGTGACACACATTAGCCAAAAAGTTGCAAAGCTGCAAATGTGGTAAGTGTGGTAAATGTGGCAATGTATCGTAGTGTCAGCGTTAGCTTTACACTTCGAATTCATTTGCATTGAAATGAAAACTTTTCAAGCTGCCGACAACTTTACAATCTGCCAAGATGAAACCTCAATTAGATCTTCAATACATATACAATATATAATACATGTGTATATGACCACAGGCACACATACACGCAACACAGAGACAGCACACAACTGTACCCGGCGAATTGGCACAGTTTCACTTTTTCATAAACAAAATGGCGGCTCCTGCAACTGTTGTCGTGGCTGTACTTTTTCGCAAGTGTATGCGGGCGCCCTGCCAATGCATCTGTGTCACAAAGTATTTTGTAGGTTATACACCCACACACACGCTCGCACACACACACACATATCCGTACTGAAAAAGAGTCACACACACACAAATGCCACTGCACACTGTTGCAGCAATGAGTTGCGCCGGCCGGCCGGCAAACGAATGTTGCGCAATGCAATGCATTTCCCTCATTCTCTCAACCTCGCACTCAAACATGCACTCGACTTTGCCCTCTCGCTTGCTCGCTCGTTCGCTCTCCCTCTCTTCCTCTCTTTCCCTCTCTCTTGTAGGTTTGCTCTCGTTCACTCTCTATTGTTTGCCGTACACCCTACATGCCTGACGCTGACGTCGCCATCTTTGCGGCCATGCGCAAAAGCTCACTTCCGTTCAACTCGCCGCGTTTTTCGCACGCCGCAGCGAGGAGAGGTTCGACGTGAAGGGAATTACGGCACGTGTTTGCACACAGATGCAAATATGTTTGTGTGCAATTTGTCGCTGCCAACTTTGACGCAAGCGTCACTGACGTCGTCAAGGGAAAATTTCACAGTGTTGTTGGTTTCTTTTTTCTTTTAAATACTTTGCCAATGCAATTCATAGAGTGAGCTTAAACTGGTTCATTTAGCTTAAAGTGAATTGAAAATAGGGAGTTAGTTAAACTATTTCGAAATTGTCTCATAAATTGCAACAATGCTCAAAGATTTATTTAATTTTTATTTTGTAAGCAAATGTCCAGTGGTCATCACCTTAAATAACAAGTTCGTCAAATATCTATTAGTTTATTTTCTAATTGAGAAAATTTTATATATTGTGTTAAAATTAATAATCTGTGGTTGATAAATCAATGCTAATAGCGACACATGTATTTCTTTCACACAAACATTAATTTTCATAAGTTTTCAAAAGTTTTTTCTTCTTCAAAAAAAAAACATTTATCATAACTTAAACAATCTACAAATGCAACAATCGTTTTGGCTTTGTTTCGTTAGGTTTTTTTGTGTGATGAATGTTTGCCACTTAATTGGGAACAGAGTGAACAGTTTGGAATGCGTCGCAGTGGCGAAACTTGAAAATGTTGTGCGCTTGATTCACTTTTCATGGCTAATTAATTTTCGTATTGCGCAAAATTAATTCATACTAATGCTAATGCGAATGCCATGAATATGCAAAGCAAACATTTAATTGTACGTACATACACGTTCCTACGTATGTATGTTTGTTTCTATGAATGTGTGAATGTATTATTTATAAGTGGCTTTATGCACATCCAAATTTATTGTTGGCGTCGGCGCAGCAAGCCATAATTAAAAGCCAAACAAGCTGCGTCGACGGGCAACGGCAGCAACCAGGTGATTTCATTAGCAACTTTTGCTTTTCGACTTCGATTTCCACTTGGCAATGCTGTTAGTTATACGCTGCGATATATATATACATTTTTTTGATATTTCAAATTAAGTTGAGCGAGAGAAATTGAGCGCACGTGTCGTATGTGCGATATGATGAGGTTCGATAAGCGTGTTAGCGTAACGCTTTAAAACAATAAAATAGATATTCGTATCTTACACATACATATTTGAAACCAATATTAACACACCCCAATACCACACCACACCACACGTCCGTCCGTCCGTCCGTCTGTCCACTTACATCACTCAATGCAAGGCAATGGGGTTTGGCAGACAAATGAGTGCAAGTTTGGTTTTTGTTGTTGTTGTTTTGCAATGATTATTTAAGCAGCCGGGCAATTTGCAGCCGCAGATAAACAAATGAAGTAGCCAGAAACGAAGGGCGACACGTGTCATGGAAAACTTTTTGTCTCTAAATGCGCAACAAGCGCAGCGTGGGCGCCGTTGTCTCGGTGTCTCATTGCCGTTGGCACATTTGCATTTTGTGGGCGTGCTCGAGTAGAAGGGGGTGGTGGTACGGTAGACGGTGCAGCTTAATTAAAGCGCAGCACAAGCGCATCGGCACGCCTCAGAGAGCAATGGTTGACAGTTTCCCATCTAGAGAATACAAGCATTACTTTAAATGCCATTGCTGTTGTCTTCCCAGTAAGCCGAAGCAGCCCGACAACCACAACAACAACAACGGTAGGCGGGAAGCAGTAAGCTGCAAAAATGCATAAAACATGCACACGCCGGCAAAGTCAAGGCGGTCAGATGGGAAAGCTAAACAAGCCCTGGCCAGCAATAGAGGTGCAGATAAAGAGAGCAGGTGCTGCCATAGTTGCCCTAGATGTCCATCTTGGCCATAAACAGTTTAGGTTAATAATAAATGAATGCAAATTTACTGCAGGTGCAATTTTTATGTGTTACTTTAATCGATATGGCCTTAATATATCCATTAATTTTAGAATTGTTGCTTCAAATTTCGCAAATAGCCAAATAAATATTAACACACATAACATGTTTCTTCTTCCGCACACACACTCGTGGAAAATGCACAAAAAAAAAGGATTTTTAAATTAGTAATGGTTGGCAAAATTTTCAAAACTTGCTACACACAAAAAAAATTCACCTAAGTGAAAAAAAAACATGACATCGGAATTTCACTTTTTTTGCACAGATGAAAAAATAAGGAAATTATGAGTTGTCAGCAGGCGTGTCAAAACAACTAGCAAACAAGAAAAAAGAAAACAATAATGAATGCTGCACATGACGTCAGCAGCAACAAATTGAAATAAATATTATACATACATATATACATTCATATATAAGTGTGAGCTCTTGCCAAGGGTTTGGCCGGAAAAAGTTGTGCATAAAACAAAGCAAATGATTAAAATCGCAGCCACGGCAATAGCAGCAAACTTAAACATACACGCGCACTTATACACACACACTCTCACACACAAACACACAGTGAAAGAAACATTAGTTGGCAGTGCATAGAGAAAAATTTTGCACATGTATTCAAGGTCAGGCAGCAAAGTCAGCGCTAGCTTCGATGTGTACACACACACAAACAAACACACACACACACACACCAACGCACGTCACGGCGCGCCGTTTTGGTAGCAAAAATCAATATGGCAACACTTTTAAGGGTTGCGGCGAATTTGCCCAAGCAAAATGGCCAAACGGCAAAAACCTTTCCCTTTGCATCGACGTCAGCCGCTTAGTGGTTCAGTGGGTCGCATGCAACAGCAACAACAGTTGCAGGAACAACAGCAACTGCAAGTTTGTTGTTTGGTTTTCCCGCGCATTTTGTGCTCTCTACTAAAACTGCGCATGCTCCTCTCTTTGGCTGGTTTTAAACAGCCCATCCTGCATTCCTTGCCCACCTGACTCTTCGATATATCAGCATTATACGTTTTTTTTTTTTTGAAGGGCCTATATTTAATTAGAGCTACCAGCTACCAGCTTAGCTCTGAATTTTAGTTTGGTGTTTTGGCTTGAGTGTTCCCTCTTAATTAAGTCCGGTCAATAAAAAACACACTTTGGCAGCGGCACACAAGCAAGAGCTGCACACCTCTCGATGAGCATTTTTAGAAACAGAAATCGATAATACTAACTTCAAGGTCAGCCTTCAAATGGCCCTGCGATGGTTTTGCCTTAACAACTGAAACTGATTGCCGCTTAGGGAGAGCGCAAAATTGGCAGCTCTCAATTGTATTGGCAATATAGCAAAGTTCTTTCAGCATTTGATGGCCGAAACTTTAATGGTCCAAGCTATCAAATAATAAATAAGGTGATTAAAATACTTGAAATGCAGTGCAAAATAAAAGATCTGCTGCCTTTTTAATAGGGCAGCACTTGCTGTTAATGTTGCTGTCCAGTGCGTGCACTGTGGCGTATACGTAATATTTTATCTTCTGTGACACATACTTATTTTAATTGATTTCACTCGATCACAATTAACATGTTAATCATATGCAGGCATTTTATTAAAAGTCAACTTTTGTATTTTTTGTATCTTTTCAGGTGAGTAACTTGACATAATGCGTTTAATTGGCCGCTCTCAATTGAGTCTTGCTGTGTGAGTATTGTAAATGTTTTTGCATATGACGCAGTCTTATGCGATTTATCACTGTTGGTAGTCATTGCATTTGCATTTCCGTGTGGGCTTGCGAACCTTGATATGTATAATTAAACGCTTTACATACGTTTATAAAGAAACGAATGTACTTATGCACATTGTATAAGTAAAAGTACCAGCTCGAAAAACGTCGTGCACATTGCTCGATTATAAATGAGTGTTTCTTGTACGTGGCAGTTGTTGTTTAGAAAAGTTGTTTTGCAGCAACCGAAATCTGAATTGGTTTCATACACTTAAAAAATTTGTTGAATTACAAAAAAAAAAGAAGAAAAAAATTCAAACGACAGCAGGAGCATGAGTATCATATTTCGCTTAGCTTTCTTTAGCTCTTTTCGGTGGCAATCGTCTTCATTAACATAATGACACTTAAGTTTGTCTAGACGGCTACAATTTACATTTATTTTATTTTTTTCGTTTTTCGTTTATTTTTTGCATTCGTTTTCCATCTGGTCAGAAAAAAAAATGTTTTGGTTGCATTTTTAAAGCATGAGCCGATTCTTGTCAGGCTCGTCAAAGTAATGCATATAAATGAAAGGTTAAATTTTCTGTATAAATAAACATAAAATAATAGTTATTTGTAGAGTGTACACAATTCGACAATTTGTCGGCTCTGCAGTATTCAGATTCATTAATAACAATCTGCCGAAATACAGTGCAATTGCATAAATCAATGTGAAAGAAGAGAACAAAATTGATGACTCGCTGTTCCGATTCCGGTTTACCGCACGTACCGCATTTGGACGTGTTTTTATGTCGGACTTTCACGCATTGACAGCAGCTTTTTGGGCAAGTAATTGCAAGCATAAATCAAAATTTATATTGTAGTTGGTACATTTTATGCCAGCGAAGCAAAAACATTTAGTGGAACCAGTGGAATAGTTAGTTAGTTTTAGATTCAATCGGTCTGATAGAAGTAGTAGTAAAATAATCACTTTTCGAAAAGCTCTGCAACAAAGCATTCCAAAGAGTTATTCATATCGCTTGTAGTGTAATATTATAGGGGCCAACAATTAGTCAAAAGAGAGACATTGAGCTGTCAAACAATTTGTTTGTTTTTGACCCAAGCAATAGCCTAAAAATCCACCCACAACGTTGATTATTTTGTACAAATTTTATTTTATGTTGCTACCGCTGCGCACAGCTAATAAGTCACAGGTTCTGATACAGATACGTGTTGATATTCACACACACACACACACACATACCTACTCACACGTATACGCACACACCTACAGGAAAAACCGCTGGCCACTTGGCCTTGGAATAGGTTGATTGCATTCTAGCGGTCAATGCCGTCGCCAGCGTCGACATCAGCGTCGCAGCTGATGAAGGTGGCGACGGCGACGGCGTCGTTGACTAACAGCAACGAAAATTGAAAACGATCGCCGCCGCACTCTTGGCTCTCGTTCTCTCATTCGCACATTAGCTGCTGCTGCTCTTAGCTGCCGTCCCACTCTTGACTCACTCTGTCCCACTGCCAACCTCTCTGTCTTAAGATCCCGTTGCGCTGCAAAAACTGTCGAATTCACACACACGCATTTCTATTAGTATGTTCATATATACATATGTATATGCATTTCGAAGCTGTATGTATGTATCTGTATATGTGTTTGGGCTATCATAAAACGCGCAAAACTTTGTATTTTATTTATTGTTTGTTTTTGCAATGACAAAAAAAAAAAGCCATCAAACTACTTACTGTTGTTGTTGTTGTTCTTGTTCTTGTTGTTGTTGTGTATACCTATACATTTTAAAAGCTACCGCAGCAGTAGCAACTATTTTTAAAATGCGCTTTCAGCTACCGCACCAAATGTCTCTGCATCTGTATGTGTATTTGTAGTTGTCATTGCCCGTGCGCGACTCGCAAAGCCGGAAAGCAATAACGAATACAGCAAAAACAACGACAACATCAACAACAACAACAATAACGAAGCGTCGTATAACTTGTGACGATGGCTGCCAATGACGACAGTTCTTGTCCTATACGAAGTATCTTTTGGATACTACTCAAAAACGCTTAGCGTATACGCTCGTTCGTTTTACTTGCAAATTTCATGCTGAAATTTGAATCGCATTTGCATAGCAAGTGTCCGGCTGACGCTTCCATCTAGTTCATTTCAGTTCAGTTCAGTTTAGTCCACTCTGCGAATTTCCTTAACGAAATCCTTTGGATTGCACCTATGCACCTATTATGAGGCGCCCACACAAAAACAAATCTACTTAGTTCTGTGCTCTTTTCTTTAGAACTGTTCTTTTTGTATAGTATTCAGGGGCGGAGTGCATTCAACCGATCCGAACGGTTTTTTTTTTTGGGTTTTTTTTTTTATTTGGTTCGTTCGCTTTTAAGCGTTCATTCGCATTTGGCAAATATTTGCATTTTGATATATAACTACGAGCAAGTATTATTAACCGTAATTTAAAAGTGACTTCGTTCTTGGCATACAAATTGTTTTGTTTGTTTAAATACCTATAATTATTTTGTGCATTATTTATTTTTCTAGTATTTTGTAGTTGTATCTCATTTTTATGCTCCGACTGCAGCCTTTTATTTATTTAAGCTCCATTGTGCATTGTTTATATTTCCTGTTTTTCTTTTTTTTTCCACTCATAACAAAGAGCTAAACGAGCGGCATCAGCATATTTTGAGAATCGTTTAACATATAAGCATCTAATGGATTAGCAATACAGCTTGATAACTTGCCATTGAAACCACTTAGCCAAAACGTTTATATGAGTATATTTTATACTCATACCAATATGAGTCAGCTTTAGCTAGTCGCAGCAAATCGTTGCGCTTTATAAGATGTGGCTCTAAATCACGTCACCAACAACAGTCTAAGTTTAATTTTCACATCATAATTGAGTTTTCGTATACTGCACACACCACATAGAAATCGCTTAGATTAATAACGCTGTGCTTGTCATAAATATGTATACATATTTATTTATTTTTTGTATTCCCAAAAGCCGATAAACAAAATCAAACTGGTTGCCGACTGCGTTGCTGCGGGTGCTGCTAACCTTGACGCCTAGACCAATCGGTCAAAGCCAAAAATATAAATCGCAACGCATTGCTAAAGCACCTTCATTGAATGTTTTGTTTTTCTGTTTTCATATAAGTGTTTATTCATTTTTTTTTTTGTGTTTTCAACTCATGACTTTTGACTGTGTTAGCCTTGCAAGTTGGCTTGCATGACTTTCAGCAAAAATTCATTTGAAATGTAGCACATTGAAGTAGCCAAAAAGTGTTGGACAAGCACTTAGCCAAAGCATTGTCCAAGTTCGAGCTGGCAACCTGTTCACTTGGCGACTTCCTGCTCTGCATGTGGGCGCAACTTGTGCTGCTTTGGCTTATTAATTTTATATTATTATTATTTATTTTTTTTGTGTTCGCATGATGAATGACTGCAGTAGCTATAAATATGGGCAAAGCACTCGCACACCAACAAAAACCACACTCTACACAGCAATCATCATCAAGAAATAAGCTGAGCATAACAAATGCGTCGAAATATTTGCGACAGGTTGCAACAGCAACAAAAACAACAACAACAAAAGTTATTAATTATTATATAAAAGCACACACAGTGCGAAAACGTCGACAAAAAGTCGAGTCAGTCAATATTCATGGCCTTGAAGATTTCACCGCAACAAGCAACAACAAAAAAAGCAAAAAAATATATTCAAAAAAAATTCACACAATGCGCCGCGTTTGAAAGCAACGCAAAAAAAACAATAAAGAAACTAATTTGCCAAAAATTAAAAAAAATAATAACGTAACAAAAAAAAATGTAAATTGAAAAATTAGAATGCATAAAAATGCGAACAATTATTGGCGGCTTCCAAAAGCTGCTGAAATGATTAGCTGGCAATTTGCATTATGCCAAAGTCATAACAAATTTAACAAGATAAAAATAATTGGTTTATCAAAAATGTTAAAACTTTCAAGCTGTTGTTCGCTGATATAACATTATAAGCTTCAATTGTTAACAATGTTTTCTAATAATTTAGAATTTGTTCACGCTTAGGGTTTTATTCTTCTGCAAATTGTGTGTTTTTTTTTTTCAAATAATTATCTATCTTTATTTTTTTATTATGCAATATAATGCTTGTTCGGCAAAGTCAGAGCCCGGTCAATTGATTAATGGTAGTCAAGAGGTTAATAGGGATTACATGCGGGCATTTAGTTAGCTGTTTGCCTTTGCTGCTGACGCTGCTGTTGGTGCACGCAAGGTGGCGTGTCAAATCTGATTTCTTGTGACATTTTATTTGTTATTCAATCTTTTTGACAACTCAGCGGCAAGCGCGTGTCCGTCTGACGAGCTGCCCGCCACCTGCCTGCCCACCTGTCCTTTTGGTTTAGCAAGCCATGCCCCAACCTATCGGCGTGCAACAGGCCGCACTTGTAGTTGCTCTTACTGCTGACAGTTGTTGCTCCTTGTGCATTTTATATATTTTATGCGTTTGATATTATTTGTTTTCCGGTTTTACCTTTGGATCTATGTCGATCCATTTACTGAATCTTAGTTACTTACGATTCTAATCATTTCAATCATTATCGTTGTTTATAGTTTCTCTATAATTATTTATCGCCCTTTCATTCTCATTGTCAAATGTGCATAAAGACTTTGCACTGCATTTGGAAAATGTTTCATAAACTGCACAAGCACAACGGGAATTTCCTATGCCTCGTAATTGCTATTATAAACGGTGTTATAGCCCGTTGGCCACTCGACTGACTGACTGACTATTGTTGTTTTATAACATCAGCAAAAACAACAACAATATGGTGGGCAGCTTCATCATGATTACACGGAACTTTTTAAAGTTTGCTTCGGCGTCAAGCTGTCTGAGTCGAACGTTGAGTGGCTTTCCATTCGCAATGTATGTATGTATGTATCATGTTCGCATTCATTTTTGCGCACTTGCATTTTGAGCCAAAGCAAATGTTGTTGCTCGAACTGACATCAATACATATGCATTTGCATGGCAAACACACACACACACACATAAGAACATTCTGTACCATGTGCTATAATTACGTTAACAATTTTGCGCTTTTCGCTTTGACTGTTTTAACAACAACTTTTTTTTCTTATATGTATATGTATTTTGTGTTGTAACTTGACTTGGCAATAAACATGAGCTCTCTGGCCTTCTGATTGCTGCCAACTGCCGGGCTCGTAAGTATTTTTGCTTTATGATCGGAAACCGATCTTTGAAACTCAATTTAAAGATTTCCTTCAGTTAGGTGAGCTTTTCATGTTGCTCGCAGTGCGATGTTCTCATAAATCAGCTAACTCAGTCACATTGCGAAACATTGTGAAATTTGCACTTCATAGGAGCAAATCTTACAACATTGAATAAAATCGATAAGTATAGATTTATTTATCTACAAATTTAGTTTATTGTAATTAATTGATGTATTACATTATTTATTTTGTTTGCATATATTTGGGCTGATGAGTTTTAACGCGTTTTTAAGCGTCGGCTTCTTCATTGCTATTTAATGACGGCGCCAATTTATATAGTAAGAAGGTATCAGTGTGTTTGTAATTGCATTCTGTGGTTAATGAACTGGCGTCTGAAATGTCGACTGATTAACTGGGAGCAAGACAAGTTGCAGCCGACTGCTTTTGTTCATTTATTGGTCATGAACTGTGCTTTGCGCTCGTTAAGTTTGCAAATCAGTCAAAATGAAGCAATTCACATTTGCAGGCCGTTTGTGCTTGGCTCATCATCGGCAATATTCCAACAGGAACACACACACACACAGACGTACAAATACAAACAAACGTATGTTATATACCCTCACCTATAACGAACCCAATTTCCGCCTGTGTACGGTTTCTCCCCCCCTGTAAAGTATGCTTGTCTTGGTCATTGGGGGAAAATAAACAGCCGGCAATTTCACAACGCTGAGTAATGCAACGAAATGTGCCATTCCACTGCTTAGTAGTAGTTGCTATCGCCCTCTCGCTTGCACTTGCTTCGGTCGCTGCACTCTGCTTATCGCATGGCCCAAAGGCTCGCGTCAATTGAACTCGAGCTGGTCGGCAAATTGTTGGCAACCCAATCTTCGAGTCGCAAATCAAAATGAAAAAGAACAAAACAACAACAACTGAAAGAAAGCTAGCTAGCAAGCCAGTACGCTCTTGACCAACATTTGAAGCAGCTGCCAAGCAGCTAAAGTTAATGCTCAAGCTAAAGCTAAAGCAAAGCAAAGCAACAACAACTTATTATTTCACCAGCAAAAATGGCGAGTCCCATTTTAACGATGTGGGGCCCAGAGTTGAAATGTCGTTGCAACTGCTGTTGGGTTAAGGTGAGTAGACCCGAGTGCAGAGAGAACGAGGGGATTTATGAGTTTTGTAAATGCTAGATATGCAATTATAGTTGTATTAAAGCTTTTGAAAGCTAAGCAAGATGTCGCTTTACGGAAATGGGATATCAAGAGAGCGCCAAGAGCTCAAGCGATGATAAAAAGATGAAAAAAAAAAAAAAACAAACAGCCAAAGTATATATGTGTGTTCGTGTGTGTGTGTGTCTATGTGCTGACAAAGTAAAACGGGATGTCAAAGGCGCTTGCTGAGAAGGCTGACATTTTATCCATTCGTTGTTGGCTCTCGACAAACGCCATTTATTTCTATAGAGACAGCTCGGGCCAAATGCCAAAGCCCTTGCCTACGGCCCATAACAGAACCGGAGCGTTGTCTCAACAGGAAATTTATGTCAGGTGTTTTTAGATTAAAAACAAAATATTCCTAGCTAGCGATCTAGCTCCTGCGTTTAGTAAAAATATTAACTGAAAACAAAATGAAAAAAACGGTACATAAATTGTGATGGCAAAGCAGCAAAAAATAGCCACAAACGATGTTCGAGGCAGCCAGGTAGGCAAATGCTAAATGGCCTGGAAACGTTTGAGGCCCCAACCACAACCGCGTGAAATGGCACTCAAACCCCTTTTGTTGCAGCATTAATTGAGCTGAAAACTGTGAAAGCCTTTGTTTTGGGTTAAAATCGTGCACAGTGCATGCCGTTGAATACGTAAAATTTAATGCTGTATGTATACATATATATTGGAATATTCGCACATCTGAATATTGTGACAGCTATTCAATCTGGCATTTCGCCAGTCAATTCTAACAAGCCGTGACATTGATGTTGATTTCAAATGCTGCTGCTGTTGAAATCAGCGTATCATTTGCTATGTGTCATGATTATGCAATACTCGTGGCACAATTATCGACAGCATTTGCATAAATGGACGGCTGCCCCGACAGCTCAGTGAGTAGCAATTTTCCAAGCAACCAACCAAATGTAAAAAAGGCGATCAAGAGAACGCCAAGGAAGGCCAAACAAACAAACTAAACGAATAGGCAGACAGATAGACAGACGGGGAGGAAGTTTAAAAGAGCTGACCGATGGCTAAGAAAACAGTGTGGACGACGATAAACTGAGATTTACGAGCCAACAGGAAGCTGAGCTCTAGGGGTGCACCACTTGCCCCTTTTGTTGTGCCTCAAGTTTTGAAATTGGCACTGGGCGAACGTTGCTTGCAACGTTGCGCATGCGCAGCGGCGATTGACAGACGCATAAATGGGACAGCGGGACTGATTTAGAGTGGACCGAAAACAGAACCGGTCACCGGCTGCCGATGGCCGGCTGCTGCTGACTGTTGACTGCCGGCTGCTGCAATGACAGCTGTTGATTGATGAATCCTACAGTAATGCCCCCGAGTGGCAACATCGGTCGCGCTGCAGGCTGGGGATACTTGGGTCCGCTGTCAAAGCCATCAACTCCATCGTCTCCAGTATTCTTGTATTATGTTTTTCTTATTTTTGCCATCATGGCGAAAATGTGGCTCGCTGTGATCGTTAAGTAAATGCCTCTTCTTTGATGATGACGCAAGCCTCTTCGGGTGGACTCGGGAATCGGGTTTATGGCTGCGCTTCAGCAATAAACACTTCTAATTGTAATTAATGAGGCGATTGTTTAGTTTTTATGTGTTGATTTTTCTGATTTACTAGCCAGCGGCGTAGCGCGGCCCTTGGAGCAGCCAGCCGGTAAACAAATGGAGCATTGAACTCCAATTCTAATCAGCACCTTATTAAAAACGTTTAAAGAGGTACTATAGAGAAGGACAGACACAAATTAGATCGACCATTTTTATTAGTTACTCTTTACTCAACTTTACTCAATTGGACTGTTGCACAGTGTGTGTTGTTATTGAAACTGTTGTTGTTGTTGTGGCCTCTGTTACACAGTTTCTTTGCTCCTTTTTCTTAACCGATTGAACGGTAAGACAAAGTTTTAGCCACAAAACGAAATGGCCAATAAGTTGCTCGGCTTGGCTTGAGAGTGCAGAGTGCCGTCCTTATAGCCAGCCAGCCATTGAACTTGATTGCCATTCTCTGTTTCAACTGCTGCTGCTTCTGCTGCTGCTGCTGCTGCTATCCATGCCCTTAAACTCCATACATATCAGTGTGCTGCAAACGTGGCTTGGTCTGTCTGCTCTATCCGGGTCTGGTCTGGTCTGGTCTCGTCTAAGCTATCGTCGCAAATTTATCTTAAATGCTGCGTTTAGTTTGTGCTTTTTTGTTTTCTTCTTCTGTGCGCTCTCTCTTTCGTCTCGTTGCGTCTCGTCTCGGCCCTTCAATTGGCAAACACTTTTTGGGCTGCAGAAATTAATGGCTCCAGGGCGCGCCTAATGATCCAGTTGAAGCTTCAACGTTGACTTCAAATAAAACTGTGAGCTGTAGCGGCATTTATTTGCTATTGCCATGCTATGTCATGGATGCAAACTCTGTCCCAGCTTAAAATCACAATAATTGCATTGCTGACACGCCAGTTCAACGGCATGTGGCATAGGTAGGAGAAGGTGTGTGTGTGAATGTATGAGTGTGGGAAGAGGGTTAATACATGTGTGTTGCTGTTGACATAGAGCTTTGCATGTACTATGCTCATGTGTTGTGCTCATAAATTGAGCGTTGCAAAAAAGGTCAAGCGTTGAACATGTTTCGAAAATGTTAACAGAAGCCAAATAATTGTCTAGTATTTTGTTTGAACGCAGGGGTGGGGAGAAGAAGGACTGCAAACTAGCAAACTTAACCCTGCACGAAGTCCAGAATAAGCAAAAAAAATAAAAACCATTTCGTTTAACAATGTAATGGCAAACTGATCTAAATTTATATAATATTTATATAATATTTCTTTCAATTGAAATGCAGTAGAATGCATCGACTTAAATAAGCCTAGCTTTGCTTAGATTGTACTCGTATCAAAAGTCTTGTTGCAGCAATTGAAAAACCAATGCGGACAACAACTGACTTTATTCGTGGTTGCACTTTCGCGCAACGTTTTTGTTTTGTCTTGGCTCTTTTGTCAACATTAACATACGTAAGTGTCAGTGTCAGCCGCATGTTGCTTCTGTGAGCCCGTTGACGATGCAACAACGACGCAACAACAACAGCATCACTGATGACTCTAAGGAGGCGGCAGCAGCAACATCGTTTGGTTGGGATCGCATGTGTCTGGCTTCTGGGCTACCGTGGAGCGCAAACGAGTTGGCAGAAAGCCGCTGATGTGGAGGCCAAAAGTGCAATTGATTTATCGTGACAATGGGCGCACTGCGAGACTGCTATCGATGTGTAAATTTAAATTTCGTGTCCCATAAAATGGACAATGGTACAAACAGCTAAGAGCTCAGAGCTAAGAGAAGAGCAGACATAGATCGCTTAACAGCGTCAAGCGGTAGCAACCAATTGTAAATGGGACCGAATTCGGTACATGATAATAATTGATTGCCCATGCAGCAGCTGCTGTCAGCAACATGTTGCGTTGTGCAGTAAACAACAACAACAACAGCAGCAATAGTCAACATAAAGTGAATGCCCTCAGTAGTGACGTCACGAGCGCAATTCCAGTTTCTTGCCTCGCATGCAGTTATAAGCATCAGCGTCAGCCGCAGTGCCAATTCAAGACATGATATTGAGAGAGAGAGGGAGAAACAAAAAGAGAAAAAGAATGAAAGAGAGTCGGGAACGGCGAGCAAAATACAAAATCCAGAAGAAATATGAATAGCAAAACAAAATGCATGATATCAAAACAAAGCGAACAAGGCAAGCAAGCAAAAAAAAAAAAAAAAAACAACAACAGCAACACTACAACAACATAAATAAAAGGCCGAGTGGAACGAACTCTGCTGCACTCTGAGCAAGAGCAACTGCTGCAAGCAACTGTTGTGGGAAAGGCAGTGCGCCGGGTGTTGGAGTGGAACGCAGAGCAAATGGGCAGGCAGCAAACAGGGTAAACAGTGAACAGCAACAGCGGACAACAACAATGATAATGATGATAATAATGACGATGATGAAGACAATGAAGAGAGAATGGTGAAGGTAGGAGGACGATGACTAAATGCAACAAATGCAAGAAGCAGCGACTTTGGACTCGCAGTCAGTCCGCGCTCGCATGTGCCAGTAAATCCAGTTGATGAGCAAGTCCACGGCAAGTGGCAGCAACAACATCGCTGCTGCTGCTGCTGTGTGTGTGTGTGTGGAAGTAGCACAAAAAGCAGCTGGCAAGAGGCTTGGCCATTGCCTTGTTGTCTTCTTCGTTGCCATCGTCGCCGAGTGCCGAAGCACTCGCAAGTTGTTGTTGCTGCCGCACAAACATGTTGCTCACTGGCTCCGCGACATGATTCTGAGGCGCAGATATAAAACCGAAAAAAAAAAAAAAAAAAAAAAACAACAGCAACAGCAGCAGCAACAAGGCGGCGACGACCACGACAGCACTGAGAATGGATATGGGGTAAAACAAAAACAATGTTGGGCTAGGTTCAGTTTAGGATGCCGCAGTGGATTGCCACAGAACCTGAACATCGTCATTATTATTATCTGGTTTTGGGTTGGCTCTCCACAAAAATTTTACCTTTAAATCGCATCAACAACAACAATTGTTTTTTCTGCTCTTGTCTTATGCATTTATTCAGATGTTACCATTTTTTTTTTTTTTTTTTTATTTATTAATGTATCTAACAAAAGTTTTCTCTTTTATATTTCAGGTGAGTTCTCAACAATAATTATATAACATTTCATAAATCTATGGAGGGGTAAGTTTCAACCTTAATCTTAGTGATTGACCAAGCCGCTCTAGCTGTCTCATATTAAGGCAGAAACCAGGACTTTTTTACTCTAAGCTCTAGGCCAGCGGCCAGCTGTTGGTGGCACGATCAAAGCAGCAGGCGGCCGACACATTAACAGCGACAACAACTGTGACAACAACAAAGACCGCTGTTAAACAAGAACAAAGGCGCGTTACGCATTTTTAATTACCAACTTCGTTCGATGTCAGACGGCGACAGCAACAGCGAAAATAAGTAACAAGACAAAAAGGGAAAATTGCCGCAGCGGCAATTAAAAAATTAAGCAAAAATTTGCTCAAATTGCTGCTGTAAATGGGTGTGTCCGTTGGTTTGGGGCGGCAACGTCTTGACTTTTCGATTCAATGCAAAAGCTTTGCAATGTCAACGATTCAACGATGCGGTAGCAATGCATTTCCTGTAACGCAACAACAACCAGAGTCAAGTCTCAGTTGAGGGGAAGGGCCAAAGCAGCAAACTGCGCTGTAATTTATGCGCCTCTTGAACGCGCTTGCCAATTTCTTGTTCTTGTTCGCTTTTTTTTTTTTTTTTGTTATTCCGAGAAGCAGCTCTGCTCATCCCCATATACACACTCACACACCCCCACATAATCCCCGTTTTCCCCAAACTATATATAATATTATCAGAATGCATCCGCATGAGCGTGCGCCCCCGCCGCCAACATTGAAGATTTCTTTATTACTTGGGCACGTTCGTTGGTTGATGCTACGCTGCAGTTGCTGTACGCTGTTCGCTTGGGGTCGAGGCCGGTTATTAATATACACGCATGGAGTTCAGCGCATCGACCCCTGTTTGCCTCCATACAACACTGCCCTCCTACACACCCATCTATCCACCCACACACATTGGGCTGGCATTTTGTGCTTCCAATCAGAATCAGCTGTATGCATAATGTTTGTTGATTCACTCAACGCCAATGTTGAGGATCCGCTTCGTCACTTCTTTGCTTCGCCACTCTGGCCACTTGTCCAGGTCAGTGCTGTGCTGTGCTTCGCTCTCTCTCTCTCTCTCTCTCTGCCTCTCTCTCTCTCTTTCTCTCGCTCTTGGTCAGTCATACGTGAGCTGCTTTGCCAAGTTAAACTTATTTAGAGGCTGCGTTGCTTCTGTCGCCGCACGACTTATCAAATTTGTTGTTGTTGTTGCTGTTTTTCTGCGACAACAATCACGAATGCAGCATAATAATGACCATGTGGACCAAATGTTGATGATGATGTTTGTTGTTGATCTCACACACACACACATACACAATGGATTACATAAAGTCGGGCTCATAAGTATTTACTGAATGAGGGCTGCTTCAAAAGTTTGCCAAACGTTAGTCAATCGATTTTTCATTTGCTCTTATATCATATGCCTATATGTATGTACATATATGTTTGACAAAGTTCTTGAACAGCCCTTGCTTAAATTTATGCACAACTTTTGCTGTGTTGAGGCAGATCTCTGGAGTACAGAGCTGCCATTCTATGCCAGGTCAGGTGCCGGTGCCTTTAAGAAGCTGCTGCCAGCCACGACTTATTGTTGCTGTTGCAGTTGTTGTTTTTTGTTTTTGGTATTTTGGTTGTGTGGAAGCCGGAGTGCCGGCCGGCCGGCCGGCATTATATCTCATTACAGAGATCAGCATAAACAAGCAGTGAGCAAGCTGCTGCAATAACAGCAACAACAACAAATGGGCAGGCAACGAACGATCAAGCGATACATTCTGCCAACTGCCAACATGCATGCCCCATACAGCAGTCGGCGCAAGAAGGAACACGAATGAGAATAAAAGAGGGAGAGAGAGAGAGAGGGGGGGAGGGACCGCGTGGCATCGCTGCGTACTCGAGGCAATTGAACTTTGTTGCCGCTGCGCGTGAAGGTGGACATGACGAACCCATACCGAGCTAACCCGAGCTAGCTAGCTAGCCAGCCCCGTGTTCCGTGTCCAAGCGAGCAAAATTGAATTAGTTGTTTTTTGCTTCTGTTGTTGTTGTTGTTGCATATTTCTGTTTTTGTGTTTTTGTTGAGGCAGGGCAGTGACGGGTCTGAATCTCAAACTGGGAACTCTGCTCTGCCCGCTTTCATGCATCGCGATGCGTCATCATAATCATGTTCGTTCTGCGCCAAACTGAACACGACCATTTCACACACACACACACACATACAGAGACAATCGAGATGATTCCCAACTGAACGTGAAGCTGATCGATGCGCCTTGTTCAGGCGTTTTAATGATGCGTCAGAATATTGTTTACGCATCATTTTACATGTCGGCAAATGAGGACTGCAGCCCCGAGGCTTCTATGCCAACTAAAGCCCCAACGATTGTAACTGACCGTAGTGTATATATGTATGTATATATGTAGGAATGTAGAAAAACTCTCCGTGTTGGACAAACTGTATTCGGATGCTGTCTGCTGCTGCAATCGAAACTATAAAATTATGAAATATTCTTACAGAGGGACGTTCCGTAGTAGTCGACTTTATCGTGATGTGCGCATTAAACCACGAATTCCCCAGCGGTTACAATGTTTAAACTTTAAAGCTTACATCTTTGTGTGTGTGAGCGTGGGTGTTTATCGAGCAAGACAACTGAAATGTGATTCGATTTAACTGAAAATGCAATGCTGATTGCTAAACTTGCTAAAAAAAAAAATATATATATATATATAAACGTTTCCATTTTTAACTGCATTTGGATGTGCATATTTAGTATAGATATTATGTTTCCATTGTGCCAAATCATGCATTTATCATCTACTATTTGTAAGCATCATATGCTTTCAAAACTGTGCCTGTATTCGTGTAAATAAATTCAAATAACTTTTTTTTTTGATTTTTGCATTTTTTATCGTTTAATTTATGCAGTCAAATGAATTCATAGCGCATATTGCCTTTGGCCCCGCCGTCGTTTCGTTTTCTATCTGCTAAAATATTTACACATGCTCACAGTTTATGGTATTGACTGACAAAAATGTCATAGTACCGGCATGGCATGGCCTGGTCCACATGGATTGGTTGGCAAAAGAGTAAATTTCAATAGAGTTTTTATGCATAAAATGTCCAGTGTCGTAGTGTGCAAAAGCACACACACACTCACACTCCTTAGTGCTGCCAGCGTTCGGCAATAGGGTTGTCATGGCGCCTGGACAAACAACCGACTCGGCAGCGCTGCACTTTGTTTCAGCTTGTTTACATTTCTTAAGCCGAGTTCACTTGGACCTTTTGTGTTGCGCTTATTCGGCTTTTATGCTTAAGCTTAGGGCCCGGCGCCTTTGCAGGTTTCAGCTGGCGTTTTGTGGCAAAAGTTGTCATAGCTATGTCCTGCCCCGTCACGCCCCGCCCTGACCTGCCTCGCCTCCCCCGTTCCGCCAAAGTCAAGTGCAGAGAATTGCCGAGTTTGCTGCCATCACTGTGTATTTTGTTTGCTTGCAGGGGCGACATGCATAGGTATAGAGCTTCATGGGTACACAGGTATTACTTCTATTCCTTGGCACCGGTTTCGAGTTCAACGACACACAGGATAAGCAACAACCAACAGGCAGGCAGGCAGGCAGGCAGGCCTACGACAACAACAACAAAAACAACAACAGTAACAACAACCGGCATAAACATTGCAAGCACAAAACGTAAACGTTGCAAAAAGGCTTTAAGCAAAGGCAAAACGAAGCTTAAATCGAAAACAAAGCCACGACGACCAGCAGGAGCATTGCCAAATGGAAGTAAGAGCTGATGGTTCAGCGGAAAAGAGCTTACTAGAATAGGGCAGGAATGTAGGGAGGTAGGGAGACAAAAATGGCAGAGAGGGTTCCAGTTACTTGTGCCAGGCATCACGTACGTTTGCCTGCCTCACTGCCCCACGGCCTGCCTCACTTGCCATCACTTCATGTAAAAAGGCGAAACAAGCAAAGCCAAAAACCTGTGTGCCCGGTAGAGACGGGTAAAGTTCACATCAACGTTTTGGCCAAACACACATCGAAGCACTCACGAAAAAATCACGAGCTGCTGTGTCACATCTTTAGGAAGCACTGCTCGACATGCACCCGGCACCCAATAGAGCACTGTGCGCGTGGACTATATGTATCCTGATTGCTGTTGGCTGTTTGCTGTTTGGTAGTCTGGCACACGTTTTTACCGCATATGTTCGAGTTTTTGGATTGAAGTGGATAAAGTTCTTGTGTTGGCAATTGGCCACTGGTGGTCCACTGGAGCCGTTGTGTGCGGCTTGCGTTCAGAGTTTTGTTCTTTTGTTCTTTCAGGTGCACTTTGATGTACGGAGCCAAGTTAATTATGAGAGCAGCAGGCACCCCAGTTATTTCATTAAAGTTGTCCTTTGTTGGTGTTAGTTTTCTTTTTGACAACTACTACATAATATAAATAAAAATCCCCAACAGCTGACAATTGACAGTAAAATGTTATTAAGAATATTTCTCTTTGAGCTGCTCGAAAACAATTGAATTGTGTCTAGCAGCAGGATATTTAGTCAGAACACTGTGAGCAAATATCACAATGGAATTGCATTTCACAATCTGGCAAGCAGAAATGTCCACAATAAAGACTTTTAAATAAAATATGATGACTGAACGTATTGAGTTGGCTTTTGAGTTTTAGAAGACGTAGCATATCAAATATTCGCTTTGAAATTTCTACAACAAAACAATTACAAAAGGTTAAAGAAGTGCACACGATCTAGGCGAAGGAAGAGTGATTGAAGGGCGGGAGCAGAGATGGCGGTTGGTAAGCAACAACATAAACCGGAAATCCTTTCGAACTCGCATATGGCACGCAAAAAAAACGAATAGAAAGCATTATTGGGTGGTTTGGCGCTGTTGTTGTTGGTTGTTGCTTGACGGTGCCATGGAAAATTGCCGCTTTTAATATTAGCTTTTATTTGCAATTGTTGCTGTTGGTGGCTTTGTAATAATGCCGTGCGCATGTAATAGGAGCCAGGTGCCAGTGCGCCGAGTCGCCTACATGATATTTATATTCCCCATTGCTGCAATCATTTCAAGCTGCCGACCAACCAACCTGCCCCGATCCGACCCGCCCACCCTCCACTCAGTTCGGTTTGCTGTTGTTGTCATCTGCCACAATTTGTAGGCTGTTATTAACCGACATCGCTCGATACGGCTTTTCAAAATTTAATGGCATGACATAAAGCAATGTACAGCCAATTTTTCCATACAGTGTTCAAGACCCGTTTATTTGTAAATTCATATTTCCCCAGTTTATTTATTAAGTGCGGCAATTTTAATAACAGGACAAACCAAATCGACCCTAAAACACAATATGTTTGTATTTATAAATACATTCTACATACATACAGAAGTATCAACTATTTCCGCAAATGCATTTCTCTTTAGTAAGAGTCTTTACAATAACTTTTTTGAGTTCACACCAATACAGAACAATGTATGGCTTTTGTATTGGTGCACTTTCGAAAGCTTCATATTAACTTTGTTTTGTTCACAAAAAGCTCTTATGCGCGTGAGTCATGTTTGTGTGAAAGTTGCAAAACATTGCGAAAAACATTGAACAAAACAAATTAAAACCCTAATCATTACACGTGCCGTATAGAGTTAAGTACAATGCATGCTTATCAGATATTGACATTCACTTTAAATATTGCGTATTAACTTTCAAAACTTTGTTATATGTACCAAGAAATCTACAAAATGTTTAGAAGAACAAGCCCTGACACTTACTTTAAATATCGCAACCGAAGACTTGGCTGGCTCTTTCGTATCATGGCTGGCTTATGAGGGGTGCAATTCCAGACTTATTGGCAGCACCAGTCAACTGAAGTTGGTAGACAAAAAACCGGGTAAACACTTTCCAAATACGCGCAGAGTCTTATTTGCATTAATATTTTATGATGTAAATTGTGTGACTATCTTATCAACACGATTTGCCATAAAATAGATGATTTTATTTTACACTCGTGTGTGAGCTGGCACTTTCCAAAGGCACTTGACAAACCGATTGCATTGAAATTTAAAATATACATTTTTGTATGTAAGTGCGCTCAAGAGTGTAAGTGAGTTCATTGTCATCAAGGTCGCTTAAATGCGACTGTGTCTTGTCGGTCGAGTGTTGGAAATCTGATAATGGATTGATATTTGAAACTGCGATGTGTAGGCTTTCAGACTGATAAGGCACCAGCTCAAAAGTTTGCTACTTTGTTATAAATGAAGCGGTATCAGGCTATTGCTCATCAATTTATATATGCATTTTTGTTGTTTTTTTTTTTTTGCCTGACAAAGCGTGCTTCATTAATTTGCGAGTTTGTTGAACTTTCAGCGGTGCAGATTGCAATATAGTTAAGTACGTTAACATGCTAATTAAGTTTAGTTTAATTAAATTATCAAGTGGAATAAACAACTAAAACGAGTTGTTATCGTTGCTGTTGCCGTTGTCAGAAGTCAATGCACTGACAGCTAAGGAAATGAATTTGAAACAACAGTAACAGGCAGAGAGGAGCATTGTGAGTGAATAGCACAAGGCGATTTCAATTGTTACAAAAAGCAGCAAACAACCCCTGAAGAGAGGCAAGATAGTGTACTTTAGTATATCGCGTGGGGAGGCTTTGACAATAGCAATGCCCGATCTTATTTCAATTCAAATTGATCCATGAGCAATCGCTGACGTCAGATTTCACTGACTCGCATTTGAAAAACAAAATTCAAAAGCCAAAAAAAAACACTAATAAATACAAAGCGCGTAGGCAAAAAACTGCAATAAAATTAGCATTGTAAAGGAGCTATCGGATCGGATCGGGTTTGGGTTCGGTTTTAGGTTCGTTGTCCAAAGATTAATTAAAAATCGGTTGTTAGTCACGTTTAGGAGGCGATTGCCTCGCGAGTGTCAAAGAAAACAAATCAAATCCCACAAATACTCTATGTCAATTACCAAGGCAAATGGCAAGCACAAATAAATTAATTAACAGCGCCATTGGAATTTCCTTATATTTGTTTGTCTTAAAGGTCAACAGGAATCTAATACTTATTGTGTGCTAGTTTATATGCACCATGTCATGCCCTTAACCGTTATCCACAATGACCTTCGATGTCTAGACATATTTGACAATTTTACATACCTAAATACGTAGTATATCAAACCAACACGCACACACACACACAGACATAAATATTGTGTATGGCTTTGAAATAAAAAAAAAGACTCATTGAGTTTATTCAACTTGCGGCACGGCGAACTGCGCCACGCGAGGAAAGAGAGCCGCAGGAGGCGTCCATTTGGGTGGGTGGCATGCGTGACTCAGCCCTTTACCAGACCATAGTCAAACGCACCAGTTAACAACAAGAGACAACAAAGAGAAAGCGAGAAGAGATAAAAAACGAATCTACTGCTTTTGACACATACTTTTCCTGCAGCAACATAAAAGCCGCCAGAACACTTTCAGCCAAGTTTCCTTCTTATGGCACAGCGGCAATTAGTGTAAGCCCGATAAGCGAATGAGCTTCAAAGATACTCACATACATACATATGTGTGTATGATAGGTTTTTTAATTTAGCTTTGTTCGCATTGTGTTTGTTTAATGTCAGGCCATCTAAAAATCTCAACAGACCGCACCAACAATCGAAAGCCCTAATGTTATTTAATTAAGCACCGCTTGAAAGCGAATTTTTTGCATCAGCAGACAGTGCAATCCTTTCCATTCCCAATGTGAATGTTTGTCTATCTACCTATCCACATCCACCAAGCTATCTGCCTTTTTATGATTAAACATTTAACTTTTTGCGCTCAGTGCGTGCCAACGACACAATTAAGTGCCAAAGGCAGCCAACAATTGCAAAGCGAAAAATATCCTTGAAAGGGGCATTCGCACTGCGGCCCTGGCTGCCAAAAACTCAGACGACGCCAACGCTACTCTCGCCTGCCCCAAAGCCATAAAATCCAAGCGACAATGACAACAACAAAAACAACAATAAAATTTAACAAGAATATTAAAGGCAAAACAAAAACAAAAAGTGCCAAAAGTTAAGCTGGTTGGGCAGAACGGGCAAAAATTTTCCCAGGAATGACAGCAACAATAAGTAAGTGAGCATCCCGAGCAATGACTTCTTACACGCAGTTGCCGACTTCTTCTTTTTCTTCCCCCTTTCTTGGCCAATAAGTATCACTTATAGGGCCGACCGGCAGCCACCCGAATCAATAGCGGCAGCAGCATCAGCCTCAAAGCGCCCAGTGTCAATGGCATTTAAGCTGTGCCGAAAGAGCGCTGCTCAGGCCGAGCCATGCAAAAGGTTATTGGACCATCATCATCATCGTTGTTTGCTGTTGTTGTCGCTCTGTGTGAGTGTGCCATATTTTTAGCCTACTTTGCGGCGTAGGCTGCCCTCTGAATGAGTCTCGACTTCTCAACTGTGTGTGTGCGTGTGTTTTTGCGTTTGCGTTTGTGTCTGTTGCCAATTGGACGAGTGGGCCAAGTATATTTAGAGGTCAATTATCGAAGTGAACCATACATCAATTCTGACGGCCGCACGCTGAGAAGCCTTCGAAGATGCAACGGTTTTCGAATAATGATAACTTATTGCGCGCAGTGCATACGTTACAGATCTTTAATAACAATTAAGTGAATTATATACAAAGCTCAGAAGGAAAAAAAATAAAAAAAAACACTTTAATCAAAAGTCGAAGCCTTTTGCAGTGTTAAGTCATTCAACTTTTGATTAATTGCCCGTACATGACAAATTGGGGGCTGCTGCTGCACACGTTCAGCTCTCCGCCAAATTGTCTTTTATCTCATTGCTGTGGGTTTTTAATTTGTCCCAACCCACGTTTTTGCTAATTAACCAAAATTTATTGTCGACTCATGACTTTGACTCCGGCTAGCAGACATTCTCGCTTACTCTGTCTGTCTGCATATTTTTTATGTGAAGTTTTAGTCATCCTATAATAATATTAAAACAGTCAATTAAATTTTTTTCCACGAAATGTAAGTCACCAACACAAAAAAAAAGTATGGCAGAAAAAGAATTGGTATATAAAAAATTTATAAAATTAAGAGCTGCAGAGCTGACATGCAATCCACAGTTGCCTTCGCATTTGGCTTAACAGAGTGTCTCTAATTGCGCACAATTAACATGGCAATTAGACGAAATGCAAAACAAGTCGCTGAGAAATCATGTCAATGCCTGGCATTTACTGTAAATGAGCGGCAACATGAAATGCCAAAAGAACTACCCAAACAAGAAACAGTTAAATTCATCAGCGATCTCAACTCGAAACTACTCTATAAAGTCAAACAACTTTAATTTAAAGAATTTAGTACATTTCAAATTAAAATATTGAAATTTATTAATAGTGGGTAAGTTGACTTTGCTGCGTCTTTACTAAAGCCTATAGGGTACAAAAAAGAACCATGCATATTTATAGGCACAATTCCAATTGGTTTGCGCACGAAAGTCGGCAAACTATTTGACCCCGACATGGTAAACTTGGAAATGGGCACACGGGGCTATCTCTATACATGCGACATGCAACACACTAAAACAAGGCTGGTGTTAAGTCTAGGGTTGGCTTCCTTGACTTTCCTCTTGTGTGTTTGTGTCCCACACACATATTTGTATCTGTTTTAGCTGCTTGTGCCAGTTTATGACATCGCGGCGCGAATGTGTCAAGCGAAATTGCCAATGCCGTCTGTGAGTGGGTCTGTGGTGGAGTGGGGCTGGGTGAGTTTTGGAAAAACTCATGAGTCTTGATAAATCGAATTTAAGGGAAATTGTCATTATCATCAAACTCGATTTTTTTTTTTTTATCTATAAATACCCTTAGATGCACACGGAAAATAGCTTAAAGTTTATGCAAATTGCTGTTTACTAATTTTCTTAACTTGTTTTTTCTTTACAGGTGAGTGCTTGCCACACTGCATTGCCACCCTGCTCGACGTCCCGACTTTGCCAAATGCCCAATGCTGTAAGTAAACCTCTAGTCAACTTGCACCAACTTTTGTATTTTCTTACATTCCTTTTTATATAAATACATATATATTTACATAGTTGTACGTATGTTTATGTCTGAGCCGCAATTGAAGCACAATCAAAATTGCAAATAGCATTTTAAAGTCAGGCCAAAAACCAAATGCCAACCGACATTTAACGCTAAAGGCAAAAGCAACAGCAACATCAACAGAAACAACAGCAAATACCATGTCGATGTCTACACTTCGGCTTGAAGGAGGCGTGCCTTCAACGCCCACCCTGCCATAACAAAGTTAGCCATAAAAATCCGTAGCTCGACTAACAAAAATCACCCATTGAGCAAAAAGCCAATTTGATTTTGATAGTTGGTTTTTTGGTTTTGTTTTCGCTTTCTCCTTTTTTCCCCCATTTATCTGTCCATAGTAGTTTTGGGATACAGGTTGTTGTGCATACGCCGCGTCTGCCCAGATCCAGGCTGTCCTACTGTCCGGCTGACATGCGGACCGTGCCCCATGATTACGAAGTTATTCAAATGAAATATTTGCGCTGGCCCATTACATCATCGGGGCCCGACTACTGCATTTCCATTGTTGCTTTTGTGTTGATTGCGCACAAAAAATGCGGAAATTTCGTTTGCCGAAAACTGGAAAATTTATGAAAATTATTGTGGCCAACGAGTCAGCTTTTCTCTCCCTTTCCCTCTTCCTTCATTTACTTTCGCTTGTTTGTCGATGGTGATAGCCAAAAATGCTGTCCGAAAATATTTCGCCTGAAGCAGCTGCTACTGGCCCATGGCCATTTCGGTCAGTCAGTTTAGTAGTCAATGGCAAGCCATATTATTATTTTGGCGTTTTGCGCTCTTATTTCTACTAGACTATGACAACTTTTTTTATGTCGAACCTATTTGCATATTTTGTTTGCCAATCTGTTTTCTGTCTCTCAAATAACAATTGTCATTTCATCAATGCAAATGTTTTTCGTTGGCAAATAGAATGCCATTTAATTCGGTTCGGTACGATTTCAAATAAATTATCAAATTTTAAAATACAATAAATTCACAAAACTTAGTAGATTATTTAATTCAACATGTACATATTATTTGTAAACAATTTATATACTAACTTTTTTTTAAAGTGATTTTAAAAATAAAATGTTTGTGCTTAAGTTATCATACGAATAACTGTAAATGATAGTTGCCCATCAATAAAAGCATTGAATGGTAGCCTACAACCCAATAAACTTATTTTAGAAATAACTTCAGTGTTCCCCACAGTCAAGAAATAATCATTGTGGTTTCACTTAACGATTTATGATTTTGAAGGTTATCCGAACACCGCAAGTAAAAGGAATAAATTAAGAAGCGCCATGTATTAAATTACAAACAAAACAAACAATAAAAGCAGTGGGTAGCAAAATAAACAATGGACTTGCCGAAGGGACCAGCTAGTAGGGCTTATGCCAAGCCTAATGGCGAAGGAAACGCCAACAAAACTGCTTGCAAATAATGGCAAAGATTATTAAAATATTTAAGCTGGTGAAATTCTTAAATAATTTTAAGGTCGATATGTCTGTAGGGAGCACTGAACAAACGCCAATTCCGAACATTGATTTACTTTTCACTTGAACTCCTTTTGGGGCTAAAGTTCTTAGAGACCTCGCGATTGGCTGCTACAGCATTGCTTAAAATCAATGTTGGTCAGAAACGGAGGCCACAACAAAAAATTCTAATTAAAAATCTTCCGGTGTTTGGCATTCTACCTAAACAGAAAAAGATGCCGCATACAGTTAAAGGAAGTATCACGCTCAGAAGCAGACGTAGATGAAACCAAGCGGAAGTGGAGAAAATAAATAGTAAAAAGAAAACAGCTAGCACGAACATGGGCAAAGATGGCGACACTTTCACTGGAGCGCCCTACCAAAGGGGCTGCTCTGCTTGTCTCCCTCCAACTTTTGCTGCTGCGGCTGCTGCATGCATCAAAATAATGAAAAAGCTAGAAATTGGGTCAGCAAAGTAAAAATTAGGGAAAGGAAAACTGAAAGCAAAGCATAGGAAAGATTAAAAACGGGATGAGAACTTTAAGTCAGGCCTGTTATCATTTGCAATTAAACGCGTCGACACTTGCTGGGCAAAAAGTTAGCAAGAAAACAAATAGCAAAAAACAAAAACCAAATTTAGAGTGCAAAGTTTAGCAAAGCAGCACAAAAATCTAATTCTGTGCTAACAAAGTAGATGGTTAGCAGCAGCTGCTTATGCGGCAAGGAAGGAGAATAGAAAGATGTGAATGGGCGTCAGCGGTACTTGGCTGCCAGCTTATGGCATCAGTATTGCAAGTGCCGCATAATTTAAGAAATTGAATATTTAAATCTCAGTCTAAATCCGAAGAAGCGCCAAATTGAAAAGGGTTTGTGGAACCCTTCGAGCCACGCAGGCGGCATGAAATATGCAGGAAAGGAAGGGACGACAGAAAAAAAAAATGTACTTAGAAGATGAGTGGAGTAGAAATTATGTGTAGTAATGCACGCAATAAAAAAAATTCTCTCAAAATATGTCATACATATATTTTTGTGGTTTTTTGTTTTGCACAATTTTTGAAGCATACTGGTATTGATTTTGAGATTATATTACTTTTGGAACTATCTGACAGAAATAGTACCAAAATCAATTTAACTGAGTTTATAACGAAATTGCTTAGGACTTTCATATGGCTTTGCTTATACAACTGCCAGAAGTCTAATATAGTACTCTCTTTCTCTCTCTCTACAAAAAGCTGTTAGGCATTCACCACTACTCATCATTCTGCGCGCTTTGAAAACGTCTAATTTTGTTGGCCATAAGCAGCTTACAGTCGCTGGTTTGGAAGCACATCAAATAGCATTTCAAAGCCCAAAGCACACACACACAAGCGCACACTCCTCGCTTAGGTGCATTTTAAAGCCGTAGAGTGCTCGTATTGAAGGTTTTTAGGTGTGCTATAAACCGCTTTTGACTCCCGCATGTAATCCCCCCAAAATGACGCCAACATTGAGCTCTACCAATATTTGCCGTCCTTCTGGGCAATACATGCCACACACCCACACACACACAGGCAGTCCCCATTCCATCACGGTGCAAACCTTTTGAGTTTATCTAAAAATGTCCAAACTTGATGTATTCCATTTTCCATAAAGCTAGAACCCAAACCTTAGCCCAAATTCAAACCTCCCACAAGTTGATTATTTTTTGACCATTGCCTCTGAAATTTTTTGCCACTTTGCGCAGCTTTTTTTTTTTCGATTTTCCCTAACCTAGCTATTTTTTTTTTGTAGAATTGGTCGCAAAAATGTGTCCTCTATCCTCAAGTCTGCTACAGCTCGTACATCAAGTTCTTTTCTGTCAGGTTATATGTGCTGCCTTTCACAGCTAAATTGAAATGTGTCTCAGGAGTCGAGGGCAGGAGTTCACTTAAATTGTTGTTGTTCAATTTGTAAATAGTTTACGGTATTTACGAGTTAAGCTCCAAGTTTTCGTTTTCGTTATCGTAGTTCCAGTGAGAAATTTTAAACCAAGCTTACCGATTTGGTACGTGCTCCAAAAAGTATGATATAAGAATTGCAAATTGAAAAACACTTTGGCAACTTGTTTAAAAAGTCAACATTAGCAGCAGCGCCTGCATTGCCCAGCATAAAGGCACAAACATACATATGTATTTAATAAAGTAAATAGAGAGTATACAGAGAAAAGTATACATGAATATTTTCATTCGTGCTGTACACATACTTATGTATGTGCTCCTATATATGTATATAGTTTTGCTTGACGCTTGACCTGGTTTACTTTCGGTTGCATACGCCGCGCGTACACTGTTCAAAAGCGGAAGAGCCTCGCGTCCCACTGATAAGTAAACATAACTTTCCAATGTACAGTAACTGCAATATGTATGCGCACAGTTGGTTCGGTTGGGCCTTGATGCTATTGCTGCTGCTGCTGCTGTTAGTGCTGCTAGTGGTTTTTGGTACAGTCTGTGGCAAGGTCAAACCAGGCGAAAAGCCTTGTGCCATATCAGCGTGCAGCAGAGATTGGCATGTGGCAAGCGGCAAGTGCAAAGAATGTGCATATTTTTTCGTCAACTGTGCTACTAAAGTGACCCAGTTACTGTTACTGGCTGCTTCGCTTGCATTCTGGGTCAACATGCGGGTCAGGCACGAGCAGAGCAGCCCCTGTCAGGCTGACCCCTAGTCAGAACTTAATTGAAATAGATGAGCTGTCGTCGGCCTGCCCAAACACCCAAACATATATATTAATATGTATTTAGTTTCGTTACTTGGGTACAGTTATGCTCGGTAGTTTATGCCCCTGACTTTCAGATGCTTAATCCTGCTCGTACAGCAGCGCTGTCACAATTTCATATTTATTATAAGCCAATTACTTGGGTCCGAGACACTTGCCCAGTTGAGTCTTTAAAACAGCATCACAAACCGCAAACGGGCTGTCCTGCTGCCAACTGTGCGCATTGATTAGCTCAGGACGCAGGATAAAGTAGTGGCTTGGAGGGGACACAGGATTCATTCAAGCCCCATTTGGCAATTACCGCAGCAATAAAAGTCAAGGGCTGGCTCTTTTCTCTGGCATGCACCATTTTATTATCTACCAGAGAAATTTACGTGTGTCAAATAATAATTTCGTGCTGCTTATCTCAGCTGGGCGCAATGGAAAACCCTTTTTTAGTTGAAAGTGTTGACACAATTTACATTTCACAATTTACGCAAATTTTTATGTCATAATTGGATTCCAGCCATTGTTGCTGCTCGTTGCCTGCTGCTGGAGATGTGACAATGGTGTTGATAATCAGACCAGTTTCTGGGTCTGGGTAGGGAAAGTGGTATAGTGGGGGGACAGGCTCTTAACTTGTGCCTGTGACTGGTCCATTAACTTGCGGTCGACAAGGGGATGTGCCTGGGATGCCAAGGATGCGACGTTCGCCACGTTTTTGTCTGCTTGTAATTCGAGCCTCTTCACTGATAAGCCATTTTATGTGTGTGGCCTAGCTAGGGGTGGCAGGCACTGATGTAGTGAGGTAGAGTGCGGCTTGCTGTCATGTTGCTGTAAATTGAGCCCTGCCGGATATTGTTGTCGCTTACTAGCATTCCCACATACATACACACAGCCAACGACTTTTTCTGCAACTTGGTTGGACAGGAAATGGCACACAGCTGCTCTATTTTGCAATATTTAATTTGTATTATCATCAGGCAGCATATACGTTTCATATTAATATTAAAAACAAACTTGTTCAGTTGGTCAAATCTTTTGAAACAGAAAATAAATTGCAATGATATTTAAGTACATTCAAATACTCAGTTCATCGGATTTTTGTTACATTGCATGTAGCCAATGCATATATATAAAGCTAGTTAACATTGAACATTGCTAATATTTATAGCGAGCCGCAGATGTGTTTTATTACACATAGAAAGAAAACTCTTTGAAGTGCGCAACTGAATTGTAAGTCTCAAGAGTATTGCTCACTTTTAGGCGGCGCAAACAATTAATAATTCGGTATTGCTGTGGGCACTGGGCGATTCTCTAAACAATTTCAGTTTGTGCTTTTCTCTCAGTTTGCAATTCATTACTGAAATTGTGATGCTGAAAATAAACAAACTTTGAATTGTGTTTTAAGTAACAAATTTAAGCACTTATTCACGCACTTTGGCAATAAATTTTCTCTATTATATATAAATGCAAAACATGGCCTACACTTGTTACTGTTTTTCTGTATGTGTGTGTGTGTGCGGCAACCCTTAAGCTGATTTCGAACAGTTTTTGTGATGTCGAGTCAGTCAGTTTTGTGCTTTTATCTGTCCAGCGTTTGTTTGTCACTCGAACAGACACACACACACTTAAATACAAAATACATGTTTGCTCATATGTTAATATGTTTGCAAATTTACGCCATTTTCGTTGTCTTGTTTTGACAGATACACACACACATGCATGTGTGCTGAAATCAACAACATGAATGAACACTCAACTCAGCTTCCATGTCGTTTTCGCGACATGCTCAATCATGTTGGTGGCCTTCCTTTTACTCCCACCCTTCCATCTCTCTCTCTCTCTCTGTCCAATCCACCACAAAACTCAGAAATGACATTTTCGCGTGCGATTGTCACATCAGTTATGTATGCATATGATATCTACATATGTATGTATTGGTTGTATGTACATGTACATGCGTATGTATTTATGTATGTTTATGTAAAATGTGTGTACACACATTCCTGTCAGTTTGTCACTGTCGCTTGGGTCGCGTGTTTATTTATACGCAATCAAATTAAGTTTGAAACGAATTTCAAAACGAGGGCGACAAATTGAGGTAATCATTTTTTCCATGTGTTAGCTGAACTGCAAATCAAACAATCTCACACACACACACACTCACACAGTCACAAACTATTTAGACAGCGAAATTCCACCGCATATTGTGTAGCTCGAAATCGTTGTTGACTTGCGGCAATTATTTTAGGTGTGTTTACCACAACACACAAACCCCTCAAAGTGCTTCAAATTGTTATTGAAAGCCGCAGCATGCTTTTTTCAAATGCCACCCCTTTTGCGGGCTCTGTTATCAACTTCTGGGATGACCCAATTCGTTTGCTGTTGCCTGTTAGCATTGCGATAAGGTTCGAAAAGCAAACCTCAAGCCACAGTCACAGCCACACAACGCGTTACAACTGTCAAAGTGTAGTATAATCAATTGCATTCTTAGATAACACAAACACTGTTTACATATGTACACACTTATATATATGTATGTAAGCCGGGAGTAAAAACTCGTTGCCTATGGCATTTGTTGCCCAGGCAATGCAAATTATATGCCCGACCCAGCGGAAATTGCCATGAGGCGCTTAAGCAGCTTTAATGGTGCGCATAAAATTGCCAGCTGGCCTGAAGATAATAAGGTCTACAATAAAACGTTGCCTACAGTTCGGCGCATTTGGTTTTGTTCCCCAAGTCGCTGCAGCGTTAGAGCATAAGCCTCGTCGTGAGTGCAATTTGAATGTTGCTTAAAAGCCTTTTGTAGGCGACTGTGAATTCAAGCTTTTGGCCCATTAAATTAGCAACGTGGCAGAGACAGAGAGCGAGCGAGAAAAATGCCACAGGAACTATGAAAGCCCTTAGGGGCGTTGCACACACACTTGCTTCGGTTTTTTTGTTTTTGTTCTGCAAGATCAGCAATTTATTTTTGCCCACGTACACGAACACATCCACACACATTTATATACAAATTGTGCTATTTATAGTCAGTCAGCCGCCTCGGTCGGCCGCCTCGGCAAAAAAAAAGTCAATAATTTATGCTTCCGCTATATTCCACATGGCTCCAGTGTGTCATATGGGGCAAGTGCTTCAAAAGCAGTAGCAGCAGCAGCAGTTAATGGGCTTCCATTGACCCAATTTGTGTGCTGCAAATCAAAACAAACATACTTCCAGGTCCATTCTCTTTTGGCCCGCTCTCTTATGGCCCACATTTAAAGTGATTCCACCGCTCTTTGGCCACACTGTTGCATGCGCGCGCACTCTTTCTTGAGCTCTCTGTCACTGTTATAAGCCCGGCCGCTCTTTTTGGCCCAGTTCTTTGCAAGTTAACAGCCGCAACGCTGACGTTGACGCTGTCGCTTTTCATGTGGCAGGGGCAGGGACAGGGACAGGGCCAACCCTCAGTTGAATATATTTATGTATGCTCCCCTATACATCTTTATGTGTGTGTTTTCTTGTGGATTGTTCATGACTATATACAGTTGACCCAATTTTGTGTTTGTCCTTTCCACAGCTGTTCTGGTTTCTGTTTGCCATTGCTTCGACTCTTCGTATTTTGGATATGCGCCATTTTAAGGGTGTGGGGTTGTTTATGTTTGCGGCCCAAAAAGCCAAAAATGGAAAGCGAAGACCGAAAAACTTGTTATTTATACATCTCACGTAAATGTGTGTGTGTCTGTGTGTGTCTTTCAATGAGTATTTGTTTGTGTGTGAGGTGGAAATGGAAGCATTTGGGGTTGTCAAGTAAATGTTCATTGAATGTGAACGCAATAGGAAATAACGTACACAACAACAAAAAAAAATGAAAATAGAAAGCCAACAAAAAATGCTGATATCGCACTTTTAGCGCAATTCATTTCATGTAACGCTTTGCTAGAAGAAAACAATTTTAATAAAATTCATTGCCGTTCAGAGCACTTTAATGGCATCTGCCCCTATCAATTGTATTTGTGAGCTTTTCGTTTATTTTTTATTTCGTTAGTTGCTGTCAGTGCAAGCCTTTAAGCTCTGCTCAAATTGTAAATATCTGTTCTTTATGCATGTGCAAGCTTTGTTCATCAGAACTTATGTATACGCTTGTTATAAGTAGCATGCGATTAAAGCAGATTAAATCAGTTCACGCAATGTATACAGAGCACGTGAGCTTTCAGTAAATATCAGCATGTACATATATTGTATGAATGTATGTATGTGCACATTGTAAGTACAACTACTGTAACCTTATTGACGGCTGGCATGCCTTGAAACTGGCGCCAGGCGACTGGCAAACAACAACCGCATGAAGCCAGGATGCGGCAAGCATAACGTTGCCACTCGGCTCTAAAAGGCAAAAACATAGAACAACAAAAAAGAAAACTTATTGAGAAAAACGAAGCTGGAGCGTCAGAGTTAGTTACGCACCCGGACCGGGAATCATTCGCGCTCAATGTCTCTCTATCTCTCTTTTCTCTCTATGTCTATCTATCTTTGCAACTTCAGACTGCCTTAAACAAGATTTGCTTTATACCTGCCATTTCCGCACACTCACATTACCTATTAATGCGCTATTGTTTGCAAGGCGCCATCAAATCAGGACATAGTGCGGTAGGCGGTAAACACTGTACCGCACTCCTTGGGGGTTGTTTATGCTCATTTAGAGAGGAAGAGAGAGAGAGAGGGAGGGTGTTTGTATGTATTGGTATGTTCAGTTGGCAAATGCCAAGTGAAGTTTCAGTTGCTATCGTTCATTAGCAAACAAGCACCTCCCGCTTCATCGCTCACCATCAACTCATTAGGCATAGCAGCATAATTAACGCTCAGAGACTCCAGTTGTGCTGCTTAATTTATTTACTATATTTATGCAACGCAGCAGGTAAGCGTTAAGCGGATTGTTACCTTTGCCGTTATTGGCATTGCCATTGACAAGACATTGATAAGCTAAAACAATTTCCGACTTGTTGGCGCATTAATTAAAAATAATTAAGAACAGCAGCAGGCACAGTGGCAGTGTGCTTTGAATTGCGTATACGCCGTTTAGCCATTTGATAAATTTAATCAAATTTTTCGTTGAGCTCAGTGCTGCTTCTTGTTATTCTTAATATTTACTAACACACACTTGAGCACATCGTATTAGAAACACGCTTGCATACTAATATTGAGGAGCATACACTGATACTTGAGAGCTGTTAACCTGCCTCCAAATGGCAACAATCGTTAAGCACACACACATACACATTCACATAGGCTACATAGGATATATGTGCAATATCCTGTGCCCTGTTCGCTGGCCGCAAACGAATTATGGCGCCAACTAATTGCGCTCAGTTAAAACGAAAAATGTGTTGTTCCCGCACGCAGTCAGGCTCCTGGCAGTTAATGTTATATACACGCACACACCCACATCTATTAATGTGTATGTGTGTGTACTGTTGTGTGTGTGGCAACCACGAGCGTTAACAATTTATGCCGCTTATGGAAGCCAAAGATATTTATGATTATGATTAAGTTGCGGTTGGCAGCTCTCGTTTCAATTTCGCCTTGCCGGTACGTACTACTTTTGTGAGACTTAACAAATGAAAATTAATCGATATATGCTGAGAAACATGTCTTTTCCCAACAATTTTTGTTACCAAAAACTGCTACTTCGTTTCAAATCTTCCGTCAATCATAAAGCTAGAAAATTCACATCATTTTTTTAATTTGCTTTGCTTTTTAATAAGTAAAAACAAACAATAATTATTTAACCCAATTCGTCAAATGTCATTCGGCCTCTGAACAAATCGTTAACAACTTGGCAACTGCAATTTTATTCTCAATTTGTGCAGCACTGCACACAAGGACACACTGTGCAAGGCCGCAATCAAAAAACACAAAAGCACCCAAAAAAAAAAAAAGAGATATTCATTTGTATGTGTGTTAGTTAGCAAAGTGGGTCAACAGCGCAGCCAACGTTGCCGTCTAACCTTCAACATAAAGCGCAGCATAATTGCAGTTTGCTCGGCCGCAAGAAATGCAGAGCTGGGAGAAGCGTGTCAAGGCAAGCGTTGAGGGGCAGGCCATTTGACACAAGTTGGGATCCAAGGTGACCCAGTAAATGGGCGCGCGATTTGAATTGGGGCTGCCGAAGCTCGGCAAGGACAAGAAAAAGAGAGAGGGAGGAGTGTTCTGTGTTATCAGTGTGCAGCTTATGTGCAGCCAGAATCGGAGTTCATTCGGCATCCTCGTGATTCGCGCGGCATCGTTTGATGCTCGTGTGCTCGAATAATCCTGGCAAACCGGGCAGCCAGCCAGTTGCATTGTCCGCACCAACACAGTCGCATTTCAAACCGGCCCGGCACCGGTTCTCTGGCTGCTCCTCCTTGCTCCGTGCAAATATTGCCCATCATGCACGCAACTGCCTTGAACTACTACGTGGAACGCAGTGATTACGAGTCCTATGGCGATTGTGGAGTCAGCGAAAGTGAAGCCAGCCCGGGCTGCCTCTCATCCGCCTCATCGCGCGCCGGTACCCCAACCCGACCTCTAGCTCACTACCATCGCAAAGTATGCAAAATTAGCCAGTCGATAATTATGTATATACACTTTGTGTTTTAACCTCACTATTAAAGTTATGCGAATACTTTTTAACAACATTATGCATTTTTTCTGTATCTTTGCAGTCGAAGAAATTCCGTTGTATTTGGAAAGGATGCGGTTCTGTGGAGCCCACACTGCTAAAAATAGAACGACACGTGAGGGTCAAACATTTGGGGTAAGTGCCAAAAATAAATAAAAAAGGGCTTGATTTAAAAAAAGTCTTTTCAATCGGCCAAAAATCAACTTGTATGTGTGTATGTACAATAAAGAGCAGCAAGTGGCTGAGCCTTGACTTAGTGCACCCCAACAACAATAACGCCAGCAGCAACTAAAAACGAGCAACAACACAGTGCGCGTCACAATTTTTAGACAGTGGGGCAAAACAGCCCAAGATAAATCCAATTACAAGTGATAATAATACGAGCAATCACAAAATTTTGTAATCCATCAACAACTGGATATGTTTTAAATTTAGCAAAACAATTAAATTAAACCTCCTGAAGTTCAAAATGTAATTGTTTTGGTAACAACATAATGTGCAAACCATCACAATGCCATTTTTATTAAAATCAAACCACTGTGCAAAATCGCTTGATGCAGTGTGAAACTAGAACACTTGTACATACATATAGTAACCAGGTCACACTCACATACACACACACATAGATACTTTTTGAATTTACTAAGCGCACCTGCATTTCAACTGGCGTAGGCGTGAGAGAGGGTGCGCGTGGCATTCAACGCAGCTTTGTTGGGGGCGATTGCGCTGCAGTTTTGAGGCCAAGGTCCGTGGCGCGAACCTCTTAAGCGTTGACATTTGCGAATGTTAAATGCTGTTTCCTATATATACTTACACACATAAATTAAGCATTGGGCGAGGGAGAACACCGTATTACAAATGAAAGGCTAGTTGTAGTTTTTTTTGTTTTGTTATCTTTTTTTTTGCTTTCAAATTTGTTCCTTATTTTTTGTATATGTAGTAGATGCATGTGGTATGTACTTAGAAATAGTATATAGAATCATAGATTTTATACTTGTATTCAGTTGCATATGTTGAATGTGTGTGTTGGTGGTGTTGTTGTTGTTGTTATTGTTGGCAAATGAACAGCTCTCTAGGGTTAGACTAATAAGTACAATGCACATACTCAAATGTGCGCGATGTATAAATGCTTGTATGTATGTGAACTTGTATAACTAACTATTTATGCGTGTACATATATGCTGTACGTTAAGAGTATATATATATAAATATATATATAAATACGTATATTTATGTCAACTATGAGCTTGGCAGGCTGGTAGCGACGTATTGTAATAGTTACTAAATCATAGCGCAAAACGAGCAAACAAAAACTTTAGACTGGGAAAAAATAGAAACAATGAATTAAATTGAAACGTATAATCTCTCAGAACGACTTACTTATATAATAAATATACATATACATATATATATTACCTACTAACTATGTATATCCTATGAGCAATTTGTTATAATTTCAAAACTAAGCATGACAATGAATTTCAATTATAAATACAATATATGTTCAGTATTGAAACTAGGTTCTTCATTTTCATTGAGGTACATTAAATAATTGAAATACAATACAATGATATATATAATTAACGTAATACAATTAAACATACATAGATGGATGATAATTGGGTTGATTTTTGTTTTGTTTCGTTTTGTTCAAAGCTTCTTGACAACTGCGATTGGCTTTACTTAAGAAACTTCCTGAAGCTGCAGTTGATCTACATTGATTATTTGCGTATTATACTCGTATTTCATGTTGACATACGATTAAAAACTCTAAATGCTAAGGGGGGGCTAAAATTATCTTATCGATTATATGCCGCTGTTCTAAACAACTACATAGTACGTTAGTTAGTCTGCCTTGATCGTTTATCTATGCGATACATATTTATTGAGTTTGCATAGATTTTTTTTTTAGTTATTATTATTATCGTTTTCCTTTGATATACAAAATACCTACAACAAATGCCAAGGCGTGGGTTGAACAAATAAGAGTACATCAAAAACAGAACTTTCGATGCATATCAAACAATCTACAACCTTTTTTTTTTTGAAAACATAAATAGACTTGGATAAAAAAAAGTGGGGCTAAAAAAGATAAATAACATAAATTATTTTCAATCCAGCTTATAGGTAATAAATTTGCGCCAGCAAGTTGAAGCATTTGCCTCCCTCGAAAAACTTTATCTCGTTAATGCCTAGTGCGGATGCATAAGTCCATGAGTGATGTCCATGCCACCACCATCACCCATTCCATTTACAGACAGTCCACCGTTTATCATGCTATTAGCTGTAATAGAAGAAAGGAAATGATCAAAAACGGTTTTGTATAGAATATTAAATGTTAGGGATAAAGTTGAAGTTGTTCATCTACCTACAATTACGGCTGCCCTGCGTGTCCATCTGCGTCCAGTACTGTTCCGATGGGCTTTGCGTATTAGTCCCCGGCGGCGCCTGCACTGGCGCCCCCGTGTACCGAAAATACGGATTCTTCAGATCGAGTGTGTTGCTGGATGATATTAAGGTGCCTTCGATGTGCAGGTCGATAGTGACATCATACGACTGCCGTCGATTAGCTTCTAGCAGCACGCGCCCTGTCAGTGTTTGACCTTGCTTAATGAAGATCGGCATAGGAAGGAGACAGCGCACTTGATACCAATGCGTCAGTGGCGCCGTGGGCGATGTTGACAGCCAAACGTGCTGGCTGCTACCGCTAAACTCCACATCGAACCAAAACGCCAGTCCATGGCAGATTCCTGTCTGCAATATGTGGAACTCGAGCGGAATGTCTTAAACGAAAGTCACATTTTTATATGCAAATACAAACACAAATCAAAGATCAAATTGGCTTACCAATTAAATGCAAATCGTCCTCCTTATCGTTAAGAAAATCGCACACATGCCGCACCGACTTGGCCATGCAAATACGTATGTCAAAAGTGTCGACAATCGGCTGGCGAAAGTACTCCTTCATGCCCTCTTTGTGCAGTGTGGTCAAATCGACGCCATGGAAGGCCGACTGATACCAAAAGTTGGCCTTGTTGTACTGCTCCGAGTAGAGCGACTCGTCTGAGAACGGCGCAATATGCAGGTCGCCATGCGTAGGATACATTTTGCCTTGCGGCTTCAGCCATTTCCGTGCATGCAGATATGTTTCCAGCATGCGTTCATTGTACAGCATATAGCCCATGGGCTCCGATATGATGACATCCACCTTTTCGGGCAGCTCAATCTCTTCAATTTTTCCGGGTATTACTGAAATCTTGTGCTGCACATTATTCGACTCGACCAACTGCTGTGCATACTGTGCCATATTTGAGGCTTCAATTGCGTACACTTTGGCTGCGCCGGCCTGCACGGCAAAAAACGACAATATCCCTGAACCAGCGCCTACATCCAGCACTATTTTATCCTAAAGGAAATTAACAATGTTTAGTAAAATGTCACCAAGGCAGAAAAATCAGTTAGTTTATTGTTTTTGGTATAGTAGTATGTGTATTGTTGTTACCTGAAAGTCAATGGAGTTGCCAAGAATGGCGCGCTGATAGGTGCTCGTTCTGACATAATCCTGCATCATGTTCTGCTGCTGACTGAGGTAGCCATAGAACTGAAAATATTGGGATGCAGACGACTCTTCGGTTCGCTGGGAGAACACAGATTTGGGTCTTAGATGTTTCACATTTTCGACAACCTTGCGAAACAGTTGTTGATCTTTGTCGCTGCTAAATCGCAGCACCAGATTGTCCGATTCTAAAGAAACGGCATAGGAACGTCTGCCCAGCTGCGCTGCATCCGTATCCGCTGATATCATATACTCTTTTAGCACATGCCCCTGGTCGACGTCTGCAACAAAGTACAACAATGTATTACAAAATGCAATCAGAGAGTAAATTCTCCTCATTTCTTCCTTACCCAACATAATGCGCAAGAGTACACCTTGAGAATCATAGCTGCAGCTCAACGTACAGCTGCTTTTGTATATGTTGCTAAATTCAAGCTTCTGCTCATCGGCTATGGCGCTAATTACAACGCCAGTGAATTGGCAGTTGCTCAGCGGGCAGAGGGCAGCTGCAACACTGTTGACGCCGAATTTATTGTTCGGCTCGATGGCTAGGCGGCTGCTACTGCTACTGCTGCTAGTGGACATTTTGTGTCGGCTGTTAAGTGTGGGTAAAGGAGTAGGATGTTGTTGTTGTTAATCACAATGCTTTTCGATATAATTGACAAATTTGTTGTTGTAGTTGGCTGTGAGATGCACGCGGACGCAAAAACACATAGAATACGTATGTACAAACACACACGCGCACAAGCACACAAAGAGAGACAGACACAGACGCACGCGAGACTCTTGCGACGCGCAAAATTTTTTTTGCTTTTTGGCTGTCACTATAAATTTCCACAGCAAATTAGTTGAGAGTCAAGCTTCAGCAATACACGAATTCTGACACTTTTTGTGTTGTTCGCAACTATTTGTGGCGCGTTGTGTCGCGATGGTATTTGCAAAAATCGATCGATTTTTGTTGATTTTGTATTGATTTGACACAGAACGTGTGTATTTTTTGCGAACGTTGCTACAACCCTGCAGCTGTGTGATTAGCGTAGTCGAGTGAATGTCTGAGGCGTTGCCGGATATGTGGTGGCGCAAGTGGCAACGCTGTCGCAAATGAGTCGATAACTTTTAAAGATGAATGTTGTTTTGATAACTGCGTAAGTTGCGAACGTGACTTTTTTTTATGTGAAAATCAAAATGATATGCTAAATTCCATAAATAGAATGACTAGTAATTATTTATGAAAATTAAAATGATATGCTAATTTCTATAAATCGAATTATTATAATCGCTATTAATTCAGTCTTCTCTACAAAAAAGATGATGACTCAAGTGATATAACAGACAGCTTTTTGTTTTGAACGTAAGCTTTTAAACAGACACAACGGAGACATTATTAATGAGGCACCTCCTCTAGTCTAACTGGCATATCGCCGAGTTTGTTTTCCTTTTACAAGCAAACAATAAACAATTTAAAAATGATTTAACTAACAAAAAATGTTATTGCATTTGCAGCAAAAAAGCCCGGTGCTCCGGCGACCATGATTCCTCCAGTGAAAATGAGCATGAAGAGGAATTTTATTATACAGAAGACGACGACGATGACGAATTGGTCAAAACGCCTAGTCCAGCATCTCCACCAACGCTCAGCCACCGGGACATGGCACGTCCACCGCACGAGGATCCCGAATACCAAAGACAGATCGTTGGCAATTTCAAGTTAGTAGATTGAAATATCAATAAAAAAAAATATCGCATTATATTTTATACTCTTCCTTACTAATTGGAACAGACAAGGACGCGCTATGAATAATTATCACCACCTAACGACGCATCAGCAGCCACAGCTACATCACAGCAACAGCAGCAGCAACAATGGACACATCACCAGCACCCAACAGCAACAGCTGCAAAGCAATAACACCAGCTGCATACCAACATCGCCGCTGGCTCATCAACAATACACTTGGCCATCCACCGCAGCGATCACAGTGAGCTCTTCGTCGTCGTCGCCGTCGCCGTCGTCTCACCAGGTTCATCAAAACAGCAACAACAACAGCATCAACAACAGCATCAGCAACAGCAGCAGCAAACACGCACGCCAATCCTCGTCGCGACCGTCCCACTCGACAGCGCCATACCCATCGCCGACATACGTCCATCATCAGCATCATCATCATCACAACTACAGCAACAGCAGCAGTAGCATTGGCAGCAACAATAGCACCAGCAGCAGCAACTGCAGCAGCAGCAATAGCAGTCCGGTCATACACAGCAATAGCAGTGCCAACAATATGTTACAACAACTTTCGCAGCAAAATGTAACTGTAACGGCGCACCACTCACACAACAACAGCAGCGGTGTTGTCGCCCAAGCGCAACAGCATCAGCAACAACAACAACAACAACATCACCAATCACCACAACAACACCACCTGTCTAGCGTGACCATCACGCCAAACTACCATCCGCCGCAGCAGCAGCCACAGCAGCAGCAACATGTACGCGGTCAGCAACAGCAACAACAACAGACAACTGCCAGCAACAATATGGTTGCCAACTCTGGCCAGCACATGGCCGTGCCTCTGCAACATGTGGCCGTTCAGCAGGCAGTGAGTGCGGCCAGAAATACACCCAATTCACCCAATCGACGCACGCGCGGCGAAAACAAGAAATGCCGCAAGGTGTACGGCATGGAGAGGCGTGATCAATGGTGCACTCAGTGCAAGTGGAAGAAGGCTTGCAGCCGCTTTGGCGACTGAAAGCGACAGAAATCGTCGGCGGAGGCGGCAGCCCAGGCGTCGGCGACACAGCGGCAAGGCGACCTGTTCAAGGCGGCAGCGGGAACAGCAACAGCTGCTAAAATCTCAACACCAACAGCAACTGTGGTGCGATTGGCCGCTGAAGTGGCGGCAGGTAAACACCTGCCTGCTTCGCTCACAATCAAAGCCAATCGTCGCTATGGCGTCGTCCACCACATACAACCAAACACCAAGAACTGCAGCAACAGCAGCAGCATCAGCAACACTAGCAATATTAATAAATCTTTGCGCATTAAAAGCGTTGCCACATCAGTGATTGTATCGCCAATAGTTGCCGTAGTTAGTCGGCCGACGCCCACCTCATCGCCCACCGCCAGCAGCAGTAGCAATAATGAAGTAGCAGAGACATCCGCCGTTGAGCAACAGGAGCAGGTTGCTGCTGCCAAAGGGCTGCTGGCTTGGAGTCGAGCTGCCGCTGCAGGCCAGCAGCAGCAGCAGCCCATGTTGCTTCAAGTGTAAGTTGTTGCTGTTGTATTATTGGCTTTGCGTCCGCCGATGTTAATGTTAACGAAAAAATGAATGCAAATAAATGGTCTCTTCTTATTTACTCTGCATTAAAAACAGTGCAAACCTTAAACGTAACGGTATCTCCTTGTTGTTGTGCTGGTGTTGCCAACTGCCGTGCAAATGCTGCTAACATTTGCGCTGGGCGACATTTGCAATATACAATAATCATAATTATTATTATTATTATATATAACTATACATACATATATACATACATATTTATTTTAAAACCTGACTTTGTTAATTCTTATGTTATAAACAAAAACAAACAAACAAAACAACAGTGGCAAAGATTTTTCAGCTGCAATTGTTTGGCCAGCAATTTTTATATAAATGCAAAACAAAAGTTAAAAACAAAAACACAAGCATTATAAATATGTATACAAGATAACGCTAAACTTTAAATATTGAAGAAAAAAAAAAAAAAACAAAAACAAAAAAATCTTAAACAAATATACATCTGATTTTTTAGTTTGTAAGACTCTAGTAAATTTTTTTATAGTATTAAGTGCAATTTTTGTTCTTCTTGCTCTAAACTAAAAACAAAACAGAAAGCCACTGCATATAGAAAATACAATTCAAAATATTTTAATAACCACAAAAAGTACGCATATATAAATATTCAATACGTTACATCAACATATAATCCAAGCAACACACAAAATGAATTCAAGATCATACAAACGTACTCACGTACATACATATAAATAGTTAAATAATGTGTGTTTAATTCAAAAACAGTTAAGCCAATTATTATGTGTGTGTTACATAGCTAAGCGTTAAGTATTAACCAACCGCATGCATTAAACAAACAAAACAAAATAATACTGAAGAATATACGCGTACTCGTTTGTAAAAACATGAAAAAAAAAAACGAAACGAAAAAAATATTGGAGAGCATATTAAAAATGCTTTCTTAATTCGATCAATGACAAGCGGGTGTTAAAGGAAAGTGAGCTCATAACGAAAATGTTGGTAAAATACATAAATATATAGATTTTTTTGATAACACATAAACACTCTTACATATACCATCTATAGAACAATTATCCTTGAACCCATCCCAAAAACACAAAAGCTACCCATGCTACTGTAACATATACCATATAAACCAACTTAAATGTAAATCTAGTTAAATATAAAAAAAAAAACAACAACAACAACAAAACGAAATGCAATAGGTAAGCAAACAAAGAACAGTTAGGCAGATCAGCTGATACAATAAACAGAATAAAATTACAAAATTCAATTTGGAGCCAAGAAGAATGATTTTACTTTTGGATATGTTCAAATTTTATTTCGTTTTAAACTGTTTCAAATTCAAATTATTACAAAAAAAATTAATTAGTTTCTTTTTAAAGTACCTACGAGTAAAAATGTATATATATATAAAAGTTATACTTTAACTGATCGCGTTGTGCGACTATTGTGAATTGTTCAAATTACGGTAAAAAAAAAAAAAAAAAATGAAAAACAATGACGTCACAAAAGACCCAACGAGGTTTGTGATATGCAAAGAGAGCAACAGACGAGATAAACAGAAAGAAAGTTAGTAGGAGAAACATAGCGAGAGAAAGAGAGAGATAAAGAGTGGAAATCGAGAAAAGAAAATACACAAGGAATTCTTAACCAAATTGGAAGTACAAACTACAATCTAGAATTATATAAACTATAAAAAAAATACACACACAAATGATGTATGAATATTCATACATATATTTTTCGAATTAAGCGCAGTAGCCGGCAGGCTCAGTTGATGAGATATGATAAGATCGAGTGCAATCGAAGAAAACGCGATTAATTGAGCTTTAGAGCAGCAGCAGAAACCATTTTGAAGAAAACAAATAAAATGTTAAATAACATAAATAACAAAACAAGAAAATGATACAAAAAACAAAACAAAAAAATGATTAACACGCATGCGCGCACATTTCTTTGAAATTGTTTGCCGTGATTTGAATGAAATTCATAATGGTGGCCATTGTTTATTTTGGAATGCGACAAGTTTAACAGTTTCTTTAAGCTAGCAACATTTTTACAATTGTATTTCGTTTTTATTAAGTATAAGTTAACATATGACACGAACAAACACGTTTGTAATAAAACGTGTATTACAGAATTAAATACATATGGGACATACATATATACTGTATATATGTACATGCAAAAACAACAAGTAATCAAGAAGATGCAGCGAAAATTAAATAAAACTTGGACATGTTCAAAACAAAACTTTATAAAACAACTATTTCGTTATACCGTTAATTTTACATAATTTAATATTTTGAAAATCCTTGTACAACAACACCATCAAGCACTATTGAACACACACAGAAGCATAAACAAAACTCTAACACATACCCTCAATCAATTTCGTTGCGTTCTGGAAATTATTTAAATATAAGTGATATTTTAAAAAAATTATCCATTATTGTATAATTACTTATAATGCATACAAACAAACATAATACATATTATTTTATGTTTATGATTATTATTATTATTATTATTTAAAATGAACGCAAGAAATGCAACTTTATCAAAACGATCCTCAAAATGTTGTCCGGAATGCTGATCAAACATTAAAAAAAAAGAAATGGCACAATTGCTGTTTAGCAAAAACATGAATACATATATACATACATTAATATAAAAAAAGAGGAAGCAACCATTGTGCAAGTAGTAAGCAAGAGTAAGTATGTAACTAAACAAACAAATCGAGGGCTCGAAATCATTACTTTGTGATTTATAATGCCGATAAAAATAACCATCATAAATGCAATTTGTCTTTAAATAGTGAAAAAAAAAACTCTATGCTTACAGCAAATGACCACAAATCACAAGAACAACAATAAACAAACATACATGAAAACACCCGTTTTATTTAATAATAAACAATTGTTATTTATAATTAAAAAAAAAAAAAAAAACCTACAACAAACCACTTTGTTTTTATTTGATTTTTAATTTTCGATCTTGATTTCAGTTACATTTTAATATGATTTTACTCGTCTTTGTCTTACGGTTTCCAAACTCCAAAAAGTACATTGAATTAAGATCTCGATTAAAAGCATTTCTCTAATTGACATGGTTTTCATTGACCAACAAGCAATGAAATCTATGTTTCTTAATGAACAAATTAGGGCCAATTGATCTCAAATGATCCAAATATATATTCAGTTGTCACTTCTTTATGTAATTAGTATGATTAATTTTCGTTGTGTTTTTTTTTAAATTATATTTTTATGTCAAAACATGCATAAGAGAAATTCCAACGTAAGCCAGTTGATTAATGTAAATGTAGTCGGCCATATTTGCCAACATGTATTTGTATGTACCATTAAGCAAATGTGTTAGCTATCAAAAGCCGCATAAATATTTAAATCGATACTAATGATGTTTCCTCTGATATTTAGGGTATTGTCGTTATTGATGTGTTGACGTTACAATTAACTAGTTAAGCAAGCAGTCATGTCGAGAATTTGGTCAGTAAGGCTTAAGCAGAAAGAGTAAAGTCGACAATTCCAGTCGTTCGGTATGGTCGATAGTCATACAAGAATAAACAATTCAAAATCTCATCTGGCAGCTGATAGACGGATATATTCCGGCTCAGCATTTGCTAGAAAAGCGCGGTATGTTGCATCCACTAAACGATAACTAAGTACGTACATACATGAAAGCAAGTACATACTTACATAAATATTTAAAATACCAGTAAATTAGTACGTATGTACATATATATAATGTAATCATATAATACAATCTATATACATTACAGTAGAGCACAAACATACATACTTATGTATGACGTTGTGAAGCCAACGACTTCATTATTGTTATTTAGCGACAGCGACTTGTATTGAATTGAATTGAATTGGTGTTGTTATTTTTAGGTATTAGTGGCATATTAATAATACTTTCAATGAATCTCTGGCCTGGACGTGCATATGTATGTATGTACATGTGCGTTCATACATATGTTCGTGTGTGTGCGGGTGGATGAAATTTTCTAATCGAAAAAAGCGAAATTAGTTAGAAAAAGCAAAAAAAAATTGCATTCAATATAAGGCTGATTTATTTGACTTGTTCGTTTTTTTACTCGTATATAAAGATATTATAGTGAGACATGCGGAACCACCTTCACACACCACACACAACACACACACACACACGCTCAGGAGCGTGTCATATCAACAATTGATAAACCAGGTCCAGAAGAACCAAAAACAAAAAACCGAAAATACAAATAAATAAATATGATATACATACATATAAAGATAAAAACTAATATTCCATATAAAATTAAGTCACAGTTTTACAAAATGCTCTCACTTTGCATTCTATTGATTAGTGTAGTGTATCAAGCAATAGACTTGCGCAATATAAGTATATATTTGGCTGCATTCACTATCGATCATTATGCCATACCATACCCTAAATGAGTAGATGAAATAAGGGCATGGAAAGGTGTAATAAGCAGTGGCGTCAAGGCGGGGGAACTACTGCTCAACACTGCCAACAATAGCACATATGTAGTACATCCTCACATGCCCATCATATGTACTTAAGAATCAGGCATGAGTTCCATCTACTATTTGTTCAACTTTTCAAAGACACAATAAACTCATACTTATACTGAAGAAGCAATAAGCTGTTTATACAATCACATCTATGTACGTTACGTTTTTGTGTGTAAATGTACATATACCAATATATATGTACGTACATCACATCAAAGTGCTACCCATACGCACGCATTCTAATAAACTGACTGAAACTTCAAACCAAAATAATTGCGATCTAAAATTTAAAAGCAAAACCAAATTAATAATAGTTTTTAAAGCCACATCATTTTACAAGGGCTCTTAGAAAGGCGACGCCGTTTAAAATTAAGTGAAACATAAAATAATGTAATACTAATTTCAATAATAGTTTTTAAATAAGTTTTTCTACCCAAGAGTTGTTGTAACTTTTTTACGATTTAAATTTAACGCTAATTGGCAATTGCATTTTTTGTAACAACTGTAACAATACAAACGCGCGTTCAGTTTGAAAAATCATGACTTTTGATTTGTATGTGCTATGTAAGTGCTTTGGCATAATACATTTTTTTGGATTTACACTTAAGTGTACATACCTATAAAATTTAATTGCACTAAATTAGGTTGCGTGAATTGGCATAACATTGAAATGAAAAGAAAAAAAAAAAAAAAAAGAAACTAAAAACAAAAACCACAAGATGTCTTCAGAATTGGCTAAAAAAAATAACCTTACTTTCAAAAGACTTTTCGCTTGGGCCGTGATTTGGCAAAAATATCGCCCAGCAAAAAAATATGATAAAATATAATAAATTTTAAAATTTAATTACGTATACACAATATAATTTGCACATTAAAATCTATTGTACTGAGCGTGCGTCAAAAATTATATATAAAAAATATACAATGATAATTTAATTGAGTTTATTACTAAGTGAATCAAGTCAAGATGTGTTACTTACACGTTTTTACAATTTAGACGTACGAAACACTTCACTTTGTTATCACTGGGCTTCTTAAGAGCTGACTTTAAAGCGCTCCTGAAGAGCTTACCTACAATCACATGCTCTGACACTTACTCTATGTACTATGTATAACAATGCATCATTCCACGACAATGTCTTCGACTTGCAAGCCCATCAAACTCATTCATTTATTCATACATACATAAGCTAAATATACTCATACACTTGTAGTAGCCATTATAATATATATCTCGAGTAGCTTGTAACCTATATTATAATGATATATACTATAATCATAATTGTTGTTGTGTCTTTATTCCCAATGTCTTTAACCAAAAAAAAAAGAAGTGCAGCATTATTTTGTTATGTTTATGGTTCATCAAATTGTTTGTTTTGTTTCGAACATTTTGTTATAATCTCTGCTGTTAGGCAGAAACGGTTTAAATATTTATATACAAATTTCAATCTATGCATTATGTTAATGAAATAATTCTGAAATAATTCAAACTAGTTGAACTGGTTGTCAGATTGCAATTGTCAAAACTAAAAATAAAAACACATGAAATTTAAAATGAACACCACACTACAAGGTACAAATGAGACACACAGTGTGACGAACAGCCCACTTAAGATAGCCTGGGGTCTGACCCAGAAGCGTGGGAGGAGCAGGTGAAAATTCAGACAAACACACAAACACACACACACACAAAAACACGCACACAGTAAGAAAGAAAAATAATTGCAAAACCTACTTATAAAGTTGAATATAGTAGCATTAATAAGTTGTCATTTCAAGAGGTAAGTAAAAATTACATAAAATTGATGAAAAATATTAAGAATAAAAATGTCAAACAGATTAACCAGTAACTTAAATGTCGTGTAAATTCATGTTAGAAGTACATAAAATAACTGGTAAATATTACTACATACATACTAATACTAACAACATAAACATACCAATTAAAAAAATATGCAGTAAATATATACATACATATTTAATAACGATAAGATCCATGTACTACTACATAAATAAATACATACAAAATTATGAAAAGAGACAAACAAGCTTGGAAAACAAATAAACTCGAGCTACTTTCAAACCGTTTACAGAATGAAACTAATTATGCAATCTTAATATTGATATCAATGTACTAGTGATTGAATGTGACATGCTTGAAAATATATACATAAATCGATACCGATAGCTGCAGATATATACAAATAAATAATATTTACATACACACAAGTGGAACCAAACAGAATTCAAATATTTGTGAGCCCAACAACATGCATTAAAACATACTAACATGCACTTGCAAACTTTTAAACAAACAAAAACCAAAAAGTAAAAATGTTTAATAACATTAAATAAAACGTTTTACGTGAGAATCGTGTACCTACAACGCAAGGAAACAAAACAAAGTGAACAGAGAAGTAAAAATAAAAAGTTATACATATACATTCTATATTTTTTGCAAAGCAAACTTGTAAAAAATACACAAAATATTACAAATATAAATGGAAACTAAGAAACTAGCCAGCAAACTGTATAAATCCAGACATTTTAAAGGAACAGACTATAACAAGTTTTTTAATTGAGAATAGTAAATCTAAAAGGCGAAACTCTCAAAGTTTTCATGGCGAACTCAAACTAAAAAAAAAATATGCATGTATGAGTAAATCTTTTATATGTCAATATATACATATATTTTGCGTCTTTATATACAGCAGACAACATATTTATATATTTACACAAATCCACATATACATGCAAGATACTTTTACCTGCCTATATATACACATATATATTACAGGAAATACAACTCAATGCATTTTTACAAATTGCTTCACTGATAAACTTCGGTTTGCTTCTTTGCTTCATAGAACTCTGATTTGAATTAAGTTTAAAAAACATTCATAGTTGTTTGTATTAGACATTGCAGATTGAGATACATTATTCATACATACATTAAGCTGTATGGATTAATATTTATATGTATAAATGTATCAATTCATAACCACACGAACGGTAAACATAAGAGAGAACACTCACTTTCACTTCAATCCATGTGCATCTATTAAATCCTCATAACTGTCATGACATTATCAAGAAATGCATACTATCAACATATTTTAAGCAGAGGAAATAGAGATACACAAAAATATATATATATTCAATTTCTTCGAAATCATTTAATTGTTAAATGTATATGTTAATTTTAAACAAGAAACCAAATCAATGTGAAGAATTTGGAAAGCTAATTAAAGTGAAAAAAAAATCAATAAAAAATCTAGTACATTAATAAGCAAACCAAACGAAATGAAAATTCTATAATATAATAATAAAAAGATGACAATGAGGATAAATCAGTTTCGTTAATCTCAGCAAATGCGATTTTGAATACTCCGGGACCTAAGAAAGCGCCAATTGTGCGAATACTGGAAAACAAAAATTTTAACGCCCGTCGAAGTGCCATATGCGGTGCCGGCTCTGTTTCTGTGGGTCGTATCACCAGGCAACGCTTTTCGTCCATTTTCTGTGCTGCAAACTCCTGAAATGGGTCAACAGGGTATAATGGTTTTGTGCAAATGTAAGTAGCACACATATGAACGCATCTCGAAACCCGTTAAGTAAATTTATTCTTGATCCGCATCAACAGCCGAGCGACTATAAGAACTAAAGATTTGAGATTTATGTTCTTCTATACCCTGCGCAGTACTAGTATGTTTCAAACTAACAATAACTCTCACCGTTTTCGATTTACCCAACTAATATAAGCTACTGATAAAATAAGGCAATTCTAATACCAATTGAAATGGCTTGCGACTGCCTGAGAGGAACGCTCTTCTTACCAATAGCAAGCTCTTTAGATAAAATACTATTTGGTATTGCTCAAAATATATATTATCTATAGCTATCTATATTATCTATCTAGCCCCGGGGCTAATTAAATACACAGCTAACGCTGCCTCCATAACGCATGGAACGGTTCTCAATGCTGATGGTGATGAATGAGCGGCGGAGAGACGGAACGCTATTGCTCGCAATCAACACGCCATAAGCGCACACACCTATTGCCGATTCTGCTGCTGGTATTGTTGTTAATGCTGCTGCCGATGTTGATTTCGTGGCCAGCAAAACTTTTGGAGCAAATTCCAGGTCATCAGTTGTACGTTGGAAATGAAAGCGTGCAGTTTTCATTTTAATACAAAAAAAAAAGATAAGTATTCTCTAGCCAATGACGGAATAAGTCGAAAGTAAAGGGGAAATTTGTCGGATTTGTTTGCAAATTTTTTTGCGTGTGTTTGTAGGTGTTGTTAAGTTTTAATAATTAAGATATCATAAGAAGTTTGAATGTGTGTGCGGCTGCCACAACACAGATTCAAAAAAGGGTAGTGATAAAGTGGAGCTGTGTCAGCGTTAATTCAACGTCGTCGCTATAATGGATACACTGTGAAAACTGTACACGACAGTCCTTGCTATAGATTTTGTGCTTTTATCCTGTTTTAACTAGCGTTATTCGTTAAAGTACTAGTGTGCATTGGCGTGGTCTTAAATTGTCTCTTTTACACGACAGTTGTTTATCTTACATTGTACTTAATAATTGAGCAAACATGTCCATTTCTGGTTTCTATCAATTTTTTTGCGTGTGTTTGTCAAATGCTCGAAAATTACTTATCTCGAAATTTGTAATTTGAGCTCGGACAAGAGTACTGTCGCGACGAAGATTTTGCAAATACATATTAATATAATGTGCTGTGCATAAACAAAAGATAAAAGTAACGAGCATTGTTGCAATGAATATCATTACAAAGTGAACACATAAATCCACATCATAAACGTAAACTACATCATGGAAAACACAACACTGGTGGTTGTCAATAGCAGCGAGCCAGAGCTGAATCTAACCATAAACTGCAGCAACGGAAGCAACTGCAATGCTGATGCTGAGGAGGAAGCAATTCGGCAGACAGTGCGCTGGCTGGTGCCATTTTTTTTTGGAATAATTGCCGTCTCGGGCTTTTTCGGCAACCTGTTGGTCATACTCGTTGTGCTACTTAACAAGAACATGCACTCGACTACAAATTTGCTGATTGTCAACTTGGCCGCAGCCGATCTGCTGTTTGTAATTTTTTGTGTACCTTTCACAGCCGTTGACTATGTGGTGGAACATTGGCCTTTCGGAGCGATTTGGTGCCGCAGTGTGCAGTATTTGATTGTGGTCACAGCCTATGCTTCAATCTACACGCTCGTCCTTATGTCCATCGATCGCTTTTTAGCCGTTGTACATCCAATTCGCTCGCGTATGCTTCGCACCGAGCACATTACAAAGATAGCAATATTTACGCTTTGGACTGTAGTGCTGACCGTGTCGATGCCGGTCACCTTTACGCATGATCTGGTGGTAAGTGTTATAAGAATAGCTTTATGGCTAGAAGCCTGCTGTGCACGAATGTGCTGTGAGTAACAGAGGCCATTCAAATTTATTGTTGTACATCACCGTCACCTCGTTAAATTAAGTTAAATTTATCGAGCCGCTGCTCAACGTCAGCAGATCTGGCTTTAGCTATAGCTGCAAACAATTTTATTTGTTTTGTTTTCATTCGTTTTTATTTAAGTTTATTCTTTGCTGCGTGCTCATGTTTATGTTAGGAAATTTCAAAATGCGGGCGCCTGTTTTTTTTTTTATAATTTGCCATTTACGTTCTTAAATTTTAATAATAGAGCTGGCATAGATCACTAGACCGACTGGGGTCATATGGCAAATACCAATCCGGGCAGTCATTTCTAAGCTTTATCAATTTTCCTCATGCCTTATTTCACTTCGTATTTGATATTAGGTGCGATGCGCATTTTACGCTTACCTCATAATTAATGCATTTACCGAGTGTTCATTTTTGTATGATCAATGCGCTGGGTGTAAAGTTAATTGTTTAATAAGCGCCCCAAATTTTGTTTTGCAAAACAACAAATGTTTTGGAAAAAATTTTCTGCTTGTTTTCGTTTAGAGAAAGGATGACATTTGTAAAATCAAGTTATTTGTTATATACATTCTTCAGAAAATAAATCTGTGTTTGATCATCATATTTGGACCACAAATAAACTAATCAGTGCTAAGGACTGTTTTCGGGCTGTTATTAAAAATTAGTTTTTAAGTGAACAACAAATTCAAACACAAATTTTTTATTTCCTTTAAAAAGCCAGTAGGCTTTGCAAGTTTATGTAGTATTCGGCATGATTTCTTTTAATAGTGTTTTTATACTAATATACTGAAGGTAAAGAGCCGTCAACTTCTGCTTTTTGTGTCAGTAAGATCGTTTGTCTAAATCAGCCTATTAGACAAACATAATATGCAGTTCGATTTTCTGCATTCAAAACTGTGTTTTACGTCTGCTTTTAATCGAGTAGTCACCTTATATTGAACGTATCTTATCGCTTTTGCTGACATTATCAATGAAATCTATCGGTTGCTTAGCAATCATTATTGATGTTGCTCCTAATGTTGTGTTGTTATTCTAGCTTGATGTTCTATGAATAAACATTGCAAGCCATTTTTTTTGAGACCTTTTGTTATTCGCTTATTGTTTATGTTTGTTTTTTTATTTGCTCTAAGGATTAAGTTGGCAAAATGGAACCCAAATTTAATATTTATGTGGTTGTGTGCAAGTAATCGGCACACACACACACACACACACATAAACGCATACAACAGCAATTACAAACGTGCAATAGAATGGCATGATAAAGTGATATTTGATAAAGATTTTAATTAATTGTTGACTATTAATTACATTCACATAACAAAGTATTATCTCATGTCCACAAAAAGATATACCAATCATAATAACAATTACACATGCTATGTATGTATATAAATATCATGGCGTAGCGAACGTACATAGTGTAATTGCCTGAAATTGAAGCATACGCCTATTAAAATATATACTAACTCAAACTATAGAAATTTCATGGCATTGGTTGACAGCTGTTAATGCTTAGCCCACAGCCACTTGAGTTGGGTTAGGTATTCTTCACAGACTCATGACATACTTAAAGAAAATACTTTGAGCTAAAAAATCACGTTAAAAAGAATTATAGCCGTTTTATTCGCCTGAACAAAAAAAAAAAACATTAGAGCCATATTCAAATACAACTATTTAAATAATTAATAAATCCACATATATGTATATGTACAATTTTAAAAATTTTCTTCACCGCCAAAAAAATAAACAATTTTGGTATTTTCCTTTTGTTCACAGTTTTATTTGGGTTTCAAGAAAAAAAAAAATAGCTATTATTATAAAAAATAATGTATATGCATTTCTGTACAGAATTTAATAGTATTTTATATGTTAACAACATGCTGCGACTGAGTTTGTAAACAAAATTGTAAACAAAAAGGCCGGTAAATATTTCAACGATATGCGAGCCAGTTTATGACCCAACAGAATTGACTGTAGAGACGTGTCAGACCCAGTTTCTGTTTAAGGGGTCTGCAGATATTCCTACGCTATTAAGTTTATTTATGTTAGAGCCTTAAACTGTCAGCCGCAATGTCATATGCCCAACTGATGTAGATTTTTTTATTGGTTTGCTTTGGATAGGTGGACTACAATAACACTACCAACAACATCTACGCCAAGTGTCGCTTCATTGACAACGATTTACTCGATTGGCTTACCTTCCAGGTGAGCTTCTTTATTAGCTCATATTTGCTTCCACTGATGGTCATCAGCGGCTTGTACGTGCGCATGATTATGCGCCTCTGGCATCAGGGAAGTGGCGTACGCATGTCCAAAGAGTCGCAACGTGGGCGCAAACGAGTGACTCGCCTCGTAGTTGTAGTAGTTATCGCCTTCGCCTCACTTTGGTTGCCTGTGCAGGTGAGTAAACAATCGAAGTGCGTGGTTCAACCGGTAATCCTTTATCATTTACAGCTTATTTTACTGCTTAAGGCGCTGAATATATATGAAGCAGACAGCATGTTTAGTGTCATTCTGCAAATTGTGGCGCACACTATGGCCTACACAAGTTCCTGCATTAATCCGCTCCTCTACGCCTTTCTCTCTGATAATTTCCGAAAAGCCTTCTATAAGGTAAGTGCAAACCCATTTAAAAGAATTATAAGTAGACATATTCTTTATCAGCATCAACAACCATGACATAATAACAATCATCTCTGAAAGTTTAATCAAAAGCGCTTAAGAAGGAACATATCATATATTTATATTTACTGTTCTGTATGCTCTTAAATCTTGGGTTCAATTAAAACTATTAACTGTCAACTCAGATCGTTCAGAAAATGCTTGTGTGTTATCTTCAGGAATTTAATGTTGGTCTAACGATGTTTAAATTATATACGCTAGCACCAGACAGAAAAAAAAATAGACAAACACATTAAATAATATTAGAAAAATGAGCGCAATGTCTAAACAACTAAACAAAATCAGTAGGCAAGCCTTAATGATTTAGGTGTGAAAAACACGTAAAAGCTGCGTCTGACGCTCACTACAATTGCGCTATAAATAGCATAATTTTAAAATTCAAATTTCACAACCAGCACATTCCCAGAGCAATTTCAATCGAATGAAAGAAAGTATGGAGGAATCAGCAATGGTTTTGGTTTATTTTTAGCAATTATTTTGCAGCCAAGATACATGGCTCATATGGCGTTTGCCATATGCGTATGTTCTTATTTGTTGCTGAGTTTATCTGTAGGCCTTTCAACACCTCAAACGGCATAGCGTCATATCTCCGCGCGACATATCTCCGCCCAGTACATTTTGCTGGCGGAGATATGTCGTTTTTTCTGGCGGAGCTATGTCGTTTTCTAAACGTCATATCTCCGCGCGGAGCTATGTCGCTATTAAAACGACATATTTCCGCCGAACTAAGAACGCCATAGCTCGGCGCGGTAATATGACGTTTTCAAACGACATAGCTTCGCGCGGAGATATGTCGCTGTGAAACGACATATCCCCCACCATATTTCCGCGCGGAGATAAGTCGTTCTTAGTTCGGCGGAGATATGTCGCTTTAAAACGACATAGCTCCGCGCGGAGGTCAAATCAAAAATTTTGTAGCATTCAGCAAATCTGTGATTCAAACAAAGCGAAGCTACAAAATTTGACATCAGCTACAGACTGTCGCCTGGTACTTGCTACAAAAAGCACAACAAATCTGTATTCAGTACCACGAACGCTGAATGCTAAAAAATTTTTGATTTGTAGCATTCAGCTACAGATTCTGTTCGCCTGGTACTTTGGCTAGGCGAACTTTGTACCAGGCGAACAGAATCTGTAGCTGAATGCTACAAAAATTTTTGATTTGTAGCATTCAGCTACAGATTCTGTTCGCCTGGTACTTTGGCTAGGCGAACTTTGTACCAGGCGAACAGAATCTGTAGCTGAATGCTACAAAAATTTTTGATTTGTAGCATTCAGCTACAGATTCTGTTCGCCTGGTACTTTGGCTAGGCGAACTTTGTACCAGGCGAACAGAATCTGTAGCTGAATGCTACAAAAATTTTTGATTTGTAGCATTCAGCTACAGATTCTGTTCGCCTGGTACTTTGGCTAGGCGAACTTTGTACCAGGCGAACAGAATCTGTAGCTGAATGCTACAAAAATTTTGATTTGTAGCATTCAGCTACAGATTCTGTTCGCCTGGTACTTTGGCTAGGCGAACTTTGTACCAGGCGAACAGAATCTGTAGCTGAATGCTACAAAATTTTGATTTGTAGCATTCAGCTACAGATTCTGTTCGCCTGGTACTTTGGCTAGAATTTCTACAGGTTTTAGACGAGCTAAGTAAGTATTTTGTAAACAATATGAGCAAGCATACGTTGATAAAACCCCTCTTTTTTTAAAAGTCAATTTTAAATAAGCCCATCTAAATTAACTTATTTGCCAAATGGCAAGTGTATTTTAATTTAATTTTAATATTTATATAAATTTTCCTGTTCCACTTACTTTGAATACCAACATACTGGCAGCACTGATATGCAAATGTACATACATACACATATGTACCTCGGTATAATAAGTATATGGCAAATATGTTTTCGTTTCTCTCTTCCTCAATAGTAACGGTACATATGTATGTTCTGGGTATTTGGTCTTCTTGACGGTCAAATAAATGCTTTACTTACAAGAATAGACTATACATATCTCCGCGCGGAGATAAGTCGTTCTTAGTTCGGCGGAAAAGCCGCGCGGAGATAAGTCGTTTTAAAACGACATACCTCCGCGCGGAGCTATGTCGTTTGAAAACGTCATATTTCCGCGCGGAGATATGTCGCTGTGAAACGACAAATCTCCGCGCGGAGCTATGTCGTTTGAAAACGTCATATTTCCGAGCGGAGCTATGTCGTTCTTAGTTCGGCGGAGATATGTCGCGCGGAGATATGACGCTATGCCACCTCAAACCAGTTAAAAAATTGAACATTGGATCAAATCTACTCATTCAAATGCAAAACCACAAGCCAGCTGAAACAGGGGGCTGGGTTTGGTTTGATACGGGAATTGCTAAAGCATCGGATGGACGTTCCGTTGGAGCTGCCGTGCATCCAAACACATCATTAATCAACCATTTTGCGCTTGCCTCGTATTTTCCCTCGTATATTATTATATTTTTAGGATTAAGTTTGCCCAAGATTAAATTTATTTCATCTTTCTTCTCACTCTAGGTCATTAAATGCACGAATCGCTACCACAATTACACATCTGACTTGCCGCCACCGCGGAAGACTTCATGCGGCCGCACCTCCACCACTGGGCTATAAGAGCAAATTCGATGGCAAGCTCAAATATATAATTATAATATATAGATAATCTTTTTTAAGTATTTTAAAACGTTGATGTTTGTTGTGTTAGTTTATAAAATTTATATATAACTTGTTTTATTGATTATGAACGCTTCACCTTATCGTCAAAATATAAATAAACATTAAAACAGAAATAATATTAAAGTATCTCATGTTTTGCTACTTAATTGCACAAAGTCTATACTAGAAATTGGGCTGCATCAATCAGATTGAAGCAAAAGTCTTTGATTGCCGATTCCACATTTTGAGACAACAACAAGAACTGCGGCAATAGCTAATTATGCCACACGCATCGCGCACTTCGCAGTCAAAACCAAAAGCTAACTAATGATGGCCGGATGACTTTCCACCAGACGGCTGTCAGAGAGTATAGCGGGGAAAGCAAATGAGGAGAATTAACTGTTGTTTCTTATTTCCCCAGTTGTCCGCTTCAATTTTGCAAAATGTTAACACTCATAACATTCCAGCTCAGTTTTGTTGACAAGTCTTGTTTGTAACTTATATGGTTTCCATGAACAGCATGAGTGTGTTTTGAGATAGCATACATTTATGCTGGTCTGCAAAATATAGCAGCTGAAACAAAATGGACTAAAACATCTGCACTGCTGACCTAGTCATTACAGTAAAAGTGGAAGCGAGGTAGAAAATAGCAAAGAGAATGTTGTGCTACATAAGCCATTTAAGAGCATCTGTTCTTTGAGAGCTCAACTCCGAATAGTGGTGAGTTTCCTGTGCTGAAGTTAACAGCGTCAAAGAGAGAACAATAGCTGCGGGACGCTAGAATTGAAACAGGACTTACTGAAAAATAAAAACATCGTTGGCAAATGGGAACAGACACACAGGCGCAGGTCATGGAGTCTGGCATACCTGTTTCAGTGTCTAGGGCGAGTAGCTCGTAGTTCAGTAAATTTTTGTATTGGCAACGGACCAAAAGCGGCAATCTGTGCTCGTGACCGTTTTGCCTTAATCAAAGACTAATAGCTAGAATGTTGCGGCCCATACTTGCACTCATATCCCGTTTACTGATTTAAAGCCAAAATATTCCACACCCATCCAAACTCAGATACAGAATGTAGGCTCTCCTTCTCCATCATAAGCAGAACAAGTTCAAATTGTAAAAAATTTTTTCCTTTGCTGATATATTAATGTAATTTCTAACAATTAAATTTTGAAAACGTGAAATATATTAGGTTGTCAGTTTCAATTGGGTTTGATTTAAAATAGAGCACATAAATCTGTTTTAAAATGACAATTAAACTATCAACAAAATAATATTATCATCAAAACTCATAACAAAGTCGCTTTTGGGTGTCAGCTTAACACATAAAAATTTAAATATTAATAGAAAGCATTCAGAAATGCATATAAATCGATACATTGATAAACTTGTAACCACTAAGCGAAAACGAGATTCTATTATGTTAGAAAAGTAAACCTTTGATGTTTGTCAAGCTTAATGTAAAACACATGTGTTGATTGTTTTTGTATAATATATTTTAACAAGTATTTTTGTAGCCATTCGACAATAAAGTTCATATAGGATTATAATTTTGGATGACAGATAAGATTTAGTTATGGATATGGAATTTATGAGTAAACTAAGTACGCATCTTGATGCCTTCTTGAGCCACCCGCTTAGTTTGACCATCGTCAAACAGGCCATGGAAAAATAAAGGTAAAGTTTTGTGTTAAAACTAAATTGGGGCTATATTTCAAAATATAAGTTATACATAGTGTAAACCATAAATAAGTTTTGAATTCATAACTAAAGAAGTTTTGGTGAGGACATCCACTTAAACTTTGTTAGCGCAAGCAACAGACGAACATCAGTGCAATTAGTTATTCGCGCTTGCGCCTATCGCAAAGAAAAGTTTCGGTTGCAATATTTCATCGGGCTGTATATAGATTGGGTCTGTTTGTCACTAAGATAGGCGCTGCAACATTGTGGCATAGACTTCATTCCGCTCGCAGTTCCTGAAAGCCTCGCAAAAGCGCAGCTTCTGGTCGACACTCAATTTGGCATAAAAGTCTTGTGCAGCTGTCACGAACAACGCAATTTCGTTTTGACCCAATTTTCGCTGATCTATTGCAGCCACAGTCGAGACGTCTCCGCAGGATGATGCCGCACTTATGCTCAAGACCAATGGAAAAAGTTTAATCAAATGCAGATTAATGGAAGCCGATATAAAGATGACACTAAGACCCCAGACACCTTGCTGCTCCGGTTGGGCCAAAAACGTTGGCAGCGTGCAGATCAGCCAGTCTTGCAGCATTTGTAGGAACGACGAGTCAATAGCTGAGCGAAACACCTGCGGAAGAAAAACCCGTAAAGAAACAAAAAATAATTGAGTAAAAGTTGCACTTTATGTTGTGTCAGCCAGTTGTAAATAATTAAGCACACATAAATTCTGTCTCTTATTATACACTTGAAAATGGGTATTATTTTCTTATATATGTAAATATTGTTCCGCGAAGAAGCAAACAAAACCACATAAAATATAAATATTTTCGATCAGCTCAGTTGAGTGAGTAAAGTCATGTCCGTTATTCCGTCAGTGCTTTTGCAAACTGGTCTCTCAGTTTTTTAGCCATCGAGCTGAAACTTTGGTCATGCAAATTATGATGCAGATCTTCCTCAAAATTCATTAGCTATCAAACTCAACAAATTTGGTGACTCTAGTTCATAAACTGTGACAAATGTACTGTTTTGAAAGCTGGGGGCTGGGAGCGATGGGTTTTTAGGAATTGTTACCATTTTAGTGACTCAAGCTGTAAAATTGCATTAATGTGTGTTTTATCGATTTGTACATAGAGATGAAAGTTGGCGAAATCGACCTACCATATATGGATACTGTGTCTGACGCAGACATGATATTTGCAAAGTTTTAAGTCTCTAGATTCAAGGGTGTTCGAAAAACTCGCGTTCAAACAGACAAACAAAAGAATTGATCGGAACCACCATGGATGCGTCGCACTAACCCACATATTTGCATACGTTGTTGGCCGATTAGAATAAACACAGCTAAGTGTTTTTGCTACTTCTCACCTGATACACAATTGTGGCAATAACATCACCATGCGGCTGATTTATCGCCAGAAACTCCTTTATGACCTTCGTCAATATTTCATTTGGTGGCACTAAATCCCGTATAATTTGGCACAGCACTTGTCCATAAATCCAGGCGGCATCTCGGCTTGATGATTTAATACAATGCAATAGGACATCGACTTTATCGCTTTGCAGTGCAATTATTTCTGGATCATCCTGCACAATTCCATTCGACAGCTCAGTGCTCTCCAGCTGCGCGGCGGAACCTTCAATGCAAGAGTTTAAATAAAGACATGTGTTTATTTGAAACTATAATAGTGTTTGAGACGCTTAAAATGTTAAAATCAAGAAACTGAATCAGCCATCGCTCCAGACGAGTTAACTCGTCCAAGCAAAACGTTTTCGTGTTGGGTAAGACGAGTTAACTCGTCCAAGCAAATATTATTATTTATATTTTTTATTTTTATTCGATTTTAAAAGCCAGGCGGCATGGGTGGACGTGGCATTGAAATATATGTGTTTGATATAGCGAAATGCAAAATTTAGAAACTCTGACTGAATGGATGTAGATGTAAATGGTTTTATTGATTTTATCAATTTCCAAGCACTAAAATCTTGATACTTTATAGGGCCGGACCATAGACAAAGTTGTTAACAAAGATTCAAGTTTCTAGCATTAAGGGTGTCGAAAAAATTTACGTTCATACAAACGGATAAGCATACCAAATAGAATGTCGCATATAATATCTTCATAGCTTAAAGCTACATCGGTTTTAGAGATACATATTTCTTTCTTTCTTGTGCCAAATGCATTTCTATTTTTGGCATTGCAGAGCTTTAATACACAGAACTAACAAACGAGCAAAAATCGCTCCTCATTATTGCGAACTTTCGGTTATCTGCACTTTGTCCTGACTGGCTGCGAAAGCCTAAATATCACCCATGCAGCTACCTAACCGAAATAAAATGTATTTGACAGCTACCTCTCACATGCACGCAGCTTTATTCATTTATTTATATATATTGCTACTGAATGGTTTCTTCTTTTTTTTGTTAATATTTTTTCTTCGCTTTATTACTTACCCACATAAATGCAGGACAAAAGCAATTTTAATGCTGAAATTGAAAATTTCTCATTTTCCATTTTCAGCAGTTCAAGCGCAAGTTTTTCAATCTTATGTCGCAATTCCGGCGTGACCATGGATCCACCTCTTGTATCTTTAGCAATTACAGAACCAGTTACGTAAGCCCCGACTTTAGCAGCAGCATGTGCAGCACCACTTCCGGTGGGTTCAGTTGTAGGCACTTCACTCGTACAGACACTGTTCACCACAATGCGCTCGAGACCCTGGCCCGGCAAGTATGTGTAATAAAATGGAGACAAAAAATAAAAATTAACAGACAGTGAATACGTTACATATATTTGCGCGTGTGAAATGCAATCACTTTTGAACTTTCATCGTTGCATTTTTAAAATGAATTTTCTACGCTAATTGAATGTGCAAAATGTTACTGTTACTGACCGCAGTTGTCGTTGCGCATTATTGTGTTGATTTTCTCTAACCCACTTCTTATAATTCTTGCATTAGTTTAATATTTGTCGTAGTCTGCTGTACACCATTAAAGCTTTAGTATTATAAACAGAAGGAAAAAATATATTGGAACAATTAAGTTCCGTTCAAAGTTTCAAAAGTGTTTTAAAAATGAATTTTTACTTGGCATTCAATACACTCCCGAATATTATATTTCCGAAAGTGTGTGCAGTGAGAAAAATTACGTTTCAAACAAAGTTGATCTTGACATTATTTATTTATTATAAGCCCCCTTTTAAAGCAGTTTAATCTAAAAAGTAATGTATACATTTTTAATGACTGAAAAAAACCGGCATAGAAAATGTTAGGCTTCGTTTGAAAAGTTATACTTACATGCAGCACGCACAGGAAGAGCTCCTCGTTGTGGGTAGTCTTTAAAATATTACTGGCCGCAATAATTGCGTTTGATAGCAAATAACATTGCGGTACAAGTTTCGAGGTCCACTCAATCAGGCTAAAATTGAGCGTCCAGACCAGTTTGAAATGCGCGTCACTAAATTGTAGCGGACTAAAAATTAAGTGAAGTGTTAGTAGTACAAGTCTTTTACTGCCACAGGAAAACAATGCAATGCGCTTAGAAATACCAATTAAAACTTGAGATTTACGCAATAAGCACAAAGGGCCTCAAAACCTAACTGCTAAAAGTACACATTTCATGTGTGTGTGTGTGTGTGTGTATACCTCTCATGAATGATGCCATGTCGATTGATATAGCCAACAATTAAGTCACGCAACAAGGCAAGCTCGTCGCTCAGCTTGCCTATTGCCGTATTAGTCCTGCTGCAGCATTCTAACAGGCAGAGCAGGCCCTGAAGTGCCGCAATGTGTATAAAACAGTGCGAGCTCTTTAAATAAACGTTTTCAATCAGCGCCGCCAAGTGTTGCAACTCGCCGAGGCTGGGTATTAACAGTGCCTGCGTGCGGCAAAGCAAGTAGATTATGTGCTGCAATTAAAAAACAATTGGAAAGTGGACGAATGTTTATCGAAATATGTTTTTATTGCAAGTTTGAAATCATAATCATAATCCTAAACGCATTTTAATTTTGGTGCTAACCTGATGTGATATGGTATCGTCCATGGGAATTTGGTCCTGAAGCCGTAGCGTGCGCTCCTTAATCCACTTGATTTGATCACGACATTCGCAGATTTCACAGAACTTAACAAGATTTGGCAGCACCAACATGTGATTTTGCTGCAGACACAATTCAATTTTAAATTACCACGATTTAATACTTCTATGTATTAAAAAATTTTTATTGGGTGACCTAGGCCAGCATAACAAATTTGTTTTCCCTTTGTGGTGCATAGTGTCCAACAGACTTACCTCGATCATTTGCTGCATGACGTCATAGACAAGCTTTGTGCTGCTGCGAAAGTCGATGCCAGACAACTGAGCAAAATATCTATAGTTCCGCCACGCAGTGTCACTCATTCTGCCAGACTCCTGGCTGAGCCTGCTGAGCTCACTGCCAGCGCCAAGCGGTTCATCCAATCCCGATTCCTTCTCGTCATAGGGAAGCGCGTTTGCGTATGCTTCCATTTGCACCCAGATCAAATCAAGATCACATTGATTGGCCGCAAAGTTGCATGTGCCAATCACGTTGTCCTTCCTCGGGTGCCGCTCAAGATTGGCCAGATAGAAAACGTTACATGAATCGACAAGCAGTTGCACATTGTGAAGCTTTTTTAAGCTATTAGTGAATTAATGTTATTGTTTATGATCATGTTAGATATTTTGTAAAAAAAATATATATATGCTGTGGTCAACCACATTAGACGGTCGCTCTTTATAAAAGCATTTTGCTGTTTACGCCAAAAAAAACCCTTTTGTACCCAACAATTTGCTGAATATTTATTTGAGTTTTCATATTTTTTAGTATGCACAGTTTTCTGTTGTTTTTGTTTACACTCACCTAACGCTGTTGCAATTGATGTTCTGCCAGCGAGTCGAATGATAAAATTGACACTTGCTTCTATGGCCGACAGTTGGAAAAGTTTTGTTCGTCGTTAGCAGCTCCATGATGGCCTGCAAGCAGACCTCCTTAATCTGAAATTGCTCCTGCTGATCAACCATATGCTCATCGTAAAATTTATTGATCAACAGCAGAAATGTCATAAAGTACTCCTCAAACTGCTGACGTGTTGTATAACCGAAGATGGAAAGCCTGTATAAAACATTAAGAATATGTTTATGTGTGCGTCTGCTACTATTAATCAATACACTAATAAGACCCAGGTTGTCAACAAAAACCTGCCAATATGTAAATTAATTTTAGTTTTAAAAAGCCATTGATTTATTTTGCTACGCTTCAAGTGATCCAGAATCTGATTGATGTAGTGTGCATGTTTTCAAACGTATATACCAATATGGTATTTATGTTGTGTGGAACCCCGAGCCAGCAGTATTAAAGGTGCTGTTTGGCAAAAGTCATAAAATATGTTTTGCTGGAGCTTTGCGACTTGGGCGCAATTAGCAACTATGTGAAAAACCATCAAGCTTTATCGTCGCCGTCTCTGGTCTCTGGTTGGTAGAGCTCCTACTGTCTGCTGCCTGTTATACGCACACATGCATTTTTCACTCTCTTTGCTGCCCATAATTTGTTTATATCGCTACGTCGCTGTTGTAATGTTTTTTACTTCATGTCATCCAACACGCAGTGCTACTCTATACTCGCACTATGCCGCCTGCCTTTGTCTGTCACAATGTCATCCTCATATCTGTCGTCGTCGTCACAGTTTCATCTAATATAGCTGTTGATGTTATGCTTTACCAACCCTTAGGGGAAGTTTGTCGTTGCTGCAAGCTTGGCTCTTGTTAGGGCGGCTGCCGTTGTCTGTGTGTGTCGCGCTGTTGCTGTTGATGCCGCTGATGTGGTTTTGATGTAAGCGCTTTTGCCATGCTATGAAAAATTGGTTGCACGACTGCTGTTTTAAAGTCAAATGTAAAATGTATGCAACCAAAAGCTGGTCATAGAGAGATCCAAACATATACACACACACAGTCATACTATTAAACGCCAAATTCTTGACAATTCAAACGCTGACAGCGTTATGATGCCGGCTGGTACCAGCAAAAGCAGCAGCTACAGAATAAGCTTTAGCAGCGATGTGGAAACTGTGAGCCGACAAGGACGAGGCAAACAAGCATTTCTCAGGCGAGGACACAACAACCCCACACCGGACGGCAGACAGAAGCACTGTGATGGCAACGACAACTTACAAGCAAGCACTAACACACAATCACACAAACACACAGGCGAAATGCATCTAATACGAGGTACTGTTGTTTTCAGCAGCGGTTTAGCAAATGTTGTTCTTATCCATAACAGACATTGTCGTCAATGCTACATGATGCTGCTATACAGTGTTCGTCAGAGCTCTGTCACAGCATTGTCAGCAACAATTGCCGTTGTTCTTGTATTCAATATTTTCAAAGATACTGAAGTGTGGTAAAGGTGCTGAGCTGGTCACCGGATCGACCTTTTAGCCATAAAATAAATTTAAGACTCAGTCGGCTCCGCTCATACAACTCGACCCACTTCATTTAATCCAGAGGGAATTTTTTTTATTTAATTCACTTTTACAACAAAAACAAAGTTAATTTCCATAAAAATGTGCTAAAATAACTTTGTAGTTGTGTATGTATAATTTTCTACAAATTCATACTTATATATTCTCAGAAATCGTTAAAAGTTTTAGCTTTATGTACTCACCGCTTAACAAACTGACGCATAACATCAACATCACTCAGACTATCCACCGGTATGGTTGGCAGCTTGCCATCGCCGTTGGCAATGGTTGGCTGTTGCTGGACTAGCTCATAGGGCGTCACTGCGTAGGCATATAATTGATGTGTGCGCAGCAGCGAGGTGCCAATTGATTCAATAATAGACTACAGAAGTGGGGGCGGCAAAGTAGACAAATTGTTGTACAAGTAACTGGTCGATAATGATGTGTAATGTATAAGTATCGTACCAAGGGCACTTGAATTGGCGTCAACTCATGACCAGCAAACTGCAAGCCGCATTCTTCGTTAGATGGCATCAGCTTGCCGTTAAGTAAGCGATCTGTATCAATTTTCGTTTCAATCAGTTTGGCAAGAAAAATAGCCTGTGGTGCCGGCTCTGCGCTGTGCAGACGATGTCGCTGATAGAAAACTGTATCCCGCAGCATGTGACAAGCAGCAAGCACCGGTACTTCGAGCAACTCTACACGTAAGGCATCTGTACTAGAGTTTAGCGCCCACCAAATGCGTGGCTGCTGCAGCAATTCATCCAAACAGCCTAGCAACACAACTAGCCCATCTTGGCTAGTTCCATGGTCGGAAGAAAATCCAGCTTGTAACAGTTTTACTGCAGACCTGGCTAAACAGCGCATATATAATAGCAGCATGGGCAACTGATCCAGACGCAAAAAATTATCAGCCACAAACTTCTCAATGTGCTTCGCATCGACGTAAATAAGCGCTGTTTGCTCAAGACGTCGTATGGACAGCAGAAATGTGGTTAGCGCCCGCGCGACATCTAACTGCTCAGCATCGCCGATCACGTCTATTTGCTGAGTTTGAGACAAGCGTGACATAAGCGATGCAGTTGCTACACGCGCAAGCGGTGGCAACTGCATATAGTTAATATGGGGTGCATGTTGAATGCACTTGTTTCTAAAGGCAGCTATCATTGATGTGATCGAGCATTCAAGTGCATGGCGCAGAAGTCGCGCCTCTTGCACAGAGCCCAAGCTGCGCAACAGACGCTGCAGCTTGGCCTCCGACTGAATCGCGAAAAGCAGCTGCACAAGCCGCTGTTGCTGCTGCGGTGCATCCGCATGCTGTGTGGCAAATTTTATTACCTGTTGTGTGTGGCGTAGACAAGCAAAAAACATAAAACATAAAAATATCGAAACATTTCCGCAAAAGTATCCAATGCCACTTATTTTTTTTCTTTTCAATTTAAATTTTAACGCAATAGCTGGTTGAATATTTAATAAGTAATCCTTACAGCTTAAACTTACTTTTTACATAACTCTCCTAACTTAAAATGTCGACACACGACACTTTCGCGGAAATGATAAGAATTAGAAATCGCAATTTTTAGCAAGCAGACCCACTTACCTGCGCAAACAGCCAGCTTTCGTCAATAAAGAGCGGCGGCGCAGCTGCGCTATTGCTATGCGGGCACTCAAGGTCCTTTAGCCTGCAATACAATTTAAATAAAAGCTTGAAGGCAAAGCAACATGAACTCTACAATAAAAGATTTTCTAGTGATAAAACTTTTGTATCCCAACTAAAGAAAATATAACTCAAGAAGTTCGATTGCCCTTACAAGATTATTTAATACACTGGACTAGCATACTACAAAACATCTAACATAATTGAAAATTTAAAAACAAAAAATAGGGTTTTGTTGTTAAGACATTTCGATCGAACTCTTATGTTGGGCAAGATGCTTAAAGAAAATAGGAACTTGCTCACATTGTAAGCAACTAATAAAAAGAATCTGACTTTATGAGAATGATGCAAGTTTTAGGTGCAATGATTTTAATATTTGCATTGGTTCAAAGCATTCAGCGCACAACTGAGTACGTTACTTACAACATGGTGCGCAATTCATCCTGGTCGTCATCGCCTGCCAGTTCGCCCTGCAGCAGTCTCTCGTAAATATTGCTCCTGGTGGCCAGACCACTATGTGCGGCTAGTCGTCTTGCCAGGCGCTCAATGGGTAGCTGCAATGGACGCTGCCCGTTATATAGCTGATGGAGTCGACTGAGCAGTTGTAGCGACTGCAAAGTGCATGTCGTATTGTTGCCTGCTTCCCCAGTTGAGTGGTGCTCTTGAGTCTCACAGATGCGGTAGAGCAAACGCAGTACTAGGCGTATCGAATGCTGAAAATAAAATACAACAACAAAGCCTCCACATTGAAACAGGTCGCTTCATTGTACTGCTAAATAACGGTTTTAACTTACTTTGTTCAAGTAAGGCACGTTGTGGAGCAGCGCTGACTGAAGTAATGAGCTGTACTCGGCACGCACTTGGCAGAGCTCGCAAAGGAATTTCAAGTGGTCAGTTATTAGGAAATTCAGATATTTGCTGGCGCACAGGCGGCGCACTTGTTGCGGAGTCCAATCCACTGCCTGCAATTCGACCATTATGGTTGCATTCAAAAACACTGGTTGCACTGCTCTGCTTCTCTTTGCCTTTGGGCTAAGCCATTAGCTTACAAGTGCCGCATATTTGAGTGGCAATCAATTAAAATTATGCACAAATTTAAGTGGAACTTCAAGTCAGTCAAATAACCAACATAACTGGCGAACAGATACAGATGTCGAACTAATGTGTGAACTAACACCTCAATTTTCAGTTTTCCCCGATATCCCCATACTTACCGCACTTCCGTGGCATACTTCGCGGAGCATTGCACGCTGCAAGCTTAATTTAAGCGGTAGTTCCGACGTCTTTGCCAGCAATAATGTTGGTTCCACCAAACGCATGGATATCAGTAGCTGCAGGCAAGCCAGTAGCATAGGCTCCAGGGTATCGCTGCCGGCGCCGCCCCCAGCTTCGGCGCTTATCAACAGCAAATTGTAATATTTACAGAGAAATTCGGATTCGGCCAAAACCAAACGAAAAACGGATTGCAACGCATCCTTGTGCCTCGAGCGACAGCAAACATTGTGGAGTGCGTTAGCAAAGCAGGCGGCCAGTTGACAGTAGGCGTAACTCGGCGGGTATGAGCCCAAGTTGCAGCCAACACCTAGTGCGAGCAGCGCATCCAGACAGCTAAGCAATTTTTCGGTTAGAACTTTGGCAAAGTAGTTAATTTCGCTTATGGTGGACGGCGTGGCGTCTTTTGAGGTGGCGGCGGCGGTGGCTCTGGCGGCAGCGGCTGCCGAAGATGTTGAAGGCGCTTCATCGAGTAATTGCATGTTTGCTGTTGTTATTTTTGTTGGAGTGCCTGCTGGCAGCCGCCGCTCGGCCTTTGGATTATTTTTTAAGTAAAGTTTAATGTGATTTAAGAGATAAACTTCTTCTGTCTTAAAGATTACATTTGTTAGCGTAATTATTGCCAGTGATAAATCGCCAAAGTTGCTTATGTCCTGCAAGAAATAAAGAAATAATAAAAATCGATGAGTGTTAGTTTTGATGATGACTAATGCTTTTGAGCTGCTTTTGAATTGCGGCTCCAAAGTGGCCAGCGACAACATCAACATTGTCTATACCCATACACAAATACACAATGCATAATGTGGTTGATAGTAAAAGGGTTTGGGTAGAAAGTAGGTGAGCGTAGGGATAAAACTCGCATATTCTGTATGAACAGAAGAATCGAATTTGACTTGCGATAAACTAAATAGCTTGACCGTTTTACAATAAACTAAATTTGACTTTTTCAAATTTCATTAACATTTCCCCGTCATTAGTTTTCAAGGCTTCTAAACTACAATGTGTAGACTCCATGTGTAAAGGAAGTCTAAAATATTAATCTTTATACAGATAAAGATTGTTTCAAGTTATCGATAACTCTTTTCTTATTCGATTTATATTTTATCGATAAGTATCAAATTCAATTTTCTGTCGGAACACACCGCATATTCAAATTGACTTAAGCTCGCAGCAGCATGCGCTGGATAAAACCTGCATTCTTGTACTTTTTTTCTACACACTAATAAAATTTAATCGACTATAATTGGGAAGGTTTTGGACTGTGTTGTTTAATCAAGATCAAAATAGAACTCGCTTCTTAACTTTCAAAGTAGCGTTAACCATTACACATATCCTAATCCTTTGTTTTGCTGCATATGCTGCTGTATTGCAATTGAGTGTCTTGTTGCTTCGCCTGCAACTCTGTTATGGCCGGTGCGTGGTTTTTCCGACAGCTCACAAAGTTTACAGTCTATGTGTGTGTAGCTTAAATGTGCATTAATAGTTAATAAATTAAAAAGATGTGGCCATTGAGAGAGAGAGACAGAACATAGAGTTGAATCCCCCCCTCGCCATTGTTTTCTGGCTGCTGCAAGTTGCAATCGACGGCGACGACGACGAAAATGCATTTTGGGTCGTTTTTCTTCCAACAATTTTTTTTGTCATCTTTTTTTCCAACACATTTTGAAACATGCCTGGCTGCAATGCATTGGTGTGTGTTGACAAAAGGGAAAACGAAACGAAAACACAGAGAGCGCATATAGTGGTGCAACAACAATAACAGCAACAACAACAAAATCAGCAGCAGCCGTTGTCTTGTGGGGATAAGTCGACGAGGAATGCGCATTTTTGCAATGATAATCAGCAACAAATACTATTTTTATCTTTTGCCCAGCGTGCGCGAGCTAGTGTATGTGTGTGTGTATATACAAGTGAGAGTGAGCCTTTTTGTGAGAGCGAGAGAGAGATGCAGTTTGCTCTAAGCTCTTTTTGGGGGCTTGGGATTGTTGGGATTTTGATGGCCAATTTCTTATACATTTTACAAGCGCACGCAACTGCCTCCCACACACACACCCTTTTTTAGTGACGTTTTGAGCAATAGAGAAAGGTAACTATGTATAAATAGATCTTTACATTTGCCACTAACATAAAACTTAACAGAGCGGCCAATCTCTCTGCAACGAACGTGTCTAATTCTCGTAATAGCGCATCATCGAAAATTTTGGCCGCAGTTAAACAATTAAAAGTTCCAATAGCGTCACATTCAACGAGCCGTTTAACAACTCATTAAAAATCTCAAAAATTGCAAGTAAATTGTCTATGCTTGTTTGTACTTGTTTCGGTTTATTTTTAATTAGTTATTGGATATTGTACATACATACATACAAAAATACATTGTGGAATGTAAAAATTTCCCAAATTGGAGCAACAATGCGAATGGGCATTGGTGGCAATGGAGTGCGGTGGTGGGTGGGGTATTTTTATCTCTCTCTGTTGACATTTTTATTTTGCGTGTATTTGTTTATTATCCCAAGCACCTTCAGTCTCGCTTATCTCATAAGTACTTTCATATATGTATGTCTGTGTGTGTTGGTGTTTGTGTGTATACATTCCAAGTCACTAAATTGAGCATTCCACAGCTTGACTTTATAGTAAATGCGTATTGTCAACAAACAAAAAACGAGGCGCAAAAGTAAACTTTTGTCAACAAAATAATTAAACTCTTTTTATGGCAGTGCAAAATATGAACATTGTCTATGTCTATATTTTTATTGAGTGTGGTGCCGATCTTACTTTTCTTTTCACTAAAGGATATGTGTTAGTTGAGTTGTTTTTCTTTTGCAACGTTTTAGTAATTTTTCGCATCGTCTGTTTTGTGTTTATTTTCAGCAAGTTTGCGAAATCGATTGTCATATTATTAATTAAAATTTTGTCAAAATTTCAGCAAAAAAATGACAAATATAAAATAAAAAAATATTTTTTTGTATTCAAATATTCTAATTCATTCATCGAGTTTGGCTACCAAAATATTAAAATCAAGTATTATTGCCGATCAAAAAAATGATTAAAACGCTGTTGTTGAAATTCAATATAAATCGATAGAAAATGGATAAAAGACTAAAAGTGTTGCATTAAGTTGGAAATTTACAAAATGAGTTTTTAAATAAAACAAAAACGTAAGAGATGTCTACGAAATGACCACACTATAAGGAGAATATTTAAATTTTTTGTTGTTATGGATATGTACATATGTATCGGAAACTGGAATATTTTTACCCATTTCATGGGCTTAGGGTATTTATGTCACTCAACAAATTCTATTTACAAAAAGTCTTTTGCATACATACTTTTTTCTTACTATATATAGATATTATAGATAGAAGTACCTAATGTTCAATAAATGTTCTTTTTTCAAATACAACTTTAAAAATCACTCAGAAAATATTGTCATATTTGCTCAAAATTATTTTAAAATCCCGTTATGTCAAAAGAGCATTGTAAAAGTACTGCGTTATACGAGAGAGATCTGTTTCTCGATGCATTTAAGATGAAATAAGCAAGTCCTAGCACTTATCGTATAACTAAGTGTCTTGTTGGGGAGTTGTTATTTAATCAAAACTGTAATTTTTCATAGTTCCGACTTACTTGCTCAATAAAGAGCTGCAGCAATTGAAGAAATTCTTTACTGTCAGCGAGAACATAGTTTCCATTGTTGCGAAACAAGCTATCCAGCAGCCGCAGATCACTTAACGTGTGCATTCGCAGTTTCCCAGTGCCGAGAGCACGACAAACCAGGCCATAAACGACATTCGCATCCTGTGCGTTGAGGTATGGGGGCGCATCTAGTTGCTGCAAGCTGCGCTCGTAGAGAAGCATCAGCGCCAACAACTGTTGAACGGTGCGTGTATCAACAAATTTTTCCAGCATACCTAGAACAACTTCCTTTTGTGTCTCTAGTTCGCGACGTTGCGCCAGCAGCGCGTTGTTTGTATCCTGCGTTGGCACCTCAGTCAGCTGACTTTGGCAGCTTCCATGCCTGTTTATCGCAACTACGTCGATTGCCTCAGCAATTGGACTGTTCATAAAGAACAGCTCATAGCTAAGGGTCTTAAGCGCCAGCAGCGCCACATCGCGCACAGCACCATTAGCCAACAAATTGTTTGTAATGCTAATAATCTTTGGTATTGTAATAAGCTGGCGATCGCTCTTTTGCGTCAACTGGATTAGAAACTTAATCATTACTGGCACTATGATGGGAGCATTTCTGTAAAAAAAAAACAGATTCTGTACACATAGTATGTTTAAACGAAAAATAGCTGCCCACGCATTTTTTAGCGTTCGTAAGACTTTGATTAGTAAAGACTGGAAATTCAATGTGAATATATGTACTCAACCATGTTGGTTTTTAATATTCTCTTACCTGTCGATGCCACTTTCGATAAGGTCCAAATTGCTTAGTATTTGCTCAAAGATAACGCTTTTGGAGTCCAGTATACTGTATGTTACGTTTAAATCAAGTAGGTGTGATAATAGCTTCAATATGGGCGCCTGTATAAACGCATTTGACTTCATAAAGAGCTGCAGATGATGCGGTGTGATTCGGAAGTTATCAGTACAAATGGTAAGCAAATGTTTTCCATAAATAAAATTTAAATGCGAAACATCAGCTTTGGGTCTGCGCATTTTTAATAAATATAATCCACAACTAGTGAATAAACCAGCTACTCACCGTCAAACAGTAGATGACCAGCGGCTCGAACAGTTTTATAAGCCGGACGCAGTCACATGCCGGCGGTGCGTCCGCCTGCATGCCCATCACAAAGAGCGCTCCCAGAGTGGGTGGATCTGAAACAAGGTGCTGCATTGTTGTTTTCGGTGTCATAGCTGATCTTTCGGGAGTAAGAGGCAACAATGAAGAGACGCCTACAGCGCGCTTTGCTACAAAATACGGGCGCACAAAAGTAGAAAAGTAGCCTGGGGGTTGTTTATGCACTTGACCAGCGAAATTGTTTGCAAATAAATATTTCAACAGTTGCCGCAGACAGGCAACGCACTCGCCAGGAGCATAATTTATGAGTTTAGTCAAATACTGTAGTACTTCTTCAATAAATTTAAGCGCTGGCATACTGGACGTTGCAAGCTCTGCAGTCGTCGGAGGTTCGGTGGCTTCCAGGCACAGGCTCAGCGCGTTCAGGCAGCTCTTCAACAGGCAAATAAATAAGCCGCCAGCATCGTGATTTATCGTAATCTGTAAGCAGAACCAAACATTTTAAGAAGCTTTGGTACGGCTCATGTGGCAGTCAGGTTAAAATGCCAAGAAGCCAAGAGTCGGAAAAGAAGCTAGCATATTTTAGCTTAGTGCATTTTTACAACTCATTGTGTGTGGCGTTGTCCAAAAGTGTTGCATATAAAACGGCATTGCGTAGTACGTGCACTGCATTGCTGCTGCCACTGAAAACTAGAGAATTGGCAAATCTCAGTCCACGTGCCTCGAAAACTTTAACCATTTGACAGCGCTAGCCGTGACTTAATGGCGGTTTGTTTCGACTTCACTGCCGTCTTAACCTACGGCTTCGACTTACCTTGTAGCTGTCATTAGCACCTCTTAAAATGTTGTAAAGTTTCATATAAACGGAATCGCTGGCAAAGTAACCCATCGCCTGTAGCGTCGCTAGCTCCCTGCCACTGCTGTTTAGCGTGAAGAGATCACTCTTGCCCACCTTGGAAGTCTTCATGGAAGTGCTCGGCAGCACAGGTTTCTGATTGCACACAAGATGGTAGTAAATGTTAAGCATTTTGACGCAGTGACGCAAAAAAAAATCCGACTGGGCCGTGGGCAGAACATCGCTCGATCTTAACATGCCACCTTCGGTGAACGTAATAAAAGAGAATATGGAGTGTGGTTAGTATTTGCAGCATATTAATGACAAATTAAGAACGTGTGCCACATCTTTTGCATCAAAGTAAAATTCAAAACTAATATTGAATAAGGCTTTTTTCTATTAAAAAAAAGAAACCCTCACTGATATTGAATTCAGTTGTCAAATACTTCAATCTATTTGCCATCATTTCCTTTTTACTTGGCAACTTGCCATTAGAAACTAGAATGAGTGTTTCGATGCTTGCAGAACGGCGCCTCAAAGTAGGCAATAAAAAGCGGCTTCAAAGCATCATCAATACTAGAATTGATGCGGAATGCGCGTCAAAGCAACAGCCACACACACACACACACACACGGTACACAGTACAGTAAAAGCGGAAAACGCTGCCATGATTTATATTCATTTGTTTTATGTGTTTGGGTGTATTCAGGCATTCAACATTTCAATTTACGTGTCAACATTGCAACGCCAGCAAATACTAATTATATTTTATTTTACAGCGGAAAGAAAATAGCAGTACAAAAAATTTTAACGATTATTTTTTACCACATTTTAATTAAGTTATACTTGCATTAATATTTGTATGGTATTAAGTGTTAGAAGAGTTATTAAAAACAAAAACCCTAAGGGTGCAAGCTGAGCGACAATGTAGTGCCATTTCAGTTAAAACTAAACTAAACTAAAACTAAACTTAACCTTCCTGTGCCTGATACACACATTTGCACAAAACTCTAAATCGTTTTCCCAATCTTCTGCAATATATCCATATATGGCGCTAATAAGCATTTAATTTATTTAAACTAGTAATAAATAAGTTCATGTTTTCAGCCAAGCTTACATCACTTTTACATAATTTCGTATAAGAATTAAAACCGTTATTATCGATTGTAAAAATCATAAAAAAATTTTAATGAAATGAAACTAATTTTTATTGGTTAAGATTTTAAGTCAAAAGTCCTGGGGCTAATTAAATTTGCATGCATTGAAAATTTATAACAAAGAAATTGCGGAAAGCTGTAAGACATTTGCTTAGTATTTTTCAGGTAATGTGAATACAGTCTTTCAAATATCGAAATATCGAATCTTGTCCCCTCGGGGACAAGAAAAAACTTCGGTTAAATATAGTTGTTAGAAAACTTGTATTTCTTATGATTTTGTGGCCGAGTTTTGAGCTCAACATGCGCGCACACTGATTGGTTATCATTTTGAACTGATCGACAGTTGGAGATGCCGACGAAAAATCAATTGTTTTCGCTGGGTTGTTTACCAGGACTATGATCTATGATTTAATCCAGATACATATAGTAAGTTAGTATTATAAACAAGTACCAATTAAAATGATTTTAAATTTAATGTATTAATGGTTAGTAAATAACAATCAATAATATAATTTATAAATCCGCCGACCTATCGATGTTTTAGGTTTCAACATAGATTTTAATCGATAGGGACCTCCATCGATAGACTTAGCTTACAAAGGTGCTCACCTGCCATTAATTTTGCTATTACATCAATTAAATCATTCTGACAATTTAAATCTCCAGCTGTTGCAGAATTGTAATAGGCGTAGCTCATGCAAATTTCAATGAAATTAAATTCCATCCAGGCCTCTTGATAGTCAACAAAATTAAAGTACTTCAGTAGCAGACGCAGCGCGTAAATTATACCAAACTGTCGAATGATAGAGAGCAAAAATGTTGTGGTTGTTATAGTTACTCACTTTAATGAAAACTTAAGGTAAATAAATATTTACCTGACTATTTTTATTACTGAGCGTCATCAATTTATTTGTCATTCGATACAAAACTTTCGCCAAAACTTTTTCCTCTTGCGCTATTTGACGTTGAAATCCAAAAGCAAAAACATGCCCGTCAGCGATACCGACTCCGTAACTGCCTTCAAAGTAGGCCGACGCCTCGGCGGCTGCACCTTCTACAACAGTTTCAGTGGTTCCATACGGCTCGTGACCGTGCTCTCCACCCTCCAATGCTGTCATTGGCAGTGCATTCGCTGAGCTAGCCCTGAATAAATTACGCAACGTCACGGACATGCTGCCAAATATGCGATAGTCGAAAAAATCGCAAAGCAAATTGAAATTAGTTTGTTGAGTTTCAATATTCATGTTGCCTTCATCAAATTGTGTCTTTGCTGCTTCTGCAAGTGCTGCTGGGTCCGGTTCGTCCTTTTGGCGCGCTGTTTGCATTATAAAGCGGCACAGACAGGAGGCAGCATGCTCCCGTACACGTGCATCATCGTCGCCAAGCAGTTGTAGAAGGTCGTCCATCAGCAGAGTCTGGAGGTGTCGACAAGCGGTTATAAATTAGTGCATGTTGTTATTCAAAATTCAGCACCAAGTTCTTTGAACTATCGCAATTGGAATCAAATTTACAACATTGAGCTTCGCATAAATCTCCAGTTCTGGTGTAATGTATAAATTTGTCTATTTTAATTTTTTGAAAAAATTATTGGCAAGGCATTCAATGAGTTTGGATGTAATGAAGATATGCAAGGACACTATTTGAGATCAAAGGGTTCATACTGACTGACAGACGGACGAACGCAGGGACAGACGATTAACAAAAATATTAATTTGTTATAAAAAACATATCTGAAAATGCTTGAAAATAATAAATTACCGAATGCGTGTCTTGAAAATATAATTGTGCCATGCATGCTGTTATTATTTATATATATTCTCTGCGAAAAACGTTAAGCCCAAAGCAAACTGTCAGTTGATCGAATCGTATTATCTGCAGTTGAAGCACGAATATCCGCACTTCAGCGCACAAATGCTTAATAAGACGATGTTGGCCGGGCTGTCAATCGCTTTTAAAAGCAATTGGTAAGAGAGCAGAACAGAAAAAAAATGTTTGCACAGCAAAAAAAGTTACGATGTTTTCCCTGCACAACATTGCTTGACGTTTTGTAAAAAAGGCAATTCACTAGCTTACCTCATAAGTGTAGACAATGTCCTTGTCATAAGCGGTCGCAGCCAAGTTGCACCCTTCCCGACGCTGATCCCTTGGCTCCTGCACGTAATCGATGTCCTCGTTGTTGTAATTGTTATTGTGTTCAAAGACACAATCGAAATTTGCGTAGTAGGAACGCAGAAGAACGTAATTTAAATTGGAAATGACTTCGGCATATTTATTTTGGACCAACCAATATTTATTGTGACGACACAGTCGAAGTTTGCTCAAGAGCAATTTTGGTGAAATGGCAAATACACAGCACGGACCAGGCTGATTATATTGGATTTTGTTGTTGATGCTTTGGTGTTGCTGCTGCTGCTGCAAGCGATTTGATTGCAATTGAAAATCATTCAAAAGAGCAGCAAGCAGCTCATCATTATCAGTGGCTGGCGACCTGGCACATATCGTGACCTCGTCTGTCGTTGAATTGTCATCGTTAGAGTGCCATTGTTGCTGCTCCTGATTCTGCTGCTGACTGCTTAAGGCATTATCCAGATTCTTTGCAAAAGTTTGCTGGCGAAATGTTTGGGTCTGCTCCGGGCTTCTTTGTTGTCCACTTGGCTGCTGCAGCTGCTGTCGCTTCTGATGAGCATGATAATGACATGGCGGCGATGTCAAATATTTGGACACCACATGCGGAAATATCTTATCGAATGCATTCAACGCTTGTATGACCACTGTGTGTATCTCGTCCTCAAAGCCCTGTAAATGTGCAAAGGCAGTAAAACTTTTCGGCTAAATTTCTTTATACATGGTCTCAAGACCATACTGAGAGCAGAGCAGCTTAGCTTTGCGATACTAAGCGAATTTGTGTTGTATTGTTTGCACAAGCAAAAAGTTTTACACAAGTAGGTACACACACACCTACATCTGTACATTTTTAACGAATCCTAACAAGCTCTTCCTTGGCCCAGCCAAAGGGCTATTGTTATCACAGTTGCTTTGCTTCAGAGAAGACTATTTCACTCTTAATATTGCACAATATTCTACACATCTATGTGAATGGTACGAGCAATATATTCTCTGTAGCTGGCAAGTGCCATTGAGACGAATTTAAAGGCATTATATGGAACTTGCATCTAATGTGATTTTCAGTTGGCACGTTCGCGCTGCGCCGCTTGCAACTCCTTGCATAACAACATTGCATAATCAAATTGTGCTTTTGGGCGGACCAAGTGCAATTTAAATTTTGGTCAGCCCTTAAATTATTGAATTCAATAAGAGCCCCCAATTCCAAAGCCCTGCCACATTACAAAACACATTTATGTATGTACTTAGATATATGTATATGTATGTATGTCTGCTTAACAATTCTCAAAAGAGAAATCAATGTGCAAGTTATGCGCAAATTCCCCATTTGTCTACAACTGTGTGTGTTGGATGGGTTTGAAGTAGGATCTAGCAACGGATGCGCGTGTTTAATTTTTTTTTTTATATGAGAAACAACCCGACACAAAATGCCGCTGACTTAGCTACAACGGCAAAGCTCAGGGCTGGGAAAATATTGCAGTAGCCATTGATATGGACACGTGTGTGTGAACAAGTGTGTTTGCTTGTGTGTGCTTGCATGTGATTAAATATGTTAGTTTGTTAGTTTTACATAGAAAAAAGGCATATATGAAAAGGTGCTGGCACATATTTGTAGAATGCGACTGCGAAAAACATAGCGCAAACAACGCGGCGTTTGCCTTATGCATAAGGGTGCATTCGGAGAGGTTGAATGTGTGAAACGGTAATGATACGTGTGTATATAAAAAGATATATGCATGCGGAGTATCGTTTGCCACATTGAGTAGTGGCAGATAAATAACCTCGAGTTATTAAACGACGGCTGCGTGGCGCCTCCGAATAAGGCGCACTATTGTTGCCAGAAAATGCTGAAAGGGACGCTTACCTTTAGTAAAATGGCCAGCAAATGTGACAGGCTGAGTACTGGATTCTGTTGCATACAAGGACTGGCGTGGCTTGCCTGCACAAAGTTCCCCACAATTTGCTGAACGCCACCGCGCAACATAGGATCAGAGTGTGAGTAGAAACGCAGAACATCAGATAGCGTTTGACCACTAGCAGAATTTGTTTGCTGGAGAATGGGTATGGTAGCACAACTCGTGCGACTGCGCATCGATTTGGTGCGTTTGGGCGGTAACGGCGGCAGCGTCAGCGGTGGCGTATCCTCCGATGCAATCGTGACGCGATATGAGCTGCCAATAATCTCTGATCTGGAGAGATCCGAATCGACTGTGCTGGGCTGCTGTAAATTTGAATTGCGCTTGGCCTCCAATTGCCGCTGTAGTAGCGCTGCATCGGCACTGCGACTTAGTGGTGGAGAATGCTGCAGATAGGCGGGATAAGTGTTGGGTCCAAAGTGATCGTCTTTTATGTCAAGCAGCAGCTCATCATCGCCGTCACTGTCTCCTTCTCCTAACAGCGATCCAGACATGGATTGCATCGCATCTGTGCTTAGTCGGGAGTTGTTCCTGCTCTGCGGACTAGAAGCTTTCGTGCTTTCAGCACTTACGGCACAGCTGACTTCTGCAAGCAGCTCCAGCTCTTGTTCGCTGATCTCTAGTGACAAATGCAGCACACTAGGCGACAGGCGCACACATTGAGCTATTACTGCCAGGGACAGGCTTTTAATGGACACACGGCTAACATTGTCGGGCTGAAGTGAAGATGCCTGGCCACTCAACAGGAAACGTGCGGCAAGCAAACGTGAAGTGTAGTAGAGAAGCGGTTGCTCAAGAATGCTGCCAATTTTTACGGTGATTAGCGCATGGCCTGATATCGTTTGCTTCAGCGGTGAGCTCTCCGTCAGAAAGGGATTAGCTGTCAGGATAAAAGTTCTAATTAGTTGCTTCACAAGAACAGCTCCTAACTCACCATTGGGTGTGCGACGTAGCTGCGGCTCTGTTGAGTCCTCTGCTGCCGAATAGACAGCTGCAGAAGCTGGTGCATTCAACAGGAACGCTGTGGATGCCGTATGAGAGACACTGGCCGAAAAAGACAGCTCCTCTACTTTAGTGGGTATCTCTGTTATTGAAGGCTGACGTTCTGGTGCACTATCCACACTGTTGCTGGCCAACGAGCTTATTGAGAGCGTCAGCGAAGCCGTCGATGCAGCATCAGATTTATCAGTGGCTGCCTGCGACTTTGCTGGCATGGATTTGGGGCCGCCTGATTGACGAAAGAGCTTACTGACCGACTCAGAAGCTGCAAAGAAAAAATAAACTCTTCCAGATAACGCCTTGCTTAAGCTTGATTCAGTATAACTGTGGACTGTCTTTCAGCCAGCTTATCTTAACAGTAGCCTGTGCTCTAAAATGGTAGCCAATTAACAAATACACTTGTTTGTCGCGGACGAGCTATTGCTGACTTTAAAAACGCAACGAACAGCGGAATGCTGCACAGTTTTATAAACACTAGACGGCAATTTGCAAGTAATCAAAACTTTTAAAGTCTTAGAAATTTAATATTCACTAAACCTGAACTACTTTTGCCAGGAAGTTTTGCTTCACGATACTGAATCAGAAAAGTGATTCTTATCGAAGCGTTTTGAGTTAAAAAAATTTTAACTTATTTTATTAATGGTTTGTAAATCATTACACTAAATAATGAACGGGAAAGCTTATAGAACTGGGTAATTAAGAACTGTTTCTTATCTACTATAAATAAATTTTAAGCAAAATGAAATCAGTTTGCAAAGAGCAAACGGCAAATACTGATTCCTAATGCTATTGACTTTAGTATTGTGGTTATTTCTGTTTTGCAGGTACTGCTGTCAATTCAACATACTACGAGACGCAAAAGCAACAAAAAGTTTCTGGCGACGCGCAGGCCAGTGAAGCGGCAAATGATACTTGCAATTCATTTATTTCTTCCCTCTGCTTCTAAAACTACGCTTGTATTTTTGTGTAGGCAGAAATTTGTGCAAGGATTGCCTTATTTAATTTAGCTGTTTGTTGGTGCTGCCCTTGTTAACTCCACAGAGACTAGTCAACATGGCAAACAACAAAACTTACGCTTCATTACATTGCAAGCGCAATTTGCTAAAAGCAGCACACAAATTTCGTTGCCCATTTGTCGGCCTCTACCAGGCTGTTCTCTCTTTTCTCTCATTCCCTTTGTCTTTCAACTACAATTATGCAAATAATTCGATTCTAAATTAATACAGTACAATAAACATCAAAAAACTTCGGATCGCAAAATCCAATAACATCAAATAAATAAGTAACAATCAAAATAATGTTTTAAAAAACTCGTTTTCTCGACTAGCTATCATTAAACAGTCCAAACGCTAAAAGCTAGGATGCTGCAATTTGCACACAAAATATGTAGACACTAGCGGGTTCCCCTTGAAAGCAAACGAAGAGAAATTCTATTTTTGGAAATTTGCAAAAAGTTCTAAAATTGTCTAGTTTTTGACTAATTATGAAATAACATGACAAAAACGGCTTCTGCTATATGTATATAGATAATGCTCAAGGCGTGCAAGAATTTTTGCTTAAATGTGCGTAGATTTATGGTAAAATTTCGCATGCAATGACATGAAAGTATTTACTTAAATAATGTGTAAACCAATTTCGATGGACCAAAGCTTTGTTTTTTTCTCATCGCAAGGTTGTGGCCGTTTACTATTAAAAATACTTTTAAGCAATTATTATTTGTCTTACACAATTTTGTATTTAATTAATTTTTTAAAGGCAATACATTAACATATTGGTATGAACAACTTACCTGCATTTGAATGAGACAACAAATTGTTGAAGAACGTGCCAATTGCTGTTGCGTCTGGCATTGACTCAGTAGATGTTGTCTGTTGCTCACCATCGCCAGTAATTCTTATTTCCGCATCAAAATCGATGCTGTTAAAAGATTCATTGTCGATGTCACTCAAATGGTGGGATCTGTCATCGCTGGTAAGCAGGTTTTGCAACGACGACTGATGCTGGACAGCGAGGTGTTTAGGTGATGATACAATATACCCGCAGCCAATATCGGCAACAATTGTTGATGCTGCTGCTCGTGTTTGTTGTGGTTCATTTAGTTGCGACAGTGTTGTAAAGTCTTCGTATTCATCATCGGCAATGGCGCTTAGCATCTCCATGTCATTGTCACCATCATCATCAGCTTTGGCAATGGTGTGTTCATGCTTCAGCTGCCCCTCTTCATCCGATGCACCACTTTCAACACATTCGCTAATGCTGCGTGCTGCATTTCTAATGTGACTTGGCGATTTTTTTTTGGCTACCGGTAGTAAGATTTTAAGAGAGAAGGAATAGAGAGGGGTCATTTGGATGGCTGTACAATAGTCACAGGGCTATACCATTGGCGGCAGCGAAAGCAAATTTTATTTTGATCTCATTTTGCATGCGCCATCGCCTAAAGGCATGCACCTAAAATTTTGCTATGCGCATTGTGTGAGGGGAATGTGAAAAAAGTGCGCAAGTGTGTGACAGTAACATTGTTCAATTTACTTGATTTCAGTGCGGTCTATCTGTTGTCTATCTGTCTGCTTTTCTGTCTGCTTGTCTGCCTGGTCGTCATGTCAAGTTTAAACATGAGTGCACAAGCAAACACACAGAAAGAGTAGTTACGCTTAGCAAGGCTGTGCATTATATACTTTACCTTCATCAGGAGCGGAAATCGCAGCAGAAACATCTTTCTTAGAGTCAACATCATCAACTATGGCATTCATTCCCACGACTTGCAGCAGGCCGATGCCAATCTGCAGTTGTTGTTGTTGACACTTTTGCTGCTGCAGCTTAGTTTTGGAATTCGCTTCCATTTGCATGTGCAGTGGTGCCGCCTCCTGTTTTTCGCCTGTCCCTGACAGTTCGTAGTTTTTCAATTGGAATATTTTATTTTTTAATGATTTCCTTCGCCGCAAATACTCATTGTGCTCTAGTTGTTGATTGCACACCAGTTTTCGCAAACTTTGCGCCAATCCACAAGTGCTACCTACTGCCGTCTGCTTCGCCGCTCCATGGCTTTCCTGAACCGCCTGTAGAATAGCATTGATGACCTCTAGAGAGGCATTTATCACGGCGTGATGTGCTGTATGCTGCGTGCTCAGCAAGTGCAAACAATAATCATAAATTTCAATAATTTGCCGACAGTCGGAAGCAGTTGCCTCTTGTCCTGCATTAACCAAAGCATCGCCATCATCCTGGTGATTAGCCGAGTACCCGCGTATGAGGTGCGGTAGAAGCAGGCGCATTAAACCCAAGCAGCCTAGCACGCAACTCGTTTGCTGATCCATCAGTAGCATTTCTGCAAGTAAAATGGTTAAAGGAGATAAGTTATTAAAATTGTATTTGTTTGATTGATTGACTCAAGCTGCCAGAAGTGTATAAGGTATTTTTTGGTTCGTGTCGAGTAACTTATGGATGCGTTTTACACTTTACAGCTTTCTAAATTTTTATAACACACACTCACCGAAATACCTTAACATTTCAAGACAACTTTTTTCTCGTACGCTTCGCAACAAAGTGCCACCAATTAAATTTATCTTATTTGAAAGTTTTCAACTTATATTTGTATACTCTGCGCCGGCACACACGCACAAATACACATGGGCTAGGCTGAATGTTTGTTTGCTCGGTTGGTTCTCTTATTTTATAACGTATACCAATCAGAAATTGCCATGGTGTAACTTTGTTACTTAATTAGTTTGCTCTCTTTTGGGTGGCGTAAAATTGAAAATACTTTTCATCCCTCATTTCAAAAGCAGGAGCAACTTTTATATGACCCTACAATTGCCATTCAAGCCAGACTTGTTGCCTATGTTTCATGTGTATCAATTAATTGCGGCATAAGCTGCAAGAACTTTAGCTGTTGCCAAGATGATGTCAGCATCAAACTATGTTTAAGCAAAACAGTTAATTGCTATGTGCTTAACATCTCAAACAAAAAATTACACAAAAGTAACTATTGCTAATTTTAAAACAGATACATAATCCGAAATTATTTAATGTGCTTATCATGACATATAACTGAACAAAACAAAATTTAAAATTAAATTTCAAAAACCAAAATAAAAATCACTCAAATAATTGTATTGAAATTATGTGCGCCTTGGCGCGGGGATCATATGACCCAACACTAGAATCTCGATTTAGTGTCATTGAAGCCTGCTCTAAGCTCATTTTGACAAAGGGATGAAAAGAGCTAAAATGAATAACCAAAGAGTTTCTCACAACTTTGCATTTAAGGTATGTCCGGACAATGGACTTGCTTCCCTTTATAAGGCAAGTGGAGCCACTCTAGTCCATCTAGGGACCGTCTTTAGGTACGAAAGGCTTTTCAGTAGTTAGAATCGGTCAAATTAGATTGATAACTTGGCTGTTTAAATACAAGTTACATTTAAAGTGTATTTACACTGAATGGCCGCGACAATTTCCGTCTGCATAAATTTAGAGCAAATGTTGTTTATAAAGTTGATTATCCTCTGAAAGCTGAATGAATATCTGATTCAATTTCGTATGAATTATTACAGGGAAGTGTCCAAGTGCATAAATTTAATTTTGCTTGCCTTACAGCCACAAATAAACAGACAAAAAGCAGGAGGAGATGCAGTTGCAAAAACGTTAAGGGCCTTACACTGTGAGTGTTTCCTGGGGTATTCTATGTCGCAAGGCACAAGACACAAAGAAATGGATGGAAAGGTAGCAAGTGTAGCAATGATATAAAAATAGACGCCGACTTTGCGCTGAATAGTTGTTGTTTTTTTGTGGTATGCACTTGCCGAGTAGTAGCATAAAGTTGACACTGGACAGGAGTTGTGGCAGTAGACTTAAAAGTAAACAACTAAATTCCGAAAAGCGCAATTTACCATCGGAAGCAAAATATTGTCAATACGGGCGGAATTTTAGAAACGAATTAATGTTATTCAGCCAAAAATGTATCTTACTTTAATATAAATTAATTTTGTATAGCATCAGCAGTCTATTAAACTGAAACAAATTAAATGAGTTACAAACTTTGTCTGTAGTTGAACAAGGAATTAAATAAAAAACAAAGAAGACAAAACACCTTTTAGACATAAAACCATTTGAAGGTTTTTTCAATCTATATATATATTATATAACAAGCTGGTCTGTTGTTTAATTGTTTGTTATTGTCAGGATAGGGTTAAAACGAAAGAAAATTTTTGAAACCCCTTTGAAAAAAATGCTTTGTTTTGCTATTGTGTATGTTTTTCTGTTCCTTAAGGCTAAAGACTTGAATATGATACTTGATACACGTCTGCGTCAGCCAAAGTGTCAATATAGAGGCGCTACGCCCATTAAAAATATTGATAACAAATCTATTCACTTCGGTGTGTAAATAGTTAAAAACTCATACTTCACACATTTAAACAACTAAAGAAATATCCTCTAAAGATCTGCAATAGTAATGCAAACTACACCTTACGCCCCACCACCTTTCAAAAACGGGAACGCATGTATCTTCCAAACATGTTAATCTATAGTGGGTAAATTTGTTCGGTTGAAAAAGTGGTGGCGTCCAAAATCTAATTTTACAAGGAATTCAAAAATGTGTTCACCAATATATGGATTCAAAATTATTTCTTAGCTTACTCGATATTGATAGCTGATCTCGGTTTTGATAAGCACATGTTATCGATTACGATAAAATAAATACAGCAACGGCTGATATTTTATTTTTGGAATTCCTATTAACTTTGATATCGATATGTGTATGTAGTGTGAAGATGCACAGAGTATTTAATGAACAGGCATGTGCACGTGCATATCACACCATTTATTGGCTTACCAATCACTTTGTTTAGTCCATGACTGGCCATGATGCTTTTATTGCGCGCATGCTCAATTAAACTTATGCAATTTTGGGCCGAACAGCGACGCTTTACAGCGCAATCCGCGCTGATGTTGGCAAGGAACGTCTGCAATCAAAGAAATAAAAAATTAGTCAACAACATCGACATACAAGTGCAAACCACGTTTTGCAGCCTGACGGATAGTTGGGTGAGCGGAACAGACAGTTTGTCGGCTTACCAACTTTGCTTATTACACACTTGTTTAAGTGTTAATAATTTTAGTCATGAGATTTGTAACTGATAGGAGTAGTTATCATGGACGATATCTCCGTACAGAAAATGTGTAAGTATGCAATGAATTAAGTCTCAAGCTCAAGTTGAACTGATTGTGTTAGGCGTTATAAGACAGAAATATGCTTTATTGTTAAAAGAAAAAATATGTTAGTTGAGCGGTTGCTGATTTACCTCAAACAGCTTGCACGTTTCACTATCATTAAGACCTTGTTGTACGTGACGTCCAAAATGTTTAACAAAATCGCAGAGCGTCTCCTGAAGCATCGTCTCTTTCCGCTGCGCAATAACGGACATGCATTGAAGCAAGCGCACAGCATACCATTTGATGTGTTTTTCCTTTATTTGTAGTGCGTAATATGAGAACAAATTAAGGCATATGCGAAGTGATCTGCAAATTATTCACAAATTTATGTTTTTTTAAAATGGTAAGGCGAAATTGACTATACGTACCTCTGGTTACCGTTCCGTTTGATTTCACCGTATAAGTCCATCAATATGCGGTTAACTCGCGTTTTTTCCAATGCACGAAACATTTTATTTAGGTTTTCTTCTGCACTCATGCGCACTACCGAGTCAAAATCCTCGCAAAATAACAACATTACATTAGTGGCTGTGCCACAGTGTGCCGCATAATTGATGTGTGTGGCGAGCGTCGATGACATGATGCACTCAGCAATTTGCTGGAAGCAGGCAATCTTTTGTTTTTGGCTATGAAATAAGGCGAAATTTTAAAGTAAATATGACTTGTAAATGATGACGTCATACCGGATGTGCAACGCACCCCAACTTTTTATTTTTCGCAAAAGCTCAACGCAATATTCTATAATCACAACTAACATTAAAATCACTAAATACATATGTACATTAACTTTGTGTAACTTGCACGCACCACAGTCCTTTAGCGTAATATATCAAACTGTTGCCGGTCTGTTGCAGCCCCAGGAAAAGTGGTGTGAAACACAAACAAAAACACAAACATACGCTTACCTGCATTCTGTGTTACGCAGTTGGTCTACGCAACCCGTGAACTTCTCATAAGCACTAGACTTGTCCATTATGTAGCATCAAATCTGGTCAAACGTTTAAATATATTATTAATTGTATTTGTCTGTGCAAATTTTCTTTGTTATTATGCTTCTTCTTGCTAATGAGAGCGCAGCGAACAACTGCTCTAACCAGGCGTTGGCAGCACTTATAGTGCGGTGCTGCCAACTCAACCAACTACCAGTAGTGTTGTGTAATTTCTTATACCAGAAAAACCGCCAATTTATATAAAATAATTATTCTGGGCCAAAGTGTTAGGTATAACATTTAAGATATATATTTTATTCACTTCGATTGTTAATTATACATATTTGTGTTACATTATTTTTATTTGATAAATAAAAAAGATTTAGTTATTTTCGTATGTTTTTGTGGTCGTCAAGAAATATTCATTTCGCTTGCATAGATTTTCACATATTAAGATTATTATGTAAGTAGTGTAATAGACATTTATGTATTTAATTACGTTTTAACTTAAAAAAAACTTAAGCCCATACAAAATGCTTTAAGCTACTTAATGTATTTAACGAACCCACCATTATTTTTCTTTTTTATTTGCATGCTGTCTGACAACGTCTATGCCTCCAAACTGAAATTTGAGTGGAACTTTTAAACAAAAAAAAACTACAATCACAGTCCATTGAAAATAATAAAATTAGTTGTGTGCTTTGTCCATTTTTTTCCCAGTGTTAAAAATACCCTTCTTAAGGAGATTTGCGTATATATTTCACTTCTGCTTTGTGTCGCTGATTATTGGAATTTCTTAATGTATGCGTTTGCTTGTTGACAAAGTTGCAGTTCTAAATATTTACAACAATTTCATTATTTACCTAAACCTTAAAAATAACGCTTCTAAATTGTGGAGAGGTTTGCAGAAGAAAAAAAAGAAAACAATAAGAATTAAACGTGCGCTTAAATAATTTATGACATTTTGGGCAGAATTGGAGGAGTGGAAGAAACGGAATATAGTACAGACCGGGATAAGAAAGCATAATGGAATATTCACTAGGACCTCATAAATTTATAAGGTAAAGGAATGACTACTATAAGCGGCCTAGTCTAGGCTCAAACTAAATTAATTTAGCGTTAGCCGCGCTTTGAGCGCAGCACCAGGAGTGTCAGCACCAGGAAGCCTAAAATCCAGGACAGCGTGCTTACGTAACCAATATACACATCCGACTCATATATCGCCCAGCCGCGTGTCAGTATAGAGCGCAGCGAGGATGTTGCCAGCGTCAGCGGCAGGCACAGCGAAATGTATCTGGCAGAGAAGGAAATCAGTTAAAACAAGCACTTGGAGAACATTTGACATGCATTGAACATACCTCAGCACCACAGGCATGCCTTCAATTGGCCAAATAACGCCTGACAGCAGCAGCGTAGGATAGAAGGAACCTAGAGCCAATTGAATGGCATTTCGTTCCAGCTCACAGATAGAGGATATGAGAAAGCCAAAACACATGCCGCACATGCCTTGGAGCAGAGTCAGCACAATCACCCAGAATAGATCACCGTTGTTGGTTACGCCAAAGACGACCAGCATGAAGATGAGCACCAGCGTCGTCTGCCCGCACATGACCACAAACTGGGTAATTACATGCGAAAAAAGAATCTCGCCTGGTGAGACGCCCGCAACCCATGATCGATCCAGCAAGCCCTATTAATTTAGTATTTATATGTTAAACTCATTTAATAATTTTTTTAATAATTAATAATTAAAAATAAATTTAATTTGAATAATTGTCTTTTGTGTACTAAACGAACTGAGCAAGAAGCAAATTATTTATTTGCACACATACAAATGTACATTTATAAATACAAATGTACATTTATAAATACAAACGTATACTTATTTGTTTTAATATATGTATTATGATTCTTTACTCACCTCAGTGCGTTCGATGATCAGCGCTGATGACGTCAATGCGACAGCCAAGAAAAAAACAATGCTAAAAAGCGCACAACAATTAATTGACAAGTTGATATCATGAGCACGTATGTGTACACTTACGTCAATATCACGCCAGGTGCAACGAAATCAGTAAATGATGGATTCATGGTGCCATAGATAGGCTCCCTAAACTGTATGGGCACATCACCTAGCTTAGGATTGTTGCCGCACTGTCCAAGCAAACCCATGGCGAAGTCGCGATAGGCCAGCTGAATGTCGCGATTAAGCATAACACCGATTTGTTGATTTGACATGTCTAGCCACACCTTCACTTCAGACTGCTCAATTGTCTCCTCATCCGAATCGCGACCCAAAGCAGCGCGTGCCGTGAACGCGTCTGTAAAGTTCTCCGTTATATAGACAGCGCCCCAAGCTTTACCGCGTCGTACCGCTGCTTTTGCATCCTCAATGTCCGTGTAATATGTTTTTACCACGCTGGTGTTGAGATGATTTAAATAGCGACAACCCAGGTTAGCAAAGTGACAGCCATCTTCCCAGAAGCAGGTGTCCTACCAAGGGAACAAAAAATATATTAGTTGGTGTACATAGCTGATTTTCAATCGGTTTTATCAGCAGACTTTTTTATTTGGAAGACTTCAATATATGTTTGATTGCACCCACCGTGTTGTTCATTTCGTTGTTGACAATCGCCAAATTCAGGCCCTGAGGATCACGACCAATGGCTAAACAGAAAAGGATAACCTGCATCACAGGCAGCGCAAAAATGAAGAGCATTACGCCTACATTACGCCACATGCGCAGCATATTTTTGGTCAGGAGAGCGCGTATTTTTCCTTTGGAGGTGACCTTGCACAAATTTGCAAAGCAATCTTGGCAGCTTTCCTCATCGTTGGGATTATTTTGGCGCTTTGACGGTGGTGGACTGTAGGGTTCCTGGTTCAGCTGTTTAGATGTCGAGGATTTGATAGGAAATTAAAAATAATCGATAAAATATAAGGTGACCAACCGTGTAAATGGACCCGTTGCTGTCGTTGATGAGCACCTCCTTGCTCTGGTGGAAGTTAAGGCCCACTACGCCGCCCTCCTGACTGGAGCTGGGCTTATCCATTTTGCTGCCAAAGGCCATGGCATGCAACGAGATGTTGTTACTGTCATTTAAATCAACCACAAAGACACGAACACAAAGAGACACAAAGATGAATGGATACACAAATTGCAAGCATGCGAGTGTCAGGTCAAATTAAAACCGAGAGAATTATAGAATATATGAGTGACTATGTTTATGAATCATTTACAGGCTACATAGCTACGTGCAGCATGCGGTACACAATTTCGAGACTCACCTAAAGTTAACATGAGTAACATCACCCTTTTGACTTTGAATGCGCGAGAGCTTTAAAAAGACCTCTTCCAAGCTGATACATTTGTACATCGACAGCAGCACACTGGGCGATTCCTCAGCCAACAAATGGCCAGAGCGCATCAACCCAATCTAAAACATAAACACAAATGAAGCTCCATAAGAAGATTTTCCAATCCAATATTACTTACTGTGTGCGCCTGTCTCGCCTCCTCAATGTAATGAGTTGTTATGATTACTGTCTTTTGTCCGGCCTTGGTGATGTGCACTAAATGATTCCATATGCTCTGACGCAGCAGCGGATCTACGCCCACCGTGGGCTCATCCAGAATCAAAAGCTCTGGATCGTGCATTAAAGCGACAGCAAAACTGACGCGTCGTTGCTGACCACCACTAAGGTTTTTAACAAGACGCTTCTCTGATGGCAGATCAAGAAAGTTGAGCAGGAACTGCAATCGCTCCAGTATCTCCTTTGTCTCCATACCAAAGATCCAGCCAAAGTACATCATCGTCTCTTGAATAGAAAATTCGCCATATAGCGCAATCTCCTGAGGCATATACCCTACTCGCTTGCCGGGCACACCCGAGCCTCGTGTGCCTGGCTTCCCGCCCAAAACAAATATCTCGCCGGAGTCTATACGACGACGACCCACAATACAGGAGAGCAGTGTGGTCTTACCGCAGCCGGAGGCACCCAGCAGGCCATAGCTAAGGGGAAATACAAAAGATAAATTAAATACTTAAAACGTCTATAATTGACAAATACGTAGTGCTAAAAACAAGACTAGTGTTGTGGAAATATTAAAATATTAAACAATTCATTTTAATTTCATTAAATCTAATAATATATATTTTTTTTATTTAGTTGTAAGCGTAGCGATCGTTTTAAGTCACTTATAAAATGGTTTTCTGATTGAATAGCACAAAAATTATAAACTGAGAAATATGTTCTGACGAGTAAGACATACTACATGTATGTACATATTTGCAAGTGAGTGCGGATATGAGATGCTATGCATGCCGTGTCAACGGCGATGTAAATATAGATTTCAGCAGTTCAAGTTGAATTACTTCGAAATATTCACCTTGAAAACGGAGACATGTTTTCGCAGTCGGTTAACAAATGACTCCACCTTCATAGCTAGACACTAGCAATCATCATGAGCAACAGCCGAAACTGACAAAACAACAATGAAATTATTGTTATTATTAATATGTTGTTGTAGAACCATTTTTTTTTTCCTCTGGTTTCGGCCTTTGACCATATTCTGCAGCACTTAGGTCGTTACTTTCAGTTTGTTATTGGATTCATTATTGAAAATAATACGCCGCAGTATTTTTTAACTTTATAATTGTTCATCAACAGCTTAAAAACTGGCACCTTGTCTTTGACACGACCCAGCGACCCAAAAAAAAAATGTCATCAAAGTTCAACTCGGTGCACTGCGAGCAGTTCATTGACTGCAAACTGACCTAGGTCAAGGCAAAACTGATCAAGCCTAGCTGTTTTTTAAGCCGACTACTATATTACCTGCACAACAGTCGAGGATTTTTAGTACAGGGTCAATATTGTGGAATATTTGTGTGCCCAATACACGTAAATAAAAGAGATATATTTGCCTCGCTTACAGTCATGACAATTCAATAATCATAAAAGTTATTTACCATATTATTTAATGGGAGCTTTATGTTTGCAAATTTATAACTAAAAAGTGAGAAAGAGATATCGATAAAGTTAGAGAGAAACAAAATAAGCAAGAAGTTGCAAATTAATCGAATTTGGAATAGAAACAAGTTTGATCTATTAATGACTTAATGGTCGACTTGGCGCTGTCAGCGCGTCATTTCTTCGTAAGCTGAATCTAAATAAAGATTTTTAGCCAGCTTACTTGGTGAATATATTGTTGACACTAACTCTGGCAACCCTGCCACTATAAATATGTTTATATCTACATATACATATATACTTACATTCAACAAGCATTGCAAAACCGTAACCCGAAAACCCGTTTAATTTACTGCAGCATCGAATTATAATGCAAAAATGTTGTTTCATTAACGAGACGCTGAAAACTTGTTGCCGAGTATTTAGATCGAACTAAACCTCCATGTACGTAGAAACATATGAAGTTAATTACGGCTATTAGATTTGCGAGCGATCAAGTAACCTTTGATACGTTCATACGGAAAATACTCGTATGTTGTGCAATTGAATAGCAGTAACAAGGAACTTTTTGTAACATTGAATGGTTTTTTCTATACATAAGTAATATCGCTGTTACAATGTGCCACAAAATTAAATGTCGTAATATGAACGATGTGAGATATTAATGTGAAATACTTTCGCCGTTTCTATTTTATTGGCCTGCCAATGGAAGCTGTCAACATTTCGACAACGATATATGTATATTTGAATATATACCTTGTTTTTTGTACTTACATTGTGCCCTTGGGTACTGTCATGTTCAGATTGTTTAACACCTGATTGGCGTTCTTCTTCTTGCCATATGCCTTAAAGGCGTGTCGCACTGATACGGCAGCTTGTGTGTTACGTGGACCCGCTGCGGGTGCACCCCAAACGTTTACCGAGTTCGGTTGTGTGCCACCATCATTGTTAGTGGCTGTCATGACGGAGTCTGTAGAGACACTGTAAATAATAAAACATACATTCAAATATGTTAATGGCAGCGCCAATTTAAATGAGAAACAGTTAATATAAATAATATTACAAATTTGACACAAAATACACAAGAGTGCCGTGCGAGCTAGCTGCGTCAGTTATTTGTTCTTTGAGGCAACACAAAGTCAACTGATACCTAACGACACACACCCTTTCCCATACCATAAGAAAATAATGCTTTAATCGAGGTTGTGCTTGGTATATTAAACTAAATGTGTCAGAATCACGTGGAAGAAATTCAACAACAAAAAAATAAATAAATTATTCATATAAGCAGATTGTCGAAATTATTATTTTTAATGTCAAAAGCAATCGAACACAAACACACTTTGTGCAGAGAAGGCTCTTACTCAACTTGTTGTGTTTTTTTTTGGTTTTTTGGCAAAACCCGCGCTGGGACCTGTAACTGAATGCGTGTGAGTAGCTTATGCGGCACTGGCCTGGTCAGAGTAGGCTTAATTGTTCAATAGAATCGACAAGTTGGTCAGCCGTTAACCAAATTATTTTATTTATACCTATGCAAATTGCATTTACCACCGCGTTTGCATTTTTATTTGACGAGTTTATTGTTCAATTGCAATGCACATATGCTGCAACTGTTTAATTGAAGTCGCTTGAGAGCAATGCATGCTCAAACCTGCAGCAATATCGACAACGACAACAACAATTGGCAACAATTGTGGCACATTTGGGTCAAGGTTAGCTGCACCTTAGGCCAAGCTTTTAGCTTAATATTTTTTTGTCAATTTCAGAGATAGCGACTAATGGGCTAACTTTTAATTGTAATAACATAAGCATCAAATCTACACCTTATTAACATTTTTGGAACAGCCTTTAAAGTCATTAACAAAACGCAAGTCATACTAACAAAAACGATGTTCGAAATTAGTTCAAGGTCATTGATTGAACGCCAGCGCCAACTTCGCTGTTTTGAAAAATATCGCTTTTTCAATAATCGCTTACGTTGCTAACTCATCGGATAATTATTTAGGCAGCTGGCCTATGGTTGCATTTTGATAAGATAAGACAGATAGTCTTGACAGATTACCTATTGGGTAATAATGATGCCAACAGCGAAGTAATCTTACTAACTTACAAAACCTACCACAAGATATTTTTGTGCTGCGTCTGCCAAATTAAGTTTTACCAAGTTACCTAGTTTACCAAGAATATAAAATACATTTCGGAAATTTCGTGCTGCAGCAACTAGCAGCTAGTTGTTGACGAAGTGTATTTTAAGTTCGTTACTTGAGTCTTTCGATTTGCGTATTGTGTTTAATATAGAGTTAGTCAGAGACAACATTTATTGTTTCTGTATGCGTAAATTGCGTAAGTTTCTGTGTGCTGCTGTCTGGGTGTGTGCGCGTACAGTCAACAATGGACAAGGTCAGGCCAAGTGGCTTTTTATAATGACAACAAGCCAACATTTTTTTATATTTTTTTTTTGGGTGCGCTTAACATTTATAGTCGGAAATTTCATCGTTGTGGCCGCTGTTGTTGTTCGTGCAAGCCTATTGATCGTTTAATTTACTAAAAGAGCGTTATTTAGTCGTACACACAGTATATGTTGTTCGGTCTTAAAATACAGTAACAAAATATCCTGTTAGAAAATCTGGGATATGGGGACAACAGCAACAATACATACTAGATAATGAATGATTAATTATTGAGCGATCTAATCAGACGTAATGAAGTAAAATTCAAAGCATGCATTGTAAACAAGTCCGGACGCACTTAACCTGCCTTTCAGCCTCATCTCTCTCTCTCTCACTTAGAAATTGGGTTGGCTGACTGGGAAATTTTTTGAATCTTAAACTTTCCTTGTGTTTATCTCAGCTGGTGTTGCTGTACTGATGTCTTCTTTTGTAGAGTTGGTATCAGCATTTTGTTGTGATTTTTATTTAGTTTTGTTGCGTCGCCTGCGGTGGTCGTATGCTGATTAGCTATCAAAATGCTAGTTACTCTGTATTTACTTTTGACAATACACAATACGACACGTAACTTGTTTCTGTGTGTTGCGGCCAATACTTGAGTAGAGATTTTCATTTTAAGCCCACATTGCTGAAATGTATATATGTATGTTCATGCATACATTCATGTATAATCATGTTTTGACAAATTGTGGTATGTGGTGGCTTGCAATTTGACGAGCGCGTTGTTTGCTTCAAATGAAGAGTTAGTTTCGCACTTATAGCGAAAACCTCTCTCAACAGCAAATATTTAAATATATGTATTTACGTTATCAATAAGATTGAGAGCTATGGCATTTAAATACCCTTTTTATATTAGTTACCGAAGGTAAAGAGTATGTTGGGTTTGTGCAATGTCCGTCATGGAGTCTGTCCGTATGTGCGCAACTTTTTACGACATTTTCAAACTAGGGACTTGAAACTTTCCAAATGCTGATGCTTCTACTTACACTACTGCTTATGCAAACTTATGAAAACTAAAGTATTGACTAGATCAGCCGATAATTTAGTATATTGGCATTGTTTTAAGTTTCTATATGCTACTTCTCTCTTAATCACATTGTCTGTAATTTGCTTACATTTTGTTGTTTGAGCGGATGGCATGCTAAGTTGTTTTTGTTGCGGCAAGGTTGGTAACTGCACCGGTCATGCAAATGCAAATGGGGCAACAGGTTCATGTTCATCAAACGTTTTTGTCAGCGTGGTCTGACACACTCGAGCTAATTTTAGTAATTGCAGTATTTCAACATGTTAAAAGGCAATCAACTGGCTGTACTTACATGTGTGACGCTATTGTTTAAATTGGCAATAATTTCGTCAAGCGCACTTTATGTTCAGTGAGTCAAAACCTTAAATTTTTTCTTTTACAGTTTTCTATGTGCTTTCTATAACAGCAAGAAGGCTCTAGTCGAGTAAGCTAGACTAGGCGATACCCTGGTCCCTTGGATGCGTGCTATTACTATATTGCTATCGGGTTCTTGAGTTAGTTAAAATAAAAATGAATTTGCATAAAAAAATATCTTATAAAAAAGACAAATTTTGAAAATTAAAAATAATATAAAATCGATACGGGAGGAGTTATCGATAATTTGAAACTTGATTGGCAAATTGCCCGTGATATATTTGAAATTTATGGTGTTAATTTCGTATTGTCTCTGAAATTAAAGGAATCAAACGCCCTCCAGTTGAAGATGCTTAATTCTGCCTGTTACTATCATTTGCATATTATTATTATACCCTTCTTATCTATTTTGAATTGACTAAAGGCATTCAAATGCAATTGCCAATATTAAGCAATATCGAGCAAATGACTGCAATTTTGTAATGGCTAATGCAAACACAATAAATACATACTATATGTACACATGTGCATATCTCTACTATATAATTTTAATATATCAATTTAATGAGGTAACCGGTTAAATTTCTGCAATCTCCAAACGGCTTCTCACAATTGTACTTACGCCGCCAAATCTGGTTGTCTGCCGGAAAATCCAAAATGGATTATTTTACTAGCTGCCTAATGGTTCAAGCGCCTAGCTGCTAAATAATTTATATGCTGGTGCTTTGCGTGCGAGACATTAAAAAGTAAATAGCAGTTACCCAAGGCATGTGACAGTCATTAAAGTGAATTAAAAGGCAGGCCAAGCCTAAGAGGGTAGCTATTGCATTATACTACGAAGTTAATAGCTTTAGAATTGGCATAGCCATAATCAAACTGTACTGTTTTCGATATATTGACAATACTTTCGCTATCTGTTGGACTTGTGGCTTGTGTTTGCTCTTGCGTTTTCTTAGAGTTTTCATTTTCATTTTGCTTAATTTTCCGATGACATAATTTTATTCACGTCTTAGAGTTTGAGTGTGTGCAGCTTATAAGTGTGTAAGTGCGAGTTTGTGCAGTTGTGTGCGACACAGTTTTGTGTCTGCAACTACTGCTACTTCTTCGGCTTCGGCGGCGGCATTTGAAAATTGCAGCAACTTGCGAACCGGTTGAGTTTAATTTACTTGTTGCTTTAAGTTTCTTTGGTATTGAGGCAACTGGCTAAGCGGTCTTTCTATGTTTTCCTTATTCACCCGCGCCAACAACTACAGCGCAGTCATGTGGCCATCCTTAGATAATCAGCATTTCGATGCAAAGAATTTTGTAACCAAGCTATTCACTTCGATTTTCCTGGCCTTTAGCTACTTAAACTAAAATACTAGGTGACGTTTGCTTTGATTTAAACTTAAAGCACAGTTGCAGAACTATATACTACAAGCACTACACGAGCAAACCAGTCTATGGCTCACAGCTCGATTTAATAACACAATTGTTGCTACGAAAGAGAATGTACTATTGCCACAATTAAAAAATAGCTTTTCAAATTACCATTTGACGTTACATAAGTGACTACAGCACAATATAGAAGCGTATGTGCACAAAATAAATTAAAAACTCTCGAGAACTTTAATAACTGTTTCTTTGAGCGCACTTGTAAAAGGTACAATTGAATTTTAAATTTTCTGAAAAGTTCACTGAAGTAACTTCTTTAATGTTTTATTTTCAATATTGATTAAAACCTCAGTGTGTTGTTATGCTGACGAATAATGAGGTTATCGCAATGATTACTTTGTTAACTTTAAGCTGTCAAGTCATCATGCTCACTCATTAGGGCTTAGAGTTCAGGGACCAAGAATTTCAGACGTTCAAATTACAAGCGAGCAGCTTGTCTTATTGCAAGTTACAAAGCGTTTTTAATTGATCCATTAGACTCTATCGTTAAAAGGCCAAGCTTCTAGTTTGAAACCTGCTTAATACGCTTGTCCAGATTGAGACACTCATCATAACAACCGCTGTATCCGACAAACAATGAAAAAAAAATGCATAAAACTACTAAGTTCATCGAAAGAAACTAAATTTCTGTAATTTTAATAAAATTAAGAACAATGTTGAGCTGAAAAAAAAGAAGCTTGTGCCTTGGGTTTAATTAAATGTCAATTATAACAACAAAACAGTATAAATTCAGCAACAGTCAGAAATTAAAAAAAAATTTGCATTATACAACATATATGAATAAGCCTTGAACTTTGCTCAAAACGTTGCTGCTCGTGACATACACACAGAGATTAAAAAACAACAAAAATCAAAGAAGCAAAAAATAAAAATCTAAAAAAACTGAAACAAAATTATAAAGCCCCAAACCGAAAATACCAGTTCAAGTTGAAGTTTTAAGCGCTCTACAGTTCGGAAATGCACGCAGCGAATGTGGAAAGAAAACCTTGACAACAAATTTTCAGGGCCCTCGACGAAGGTTATTGGGTGCACAAAATGCGGCGATGAATGCAGTTCAGCATTTATTCAAACACAATACTATTAACTTCTTTACTGTTGCGCACAGGGTTTATATATATGTACATATATCATAATATACAAATGTATATTTGTATGTATTTAAAAATATTTCCATGAGTGTGTTTGTGTTGGTGCAATGGAAATGCAAAAAAAATAGTCACAACAGCTATTTACGCTGAACTTTGCTCAAAATTGTTAACAAAAGCAGAAATACGTCAACTGGCAGATAAAACTTGCTTATATCGTATCTTTTATCTGCATTGCCAGGCGTGCTAGCAAATTACTGTTGACCTCTTGCCTAGTGTAGTCATCGTTGCTATAGTTGTTAATTATAGCCAATTAGAAACGACCCGCAAACTAAGCTCGAATGAGTTTTCGTGCCAGCTTTCAATAGTTTACTGAAACTTAATATTTAAAGCAGTATTCATTTGATTATCCTGTCATTAGTAAAGTAAACTTCCATTGAGTGTTAACTTAACTTTGTTCAACAGCAATTTAATTGTCTAATGTAGATTAGATTGCAAATGCACACAGAAAACTGGGTTTACTAAACAAAAAAACAAAAAAACTAATAATCATAGACAACATCTCAGACTTTGCCTTTTCATGAACAGAATTTATTGCCTATTAGTATGTAGTCATTTACATGTCACTTAGAAGGCAAAAGCACAAATCTAAAATTTGTTTCATAACTTTAAATTGTAATTCCAAGTGTTTTTAAGATTGAAGAAATTTACAAAAACGTCTTATCCTGAAACTGAACTACAAATATTTTGAACGCATTCTCAATATTTAAATAATAATCAATTGATATCCGGATATGAAGCAAATGTAAATGAATACTTTGGCTATATGTATTTGCAAATATTCCAACAGCGTTTAAGTTGAATCTGTCCATTTGTATGCACAGCAGTGAGGATGACAACCATTTGCACATTTTAAATAAACAAAACGATGCCAGGAGCTGGGCCCGGAGCGTGACAGGGGTACAGTCACGTTGAGCAAACTCAAAGCTCGTTTTTATTTTGTTTTTTCTTTTTTCGGTAATGTGCACGATGATGGAGACCTGACAAAGTCTTAGCGCGCACACAGTAATTGTCGTCTTTAAGAACAGACAACAAAGTGGCGGCCATTTGTTTTGAAGAGAGTATGTATTTATTGTTTTGCTTATATTATTATTATTAGTCGAATACTTTGAACAGGTTTTTTTTGTATGAGCTGTTTGCAAAATGATTTCCTGCAACATAGCAATTTAAGGTGCCAGATCGTCAAACTCCAAATACTTAAACGAAGAATTGTTTATAAAGCAAATTAACACTTACAGTGAGCGTTCTGAAGATGTTTCCTGTCCAACTGTCACTGTATGTGTAAATGTTTAAATACGTGTGTGTGTGTAGAGAATAGTCGATAAGTGTCGTCAACTATGCAACTGTTTGCAAAAGTTGGTATTAGGAGTGTGTGATATTCCTGTTGTAGTAATCCAATGACAGAAGACTTAAGACAAAAACTTGAATCTAACAATATCCACTCACGCGTTGTACACCAACGAGAAATATACTAGCCTTGTGATGTTGCTGTATTTATTAATATCGGCACACTTAATATCTCTATCGATATCACTCTTAACCTCTTTACTAAAAATGGCGGCTTTGGGACGTGCGGGAGCGAGTTCGTAGACGCGTGCGTTTCGCATTAAGCTGCGACTAACACTGACTTTAAGTCGCTGGCAAAGCAGAGACCTGAGCTGCTATGATACTCTACGACGTCGGCGATGCTGCCAGCTTTGCACTTTACACTTTGTCAGTTTATATAGATAGATATGTAGATAATAAATATATACATAGAGGGAGAGAGCGCTGTATTTGAGTGCTTTTTTGAGGCTGCTGCACTTTTTCACGTGCGTATGGACGCAAATTGATGCGCGTTTTAGAGAGTTAACGTTGGTGTACGTGTTGTCTTGCTGCTGTTAAAAACACAACTGAAAGCTGAACAGCAGTCAAAGCACAAATGCGACCAAACGCGCTCAATAAAGCATAGCAGAAAAACGCTCAGACTCAAGTTAAACTGGCTTTGGTTCAGCTTGTAGAAAGAGCGCGTAACGTCTGGTACTTTTTGAGCGTATATTGCTGTTTTTAAAGTTTGTTAGCTTGCTTGTTGCTTCTTTGCATGGCGGTAGTGGCACCTTGTTCACCTTCACAGCATTTAGCAAGTGTGCGCTCTAAGGGCACACAACACAAAAGGGTTTCTCAGCATTTGTTGGGTTTTTTTGACGTCGTTGTTGTGACGTTGACGTTGACGTAGCCGTTGCCGCGCGACTTTTATGCAACCCGACCTTGGGGCAGCTGCTTTACGCGCTGTGCATAAAACAAAACACTGCGCTAGCTTCTGCTTTTTGTAATCAACAAGAATTGCAACAGACAAACTGCTTATCCACACACCATTCACTGGCTCTTCGCCATTGCATCACCTGATGAAAACAGTCAGGTTCTGGCTAACAGGCAGACAGACTCCAACTACTGCTGGAAGAGCTGACGCAGCTGCTATGTTGATAAACGCATTTCAATTCAGACCAAGTAGATGAAAAATGTGATTTTAGCTAGTGGTAGCAAAAAATCAGTAAAACCGCAAAAAATACCTATAATTAAGTTATTTTTTTTATACAAACGACGCAATCGCAGTCAAAGACACTTCAATGTGTTGCCATTTTATTTTGTAATTCGTCTTTTTGAATTTTTGAGTGTGATCAAGGCGAATTTTAATGTTTTAATTATACTATGTAAAGTGGTAAGGAACGAGTCCAGAATTGAATGATAAACAAACGTGCAGACGACCGTTAAATCAATAACAACAACTGTGTTTTGCAAAATTTCAATGTCTGTTAATAGCTTTGAACCCTCACGTAATCCGTTAATATTGGGATACAAAGAAAAAAACTAGAAAAAAAATTGCAAACAAACACCGGGAATAAGTATGCCGATATATTATTTTCCAAAAGGTGTTATTATTTTTAATATACATAGTGTGTTTATAATAGTCTATTATATGTTTATGCTTATATATACTTTATATACAATTCAAATCGCACTTTTTTTCAAAAAGATATTCCGGCTTAGTCATGTGTTCCAAATATCATTAGGTCGTATTTATTAAATTTTGACTTATCTGCCATATCAAAAACTTAGTAGTTCGTTATGGAGCTGAAGACCTAGACGCTAGCGTTCTTTAATTTCTTTATATTTAGTATTCTTAGTATTAAAGCTAATATTAAAAATAAAATAAAATAAAATGACGAATGCCCAACCAAACTGCTGACTGAACCAAGACACTCTATTCTTTTGCACATATGTATGTAAATAAATAAAACAGCCGGACGACATTTGCGCAACGTTGACATTGAAATTGCCCAACTGTGGGTGTTTGGTGGCCAAATGCGACATAAAATATTTAGTGTTGTAACAAAACGAGCATTGAATTAAAATTTTTGCAGCCACTTGATGGACAGCGAACAGTGCAAAAAGATATGGTGTTAATCAAATCCGAATATTTAATTTGTTATGACATCTATTAGTTTATTTTAGTTTATTACAAAATTACACATAAAACGGTTGCTGTTTTTTTAAGTGCAATGTATATTACCTTTACCCTCAAAACCCTCAACCTGCTAGCTGCGTAAGACGAGTTAACTCGTCCAAGCAAAAACTCGTCCGGGAAAGTAAAAAAATACGAGGAGGTATAAGGACTAAAAATTTCAATAAGTGTTAATACAAGTGTCATTAAGTAATAAATATTGGTTTATTTTTAATAAATGGGATAAAAAAAATAGCTCTTCTTCGCTAAATTTTAACTATGTTTAAAAAAAAAAAAAATACGCAGCTAACCGGTTAAATGTATACATTTGTATTTTGTAATTAATTTGTAGAATGTATATTTTATACGTCTGTTAATATTTGAATGCCGCATGAATGTGATTTTGCGAACGATTTGTTGACTGTACGCATTCTCGTAGCGCCGCTACCTAGTAACTGCAGTCAAATAAGTGTAATTTAATAAACATATCTCCACACAATAAAAAAGCTGGCTGCGTAATCGTTTTCGACGCACTTGACATTATTTTAAAACTGACAGCGTGCTAATGAGCCCTGCAAAGTGAGTTTCAACATACCCCGGCAGCATTCCATTATCACCAACATTTGTTCACATGTCTATATGTTGTATTCAAAGATTTATAAATCACGGCTGTCTACACTGATTTCCATAGTCAGCTTATGAATTGGGCTAGTCTAAAACCCAAATATTATACCAAATCTTAAATATTCTGAACTATTCGTTTTGTTTCAATTTGTGCAGTCAATAAACCTCATCTGTTTCTGTGACCTTTAGGCCTTTAATTATTTAATTTACCATCAATAAGAATATAGAAACGATGCTTTTCCCTCTAACATAAGGCATGTTTACGAATACAAATGTATTTGTAGCATAATGTCACTTAGATATGTAAGCTCTGCTGAAATATTTATCAATGGAACTGGCTTCGGCTATTTTGTTGAGTTTATATCTCAGCTTTGATTTATAATTAAATTTTTTTTAGAGGCGCACCAAAAATTATTCTTTAACATCCTACACAATGTGTTTATACTTTTGGAAGCCCATTCGCTAGAAAAGTTGCCAACGAATCAGACTGTGTATATTGCTTGCAGTTTTCTAGCACTTCTTTTTTGTTTCAGTTTCACCAGCATTCGTTGTTTTGTTTTCTGTTTTTCGACTGTATGTCTTTGCCTCTTAAGCTTTTCTGGCAATTCATATAGCTATAGTTTGCTGCGCCTTGAAAAAGTTTGTTGACTTCGTAGCTTGGTCACTGCAACAACAGGCAGCAGTCTCAATAAAAAGAAGAAGAAACCAAAACGTATCACATAGTAAACAGTTAAAAGAAATTGGTTGATATTTTTTATTTTTGTCCATGGCATTAATTTAACGACAACGTGTCGCAGTCTTCGATGCTAGCAAGTGTCAACATTTAACTTTAACTTTTTAAAAATTTACATCTTGTATTGTTTACTTTACCGCATTATATGTCAGACCATCAGAAATACGAACAGTTAGACAGACAGGCCAAGTCCATGCTCATTCACTCATGTATACAACTTTATTTCAGTTTCGTAAAGAGTGCTGTATAAATAAGCACAAGGTCGAAGCGGCATAATGGAGTAGATGAAGCTGCTGGGCAGCTGACTAGCAGATGGTGCCTCTCTCTAAATATGCAACTTAAGAGCACAAAACTGTGCAACAGCAGCGCAAAATTAATATGTACATTTGTAAGCGCAATTTCAATACAAATTCGTCTTCCAAACACTTCGGTGTTGTTGCTTGCCACCTAACGTAATTTTATTTGCGCTAAGTTTTTCCTTTCGTTTCAAACTTGTTTGCTTGATGTGTCCTAATCACCTATTTTTGGTTTTTATGTCTTTTGCCATTTTATTGCAGCTGCCACCTGGCCGCAAAGCTTCGTGTCCGAAAAGCTTTCGATCGTGCAAATGCAGAGCTGAGCGCGTGATGGAGTTGATGGACATGACGACACACGTAGTATTAAAATATAATTGTACCATAGCTAGGAAGTATTATATTGAAACATTTGATTTATCAACTACCCAAAAAGTTTTAGTTGACAAGAGACTGAAAACAGTCAAGGCAGTTAACTTATTTCTTTAAATTTTTATAAACTTGAAAAGAAAAAACAGATTAACCTTAGGCAAGTAACTAAAATGGATTCAAGACTTGTCTTTAAAACTCTCATCACTAACAAAAAAACACGTTCAATGGTCCGGTTGTACCACTTGTTGATGGTTTCGTTGTTGTTTCTGTGGTTTCGGCTTGTTGTGGCAGCTGTTGTTGCTTGCCAAATATTATGCAATTCTTGAAGCAGAGCTTGAGTTCAGTTTATGCTGCAGCACTTAAATTCACCAGCCCAGTGCTAAAAAGCTACAGACGCAAGCAGCTTAATTTATTACAATTTCAGTCTCTTTGTCTCATAACAGCCACACGCACTGAGGAAATTGCAATAGTTTGGTTGATTTTGCTGCCATGTTTTTATCTGTGTTTTGGTCTGTTTGAAAACTGAATTTAACGTGGCCTTTTTATTTTGTGTCTTTATTTCGTCGCTTGCACAAAGTTAGCTGAGACTTGGCAAAAGGTTCGGATACAAACACAGACAGCCCAAATCTGTCAAGGTCTCTTGTAAAACTCGACTGGCAAACGAACAAAAGGTACTTGGTACGAAGCATCGACTAAAACCCAAAAAGCTAGTGGAGCGTAGTCACAATTCGCTCGAAAATCTGACATTGTTTGTAACTATACGAGGGAAAACTTAAGCTCACAATGCTCGGCATTTGACTCAAATATTTGGCAGAGCAAATAAAAAAAAATGTATCGAGCAGCTTGCGCAATTCCTTTTTTAAAAGTTAACATTTCGAACACTTTTAAGCCAATTAGCGTACAAGCACAAATAGTCGCAAAATCTTATTGTTCAGTCTAAAACAATGCATTGGCTTCTTGCACTAAGTGAAAGTACTGATACGTATGGAAAAAATACCTACAGTGAATAAGAAAGACGCGCTAACAATCATGTCATTGAGGTATGAGGTGTGATGTATGAAAAACGAACTCGTAAATCTACGCTTGGTGCATGCATTTTCTTTTAATGTTTCATATGATCATGCTGACATACTTGTATTTATAAATTAATGTAATTAAAGGTCCCTTATAAAATTAAACGTTATTTTTCAGTAAAGACAGGTCCAAAAAACCCCACCTCTCTATCTTTTGTGAGTAATTAAACGGAATAAAATTTATGTGACAGTCCTGTCACTAATTCTTTAAGAAATTCTTGAATGCTACGTTCTTGAGTTCATATACTATTTTCACAATACGAATCCACTTTAGCTGACTCTCATTATGAGCAAAGACAGTTGAAAACATAGCGACACAATCGAAAAAAATAAATGACTTATTACGGGGGCTTTCGACAAATGCGTATAAGTAGCTTAGACTTGGCCAATGGCTGCTGACTTAAGCTGCTCATTTCCTAGTAATTTCTATGGCCTTAGAGACTATAAAAGCTCAAGCAGCCACACTAATTGCCAAAAGGTTAAACAAGTTAAAATACTCTATAAATTGACCACTTTTAACTTACAAATGGGAGGCCAAATAAAATGTTCTGTGTACAAAACAAATCGTTGGAAGGGTGCAATGAACAACGTTTTCAGTGTAAATCTAATTGTAAGTAGGATTTTTGTTACTGGCAGATTAATGTAATTTGCTTTAATATCGCTTGGCGACTCTGATCTTTGGAGCCTATTAAAGTGAGTGGCGTAAGGTAGGTAAAGGCATATCAACCAGCCGATAAAATGTGTGTCTGTTGCTAAATAAAGCAAAAATTTGTTTTGTTCATGTTAAAAGCCAAGCTTTTTAAGCTTCAAAGTTGTTCAGCGACATCTAGTGCTATTTATTTGTAAGCATCGTATCATAAAAGCTTTCAGCAAGAAAAAAAGCTTTTAAGCCGGTTGCTATAAATCGCAGTTTAAAGCAAAACTGTCGGCCTTGCTTAACTTGTTTAAGTCCAATTTAGATGAAATCAAAAATAAAGTAAAAAATTTATAAATTTTCGTAGTTATATAAACGCTAAGTTTACAATTTCACCAAGTAAATTGACGTTGGTTTGTTATTGCATGGCAATTAGAATTAACACTCAGGGGCCTGCAAAAACTGCACAGTTTGTGTCTGCGGGCGTAACCGGCGAGCGAAGCATCGAAAGCTGCAACAATTAAGAGCACGCAACAATCTGTCGCTGTGCAGTCAAAATAATTTCCCAATGCAAATCCACTTAACTGGTTTTTGCGGAAATGACGCTGTTAACTGTTAACAACCGTCTAATGAGTGCCGCCTAAATCACCGTTACCGACACAATATCGATAAAGCCTCCATACCACAATCTACAGTTAATACCCTCAATTTTATAAAGTTGATAAGCTATTTTAAATATCGTTTAGTGTTAATATATATTATGTCATGCGTACACAAAAAAATTTTAGCAACACTATATAAATTAACGGCAAACATACAAAAACTAACGTTTCCAAAAAATTGAGAAATTCGCAAGCATACGTAGATCAGCGAAATCTGAAACTTGCTTAGCAAATTGACGCAAAAAAAAAAAGTAGTATTGTATTGAACCACGGTCAAGTATTTTTCACACATTTTGCACAGCGGGTCTTGGCCGGATGTATAATAATATGTCGATCAGTTCATGATAATTTAGGTTATTTTGTGAGTAATTTATTGCGCGTAAGGTGCTCGCAGGTAGTGAAATTTTTGAAGTATTCAATTAGTCAAATTAAAAGCGATTAACACTTTAATTTGAACATTGCCAAGCCCAAATATTAAGCATTCCTCGGTCCTATTTTAAGGCTGTGTAATTCTAACACAGCTCACGTCGAATATCTTTCCTTTACTTATGAGCTTAAGTAGTCGACTATACTCGCAAGTGCTTATGCATAAATACAACAATGTGTGTAAAACACAACTAGGTCTACAAGTGCTCACACTTATTATATTTATTTATATAATTGAAATTTTCACCGTTTTTTTTTTTTTGTTATTGTTGCTCAGCTCAAGTGCATTTAAAATATGAAGCTTAATAAGCGTGACGTGTTTATTATTCGCAGACAGCACATTGAAATTACACATGGATAGCGTCTAAACTGTGCTGTTTGTCTTCTCTTATTATAGAAATCAAGCTCGTTGTATAATACATTAGGCTTGTAAATTTTTTACCTGACTGTTCGATGGCTCATTCGAACAGCCATCAATTATCATCTTAAAATGTGCAAACAAATCAACTCAATGATGTCATCCTCATAATAAACATGAGCTACTAATGATTTTTTGCAATGCATTTCAGACGGTTTGAGCCATGCTTAAAGCTCTGTTTAAAATACCAGCTTTAGCTTCAAGTTTCAAGTGACTGTTCGAGCTGTTAGTAAATTTACAATTTTGTCTTATTTTTAAGCTTTGATAAACTTTGTTGTTATGACCGGTGTTTCTTAACCGATATTAATGAAATTTAACAGACAATTTATATTATATAAAGGTTCAACTGTTCAAAGCAAGTTCCAAATTACAACTTGAAAAATACCAATCTTTTGAGAATATTTCTGACCTATGATGTGGATTTGGCAGCAAAAAACCAAAACATTAAAAATAATAATTCCTATCCGCCGAACAAAAAATGCATCGCTTTTTGAAGATAAACTGGAGTAAATTTTAATAAACGGAAAGTTGACCGAATTTTGAGAGCTAGTGTGACTATGAGTTATAGCGTTCTACAATATAATTTACATCGCAAGCTTTAAGAATCAAATTACACAGAAATTAAAAATCTGTTCAAAGGTAAAAACACTTATGTTGGCGTGTTCAAAACGGGACTCACATGGCACTTGGGTCAGACCAACTGAAGTGCCGTTTTATCCTTTCCAAGTCCATAACCGGCTGTTGCTGCTGCTGTTGATGGTTTTGGTTCTGTTGGCTCAAGGTTGCTTCTTTCTTGGGCGCCATTGTGATTGCTTTTATCGATTCTCTTGACTTTTGTTGAACGTTAAAGGGGCCGGCGGTGGAAGCGCTCTAGTCAGTAGTTACTTAAAAATAGTTGCACAACTGGTTTGTCTTTTGGTTTTGGCTAGTAAACAATCGTGATTATTTCTTTTTCAACTCTACAGTTTGTTTCGTTTATTGGGCGCAGATTTGCGCGCGTCCGGACAGTGCAAAGAGAAACAAAAGACTTAAGCAAAAAACTTTGTTTTTCTTAAATGCTGTTACTGTTTTTTTTTTTTTTTTGCCGATTACTCGCTTGTCTTTTCCCGCTGTTTCTGACACGACTCTAACAGCTGTCTTTGGCAAGAGGCTTTCACGCTTGTGTACGTGGACAAAAACAACGCCGACAGCAATGCTCACTAGCGTGAAGGCAATGACAACAATACACGCGCACAGGCAAATCACGTAATTCGGTTTATAAGTTAGCTTATAAATAATAGTACACGGTTGTTTATTTCTTGTTTTAGTGTTTATTTGTGGGCGCTGTCGCTGTTGCTTGTGCTGCCTAACGCGCCAAACTTAAAAATGAAACTGAAAGCATACGATGCCCGCACTAAACACAAGAGCTACCAAAAAGTACACATAACGTATCGCAGTAAGGAGAAACGTCGTACATACTTATAAAAGAGGGAGAGAGAGAGAAAAAAAAATATATATATAAACACGTGAGAGAGCATACCAGCTGTTTTAATATGTAACGTGGTTGTGGTTTTCTCATCAGTTGTTGAAGTAACTGATCAAAACCTGCGTTGCAGTCAAATGCAGAGGCAACGAACTTGCCTAGTGCTTTGATGAAAAGCAGATGAAAAAATTATGAAATTTATATTTACAAAATGTTGTTAATGCATTTTAATGCATTTGAAAATAAAATTAAAATGCGATATTAAATTCCGTACTACCAGACCGTTGAGTTCACAAACGCCCGTTGTGTATTAATTAAACAATGGACATTTTATGTCATTAAGACTTAAGTTAAATACCGCTCTATAGCGCTATGGGCAACAAACTACGAGATGTGTACAAATGACATAGACTTAGCTTCAAATTAGTAACGACAGCAAAAAGAGCTGTAAATTATTAACAATCATGAACGTTTATGAACTCTTGAGCCGCTTATCAAACGTTGTCCTCAGGATGACTTTTTTATTTTATTTCATTTAATTTGTTATTTTTATCTTTCTTCTTTTTTTTGAGTGGTGAAATTTAACCACAAAAAACTTATGATTTAACAAAAATTTTGTTTACCAGTGAAAACTTTTTTCATAAGCTCAATTTACACATTTCCTTTAACGTGCCGGGCCGCGTCGAGATCATACAAAAATTTAAAATTACAAGTTGCGATTTAGTGATACTGATCACCACTACTTGATGCCGTGTCAAATCTAATAGCTTACATATACATATAAGACTCACAAGGCAGCTGAAGTCTTCCCTGCACTCATATTGCATTTATGCTAATTGTGAGCACACCACTATCAAGAATTCGAGCTGCTACTAGAAACCAGTGAAAGCGCTTGCCAAAGTATTGTATTGTTTTAGTATTGATTTCATTTGCAATGAATTTTAACTGGTATGCAAATAGTCAAATCAAATACCAAGCAACAAAACAATAAAAAGAAAAAAATTACGCAGATGCAAAAAGTCGCTCTTCCAAACAGGAACTATGCTCGTCCATACTTTTCTCCTAGGCCAGGCTAGAAGACTGGTACATTTTAAAACTCTATCAGTTACCTCATCAGCGCAGAGTGTCGGCGTCGGCGTCACCGTCCCAAAAATGCAGTGTATATGAAGATCAATGAAGCAGCAAACAAACGTACATAGCTCAGACTCGACGAATGTATGGGTAAAAGAGAGGCAGCTAAAAGTGGCTCATAAAAAGAAAGTTTGAAACAAAATATTTTTGGTTTTGTTTTTGAATATTTGTTTTATTTGCTTAATTTTACCGCTTGGCTTTGCTTGTTCGTGGGTTAGTTTCAGTTGTGCTTTTTGCTTAAGAGCATTTAACTTAAGCTCATAAGACTTGCCGGCCAGACAAGCAATTTGTTGTTGCTAATGATTGCCAGACTCGAAACCAAAGCACGTCCACAATCTCAAAGGAAACGATAGGAAAAAATCATGATCAAAATTTGAACAGCAACCAGCACATTTCATAATTGCCTCAACAAATCAAACTGCAGAAAAACTTGTTATGTTTGCTGTGTTAATTTTTCGCGCAAAATATCCAAAAACTTGCAACATGTGCCGACAGCGCTAAAGAATTTGTGTTAGGCGCTTGCACAATGACCACACCAGCCACAACTGCAGTAGTGCCTTGCACAGGGGCGTATGAGCAACGCGCCAGCGACGAGGGCAAGCCAGTAAAACTCGGTGACCAGAAGACGTTAAACAGCAATTCGCAAGAGCGTTACGTAATGTGGCTGGGAGTCGACTGAAACAACTTGGTTAGGCGCACTTGACGGAAGTTGGGAAAAATCCAGTGCATATATACTTATGTATTGCATATGTACTTATGTATATGTACAATCCTATTTAATGGAAACAGGTCGGTTAGGAAAATGGTCGTCAAAATAGATTTGTTGCACAAATTTTTTGGTGCGACACCATCTACGCTTTGTGGAGTAAGCCAATACGTAAATTGGCTTAAAGTGACTGACAAATAAAAATATCGACATTAAGCAACAATTACCAGCGACAAATTGTCAAAAAGCGCAACCGCAACGTCAACTTTAACAAGTTAGCAGAAGCGCATTAAAGCTTGATATCCGGATTCCGAATAAAATTGTTAATGCAGGATACGAAAGATCACATTCCCAATATTATGCAGAATGTCAAAACTGATATGTTTTTAATAAGTGCTTTTTTTAAACATTAGATAACTGCAGCCATATCAAGCAGCGCCATTTCACTAGCGCCACCTAGCGACCAACTCACTTACTTGGCGAATATCTTCTTCTGGTAAAGCGACCACCACCACCATATTGACCATATTGTATTCAAAACCGTTTCTAACAGAATCGAGAGTTCCCCCTGGAAATTCCAGGGTGAGTCCTACACACTTTTACGCCTCTGTTAATTCTCGATTCTGTAAATTCTCGAATCTGTTAATTCTCGCTGAACAACATTCGTCAACGATAGTGCTTTCCCTATATTTTAATCGATAGTTTCTCAGCTGTAAAAGAAGGCAACTCTAGCAAAACGCCGCATTTTTACGTAAACTTCTTCAATTTGCAAATTCAACAAGTTATTTATGCAAAAGCAGTGAATAAACTTTCAATAAATAATAATAATTTAAAAAAATACAATAAACTAAGCATGATTTATGCAACGACGCTGCTCTCCCGGGGCTCCATCATCGGCTCGCTAATTAGCAAAGTCAGGCAAGTTGTAGCCAAAAACCAAGACACTCCACATACAAATCAAATCAACAAAAATTTTACACCTACGCCCATTTCAATGTCAAACGGAAACGCAAACAGACCATTGGCCGCAGCTAGCATCAGCCACAGTTCGGTGAATCAGTCAAAGACGCTAGAGGAGCGGATTGGACTGCCGCCAAGACCTAAGAAGCCGCTGACACCATACTTTCGCTTCATGCGCGAAATGAGGCCTAAGATAATTGCAAAGAACCCAAAGATAACCACAATTGAGGTTGTGCAGCAAATGTCGAAGAAGTGGGTGGATGTTGATCCCAAGCTGAAGGAGCGCCTGCAGGCCGAGTACAAAAAGGATCAGGAGATTTACCTGGAGCATCGCACCAAGTACGATGCAAAACTGACTGACGAGCAACGCGCCGAAATCAAGCAAATTAAACAAGACATCAACGATGCCAAAGAGCGAAAGCAGCTGCGTAAACGCGTCAAAGAGCTCGGTCGCCCCAAGAAGCCGGCATCCGCTTTCCTTCGCTTTGTAGCCAGTGAGCGCACAAACACGCCGCAAGCACCACAACAAACATATCGCGAATGGCATCAGAAGGCAACAGCCAAATGGACGCGACTCTCCGATGAAGAGAAGGCCGTCTACCTGCTGGAGTCCCGCAAAGAGCTCGATCAGTACAAGTTCGTAGTTAGTTAACTTTCAAATAACCCGTAATTTTATGTTCCTTTTTGCCTTGCAGAACAGCCATTTCTATTTGGGAGGAAAAAATGATACGCCTGGGCCATATCGATGTTGTACGTCATGGCAACCTTATCGATCCGCCTGAGCCCAAAACGCGAAAGTCTCAAGCATTAAAAGCGAAGTAGTAAAAACAACAACTATGTCGTGTAGCGACACACGTTCACTTTAATACATAAATCATTTTTTATAATTTACCAGTTTGTGGAAATTTAAATTGTTAAATTTTTTGCTTGTGTCATCAGTTTGAAATTGCTTCAGCATCATACATTAAATATGTACTTTAAATATAACTAAAAAATTTTAATTTATTTTAGATTTTTTGTAGACTGTCATCCTAACGTCCTGATAAAGTAGTTGTTCAACATTTTTTTTAATTTAATTTAATTTAATAACAAAATTTGAGCTTACTTAAATTCATTTTTTTTAGGCACATTATATAAAACCAATGGACTTTCTTTTAAAGTATATAACACGTGGCGTAGCCTACGCGTAGGTCAACTGGTTAAGAGTTCGCTGAGTAGCAAACACGTGTCTGAGTCTTACGGGGTTAATATCACACTGAATTTTAAGTTGATTTAACACGGTAATCGACCCAGTTTTAATCTATCTGCGTAGATCACGGTTAACAAATACACAATAAATTTGTCACCTCAAATGCGCAGAATAAAAGTAAACTTTAAATTTTTATTGGTACAGTCTAATCATATTATATGCATGCAAAAAATAAACTGTTTGCGCAGACACAACCGCTCACTGACTAAGTCAGTTTGCAAATGATCGAGGTGCTCAGCGTCGAGAATTGGGATAAGCTTGCTTGGAGAATAAGGACAGCTATTCTAAAATGTTGGAATGCTACTGACTAAATTCTCATTTCCGATTGTCAGCATTCAACGCGCGCTCTTGCTCTTTTAACACCGTTAGCAGATATGTATGTACACACGATGGCTCACAGCTTATTTTGTACAGCCATTTATAACTTTTTTTTGTGTGTTCAAAATGAGCTGTGAAATACTGTACATAACCATACATACAAAAATAACATATGTATGTATGTATGTATTTTGTTTTCGTATGCTCAGTTAGCATAAAATTTGTTACGCTCAACATTTTGTTACTATTTCTCTTTACAGTCTGCTACATTTTCACTTACTCTTATGCTGCCCGGATGTTTCAGTGAGAGTTAGTAGACTTAATTGGGTCTCTTTTTTTTGGCCAGTTTGTCAGCAGGTAGCTGAAATGTATGGCATAAGATTTTAATTTTGTTTGCCGGTTGCCTACGCTCGCACCAAACGTGGCTTCAAAATGAACTCTGCTTATTTCAACAGTCTAAAATAATATTGAGTGTTTCTTGCTGCATAATCTTAGCGTAAAACGTTAACTGGTCACCACATTCTTGAACGAGAATTTAACTTACCTGCGATTTTTGGCGAAGTAACACGTTTTGGCACAAAACTTAGAGCCATACCGCAGTTCGATTGCGACAGCAATTTTGGAAAAACCTTGAGCTACTCTACAAGCAACAAAAACAGTCAAAAATCTAACTTTGTTCTTGGCCAGGTCAATAAAATGTGCATACATTTTCGGCATCAAATGACAACTTGGAAAACACACGAGCGTCAATAGAGACAGTGAATTGCTTTTGGGTCCCAGTGGTAGGTGCTGCATGCAATTAAATCTACAATTTTTTATGCTTACACGTACATATGTATGTATGTTTGAACGTGGAGACAAATAAAATTCGAAATGTTCTGTTGATGGAGCAACCAAGTGGAACCATTTGTATTGTGACTCTGGTAGTAGCTGCTTGTAAGCCATTACTGCTTTGTTTGTTGTAGCTTATTATATTCGTTATTAGCCCATAACATCGCCTAGTTGAGCTGAGGTTCCCCTGCTACCTAGCCCCTTGGCCATTCCAAGCTTGGGCGACTCTGGTCTGAACTGGAGGCCAACTTACTGCATTGGACGCTTGCGCAACTTTGTTTTTCAAATAAGTTTCAGGTAAGTATTACAGTTTTTATTCAACAGTTTGGCTCGATGCAAAAATAATTTGTATAATTCTTGTTTAAGTTTGTTTGAATTGTTTTTATAAATACAGCAAAATTGCCCAAAATAAAATACTGTAAAATAAATTATGAATAGCTTTGAAATTTCGAGCTTTACATATACATATATACAAAGCTGCTACAAAAAAATTATACACATAGTTTTTCACTATTCTACCAGCTTAGGGGAAAAACCTTATACTTAATACCTAGAAGATTGTTTATATACAAAAAATTTTGGACAAATACAAAGTCAATAATTTAATACTCCGTACAGTGGGCAATGGTTAAAAAACTTGACCTAAAATGTGATGTGAGCTTGCTTGTCTTTGTGTGAAAAGCAAAAATATGATTCAATGAATTATTTTCAAAATCTTTACTTCAACACTAATCTTTGTTGACTGAGTAAGCAATGTGTTTGCGGATGTCAAATGAAACAATTCACTTAAAGAACAAATCAAGAGTTACAATTTAACCTCGTTTGCCACTAGATTGGGTGGAGGTGTGGCTATCCTCTGAGGGCGGACGCACCCAACCGCCGTAGCGTCGCTCCATTTCGCGTGCGACGGCCAGACAGAGGTGATCCTGGCCAGGATTGGCGACCACTTGTATACCCATGGGTAGATTACGCCGATCCAGGCCAATCATACAGTTCGTGACTGGTAGGCCCAAAGTGTTGAATATGGCCATGTACATGGGCTCCAGCAGCTTGTGATAGATCTGATAATGCTGGTGTGCAGTGTTGGGAAACGTTGGATATAGAAAGACGCCATCTGTCCCGAGAAGCTCCTTGAATTCAGTCTTGAGCGCCTCGATGATGCTGGCTAGATGTTTGTGCCTCGAGTTGGGTATTATTTTCATAAAATTCTGCAGATGACCAAAAATAACCGAGGGCAAAATGCTGTCTGAGCAACCAAAAAAATACTTGACAGTCTCCTTGCACACGGTTTTCGGCTGTTCGCCTTCCTCTGTCTTGTGGTAAATCGTTTCAATGTTCTTCATGGTCAGCATGGCTGATAGCGATATATCGAGTGACCATTTCATTTTGCGTATATTAACACGCTTAGCATTGAAATCGCTGGCCACCCGATTGATGGCAGCATGCAGATCCCGGCTAAGTGGACGCATCATGCCCGATGGTCCATCGTTGTCCATGAAAAAAAAGCGTATACCATGAGCACTGATCTCCTTGTCTAGAGTTAGCTTGGGCCCGGTCGGGTCACTCATGCACTTAAGCAGCAGCGGCAAATCCTTGGCATAGCGTGTCATCGGCGCAATAGTAAAGAAGTCGCCCCATTTCGGAAAATCGCTGGTCGGATGATGTCCACGAAAGGAGACCGCATACGGAGTAGGCTTGTGACCCCAAATGCCGCTAAACATGGCAGGCAGTCGCGACGAGCCGCCAATGTCGGACGTGAGGCCAAGAAGGGAGGCACCACTGGCCAGAAGCGCTGCCTCGCCGCCAGACGAGCCGCCTGGAGTGCGCTTCAAATCGTAGGGATTCTTTGTCTGGCCTGTCACGTTGTTATAAGTTTCCCAGAGCAGACACAACTCGGGTGTGTTGGACACTAGCAAAATGATGCCACCACAGCGCTTGATCTGCTCCACAACAGGTGCATCCGATTTGGCAATTTGTGGTGTCTTAAAAACGCGACCTGCCTGATTGGTCAGACCCTTAACAGCAATGCTTTCCTTTACTGTCACCGGTATGCCCAGAAGCGGTGTGTGCTCCTCCATTGACTCAATGCTATTAATGCCCATTGCGATGACATTGTCGATCTCTCGTGCCTCTTCTAGCGCCTCCTCGAAACGGTCCTGCACAATAGCATTAATCAGCGGATTAACCTATTAATAATACAAAAAAAAAACCACAGTATAAATAGCTAATCGCATAATCACGTAACACATTTTTACCTGCCGACAGCGTTCAATGTAGGCTTCAACGACATCTTCGCTTTTTATCTGGAATAAAAGATACAATAAAAAAAATTAATATCGCTTCCCTACCGCCTCGAACATATTGGATATACTATTGTTTTAGAAATTGTATTGTGAGTTTTTTGTCGTCTAATTGTTTGTGAAAGCTAAACGACAAACATAAAAACAATTTATGTTAAATTAAAATCAATAAAAATTCACATTCGTGCACTATGGACATTTTTATTGTGTCTGCTGTGCGACAACAACAAAAAGCGATCGCTACAAAAAGCGATATGGCGAATAAGTAATCTGCAGATTTTTAATTGTCAATTGCTTGTAAAGGGTAACATTCTTTAAAACCGAGATACACTCGACTTTTTAAGCTTTCCTTACTTTTAGATTCTGATGTACATTGAAGTAACACAACGTGATTACTTAAGCTTTAATGCAATGGTAAAGTCATAAGGTAATAATATGTTTAAATACAAACATTTATATGTATAATCATGCGTACATATAAATTAATTGAGGCTACTTGATTTTTTCAATGACTTCCAGTGTAAAAATGAATCAGATAGAGGCGGCAGCAGTTCGTATGTACATATGTACCTTAACTGGATCTTTTTATGATTCTTAGTAGTTGCGGCATGTTCAGCAAAAGGCAGTTACTAAGTTACTAATACAAGTAAATGCACACCAACTCTGCAACGAAACCACAATAAGTGGCAGCTGGGAAAATGTTAAAACTACGCGAAAACCTGTAGCCGAAAAGAATCGAACTTATGCAATATGTATAAATTAGTGAAACATAATATGCCACTGTATTGGTATATTCTGCATAAAATCTTAAACCAACTGAGTTATCGATTGCTTGAAAAAAACTTGACTTGTTTAGAAGAAATTTGTATGAAAAGTTTGGAGTCTTAAGCTTTTACGGTCTTTGAGATCGACTCGTTCATTAAGGCAGACAGACGGACACGGCTATATCGACGCGGCTGTTAATGATGATCGGAAATATATATACTTCATGGGATGGTGATGCTTTTTCAGCCTGTTACATCATTTGGACAAAACCATTTAAAATCATTTTAACCTATTTAAGGGTATATACTACGATGTCTCCAGCAAACGAAATTCTGTTACATAGTATCACAGTTCATGTCCCCACTTGTTGTTTAAATAAATCTCAATTTAAGTAGCTATTAAACAGAATATTGTCGATGTTGACGCTCACGATAACCTGGTCATTAACATATTCAGAAGTAGCACGCACAGCTGATAGGGAAGAAGAGTAAAGCTTGAACAAATAATTGAAAAAAATAAAAAATTCTTTAAAAAACTTGCCTATACAATCTAAGTGAATTGTTATAAAACTGTCAATGAAACTGCATATCAAAAAGTAAAAAAAAAATTATAATTAAAATAATGTTTTTAATCACATGCTCACATAAGGCTGAAGATGCCAAAAAAAAATTGAACTTAACATGTTATGTGAGAGACGAACGTGCAATAAAATATAAACAAGCAAGACGGCTTATAAACAATTGTGATAAAATAAAAGAGAAACAAACGAAAAAAAAGATAAAATACATGTTGAAGTTGTTGCTGCATGTGCTGGCTCATAAGGTCTGTCAAGTCATGACCTTAAGTGCTGTGTGTGTAGATGTAGACCAATGAACGCAACGAATCTTACAGAGCAAATCAAACCAGGCAAAAGCAACTCAACATCAACAACAAACCAGAGATTGTAGTAATTATGTATGAGCATATTTCGCAGCTACTCTTATGTACATATGTATGTATATATGTACGTCATGTGCACGCTTGTATGTGACTGACTGTGTGTAATTTAAGGCAGTTACCAGATGTTATTGATATGGCACAATAAAGTTCAAACAAGCAGCTAGCAAGCCAGGCAGTTGGGTGGACAGATCTCTAGGCCGCGGTTAGCTAACCCAAATTGCGAATTGCGACTCTTTATGGGATCTCTACAACAGTAAGAGCGGGCTAAATAGTACATTAAGACAGCAAAGCCAAATATAAAGTTGAATGCTTTGTTTTAATTGGAATTTGGATGAGTAACACAGGGAGACTGTCTAACTGACTGACGAAATAACACAGGGCATTTAAGCAGTACTACATGTGCTTACCAATGTGTGTCTAAAATGTGATACAACATCTTAAATAAGATGTATCTATACTTGCTGATGCATGTTGAAATGCTTTACGATCGATAAGGAGACTATGTTAACTTAAAGAAAAACAATTACCCTGTAAACATTATTTAAGTTAGTAAGTACAATTTTTAATAATTCTATATAACATAAAAAAATAAGGCGAAACCGACTCGCCTTCAAGATTAGTTTTTGGCTGCTTAATAAAGTTTTAACACTAAAGGTGAGCAAAGTCCACAAGTCGATTAAATGACCCGCTAATGGGCATTTACTGGACATGTGTACAGCCACTTGTCGTCGTCTCGTCAGATTGCTTCAGCTTTGCCACAAAGTATCTAATAGATGGGGCAACCACAGTAAAGTGGCCTCTGTTGTCGTTGTCTTGGCGCGTTGTATTAAGTCGACTGTGTGTTGTAGATTGTGAACCTACCTGACCAAATATCTATCTGTTTGGGTGTCCATTGATATTTTGCAAGATTTTTTGAGGTTAATTTTGAGATGCGTTCGATTCAAGTAGTTTTAAACAAGCTACCAACAAAAATGTAAGCTGTTAAATAAAGCTGTGAGTTGGGACTTACCTTTTTAGTGCGAATCAGTTTAGCCAGGTCGACAGCAGGTATCTCCAGTAGATGACTTCGGATGGGCGGCAGTTTGCGCCGTATCACCTTTATGTTGGTGTATCGGCTGTACGGCACAACAAACCAACTGAAGACAATCATAGCCGAACGCAGGAAGCGCCGCATGATGTACCCCATGATCCTGGAACACAGTAGCACAGCAATTTTGACGGCTTTGCGTAAACGACTTAAGTGAAATTATGCAAAAAAAAATCAAAACAATAATATTGTATCCAAAAGATACAAGGCGACGAACGGGTTGGCCAACAAGCTTCAGGATTGTGCAATGCGCAGCTGGCCTAAGTACGGACTGCAATTGCAACGCCAGCAGCGACGTCAACGTCGACAGCGGCTGCTGCGATTTGCGCTTGCACAACTTCACTCAACACGAGCTCGAAATACGATGTTGGCTATGACTCCGACGATGGCTTAATACTTTTTGTTTTTCTTTTTTTGGTCAGTTGGCTAATAACTAGTGGCGATAGTTTCTAGTGCCCAACTGCATCTTGTGCTATTCGAATTAGACCGCTTCAAAATCGAATCACTTGATTTTGTGTGTTGGAATAATGATTAACTAGTTTGCACAGCTAATGTATTTTTGTTGTACATTGATTTGAATGCGCTGCAAACGCATGCGTAACGTTTCACTGTGTTTCATTTTGCAACACTATTTACGAGTGTGGGGGCTTATCTCAATTGGTGTTTGCATCCACAGCCAGAGGAAACGGATAGTAGCCAGCTGAGTTTTAACGAACTCACACGAAACCGAACTGCTGCATACAACGCGCACTAAGCAAATAAATGAACAGCAAGTGCTGTGAATAGCATTTAAAGTTTAAAGCTCTGTCCGTCAAGCGTCGCTCGCAGCTGAGCCAAAAGCTCTAACCGGTTCGGCTCAAAGTTGCGCTCTTTTCCAAACCGTAATAGCTCTTAAGTTCGAGTCGTACATCGGCGCTACTTTAAAGTCCAGTTGTAAATCACAAATTGTTCTGGAGGAACAATCAAATTGTAAACAAGACCTTGACGTTGTTATGCAGTATCTCTATCTATATCTTTAGCTATAAACTTTGACTGGTATAACGTCAATACTTCTTATGGGCTGTCATAATTCCAGCTAAGGTGTTATTACATGAACTTGTGAACTTAGCTAATTTGGCTGATGCTGTTGATTAGCTGAATATAAACTGTTCTATAGATTTTTCCCCCGGTTTTGCAAAATCAGAAATTTAAACAAATATGACATGGAAATTGACCGGACCTAGATAATTGGGAGTATGTTTATATTGACTGATATCGAAACTGAGATTATTGGCATTGCAAGAATGCAACGTCAGCGCCTAAATGCAAAACTAAACATTTTCTAAGTAAACAAATTGCTACACAAACATTTAAATGATGATATTTAAGAGCACTGGTGCCTAACGCCGTTTTAAATTGCAATTTGGCAATTATACTGTTTTAGTTTTGAAAATAATTGAATTTTTAATGGGACTAAAATTGTTTTTTAATTGCTGGACTATTGCTAGCTAACGGTAGCAACCGAGCTGTACATTTAAGGCAAACTAATTTAGATGAATAAGTAAACACTTTAAGTACTAGAGGATGTGCTGAAATCTTAGCTTATTGTTAAAAGTACAGCTCAATAACATTAACTCAAATATCCAGCTACCCAATGAGGCACTTTAAAAAATTAGTCGAATAATTTTTGCGTCTTTGCATGCGTTTATTCTTGCCATTATATAACTTTGTGGGGAAAAACACTAAGCAGGTTTTTTTTCAGGAACAAGTTGATGTCTCAAGCTGGGAAAAGCAACAAAGTCAACTCGAAAAGATTAAACTAAATGAACAGCATCCTATTATGTTTAATATATATGCATGTAGTTTATAATGTTGTCACTATATTAATATTGTATAGTCTTCAGAATGACATGCTAATGGTAGTTGATAAAAAGTTCAATATCTTAATATTCGAAATTTATATTTAACAGAATTAATAATTTCTGTTAAAAATGCTTCGCGAATATTAAGCCAATGTTACAAGCCCGTCCTAAAAAAATTATTTGCATCGGATATAACTTTTGTTCAGTTACAATAGTGTTTTCTATTGTTGACTAACGCATTGACTTAACACGAAAACTAGACAGGTGAAATTTCAACAGAAGATTCCTATAACTTTGATTTATGTGAGCATTTCGACTGTGTTCTGTAGAATTTAAGATCTATAAGTCGATTAATTGTGTTAAAAATTTTATTTTAATTTAAATTTTTTTTAACTTAAAATATTTTATTGCACTTTTTGTCAGGAATTCGATTTGTTCTGAGCATATTTAAGAAATATTAAATTTTTGTATGTAATATTCGTTAAAAATAGTCGGATAGTTAATATGAACCAAAAATTAACAGAGCTGGTAAAATAAATACAGCATTTGATAAAGATAAGAATGTCGTTCATGTTACAAAAAGTGCTAGAATGTATCTACTTAAGAGAGGTAGACAGATCAGCGGTCAGCGGTAAGAGACAATGGTGTTCGATAGATTGCTGTTATGTAGAAAAAAGCTTCCAAAGCTTATGAGCTTAGTTCAGTGTGATAAGTTAGTCGGCTGGAAAACTTTCCATTGTAAATATGTACATATGTATACAGCGCAGACGACAAACCGTAGCAACAAAAAAATACTAAGCAAATACAAGAGTGCCCACGAAAGCAAAATAAAATACAAAATAATTAAAATTTTTTGACAAAGTTCTCTCCGAAGCCACAGATGTGGTGGCTACACCGATCAAGTTTTTTGCGCTGCACAGCTGCATTTCGTAGCGTAAGAAACCTCACTGCTTCCAGCAAGAACAAGAACAGCCTTGATTCAAGTTCCATTGATGACCGTCATCCGCTGAAGGGGGTGCGGATTTTGGATCTCACTCGTATCGTGGCTGGACCCTACTGCACAATGGTGCTGGCTGATCTGGGCGCGGAGGTTATCAAGGTGGAGCGTCCACATTGTGGAGATGAGGCACGCAAGTGGGGCCCACCATTTCTGGAGCACAGCGGTGATGCTACATATTTTCTTGCTCCCAATCGTAATAAGCAGAGCGTCTGTATTGACATGAAACGTGGACAAGATATTTTGAAAGAGCTGGCGAAGCTCTGCGATGTGCTCGTTGAAAACTATGTGCCTGGCTCATTAGAGCGATGTGGCCTGGGCTATGAGCAACTGCGTCAAGTAAATCCACAGCTTATCTACTGCACAATCAGCGGCTACGGCTCAGTGGGACCCTATGCCAAGCGGCCGGGTTACGATGTTATAGCTTCCTCAATGGGCGGCTTGTTGCACATAACTGGTGAACGAGAGGGCCCGCCCAGTAAGGTGGGGGTGGCTGTGACAGATGTGGCAACGGGATTGTTTGCACATGGCGCCATTCTAGCGGCTTTACTGCAACGCCAGCGCACACAACGCGGCCAGAAGATTGACGTTGATCTGCTCTCCACGTGCTGCTCGCTGCTGATCAACGTTGCCAGCAACTATTTAAATGCGGGCACAGAGGCCAAACGTTGGGGCACCGCCCACTCGAGCATTGTGCCCTACCAGAGCTTTAGAACGGCAGATGGTTATCTAACAATCGGCGCTGGCAGCGATGCACAGTTTTTAGAGCTATGCCACCGACTCGACGTGCCGCTGGATGATCGGTTTAAGACCAACATGGGTCGTGTTGAGCACCGTGTGGAGCTGGTCAGCCAGTTGGCTGAAATATTAGCAAAAGACACTTCCAAAAACTGGATGAGTGTGTTCGAGGGCGCCTCGTTTGTGGTTGGCCCCGTTAATAGCATCCGCGAAGTGTTTGAGGACGAACACATCCAAGCAATCGGCTTAGTCAAAACGCTGCCACATCGGCGCGACGGCAGCGTCAAGGTAGTCGGTCCACCGGTCGTCTACAGTGAAGCACGCAACGATGCACGCACGGCACCACCAATGCTGGGCGAGCATACGGACGAGGTGCTTGGCAAACTTCTTGGCTATGGAGCCGATAAAATTGCCACTCTGCGTGAACAACGTATTATACAGTGATTCAAACAACTTTTTTTAATCAAAACATAATTCAAAAACATAAACATAATTCAAATAAAACAAGTTTGAGAGTTTTCTGTTAATCATTCTCCTTGACATCACCAATACCCTCGGGGAGTATAGCAAACACTGCCTCCGATTCGGGTAGACAGGGCGAATCGTAGACTTTACAAATGCGTGCATTTCCCTTGCCCTTGCTCAGATACAGGCGAGTCGTGGATGTGTGCGCCATGATATTTCCACCGATAGGTTTCTTGGCATCCGTCTGGAAATTTGCCGCCCCGCCTCCAACTTGGGCCATCACCTGATTTGTGATGACTACCGCCACACCAAACTCATTTGCCAGACGCTGCAGCATGCGTAAGAACAATCCCAAGTGATTTTGGCGAGCTACGAGCTCAACGCGTCCAATATACTCCGACCGATATAGAGCCATGGCACTATCCACAATAATCAAGACATATCTGCAAAAGATAAAGAACGATTTAATGAAACGAATCCTTTAGAGATCTTGTATTCGTACCTTGATTCGGACATCATGCCCGCTGCCATTTCAAGAAGCTTTGTCTGCTGTTCTGTGTTGTGGGCACGGGCACAGGTCACATTGTCAAGAACATCGGCCACCTCCATGTTGTAGCGCTGTGCAATGGCCGACAAGCGTTCCGGCCGAAATGTGCTTTCCGTATCAATATATAATGCTTTGCCATCGCCACCGTTCTGGCTAATGGGCAGCTGACAGGTAACGGCAAGGGTGTGACAAATTTGCGTCTTTCCGCAGCGAAACTCGCCAAAGATTTCGGTTATGGAGCCCGTCTCGATGCCGCCACCCAGCAGTTTGTCCAGCTCCTTAGAGCCCGTGGAGAGCATCAGAACTTCGGAGCGACTCTGATTCAAGATGCGCGCGCTTGTGAAGCTTAGTGGCACCAACTTATTTGCCTCCTTCATAATGTGATCCACCTTAGATTCGCCCAGTCCCTTAATAGTGAGCAGCTGGCGGCGCGTTGCAAATGAAACTGAGTCCACAGTATGTAAATTTGCTTGTTGCAGTAGCTTAATATCGCGAGGATTGATATTATTGCCCTAAGAACTGCAAAGTATGTTTATTTGGGAAATTGTAATATTTTGTTAATCAAACCAGCAATTTGCGCACATCCAGCGGCCCCGCTTCCTCGTCTTCATCGGATAGTTCAACCTTGGTGACTGCGGCTACTTCTGTTTGCGTTTGAGCTGCACGTTGCTCTTTCTCCATTTTGAAACAATTCGAATCTCTTTTGAAGTTTTAAAACATGTTTGGCCACTTTAAATCATTAATGTGAGACCCGCGCTTTTTTGTGAAATTTTGACATTCATTGTTTGCCATTCACTTGAAAGAACGACATAATCAGCTGTTCGAGCGCCAAAGGAACTTAGGAATCGAAGCAGCAAGCGAATTACAAAAAAAATTTGCAAACCGGAATTTACAAGGTGATTCTAGCGTTTGTGCTATAAATTAAAAGCCGTGCAAAAGCAGTTGGCCGGAAGCAATTCTTCATTTAAAGTATGATAAGTCAGCATTACTTTGATGTGCAACTGTAAGTTGAGAAATAACAAAATGGTTGCACACGTTCTTGTTGTTGATGAACCGAAAAGAAAAATAATAAACGCTTTATTGTAGGAAATTTAAAAATCAAGATTCCGTTGTAAATTAATAATTAAACATAAAAATGAACTGAAATTCTAATCAACAAATAAACCTATCATATACATATAACTTTATCCAACAACATACATATGTACATACTATTTTTTTTATGATCGACACTTTATTTACAACTACGCAACTGGATATGCCGGTAAGTGGCCGTTGATGATGTATGCAGATTCCGTCACTCTTTTACTCCCACAAAATCGCGACGCAGTTTCAGATTAACCATGTGCCGTGGGTCGAGCTCACACGATGAGAAAAATGCAATATACATACATACATATGTATGTAGATTTGGCCATTATGCTAACACTAATTATTAACATTGTTGGCTGGATCGCTTTTGTGTGTGTTTCTTTATGAACCACAAGAAATACGTTCATAGCCTAAGCAAACAGATACTGATCTAAACTTTAAGTGGTTTGACCACTGAGTCACAAGGAGAACTTAAATGTATGTATATGTACTTACTTGCTGATACGGCGGGTGTCCATGCAGTTGCACACAAAGACGATTATTGATTTTAACCAAAACGATGCTGGTTTTGTAAGTATAAGATGGAAATGAACAGTAAACACGAATTGAACCAAAAAAGGAGGCACATGTAAACAAGGATAACAAAAGGACAATGCGATTCTAAACTTATAGGTACTAAAATAAATCGCATAAATCTTGCATCCAGTTCGTTAGTTATTCACGGCTGCCAATGCGCTCAAAACTAACTCTGTGCCGAGCCAATGCTTACAAACTGCAGCTTAGATACGCCGACATCGGGAAGAAATTACTTTTTGATTTTACCTCTCAATTCCACCTTCTCTCGCTGTAACCCACACATTAGCGAAACATAACTCACACTGCCGTGGTGAGAAGAACAAGGTACTTTTCTAAGTCAAATTATTTACCATGAACATATGTATGTATGTGCACACATATATAGCATGATCTTAGCAAGTAGTAGTAAAAAAAGAGTGCAAAATAGATAAAGAGAGCGAAGACCAAGAAAAAAAGAGAAGTCTTGGGAAAATAGACATCATTTCATTTGCTCTTTTACGGCTTATAATTTGGCATTTTGATTCTTGATTATTCTATAATAATTAATCTGCAAAGACAAAATTACTGTAATCAAACTAGTAAAAACATTTTAAATTTAAGAGTCATGTCTGAAATTCAAAAAAAGGAGCGCTGCTAACTCGTATTATACAAGTTTTGTCATGTTGCATACTAGAGTTTATCGATAACCTTAAAGTTATCGCACGATGCATGATGTTGAATAATAACCAAAACAATTTTAGTGATCCCGTCAAAACTTGTCAAAAAATATGCCTGTTCCACAAAAACCTTCGTTTTTTTCGCGCAACCTTGTAGCTATTGTTATGATACCCAGCTTGATTGGGATACACTTTGGCTGGAAAATTTTACAAGAAAATCGCACGCTCGTTACCGCTGAGGAACAAATTGGTTTGCCTCCAATTACTGTGAGTGTACATACATATGTATATTTATTACTAAACGTAGCCTCTACAAATATAAATGTATTTAATGATTATCCTTTGCAGTGGGCTAAAATTGCGTGGAAGCGACTTACAAATGGCAATGATAGCCAGCCCGTAGCAAAGGAAAGCGGCAGCCAAAATAAATAAAATTTAATTCAATTAATTGCTAGGTACAAACTATTTATTGCATTGAACTAATGCATTAGTTAAATCTACAAAACTCTAAATGTACTTACACAAACTAACACATAAACAGACGACATTCATAAAATAAACGACATTAAGCTAATAATTCGAGTTATATATCTTAAAGCAACTTAGCCCTATAAATTATTGCGTCAAAGACGAATTGACGGTGAGATTGTCCAGCTGCGCATTGAAAAGAACATCGCTGATGAGCTTCTCAGCAATGATACGCTGAGTGTGATTAATTGAACGCAATTTACTAGCAACATTCATGCCAATCGCATCGTACTCATCCTCATGCCGATGCGACGCCGCTGGTGCTGCTGTGGTGTAGGCGGTTGTGGCACCATTCCCGAAAAGGGGCTGATAATGGTCGCGTCCAATCTGTATAGTTGGCACGGGCTGTCCATGACCATTGGCCTGATGATGCAGGTGCTGCAGCTGCTGCTGGTGATGCTCTAGTGAATTTACCGCCTATAAATATAATAAATTAACATAGTTTTTTTTTTTTTTAATTTCGTTTAAAAGCATTATGTAAAGCAATAGTCATAATTTAAATTTTCTCTTTAAAATAGTTGCACTCACCTGTTGTATCTCGCGCTGCGAATTTGAGTCCAGCGATGTAATCTCTAGCACTTTAACTGCATGTCCGCCTGCCGCCGCAGCAGCCAAGGATGCCTGTGCAGATGTAGCCTGTGCGACGAGGCGGTGATGCGCTTCCGCCGCCTCATTATGCGCTTGTTGGGTTTCGTCCTTGACCAATGTTACACAATCGGCGGGCGTCACAGATATGGTACTCAGTGTGGCGCCCTGGCTACTAACCACAACATTGTTAGAGGCGGCGAGCTCAGTATCGACATCATCAGTGGCGTTGGGTACAATTGTCTCAATATTTTGTGACTGCGGCGTGTGGTGGGACTCCTCCTCGAAGTCCATGGAATCCTCATCGTCGAAGTTTATGTGCAGCTCACGCTTTGGCTTGCCGGCCATTTCGTTGGAATGACGCTTCGGCTTGTGATCAGCTATGAAAAGCAGTTTGTCGTAGTACCAGAGACGCGTCTCGTAATCACTTTTGCTGCTCGACTTGCGAAACTCGCGACGAAAAGCAGATCTTAGGGAGTTAATTTTTCTAACGACCATGGCGCGATCTGGATTTGGCTCGACTTCTTTCAATTTTTCCACTAGTTTGTCGTAGGCCTTGTTTCTGGCGGCGTGATTACTGTAATCGTGGTGTTTTGGTTGCCAAAGGCATTCCTCCTCTTGGTACTGTTCTATGAATTCAGTAAGCCAGTGTCTGGAATAGGAGCGCAGGTCGTTTAAATTTGAAACATTCATTGTTTTTATATATTTTTATTATTTGATGCTTTTTCTGTTGTTCTCTAAGTGCGTCCTACACTAAGTTGGCTGCGGCTCGGCTGTGCAATCAGATGCAAAAGCAACTCTAGTTCATTAATGTGGCAACGCTTTTCCGACGACATCGCGACATCCCTGGGCACTCACAGTTCTCGATGTTTTTTGTCAAATGGCAAATGGTCAAAAAAGGCGAGAAGTCAAAGTTGTGCTGCATGTGGTTAATATGTATTAAATAATAACAATTGCGTATTGTGAAATAAATCAAAATAAATGAGCGTGGCTTATTAAATCGTCAGTCATAGCTAGTGAGTGCATGTGTGGCGCTGCTTAACGACTGCATTGTTGGTATTGCACACCAAATAAGAATACGCAAAAGTCTGTGTTAACAAAAATAAAGGTGCATTTGTTGTTGCCTTGCTAGCATAATCTAATGTTGTCTAAATTTGGCAACTTATATAATGTGTCTGTGTGTGTGTGGGTTGGAGTGTGTGCGTGTGGAGAACGAACAACGTGATAACTAAGCGCACAATTTCAAAACATCGATCGCATTTTTTAAATATATTTATTAATAACGCTACTGTTTCGAAATGGACGTAAAAGTGGCTGCAATATTTTTTTGTGGGTGTCATAACAAAGGAAACAAGCAGAGAAACACATTTGTGCAACAGCTGTTTCTTGCGCTGTTAAACTAACAGCTCCAATCAGAATTAAAACACAGCAACAAAGTAAACAATAAACTGCTTCGCCATACTATTTTTCCCTAAGTAACTCCAATGAAGTAATACTACCTCGATCAAAAAGTTCGCGGAATAACCTGAGCGTTGTAGCTTAAAATTTGGAAAAGTTAAGAGTAAATGTGAATTTCGTGTGTTGACGATTTTTTTTTTATCAACAATAGATATACCAACTCAACAAAAAAACAGAACTGAAATCAGAACGATAGGAGCGCCACACGGGGATTATGCCGCGAACTTTTCGATCAAGGCGGTAAATGCAAACTGCTACTAAATATTCTGTTCGTCTCGAAACTTTGTCATGCGTCTGCTTAAAAATTCAAACAAAATGCAAAGTCCACTACAATCTGAAATAAATTCTGTTATTCCCACATGCTTCATCCATTACGAAAATCTGAAAATGAGTGAGTCTATTTATAAACACACTCAAACGCGATTTAAAATATATAGGCATACAGTATGTAGTTGCGAGCAACCGCCAACCTTGACTGAGTGCACAGCAACAAACAACGTTTAACGAACTTGCTTACATTCGTTATGCCGGCTGCAACGAACAATTCAACAAGCATCTATTACACAGTGGGGCGCAATTGATTAACATGTATATTGCTGTTGCATTGCATTGTTTGCCCTTCAAATCTCAACTGTTTGTTCCTAGTCAATACAATACTTACTTACTAATAATAATAAAAGTACAAATGATAAGCGCTAGAGAATTGACTTAATATTACTTCTGTATAACCTTTCCAATTTTTTTTGTGGTTCTTTTACTTTCGCGACTCGTCCATTTACATGGAATACAGTTGTTCATTAAAATTCACTTTCAGGACTATAAATACATTTGTTTACAAAGAATTTGTAAAGATTGAAAATAAAAGAGTAGTCGTAAATAAATGGCGTATTATAAATAATGCCATTTGTTATATAATTTGTGCATCGTCTTAAGAACATCACTAAAATTGAGACAGATTAATTGAAAAGAAAAAAGGACCGTTGATTTTATTTCTAGTCTGTTTCTTTTCGGCTTGTTACACAGTTACCTTATCATTAAAGATAGTTTTTATCACTTCATTGCTGTGTATCTGCTTTGAAACGAACCTAATACCAAGTCCGTTAAAAGTGAAAGAATTCAAATCCAAAAACAGTCTGACGTACTCACAAACACACATATATGTATATATAGAAATAAATGTAAACAACTTCAATTATATTTTGGTGATAATTTGTATAATTGTTTACATTTTGTATAAACAGCAATGGAATATATACAAATGCGTATACATACATTCAATAATTCCGGTGTAAAAAATAAGTGGAGGCACATGATAATCAAGGAGTCCTTCAAACTTATTTGTTAGCCAACATCTAATCAAGCTCTTTATCAGCCATAACCTTTGAAACAGTAGCAGTAAAAGCGCTGTACAAATTATTGTACCATAATCGCTTAAGTTGATAATTTTTAACAATCATTTAAGGAATCAGTGTTTTTTTTTTTGAAACACAACCAAAAAAGTCCCAAATTAAAAAGCGGCCATATACATACATATATAATTAAATAATTCGTTACCCGCTTTTCTATTATTCTTATGAGTCACTGGGGCTGTAATCGACATACATCTGTATCTATATTTTTTCACCGCCAGTCTGCCATGAGCCGCCTTATAGAGAAACCCAACATTGCCATGTCCATTACATCAACAGGTAGTCAATTATCCAGCACAATCACGCCCAGCTTGGGCACTAATGGGGCGACAACAGACGACGCAGCGGAGGACGACGATAGTCTCAGAATCGAAACTCAAGGGGTGACCGCCTCAACGGATGGCAGTCACAATCAAAGCGCCAAGACATCAGATGGTAAGTTTGTTTAGCTTTAACATTTACTTGTTTATTATGTTATTCAGAATAATTAAATAATTTAAAACAGCTCAATAGATATCTCGCAAAATGATAACGAACATCGTGCGATTTATTTATCTCGTCAGATCATAAAGCTTAAGACAATATATACAGATTCAAGTGATTCATCGATTCAATTTATATTTGTCCTTCCAGTACGGAACAATCTGGACAACGTGTTTATCAGTCTTATAGCGGGAGCAGCCGCCGGTGCGTTAGCGAAGTCAACAATCGCTCCGCTGGATCGCACTAAAATTAATTTCCAGATACGCAAAGATGTGCCATTTTCGTTTGATGCTTCACTTAAATACCTACAACAGACATACGTCAAAGAAGGCGTCTTCGCGCTATGGCGCGGCAATTCGGCGACAATGGCTCGCATCGTGCCTTACGCTGCCATCCAGTTCACTTCCCATGAACAGTGGCGTCGCATCCTACAAGTGGACCAAAATGGATCGAAGTTAGTATGCGTTTACAGAGCACATTTGTTGTTACCGTATGTGGATGTATTCTTTAAATATTGACTTTTGGTCATTATTGATGACAGCACCAAGGGTCGTCGTTTTCTGGCTGGTTCGCTGGCGGGCATTACATCACAATCGCTGACATATCCGCTGGACTTGGCACGTGCCCGAATGGCCGTCACGGATAGATACACAGGATATCGCACGCTGCGTCAAGTCTTTGCAAAAATTTGGGTCGAGGAGGGTCCTAGAACACTGTTTCGCGGCTACTGGGCCACAGTCCTGGGTGTAATACCCTACGCGGGAACGTCATTCTTCACATACGAAACGCTCAAACGAGAGTATCATGGTAAAAATAAAGTATTTCCAACATTGTTACGTATTGCTTAGATTTTTGAAAATTTCAGAAATCGTTGGCAACACTAAGCCGAGTGCCCTAATCACCCTGGCATTTGGTGCTGCAGCAGGTGCAGCCGGTCAAACGGCGAGCTATCCCCTAGACATTGTGCGTCGTCGCATGCAGACGATGCGTATTAATGTGAAGAATCTGGAGCGCTGTCCCACAATACTAGAGACCCTTATAAAAATATACCGGTACGTTAATGAAATAAACCAACCATTTAAAGACTTCAATTATTTACTTACTTACTGTGGATTTATTGATTTGCTCTTGACAGTGAGGAAGGCGTTAAAAACGGATTTTATAAGGGCCTGAGTATGAACTGGATTAAAGGGCCTATTGCCGTAGGAATAAGTTTCTCCACGTATGACCTTATCAAGGCATGGCTTCGAGAGTTGTCTCACTTGAAGCGTGGTCGGGTCAAAACGTAGCTACCGTTGCAGCTGAGTAGCCCGCACTCATAGAGATAAAAACCAAAAATAAATTTTGTAAAATAATAGTAAGAAAATCAAAACCCACTGCTTTTATAACTATGTTAAATGTTTGAAGAGCATAGAAGAATTTATTGCTGCGCTTTAACGCGGCATAAGCAATGTTTAATTGATATTTTTTTGTTGATAATTGGATAATGATGCTAACGCATAAGGCTTCCTTGGTTGTTCAATGTAATTGATAATATTCTTTAATGAATAATAACAAAAAATTATATAAAAAGCTGCAGATTTAAAGCCTCTATTGACTTAAGTCGGTTCTAAAATTGTACCTGGACAATAAATGTTGTATATACAATTTTAAAGCGACTAACCCACAGTAGTTTCAAATGTTGTTTAAGGCGATGCATAAAATTTGCAATCATTAACTATTGTTTAGCAGTCAAAAAAAAACAAAAATTTTTCCATAAGGTAAAATAAATGTACAACATTAGAAATTTACTTCATTTGGAATAATTTTAAAGTTTGCGCTTTTTGTATACCTGTACCTGATTTTAAGGTGTTGCTTATGTGTGTAGGTGGCAACGCCTTAAGAAGGTGGCACCCCGGTTAGCAGTTTCTGCGTTTTTTTTTGTTGGCACATTTACCATCTCTAGTCGCGTTAAGCTGTGCAAAATACATAAGTGCGCAAAACAAATTCCTTATTATCAATTTTGTTTTGTGTACGCGGAAATCACTTTTCTTGAGTAGCTCTCGTTTCGTTCGTGGTTTATGTGCTTTAAAGCACCGATATTGTTAATATTTGATGTTTTACTGGGACCTAGTCATAAATGCAAAATACATTCATAAGCAGGCATATACACAACTGAAAAAACAACAATTGGACTTCTTACAAATAACAGGTATGTAGGTGTTATATGTCAAACTGCAAATAAAATTATGTAAATTTAGGGACTATTGATTTGTTGTAGTCATGGCCGCTCTTTTGTGGGCGGCTGGCGCTGTTGCTTGATGGTACATGGTACAACAGGTGAACAGAGTTGCCACACAGTCAGTAAAACCATTTTAGCAATCTTGTGCGAAAAATCAATTTAGCTTACTTCCATATACATAAATGCTCTTTAACAAATAATCCCTGAATGTTCTTTGTTTGGGAAAGCAATGTTTTCTACGTTATTTTACCAGGAAATGGAACGGCAATTTTAGTTAAGATAGTAAGATTTGTTCATGTCAAATACAACTTTCAACCCTCTTGTGAAATTTGCAAACCCCCTGCTTTATTTTTATTGATAATACCCTAATACGTGCATTAAAATTTGAGTCATATAAATTGATTATTATATAAAAATACTGGATTACATTTAAATTATATTAACTGTTCCTGACCTGTATTCAAACAATCGAAACAATCGGAATAGAATGTATTTCAAACTGTAAACAAAATGTAGACTTTCTGGCAACCGGGCTGTTCTAACGTTAACAGTGCCATTTGGAGTAAAGTTGATGAGTATTCAAGTTAACAGATCGTTTATACATTTATGTACGTGAGTCCAATCGCGTTGAATGTGCGTTCGCGTCACAATTGCAAATATAATAAAAGTAAATAAAGAAATATAATATGGCATAAAAGAAATACGATTTTGGATCCCGCTTGATTTAAATAGTATTGGTCGCTAGCCCACCTAACTTAAACAAAAAGACAACGATTATCAACTAATCAGCTATATTCCAGTGGTGCGTGTTGTTGTGCAGCGCGTGTGTGAGTGTGTTCAATTTAAAAATAAAACTGCAAATACATACATATCAAAATATTAAAAGTAAAAAACAGAAGAGGAAAAGGTCGGTTCGTGTCTTTTATAAGTGTGTGTGTGCGTGCGTGTGCGCTGTGCTGCTCTGCATTTGTATGCGTTTAGTTGCTGTTGGATCTCTCGTGGGGCCACCGAAACCAATACAAGCACATACATACGTGCATATGTACTTGTTTACACCTTCTGAGCTGTTTGTGTATTAAAAGGTAAATAGAATAAAGAAAAGAGCATAACACGGGCACGTTCGCCATGCACAAAACGAACAAGCTAATGGCGAGGTTGCGTGCGTGGGCGGGCCATAAGCTATGCTGACAGTGCTGCTGCACTTTTTCCCCATCGTGTGCAGCGAGAACTTTTCTTCTGTTTGGGACTTGATAAATAGTAGATATTTCTCTTCATTCTTAATTGTCAACAATTTCTATATGATAGTACATAATTTGAGAAAACTGATTAATTTTAAACACACATGCGTGTGTATGCAACTATTTACACACGTGTGTGCAGTGTGTGCCTGACCATGCCAAATCCTGCGTTGCCGCTAGAGCTGACATACAAACATCAATATGTGTGTATGTATACATATGTTCTGTTGTTGTTGGTGGCTGTCGCGCTTCTGTTTCTTATTGTTAAATCTTGCTGGCTGCGCATGTCGCAGTTGCAGTCGCTGTGGCCATCGTGTTTTGTTGTTAATTCGTGGAAAAATCATAAAAACAAAAGCAAAAGAATTTTGAGTGCAATAGCAGCCAACAGAAAGAAACAACAAACGAATGTATTAGCTCTCTTCTCTCTCGGTCTCACCGTCGTCTTTCTATGTTTGTCTCGCTCTCTTTTAGTCTTTCTTACAATCACATTTGCTACTTTTGCTTCTTTGACGTCGAGTCTCGCGTTTTGCCCGCTCAACACTTTATCTTCTTCTGTTGTTCTGGTCTTGGTTCGGTCCTTCGTTCAATGTGTTGCGCACACGTTCGCTTTCGCCATTGCTGCCTTTTAACATTTTTGACTTATCTTTTGTTCTCATGACTGTGTTAATGACGTCGGAGCCGGTAGTGTAGTATAGCTGTATATTGATTTTTATTTTTTTTTTGCTTCGCTCAATCGCTGTTTATTCGCCCGTCTATCAATTCAAAGATAAGTTATCTCCACAATACTCGGTTGCTTTTTCTTTTACAATTACTGCTATAAAGTAGCTAAACTGCAACGCAATTTACACCCCCAGTCAAAATAAGTTAAAATCAACTTATCAAGTGTGTGCACATATGTATGTACATACATATGTACGTAAATATACACATTCATACATATGTACGTATGCATATGTTTAATCATTCACTTAAGCAGCTTACATACAAAAATGTATCAAAAATCAAAACAATTGCATGATGTTTGATATCGCAGCAAGCATGTGGGATCTTGGACTGACAAAGATTTAGGGCCAGAATGTTAAACAGAGCATAATTAATAATTATTACTCGCTGTTTTCCCTTTGTTTAGCTTATACATACATATATATATATATATGTATAAATTTTAAGCAGCAAAAATGGATAACTTAACGAAGAACGTGAGAAGATCTAGGCAAGCAGTGGGCGTGTTTTATATACATACATATGTTCATATAATGATACTTTGCAGCAAATTATACAAACTAAAGAAAACTACACACAAACAATACATAAACACTCACATGCAGTCAGTCACTTACACATGCCCAACGTTTATTAAACTTTAAAGCGAAAACAACAAATATCTCAAGAAACGGCAAACAATAAACATCTGTTTGCTTGTGTGTGTGTGTGTGTGTGTGTGTGTGTATTTGAGTAGTGATTATAAAAAACTAAAAATGTAAACCCTAAACTTTTACAAAACTTTAGTTAGTTATATCGATTCTTTTCTTCTATTGAAAATACTTTATCTACATGTTAAAAAATATTCGAATGCATATGCATATCTATGTATGTTAAATTTTTTATTTTCACGCTGCTTGTCTGAAACGACTCTATATACATACATAATCACAAATGCACATACACAGTTGGATTTTGTTATAAATAAGATTGAGTAAAATTTGTTTATCTTTGCCTTTAAACGACGCCATCGCTATATATTTGTTTAGCTAGCGAATCTGTTTGCTTAGTTTGAATCACATTTGGAAAAAGATTCGCGCGTATTGCAATTCGTTTATAGAAAATGATTTTGTGGATATATATATAATAAATTAATAGATTTAAAACCACAATTTTATTTAGTAAAGCTATTCAACAGCTGCATTGGCTTCATTTGAGTGAGTGTCTCTCTGTTCTAAAACCTAACCTTTAACAGTTGCAGTGCAGCTAGCTCTCAAAAGCTTGCGAATAGGATTATTCATAGTCTAAAAATGCAACTAAGCATTCATATTTGCGATCGAGGCACTTTTTGTTTGCCCTGTTTTTTGCTTTCAGCGTTTGTGTTGGCTCTTTGTTTGCGCTATATTTGTTGACTGTGTACAAACAGATACAGATTCATACACAAATGTAGATAAATGTGCACGTACAAAGCCAAATATGTACTTATATATAGTGACAATTAGTTGTTTACAATGTGGTCAGCAATTTTAATTGATAGCTATTCAAATCGCTCCATGGGGATTTTCAAAGATCGCTATCACCGTGGAATAGATAACTTAAAGTCGCTGAACCAGTTTTTGAGTTTTTCACTGCAACTACTATAACAACTTTCTTTGCCCAAGCATATTTAAAGGTTACATTTTGCACTAGTTATCCAAAGCAGCAAATTTTGGTACCCAAGGTCGACTATCAATACCGAAATTTGCATTATAATAATTTAAGTTTCGTGTTACGGCTAGTCATAGCAGATATTTTTGTTGTTAGCTTATCGCACTTTGAAATGCGCCCAAAACGAGTATAATTTTATTAAAAAGTACTTGTGCCTTGTGTGTTTGTTTACGATTCCAATTAGGTAGTTTAAGAAGATGTCGGCAACTTGTGAAAATATGGTGATAATTTGATTGGTAAAGCGATCTCAGATTTGTTTCGTTATCAATTTCACGGAATAAAGCAATAAAAAGCTGTTCGTATCAAAAATAAAAATAAAAAAATAATAATTCATACATGTATGTATATTTAGTGGCAAATTATAAGTACTACTAAGCTAGGAAAATTATGAATTGTTAGAATGGTATTTAGATAGCGCATAAAGTGATATACGTTTCAGTGGCCAATAAAGTTATTAATACTTACAAATTTGATTTTTTACAATTAAAGTTGTAAATGTATTAAACAAAGAGTTGATACAAAATTGTTTAGCTTCTATGTAGGACTAGTTTATTTTCGATGGTCATCAATAAGATTGTACATCTGTGCTGTTTACTGTTTAGCAAAATGTTTTGTCTCTCTGTTAAACACATCCCCGTCTCCTTATTTGGCAACAATGTATAACGGTTTGGTTATGTTATCTTCTAGCTGTTAATCAATAAAGTTCGGCACAACTAAATTAAGCAGCTTTGCTTGGCTTCTTATTCGCATTTGTAGGTCGTCGTATGCTAAATAATGCTCTATCTATCTAATGTGTACTTTTAATTATAATGTATATCTAACTGCTTGTGTTAATTATACGGTTAGCACAATAGCCCATAGCCTTGATTTTATTCAACAAATTATACCAAATATAAATTTACATAATTTTCGCATTGCACATTTTCATGGAAACACAAACAATAAATATGTTTGGGTAGGATTTCATGCGCTAAAAGAGAATTTCTTCGTAAAAAAAACTCAATGCCCTTGTTTTCAGTTTTCAGTTTTCAGTTGACCTATCGAAATGGTTCCTCACAATTATATTGATAAGGCTGAGCCAGTCTGACCCGCCTTTTACTTTCGTGGCAAATGATTCTTCAATGCAAATCACTGTTAAAATTATACTTCACTTGTTGTTGCTCTATTAAAAGTTTAAGCTATGCTTTCACTTCAACTGCATTTCCTCCAAATAGCCTCCTTATCAACGGATGAAATCGCGTATAATAACAGAGGTCTAGTTTCTCTAGCCGTCTAGTCGCGACTTACATATATTTTGCTTAAATATTGATTGCACATTTTCATTGTTCTTATTTATAGAGACAAATTGATACGCGGCTGTAAAGTTATTGTTATTCCATACACACACAAATATAATACAAATTTTCATTGCAGTGAATGGCCGTGTGTGTGTTGATTTGTTATTTATAAACACATCAGGGAGGGGTGACGCAAGTGTAGCTTGGTGTATCAAAACGATTGCTTCAATTTACACATTCACAAGAGGAGAAGAAACTTCTTTTAAATTACAACTCGCTCTAGGCGTTTGGACATAGCATTTCCCAAGGGATGCATAACTTGCATTGGTAGGCAGTTCAAGGTCATTATCGCTTGCAGCCATTTAGATGAAACTAAATGCAATATGTATATGGTTAATTCTTTATTTAAAATAAAATCCGTCGCAGCTGTTGGTGTCATCCACTATTATGTGGGGTTTGTTTTGTTAAGCTCAAAAGCAGCCTTGAACCACTTTTTGCTTGGTAAATACGGCAACGAAATCGACAAAATATAATGAATCGTAGAAAAACCTGAACAGAATGTGTGGCTACCTAAGCGGACTCGTGGCGTCGCTACTGAGCTGCACATCCGATCAGATTGGCATCGGTTTTGTGTGCGGCAGACAACAAGCAGCAGGTAACACAGGGCTTGACCTGTTTTTGCTGCTGTCCTTTATGCTGCGCTGCCTGAATAGAGATGGGAGCAGGTCTCGATGAAATTAGAATTAATTAAAGCGATGAACAAGCTAATAACAAACATTGGACCAAAGATAGAGCTAATGAAAATTAAACCTATAGTTAAGTTACAGTCGAAGTTACCAGCGAGTTGACCAACATTTTGTTGTCTACTGCAAAGGTCTACGGATGTCAACCTAAGTTCTACTCAGACACAAAACACTCACATCTCTACTCCGTGATGTATTTTTGTATTTTGTATTTTGTGTGTATGTTTTGATTTTTATCTAATTTTTGTTACTGGCTAGCTGCTCTCTTTTTTTTGAGCCTGGTTCGACTGGTTTGGCTTGTTTGGCGATCTCTCGTGTAGCTGCTGCTATTTGGTTGGGCCATTCATATTTGCTACGTGCGCGATGTTCACGTTGTTCCTTTATTTTCCAGCGAACTACGAAAATTAGCGTATCGACCACAAAAGCAAACAACCGGACATCGGTTACTGTGTCGTTGTCTACGGGCAGTGTTGTTTGTTTCTTAGGCGACCGTGTTTTGTTTTCCACCACACGACGCAACTAAAAAAACAACATAAAAAACGCAAAGATCTTTTCGATCGTTAAAAGTGGCTATGCGAGTGCAAGCAATGCTAAGCGTGCAATTAATTCTTACACCTGTCCCAGCTAGCCCAACTAGTAAGGGAGTGTCTTACTTAGCTTCTGTGTTATATTTGTTTTCTCACTGTTATGCGAGTAATTGTTGTTTTTTTTGTCGTTCGACTGTATTCTTATTATGGAAATTATAGTTTTGCTTTTTATTTTAGCACATGGCTCTAACGCACTCGATCGTCTTACGCTTCCCAAGTCGAGTATAATTATGAAATAAATAAATAAATCATCTCGATTCATGTTAAATAAACAGCAGTTAAAAAAAGCAATAAAGATTCGGGGCTATAATTTTTCGGCGTGGCTCGACCACGCACGACTTCAAAGAAGTTAGTCATTAACAATCTGACCATTTGCATATTCTTATATCAATCCATGCATTGGAAATGTTAAAAAACGTATTCATATTGCACACAAGCTGTTGCAAAAGTGTGATATTATGAACCTTATTTGTTGTGTCCAAGAAATACTTAACAATTTGGCCCAAGCTTTAAAATGACATTGTGTTTGTAAATTTAGTTGGCGAATTACACCATTTAAACATTTTTTTACGATTTACAAATTTATATCATATTTCAAATTGTCTCTACTCATGTATGCTCACAATGTCAGTTATACACACTCGTAATGAAACGACCGTCTCACAAACACACATAAACACACACAAACACACACACACACAAACACACCAACATTTGTGTAAATTTATATACATATATATTTTCCTTTCATGTGAACTTTGCTACTTATATGCTTATGTATATCAATATTTTATTTATAGTTTTCTATCCATAAACATTTATACATAACATTCCGTTTGTGCTTGTGCATTTTATGGACGAATCAAACCTCCCATTTGCTTGTGGATATCAGCAGCTGGACCTTGGCTAGGTCATCGCCGCCGTCACCACCAAGTTACCAGAGCTGCTAAAATGCATTAATGCCAACCGCATGATAAACACACTATAAAAGCCCACTAAAATAGACATAGAAACAAAAATTGCAGAACTCTGGCCATAAAGCACATTGTCAGCCGTAACCCTGTCATTGCATCCTGCTGCTGCATTTGTAATAGCAGCATCGCTCTCGCTAACATCCCACATCCATACTCATCCAAAACAAATACCATATGAGCAGCATGAGTCTGTGGAAGCGCATCTCGAGCCACGCCGACTGCGAGCAGCGCATGGCGGCTTACTACAATAAGAAGGGTCTGTACGACCTGCGTCTCTGCTTGGCGCCCTGGATTGAAGACAGAATAATGTGAGTAGTCGTCCTCAAAAACAGCAGTGGCCATTTTATGTTTGCTGAGTTGAGTTTGCTGGGTGTAAGCTTACGTATTTAAAACTAAGAGGCTTTTGCTAAAAAATAGGTTTGCTTTGCACTTTAAAATGTACTCAAAAAACACCATTCAAGATCGATTTACATTAATGTGTGTGTTTAGATATCGATGTATATATTTATATACGTATGTGTATGTAAATAAAATAAAAAAATCCAAACTGAACGTTAATGGTGTTCCGACAACGACAATGGCAGAGCAGAAATTTTTCTTCGTTTATGTTTCGTTTATAGGAAAAATGTAGTTAATTCAATAATTGAATAACAATCCTGTACTTCATAATTGGATTATAGATCGGTCGAGCTATATTTTATTAATATCAGTCGTTGTATGTTTCTTCTTAAATACAGGTCCGAGCAGATAACACCAAACTCGTCAAATCAGCTGGAGCGAGTAGCGCTTAAGTTTATCGAGGATTTGCAGCAGAAACTGCTATCGACGCGGGCTAGCGATCAGGTTCTGAAATATCGCCTGGTGGAGCTCTGTGCGCTAATTCAACGCACCCCCGCCCTCGAGCTTTATACCCATCTACGCAGCGGTCTGCAAAAGGAGTTGCAGTTAGCCGCCGAGAAGAGCGTTGCCGTTGCCGCTGCGGGCCCATCGATGCCCTTAAATACCTACAATATGAACAGTGCAGCTGCTGCTGCCGCTGCAGCTGCCGTTGGCATGAATGGTGGCTATGTGGACGCCAGTGAATTATTAGGTGTTGCCGGTACTGGAACATCTCCAGTTGCAGCTGGCATGTCGGCTGGCATTATGCACAACATGACTGGAAATGCACCGCCGGTTGCGATAGTTACACCCAAGGTAGAACTGTACGATGTGCATCATCAGATTGTCCAAAGCTTCAACGAATTCTCCACATGCTCTGAAAGTCTGAAAAACCTGGTGCAAAACTATCGCTATATGCTCAACGCACCCAACTCTCCGGATGCGGAGCTACTGTTCAAACGGTTGATTGAGGAGAAGACCTCTCTGGTGGGCAGGCTGCGACGCAGCTTCATGTACTACGAGACTCTACAGGAATTGGTTATAACGGAACTTAAGAACTGGAGACGCCAGCAGGCGCTGGCTGGCAATGGAGCTCAGTTTAGCGAAAATATGCTGGATGATATACAGCGTTGCTTTGAGCTGCTTGAATCGTTTGTCACTCATCTGCTATCGGCTGTTAAGGAGACGCTCTTAGTGCGCCTAATGAATGACGATCCAGATCTTAACTGTCTGCTCGACCAGGTGCAAGTGGCACAAAAAAATTTAGTGTGCTCTGCATTTATTGTGGACAAACAGCCGCCGCAGGTGATGAAGACGAATACACGGTTTGCCGCCTCCGTGCGTTGGCTGCTGGGCTCACAACTGGGCATACATATGAATCCGCCCACAGTCGAGTGCATTATAATGTCAGGTACGATTTTTGTAAAATTATTGATTAATTAATTGATGTGTACAAACATGTGTACAATTTAATTTTCAAATTTATTTGCCCATTTTATTTATAATTCAATCATTGTTCATCTGCAGAGTTGCAAGCGCAGCGTTTCGTAACACGCGGAACACACATGGATGTGACCAATAGCAGCCTGGCAGGACAGTCGTCAGGCGAAATACAAAACTGTTCTAGCACCATGGAGTATCAGCAAAGCAACCATGTCTTTTCCGCCAGCTTTAGGAATATGCAGCTTAAAAAGATAAAGCGCGCAGAGAAGAAGGGCACTGAGAGCGTGATGGACGAAAAGTTTGCACTGTTTTTTTATGCCACCACGACAGTGAATGACTATCAAATACGCGTTTGGACCCTATCGTTGCCCGTGGTAGTCATTGTGCATGGCAATCAGGAGCCACAATCTTGGGCCACTATCACCTGGGATAATGCTTTCGCTGATATTGTGCGTGATCCCTTTGTGGTCACCGATCGCGTCACCTGGTGTCAGCTGTCTGTCGCACTCAACACCAAATTTGGATCCTGCACGCAGCGCGCCCTCACCTCGGAGAATTTGGAGTTTCTTTGTGAGTAAAGTGAATAAAGCTTCTTAATTAAAAGATAATCAAGTATTTTTTAACTATAGTTGAAAAGCTGCAGCGTGATAATATCGCCGGCGAGCGCAACGAGTACATTTCATGGAATCAATTTTGTAAGGAGCCCTTGCCAGATCGCACGTTTACCTTCTGGGAGTGGTTCTTTGCCATCATGAAACTGACCAAAGACCATTTGCTATCTATGTGGAAAGCGGGACGTATAACTGGCTTTATAAATAAGGCCAAAGCGCAAGATGATTTATTGCGTGCCAATACTGGAATTGGCACATTTCTGTTGCGTTTCTCCGACAGTGAACTGGGTATGTTAAATTGCTAGTCTGTTTTTAAAAACGCAGCATGCTTATAGTTTTTATTTTCTTTGACAACCTCGTAAGGCGGCGTTACCATTGCCTATATGAATGAATGTGGTTCGGTAACGATGCTCTCGCCCTGGACTGCACGCGATTTTCAAATCCTCAATCTGGCCGATCGCATTCGCGATCTGGACATGTTGCGTTGTTTGCACCCGACCGATGTTAACGTTCAACCGCTGGATCGCGATCTCGCCTTTGGCGACTTTTATACACAGCGTCCCGGTACGAAAAAATCACCTTTTCACTGTCTTGTGCTTATTAAAATTTAATTATTTATGAAATAGAACCAACGCCCCGAGTCGACGGATATGTGCCAAGCACGATACGTGTGCAGGTGCGTACCAGTGGGGATACAGGCTCCATCAGTGGCACGCCTCATCATCCTATGCAGTCACCGCCGCAGGATAGCATGTCAATGGGAAAGTAAGTTTTGTTCTATCATTATTTAGTTACTTAGTTTTTTAGTTTTAGTTATTTAGTTTTTCGGTATCTAACCATTTTTAAAAGATTATTTAGATTGCAATACTTTGAATGCTAAAGGCTTAATATACTCTTTGTTTATTTTCATTTCCTACTTTAATGTATTTATTTATTTACAATTGTGCAATCTCTCCTTGTGGGGAAATCCAGTAATTCTCCTCGTAGTGGCATCATGTTTTATAATCCATCGAGCGTCGCAACCACATCCTATAACAGGGATGATTCAGATTCAGATGATAGCTCTGTGGCTCGTGAGCTCGAGAACTTAGTCAACAATACAGCGCCCGACGATCCCATACTCGATCAGATAAGTCACACCATATTCAATGTGTGCGCCAATGGGCAAGAAGATCAGTGGATGATGCCCACTAAATCAGCATATGCCGTGCCATCACCTTATAATCAAACGATCCAACATTGAATACTAACTAATTGTGGGCTAGTTTGGGTTGTGCCTCTTACCGAAAGGTATTGTTTGATATCTCATATATATCAATATTTTTACGTACAAATCGCAATGCATCAATATCACCCAGCAAATCAAACCAACAAACAAAAATTCGATATGCGCTGTGTCCGCCGTTTATTTGTTTGTATCTTTTCGTACATAAAACGTTAATTTGTTTGTTATATGTACAGGCACAGATCTAATAGCGCGCCCACATTGTCTGCTATACCATTGCACCGCTCTCCTGCTAAATACACATGCCATTCGCCTCTCGTCACACTCATTTGGTAGCCGCTCTCGCAATTCTTATTTACAAATTAATCTGAATAGGTCGCTGGCTCAGTAAAATAAGGTTACACTTGCGTTTCATAAATATATATAAATAGTATCATTGTTTATTTTTTTTATAAACTAACTTCAAAGTATTGCTTTCTTTTTAAGCTTTTTAGCAGCCACAAATATGTTCTTTTATGTATATACATCTATATGCATATATGCAGAAAGAAATTAATATCTAATAAAATTCTATATTTTTCCAATTTTTGATTAATCGCAGCTTGCAGAATAGCACCATCATGCATTTGTAAATGCCAAAGAACAGTACAGAACAACAGTTTACAAGCAAATTTTGGGGCTTTGTTGGAATAATATATATTCAATAAACAAATTTTTTTGCATGCGCTTTTTAAATATTCCTCTTGATGTGTGTTCGTAATTTTTCTAACAGTCACGTATCGATTTGATGTTAACAACTACAAGGCCAATAAATACGGGGGGATTTCCGGTTTACAATTGTTTACCTGAACATTTGAATTATACATTCTGCAATACAGTAAATCGGCTCGTAATTTTTATGAAATTCATTTAATTAAGCACATTTTTCATTTGATTTCCTACTAACATCATTTAACTCATCAAACATGTATTGTTAAATAGCTCATGAACTCGATTCCTTTGTATGTGTTTCTATTTTGATTAATTTGTTTTTCTTTTTATATTTGTTCCAATTTTAGTGGTAGTGATTTTCCAATGGCGGACTTTGATACGATGCAGAATTTTGATGTATATAAGCTATAAGCACATTAAAAAATACACAGATCAATATGTTGGTATATTATATATTTTTATATATAGAAATGTATGATCAAAATACATGCGTCAAATGTTAAATATAAACAAATGAATCCTCTAAATATTTGCAAGAATTAGCCGCTATTATCGACGTCCATTAGATGTTTACTGAACCCACTACCATATACAACAATAGGACACTATCAAACGTTAAACCTTAAAGTACTTTTACATAATCGGAGTACATCATTGTGGCATGTGTTTTTATTTTGGTATGTATTTAGTTTATTTAAACAAGTTTGTTGGGTAGCCTAAATAAATATATATTCAGTAAAATAAAAATATCTGGTTGTGATTTTCAATTTGTAGCAAAAAAAAATCGTTATCTGTGTTAGCTTAATATACATACACACACGCACACACATACAGAAGACTATAATTGTTATAGTTAGTAACAAGTACAAGGCTTAAGGTAATTAAAAGTGTTTACACATTTTATAAAAAGTTATTCAACCAATTTTACTGTTAATCGAATTTATTGTTATTAAAACTTTTAAAAGTTAAATGACACTTTGTGCTATATTATACATTATATATGATTATGAATATTAAATGTTTATAAAATGCGTTTGAAGTGAACGAGGTGGTTTCAATATGAAGTGATGCGGAAAGAAGCTAAGTACGTCCGTACGCCTTCGAAAGACTAATAAAATGAAACTCAGTTTGAACTGAGGTAGCTATAAAAATAAAAAAAATCAAAGTGAATTAAAAAAAATAGATTTTTGAAATAAAATTTCCCAAACAATTGCAACTTTAAGTGTTAAATGCGGATAACCGTCTAAGCTACAATGTTTTGCTTTCATTACAAAAATAATTTTTTTTTTACCTATTCTTGCAGCACTTGTGAAATCGACAAAAACGAACCATCTAAAACGACAAGAGCAATGCATGCATATTGCGGCACTTCAACACAAAACACCTCCAGAATATACACAAAACCAAAATTATATGCTTCTTATTATTCTAATATCAATTTCCATTGCTGACTTTATTATATTTTTTTCCTCGATATGAATTAACAATTTGTTACGCATCGGCATGTGTGTATTTGTTTTTTTTTTTAGACACGACGTTGGTTTAATATTTGTAACGATATTAATAATTTAAATGAATAACGTTGGAGAACTTGGATTTAGTTATATTTTAGCTAACCATTCGTTGAATCTAAATTTGTGAGTTTTACAATAAATCTATACGTTTATCATGATATTTAAGTTGATCACATATATATGTATTTAAATTGTTCTTAATTAAGATATAATTTACGTATGTACGTATTACATACCAATTGCTTTATGTAAAAATCCATTTATAATTGGCTTCCATGCTGCAAATGCAAACAATTTTAATATGTGTACTATATTTTATTTGAGTTTGAGTAAGGACAAAGTGTGCATTGCATTACAAATGCGTCATTAGTGTTGCTTTTGTCACCTACTAAGGATACGAAAGCACAATAAGTCAAAATTAATTATAAATATTTTTGTGTAAACGCCTAAGCTTTTGTCGTGAACTTTAAGAATTTTATTAGTAAGTAACACAAGTTAATCAATAAATAAATGCAAATTCTATATATTATTATATATACAAAAATTAAAAATAAGATTATTACACATTTTTTGTGCAGCTGTTAAAGCGAACTCAATTTGAGCAACGACAAACTCTAAATGTGTGTTCGTGTTGACGTGAAATTTAAAATTATAAATGTTTTTATCTACTTAAAACTCATGCACACATTCCCACACAGATAAACACATTATTGCATGCTCTAAAACAACAACAATAACACACACACACATTGCTATTGGGAAATAATTCTTAAATGTGCAAATTAATTGATATGAACGGACGTTTTTTAAATGTAAGCAATACACGAATTGAAAAACCATTCTTGTCAAAAAGGCCAATAAAGATTTGATTTTAATATTATTTATTTGATAATTTTATTTGCAAATATAAATTTCCAGATCGCCTTCGGATTTATTTATTGTATAAAATAAAGTAAGAACAAACAAAATGATGTAGTTTCAATACTCGATATTTTATTGGGTGAGTTCTTTTCCACTTTTACATTAAATTTCTGCACTTGAATATTATGCTACAATTTGTACTTTTTGTTAAGACACAAGCATTTAAAAGGAGACTGCTTTTTAATTTTTGTTAGTACAGCATTTATCCTTAGGTCCATTTTTGCATGAGCACTTGCATTGCTGACTGCAAGCGCAATTGTCGCCACAATTGGTTGCCGAGCATTGGCAGTCTATGTGAAGAATAAATGTAACGATTAGGTCACCTAGTTTTAAATGGTGGCGTATGTTAACTTACTGGTTCCACAATCTTTGCAACCCATTCTGTGTTTAGTGTATTCAGCTTGATGTCTAGTTACTGACTTTGTGTTAGAACCAGTAGCCTTGGCAATTTATAGTTATCGAGGTAATGCAATTTTGCACACAGCCTGTTAAGTTTCCCGTTTTGACTCATAACTCTACAAAATTGTTTGGTTGCTTATCAGAGCGTGCGCTAAAATGCGTAGCCGGCACGCTATCAGCGTGTTATTTTGCGCACGTTGTTCGAGCGCAACTGCGCACTGCTTAAATTTTTTTTTTATCATAGCAGTAACAAAACCCAAAAATCAGTCGTTACGCTGAGATTGTATAAAACAAGTGGAAACGATGCAGTCGGGCGCAACCGACTGCGGTATACTCGATACCTGATAGAGTTCTTTCGGGGATGTCACCAGTTATACTGCCAACAAAATTGGTGACTGTAGCTTAAAAACTGAAAGTTTCACGCGTTTCCGTTCTTAAAGAGAAGTTTAAGTGCCACGCGTACAGAAGTCAGAAGCAGGTGATTTTGTTGAGTTAGAAAAACCAAACAGGGCTTACGAAGGGCACAAGAGAAGAAGCTGAAAAAAGGGTGCAAGAGAAGAGGCCAAGGCGGAGCTTAAAGTTATATTTAACTGTCGCTATGCCTAGTGAGTGCGCTAAGTACTACATACGCTAAGTACATACGCAGTTACATATAAGGTGTGCTTTAAATATATATATGTTAATATTATATGTATATCTTTATATGTATAGTGGTTCGAAGTTGTTCTTACTTATGTTTTCTAAGCAATTGGAGTATCTTAATTTGATGTGCAGCCATGAAAAAACACTTCACTCTTACAGAGTTACCATATGTGAGGACTTTATAAACTTAAGTGTCATCATTCAGCAAAAGTACACTTGAAGTACCGCAGTCTTTAAAATGCAATGCCACAAGTGGGGAAAACGTCTGAGTGGTCGAGCAAGTCGTTTGGCGAGTCCGTGGTATGCATGTTGTGCCCCCTTAAAAATATAGTGTTTGTTTGTTGTATATTTGTGAGCAAGCTTCACTTTAAGTGAGCAGACTGACTGACAGGTTGACAGGCATTTAAAAGGACAAACAGAAAGTGAATGTGAATGTGTATTCAAAAAGTGCATTAGGACAACCAATTTTAATTGACAATTTGAATATCGAACAAGCACAGAGTCAGGACCCTGCCGCAAAAACTCAACGCATTTAGTAGATTTTCAATTTCAGCGCTTTCAGTGCCGTTAAGGTGCGGAAATGACACCGCGCCTGTAAATGATTTTTCGCTATGTTTGCCATGTTGATTTGTATAAGCGGAAATTTGAATTCAAACGTTATTGCAGCTATTTCCTCAGTTTTGGGAATCAAAATGCCAGTGACACTTTCTTTGCTATGACACGCTATTATTTGCTACACAGACGTGGCACTGTATATAAACTAAGACAAAAAGTTTTAAAATTGAAACATAGTAAAATGAACTAAAAGGTGTAAGCAAATACATTTAAGATAACAATTATTACTATTTTCAATTTAGCAAAGCTAAAAACTTGTCGATTAATGGTGCCTTAAGTTTCGAAATACTTAAAAATAAAACGATTTTTACTTTATTTAACTTAAGCTATGGTTTTTACATAATTGCGGTCTTAATGAAGGGCCAGCCTAGGCTGTCGTGAGATGCTGCCGTAAGTAGGTCACGTGATTACGAGTCGCTCTTGTAGAAGTTGCAGCTAAAGCCAAACGCTGCGTATACGCGATATGTACGCCATTTAATTTGCTGTCGCGGCTTGTAAGCCCAAACGCAAACAGTTAATTACGGCATTAAGTTTTCATGCCGCAGTCAAGAAACGGAAAGCGAAACAACTGCAATGCGGGCACTTCGTGAGTGCATTGTCGTCAGGCCGAGGACCAAATGCTAAAGTCAAAGACTGGAATGGAAAGAATGTGGCGCAACATCACTTATGCATAAGAACATTTTAACTGTTCGTTAGCCACTTTTAACTTGGGCACGTTCCATGGAACATGACATGGCGAGGAGATGAGTGGATGTCAAGCATGTTTATCTTTTGCGTGTGAGTTTTTGCCTTTTGGCTGGCTGTCTTATTTTTTTTTATCATTGTTGCAGCTAAGTGCCGAAATCAAAGCCAACCACAGCTCATCTTGTTTAAGGCGACAACGACCAGATTGCACCCTCTCTATCTTTCCATTGTTGCTCCGCAGTGTCAAAATATTCTAAATAATTTAGTGCATTTTGTTTTGCTAAGCGCTTCAAACCTTGCTGAACTTTTTATCATAAATTAACAGATTAGTCCTTGAATGCCAAACAGCTACAAAAAGTGTTTTCAACTTACAGCAGGTGCCCTTGCTTTAGTGCCTGCCACAACAGCTGCTTATTTTCACTGCACAAGTGCGGCAAAATAAAGGAAAATAGCGCTTAAATGTTGCCGTAAAACGGCACGCATTGTAAATGCTGTGGGTCAGCGCTTTTGGCCACTATAAATCTTAGCTTTTTTCACAATTTGCAAATCTCTTTGGTAATCCGTACAAACTGGCAAAATGAGAAAGGTATTTTGATTGTACCGACTCGACGACGTGACTTGTAAAGTTGTAAGCATTTTGAGTTAAATATTAATATTTAATTTGTTTTTTTTTTTTTTTTTTACTGTAAGCGAGCACATTGCTCATTAAGTAAATGAAATAAAAAAATGTCTTTATTGAAAGATTGTTAAAATTTCAAGATACAATCCATTCGCAGTTTCAATGCTCCCAAATGAGTAATCAAACCAACGACAGCAGTTGTGGCTTAACTTTAGGCGTAAACTCATTTATTTTTCGATTTATCGTTGATTTCCCAAAACACATTGAACACACTCACTGACATATAAATGTTGAGTTAACAGTGATGTCTTTGGCTTTAGCAAACACATTAACCGGCACATCCTGGGTGCGTCTCAACCACCGGCTCGGATTTCCTGCCTAGCCCACCCAGTATTCAACGGCCTCAGGCTGACAGCAATTTGGGATGCACGACTGCACCGGTTCACAGAGACGTACAATGTTTAAGGCAAGCCCAGTAGTGCATTATGGTCTAGTCACAATGTCTGAATAGCTTTCACAACCTGCAGTAGGCAGCGGGGTATTTGTTTCTATACAACACGATGAAGATTGGTATCTTCTTCTGCTCACAGCTTAGATTTAGCATAAGTCATACGTTTGCTCATCTATATGTAGTTGAAGTGGTCTGTTATATGAAATGTTTGTTGCATGCGAAATAGCACACACTTAGCCTTTTATGTTCTTGTCGTTGTGTATGTGTTAATAATGTAATGTTGCTAATTGAGCGAACTGGAGCAAACAGCTGCGACCGGTGTCCTGTCAGTTACACTGTGTGCGCTCTCAGTTGTCAGCTGCCAGATTTTAGCTCCAAGCGCTGCAATGTCAGCGACAATTGTGCAACGTCTTTCGGCGCATTCTGTATGCATCTGTATGTGTGTGTGTGTGTGTGCCACGTTATTCCTTGGAGCAATGCCCTTCTCGGCTCATTAGCTAACAGCACACGTGCAAAAATCAATTTTGCCTCGTCCTGCGCGGGTCGCACGCTCCACTTGAGTGCTTCAGTGCCGCCCTTGTCCCTTATGCCAGCATGTGCAGCAAAAACAAGCACACAACGCGTTGTCCAAAAGCAATCAAAGTAAATGGCGTAAGTAGAAAAATCACATACTTACATACTTCTCATCACAACGACCACAAAGGATATGTGCAGCGACTGGATGTATTAATAAGCAGTCGCCCAATTGAGATAAAGTCATAAGTATGCAAGTGCCATATAGAATGCTGCTGCATTTGCTTCAACGCGCACCACACATTGTTTGCGCCCAGCAATGTTCTAAGCAACTATAATGCAGTAAGTTTTCCCTGCTGATGTTTATATAGAGCACAAGAGCCGCATCGCACTGATAAGTGCATCAACATGATGCTCAAATTATATGGTTTTACTCCCCAGCCCACCAAACGAGCCCCATCAGCATTACACAAACATAACTAAATCACATACACAGGAGCGGAGCAAACTCATGTCATGTACAATGAAATTTTATATAGGAATTATAATTAATTTTTAATAAAATGTATAACAATTAAAAAGAATTGGTCAGTTTTGTATACAATTTTTAAATCTTTGATGTAAACATGTCAGCTGTTGACCCTTTTTAACGTAATTATTTGAGAGTTCACATTTGGCTCTTTACTTATAACTCTAGTCTGCCGCATAGTGAAACGATATCAAATCTTGTTTATCTCTAAGGTCTGCATAGTCGATGGCCGTCAGCTTTATTTTAGCATCGGTGGGTATCTCCTCATATTGCCGTGCCTGTTTTTGGTTAGCCGCAAAATTCGTGTAACTGTGTCTCACAAAGTTGAAGTTCGGGCCCACGTTGTTCAGGAGGCCCATATAACTAAATTTCTGAGTATTTTTAATAAACGGCTCTTGGTCCTCACGCAGATAGTGTAGAAGAGCTTTCGATGCTTTTGGCAACAAGGATAAACTTCCAGCATTTTGCTTCGTTTTAAAGGAGTCAGGCTTCGAATGGTATGTATATTGACGATGAATAATGCAACTGGCAAATCTTCTCTGGTAACAATTGTTTTGTTTACTTGATGACCGGCAGTTCTTATTAATATTTGCCATTGGCATAGCTACAGCCTTGTGACAATAGTACAATCTGCCGCGAAAATTGTGCGGGTTAGCGGCAAGTGCCAAATTTACGGACTCTTCAGATGAATAGACTATTGTCGCGAACTTAAAGTGTTCGGTGCGCTGACGCACAGTGACACGTTTCAGATTTCCAAATGTGCAGAAGTGCTCGAAGACCTCATGATGGCCAATGTCTATACCCAAATTTCGCACATGCAAAATTCTTGGACTATCCGGGTTTTCCATAATGAAAGAGTGCGATTGTACCGTCGATTGAAGACCTGCAATACAAAAAAACCTGCTATAATGCATAAACATATAATGTTTAGAAATACCCACCAATATTTTTGTGAGCCAACGCAACATTAGCGTAATCTTTCGGCTCGCGCATCCTTATAGAGTGTACGTTAACTAAGGTCTGTGTTTGCAGATTCTTTCGTGTAAGATTTAGTTCATTTGGATCCTTGTATCCGCGTTTTCGGCAATTGAACGCAAGGGTAGGTTGCGAATTGTTCATTTTCGTATCAAATTCTAATTGCTCAATGTGACTTGTCTATATGAAATGAAGTACAATTTAAGACATGCTATGTTTGACGTTTCGACTTTGACAAGCAGCATTTTATGTCATATCCCATTTGAATTACTTTATAATATTTATAGTGAAATGTCTGGAACCGTTTGTATTTTTCTTGCAAATAAGCCCAAACATGCTTATATCTTTAACACTGACATGAAAAGTGTTGGCCAACAGGCTAATAATATTTTGTGGTCCTGTTCTATATTATTATAAAAAATACAAGTTCAATTATTTAAAGACAACCAGCACCTTAATAGTGGTCTACTTTGATAATAAGTTTGCTTATTTAATAATGTCATATCCATGTTGCCATACTCATATCGACGTAAAAATTTTTATTTCGCTACTGTGCTAAGAAACTTCTATTAGTTTGAGCAAGCGCATCGCACATTGTTGCACGGTCTATTAAGCTTGGTTTGCAAATAAAAAAGAAAGTGCATTTTTAATGCAGTGCAAGTGTAGCAATTGTTTGTGCATCTCATACGGTTTTACATATGAGCACTTAACTAACTGAACACATACAAATGCAAATTGCTTCAAAAAGTTTACAATTATTCACTTATGTGCAACTTTATATAAGAAACTCTTATTTCACGACTGCAGCCTAATTCCTTGAGAGCAGTACTTAACCAATGAAATTTTCTCGTTCATACACTTTCGATGCAGTCTTAAAACTTATTTTGAGCTATATGGAAAATAATTTGATTAGTAACAAACTCAAATAACAATTGAACCTTCTTGAGAAAACTAATATATTTGCATTGTGTGAATGTTTACCATATTATAAGTTTAGATGACTCAATGACATATTGTTGATTTGAATTTTAATAAATGTTTTACATGCCTCTTTCATTGTTGTCTAAAAGTAGTATCTGTTTATTTATCATGACAACAGTAACAAACCCCAGCTTTAAAATATAAATCTGGTACTTTGGACACACATGTATATATGCAGTGCAGTGAAACAAATTGGAATCCTTGCAATTTGTCGTTTAAACAATGAAGCAAATACTCGTACATAGCAAAAAACAAATCAGCGAAACGAGAGCAATAGCAACGTGCAGAATCATACCTGTCCCAGGCATTTCTGCGGTGTAGAAAAAGGCATACGCGACCCCCATGTGAAATAAGATAAGCTAGTGTAGTGGGGAAACTGAAGAATGAAGCAAGCAAATGCAATGAAAATCTTAAGTTCGCTTTCCAATTCATATGAGTATACAATGCACGTATATTTGCATTTTTGTTAAGGTATTTGTCGTCGAAAGTAAATTATTTCAAAGAATTTTTTCCTAACAATACTATTTCTTGTCTTGTTTTGGTTTCTTTGTTTTAACAAATATCTATATCGTAATCGATTTCCCTTTAGACACTCAGTATAATAATAGTCAATAATATTATATTCTGTTTTTCACTTTACTTTTTGCCAAAGATATCCCAGATGATATATAAAGTGCAATATTTCAGTGACAAGCGAAGCGTAAATATAAACTTTAGCTGAAAACTTTCCGGCGACTTCGCCTGGGCATCATAAGGCCAACTTAATGCTTGCTCGTTTGATAAGCCATGGCTTGCACAATTTTATTGCAAGCCTGGCGTGTGGGCATAAAACAAACCCTTCATACATGCATGTACTTTAATATTCAGCAGCTGAAAATAGCGTCTATTCTAGGGAAAGACTGAAATAGGTTAAGTTCGATAAAAGGTATGGTTGCAAAATGCTCCAACTGATTTTAAAAGTTTTTCACAATGAAAACACATAACTGTGCTTAAACTGAATAAATTTCGACAAACAATCGGCCAAAGTTTCAGAAATATTTTTAATTAAAACTGAATAGCATTTTACCAATCAAAGGATATATATTGGAGCTTATTAGATGGCAGGCAGCTTCTGCTCAAGAGGAAGGCCAACAACCTTAATATTTTTGTACACATACACACATATGCTCAGAAAATGTGGCTACGTGTCGGTTTCAATGAAATGAAAATATAAAATATGCATTTACTGCAGCACGCCTCCAGTTACTGATAGTTTCTGGCTGCTGCTTCTGCTGCTGCCCGGATGAGTATGCTAAGGGCAACGTGCCTTACGCCGGGGAATTGTGTCGAATGTCATGCGCGCATTCAAATAACAGCGGCAAGTCTGCAATGGTTCTGGCCAAAACTGTGAGACATATATTTACTAGCCAGACAGCTAACGGCTGAGAGCTGCATTGTTCGGCAGCAGAGAAGAGCACTCAATAATAAATGTAACAAGCGTATTACAAACACTTATGTGTTGCAAGTTTAAAGTGCCACCGTCACTCGTATAAGCAAGAAAAAAACTAGTTGTTATGTCTTGAATACATATCTATTTGTAGAAAAGTAGGTTCGCAAGGCTATAAAAGTAGCTGTGGAATAAATTTTTAAGACAGAAGAACGAAACTTATACCATGAAAAATATTTTTATCTTGATCGGTAAAAATAAAATAGTTGTTTAGACTGGCCTTTGTTTGATGTCTGAAGAATATCCTTAATGTAAAGAGCTTACATTTTAACTGTACCTTTCTTCCTTAGGAGATTATTTTTGTTTGCTTCTTATAGTTACAACCAGGACATCTTCCAGTCGAGTCCTGTCAACAGCAACATTACTACTTTTGCCAACTGCCACATACTCGTACATAATTGCAGAATCAGTCGCAAAATAAAATGGACATCAAGGCAGCAGTTAAATCAAATGTGATCCAAGTGAAAACTTGTTCTTGCATAGAAGTTGACAAGCATTGTGTGTGAGTGGGAGTAAAAGGACAGATGGGACAGGGATGAAAAAGGGAATCTGGTGGCAGTTGCGCTTGCACTTGAAGTGCTAAAACTTTGCTGCGCTCCGTTAGTAAAACTTTTGCTAGCTAGTTGTACCATGAAAAGGAAAAGTTTGCCGTCAAAGCGAAAGTTAAAGCCAGCGGCATCAAAAATAATACGAATCCGAATAAAAAACTGACAAACCAACAAAATGAATAAAACAATTTAATATATTTGGCAGAATTAAAGATGCTTCAGCGCTACATTTCAACATAAGTGTAATTTTTAGCTACATGTCTGCTGGCAATTGAAATGTTTTTTTTTTGGGCATAATATTTGTCAATTTTAATGTTGGTATGTGCAACGTTGATGGACGCCCTGTCAGCCGAAATACAAATGGACAGGGCAACGCCTGGGAAGCACAGGAGCACTCACAGCCAAATGGCACAAAACTTTCTCGTATTCTCGCATTCTCGTATTCCCCAAGCAAGTTGCACGTAAAATTTTCCACAATTGGCAATCGAAAATTGGAAAACTTTTTCCTATATTTGTTTTGGCTTCATTGAGTTGACTGTGTCAGCTCACACGCACACAGCCAACACACGGCACATGTATTGCTTAGACACACACACACACATACACATTCGATACGGTTGCTGCTATTAGCAAAGTTTTGTATATTTTGCTTTAGTAGCAAGTTCTCCAAGCTAACCAGCGAAAGCAAAAACTTTAACGTAGCTACAACAATATAAAAACCAACAACAATAACAGCAGCAGTGAACAAAATACCTAAGGGCATATCTTTTGGCGAATGGCCGCGTTTATAATTGCAACTGGCAACTGGTAACTGGCAATTTTCAATTTGTTTGCATTGCATTGGTAACTTTATGATCGAAGAGCATTACTGACCCACAATCACCCACCCTACCAGCTTTGCACAACATTATCCTCTTGGTTTAACTCAGGTAAAAGCAATTTGAGTCAAACTAAAAGGCGTCTTATGTAATGGTTTAGCGCTAGTTTGAGTTTTCTTTAATTCAGGTTTTATGAATATAAACTTATGTGCGATAAAACCTAACAGTTTCTGAATAATATCAGACATTTCAAGCATATCTTGTAATTGTAAAGTTTGACATTTTTTAAATTTTTTTTAAAATAATTGTCACTGTTATTTTTTTGCTTGTCAAATCGTGGTGAAAGCATTGTGTGCGACGTGAATGGTATTTTTTGGTAATATTTTCTCCTGCATCTAAGTTGAATGAGTTTTATTTCGACGCACACACTATTAATGATAACGCGCGTTCGACTTTTTCGGCAACAGCGTGTTCTCATATAAAGCCGTTTTTGCCGTCTAAAGGATTGCTGCATCAAGTTTACGTAATACGCCTACTGGCGGTTCATGTGCAGCAAAGTGTTAGCGAAATATTTGATTTTCGATTTCAGCGATTTACAAATTACGAGCAATGCTATTCTGGACCACAGCTGGTTCGCAGTTCTGTCAAAATTTGATTTCAGCTATGTCAAAATAATTTGCCGTTTACCTTTAGCTCTTAGGCTAATTGGTTTGCGCAATGTTTTTTTTTTAAATTGCCAAATATGCCAGACTCTATACCATATCATAGCATTCTAGACTGTAATGTTGCAAAATAGAGTTAGCTCTCTTATGCGGCTACTGCGTATGGCTGTTTCATATATGTCGTTGTCGTTTATTCCCCAAGCATCGAGAGTGTCAATTTGTTTGGTTTATTGGACGCTTTGGCTGGAATATGATTTAGGTAAGCGCCCTGGGAGGGAGCGTTCATGTTGAATTGGACATGGATGTGGATGACGATGGTAGTACGACTGGAACCCCACAGCGCATCCACAGGTCGTCAGTAGTGATTTTATTATTTATGGACTAATGGTAACCATTGTGATTGCGTTGTTATAATCGCTATAAGATTTAACATACAAATGTTTTTTTCCTGCGTTGACTAAAGCGAAACACATTTGATTAACATTTTGGACTGCTGTCAAAAGTGCTTGCATTTGCATTATAATCGCCATATACAAAATAAATCTAAAACGTATGCATATTTTATATGTGAGAGGGCTTGACGTAAAAATTTTAAATTTAATTTATTTAAAATATGTAAGTATACATAGTGTATACATATATTAAAGTTATATTCATTTAATTTTTAGCTCACAAAATATTTGATATATTGGTAAGACAAAAAATATGTTTATATTTGTAGATCCTTAAAACGTGCGCACAGTGATATGCAAAAACTAATGGAGTTTCCCTCGTTTAGCAGTTGCTTTAAATGTGAAGTAATAAATTCTAACTTTTCGACAGTTCTATAGGTATACAAAACCTTGTGCATGCCTATGTTTGAATGATTGGATTTGTGTATCATAGATTGAAACGGAGTTTGTTTGTATTTGCAAAATACTATGACATGTTGTGATACATATTGAAAAAAAGTTTTAAGATCGTTTTAACATAGAATCCCTTAAGCGCAGTGTGAGTTCGAGCGTGAGCGGTCCCATAGTAAGTGTGAAATTCCACTAATTATAGTTGTGGCCAACTAATTGTATTAAAGGCAATCAAAAAATTCCAATTAACTAGACTTGATTGGCAGACAACCACAGCATGTACATTATGCAAAGGGGATGCGTTAATTTTGTTTATGAATATTAAATGTTAAGGGAGAGGGCAAACCTTAATTTTGTTCCTAGACAATCGCTTTGTGTATCACAAAAGAACTGGTCATATATAATCTATGGTTTTTGCTAAAGTACAAAAACTCTATTTTATTATAATTCCATTTGAGGGACTTTTTAATTTCATTAGCGTTTCACGTCCGCGTTCGAAGCTTGTAATTAAAATGCCACAAAGCGCTGCGAGACGACGCAAAGGGCCATCCTCCCAATCCCCCATCCCCGGAGACTGTGAGTGGATTGTGGACGCGCCCACGCATTTGCCAATTAAAAATTTCAATTGCGGCATAAAAACGCGCGTGTAGAAAATAAACTTGCCTGAAATGGAATAATTAAGCAGCAGCGTTCATTAAATTTCCGCAGCAAAAGTTAAATATAAATTCAAAGGTCTCGGTCCTTGTGCCATCACATTAATCCGCACGCTCCGTAGTAAATTTGTCGCTGCATTCTCTGAAGTCGATATTATCAAAACTTTAACGAAAATTAATTGACTTTGGGTTGGCCGCCATGCTGCCCGAAACTAAAAATTGTGTAAACAATTCGGGCAACACGAGTGGCAAAATATGCAGCTAAATTATATGGAACTAATATGTATATCAACTATAGTTTTTAAGGTACAAAGCAGCACAGTATGTTTATATGTGTGCATGTAGGTAGTATGAATACGAACGTGGATAGCAACTTGAGCCTGCGGCTTATTTCTGTCGTATGCCAGACACAAAAACAATAACAAATATGGGCTTATACCTGTAGTAACAACAGTAATTTTAACTGCAGCTGCTCCACTTGAAAGATAGAGGCAGTGCCCCATAATGCATGCAAACCTGTAATAATTTTTAGTACCAAAATGTAGCAAAAATGTTTTCAAACATTTTTACAAGCCAATAAATTCTATGTTTTTGCACAGCACTGCAGCTGTTGGCAGTAAAAACATTTTTGGCCTGTTTTTTTTATTTAAAGTTAAAGCTTTCCGCAGATAAGGCACTAAATTTCAAATAGTTTGTGTGACTGTTGGTCGTCGATCATAATTTCTTTTGCTGGCTTGGTCATTTGGCCATGACAAGAAACGGTAGCAGTAATCAAAGTTGAACTAAGAAACTTCACAGCTCTCTTTCATGCAGTTACAGGCACAATATTCACTCAAGTTACTGTGAGGCAGCGTGTCCTTTTGCCTGCCGTGTCACTTGTACGCCAGCAGTTGGCACAACTCGAGTGCCTACTCAGCACAAATGTGCAAAACGAACTTCACAGTCGTCATGCTGGCAGCAGCAGCAGGTAAGGCGAGCACACTTTAAGCCCACCACAAGAATCCAAAATAACTGCAACAAAGCGTTCAGAACGAACCACTTCGGCAGTAGTTGAATCTGTCGCTGTAGCAGTAGCATTTGTAGCAGCTGTAAGAAGTAGACCTCTGGATCTTACTCTCTCTCGCACATACACAAAAACACAAGTGGTGACGGTTGTTGTAGTGTTACGCACTGAACTGGGTTACGCGGAGGCTGCTTGAATAAAAGAAAAAAAAAAAACAATAACGACGAAGGTAAACAAAAACACGTGTGTCTGCAATTATCCGCAGCCGCTTTAACAGAACCTCATGCTGCGCAGTTGCGGATAAAACACTCAGCCTTAAGAGAACGGCTATTGAGCACGGGCCGGATACGTGATTTCTGCGTGCTCTTAGATGCAGTTGACCGCCAGCCTTCATGCTAACAGTTTGTGCCAGAAGCTCCCCGTTGTTACGTTAATTCTAAAAAGATGTTAGCAGTCGGCTGTTAAAATACTGTTGTGATTTTTTTGGCTAACTGGAATGAAGGGTGATCATGCTTTATGAATAAGCTAGTACAATTTTTAAGGGTCTCAAAGTACGTACAACAGTACAAAAAATAAAATTAAATAAATTAAAACCTTTACAGACGAGATCTAAATTAGCATGAATTTAGCATACTCATTTTCGTAACTTGTAATTCATTCAGTAAATCTTGACTGATTTTATACATTAATAACAATACATAATTAAAAACTCAAAAATTTATGGTCAACTATATATAAGTATAATTTATTTAAATATAATAAAAATTATTTATTCATATGAATCTGCTTTTAAGGAGCGTATCGGATATAAAATACCCACTACAGTACTTTCATCTGCATCTGGGGTATCTGCATATTTACAAAACATAAAATTCGTTCTATGCCCAACAAACCGGTATCAATAAATCATAGCACGTTAAAGATAAATTGCTGTCATTGAAACCATACACACAAACACACTCTAACACACATGAACGACATAAAAACTCATACAAAAATATCGATTTACATTGGTGTAAACGGTATAAAAATAGTTTCAAAGTGTTCATTGAAAACTTATTGAAGTGTAAAGGCAGACGAGATACTCGTATTAATTTTAAACACCACACGCGCGCCTGGATCTGTGCTTGAGTTTGGGTGTGTGAACAATTTCTGTTTGCATGCACACATACAAACTCTCACTGCTGCTATTTATAGCATAACTGAGAGTCGCTTAGCAACGTATACAGCAGCTGCCAGCGAGCTGTAAGCCGCAGGCAGGTGTCAGTGCAGGGTATTCTAAGCCAGTAACTGTGCGAAAAGGTTTAATATATGATATTATAAATAAGCAAATGCCGTGATTGGATTGACCATTTGTGTGTGTATGTAAACTAAATATAGTATATATAATTTGGCACATTGAATATATTTTTATTGCTATTAGTGCGATTGGATTTTCAAATTTTGTCGGCTAATGCAATTTAATTAGGCATTGACTACAGATCACTGTAGAGCATTATGCGTACATTTAATAGATCGCGGCAATGAGCCTGACTAGTAAATTGGCTTTATAACACAACGTCAATGAGCTGGCATTTGATATATTTATTTGGCTGGCAGTCTATATAAAGTGCTCGTAAATGCGCTTTCATATGAGGTTCATGCATGTGCACCCAGTTGTAGTTGTCGTTGTTGTTTCTAATGCTGTTTTCATTTGCGTTGACAGTCTATTAAATTTTGATGGCTCATCGCGTGTGCGGGCTGTACCATCATGCACACACTACGTCCATGTATATTACGATGTACACGAATGGCACATAGATACATACAAATGTGATGTCCAAATTATATGCGAATATTTGATAATATATCGACAATTTGACTAGCAACAACTTTGAGTTCGCTTTTTACTGTATATTTTAGATATATGCTGTGTTGTTCACATTCGAATGAAATCTATTTCGATTTTAAATTAGCCAAATATATATACATATATGTATGTCATCAGACTGTTTGCTTCTCCAGGGTGTAATATAGTTCGGAATATTCATGTGCTCAACAAATTTAATATTTTGACGCCACCATTGAACATTTACGAGGTGGCTTAACCATCCCACAATATTATACTAATAATAAAGCTAGCGTTAAAGAAGCTGGAAAAGCTACTGCTTTATATTAATCTTAATTTACCACATGCCAGCGTCAACTGTGCGCATGATTGATACTTGATTATGTGAAACATATTGTGGAATTGCTGCACAGTCGTTCTATAAGAAAGGTAATTTCCTGTGCATTTCATTTGTTCAGTTTTTATTCCCCAAACTGCCAAAAGTTTTGCCTTGGAGCTTGAAATATGCATTGAACGCCGTCTGGTTTAGTTGCAACTGGCAAATTGTAACAAGCACATTGGACTCGTGCAGCATGCATGGGCCATTTGCAATGGTCGACAGTTTGTTGACCCTACACATGGCAGTTGAGAAAGCCTTTTACTGTCCTCAACTCTCTCTCTCTTCACTGTGTTCACTTTGTCTCTTTTTTTCTGGGAATGTCTGTCTGTCTCTTTGCTGCAGCACGTTGCATTGTGTGGCCTATTTTGACGCCAGAGACAACTCTGTGAATGTTTAATGAATTGGTTGAGAGAAACTTTTAGCTTGGCAACTGCTCTCACGGCCACTCTTGACCACTTGAATCGCATGTGCTCTTGTTGATGTACTTTTAAAGCGTCTTCCCCTAGAGCAGCTCCGGCCATTGCTTCCTGTCTCTTGCCTTGAATTTCAGTAGTCTGCTGGAAAAACGCATTATTTAATTTTAGCCGAACATTATTAAAACTTTACCACAAAACTGCAGCAAAAGTTTTTTACGGCACACCTTTGCTTTTGTGGTCGACGCGCGGCTTGAGGTTTGGTTTTTCTATGCATTTGGCTAAAGTAAAATTTGTGCTCTAATTAAGCGCTAATAACATTTTAGCACAGTTTGCAAGGCAACGTAAACTTTTGCGGGTGTGGCAATGACGTTGTATTCACAAGGGTTGCTGCAATGAAAATATGATAAACCACAAGAATAGCATATAAAAACTAAAATCCAATTTTCATTCTCGTACAGAGGATGCAATTAATTTTATGCAGTTGGGTTGGGAATCTCTAATAAACTGCAAGCCACTTGATTATACCCTGTTAATATAATGTCCATACAAACATAATAACGTGTTTATTGTAATAATTATTCCATCTTCAACTTTGAATGTTCTTTATACAACAGATTTAACGAATTACAAATATTTAGCTGTCATACCACTAGAAAATATTTTATGTTTATTTATAATATGATTTTTATAAATAAGCAGGGTATGGAAAAGAAATTTCAGCTTTAAATTACCTTCATGGTAGGATTGCCAAATTATAGCGATTGCCATCTAAGTCCCACAGCTCGGTATTTTCTGTGCAAATTTAAAGGCAGCTGCCACCTGTCACAGTGGACAGCAGACCAGAGACAAACACAGGGCAATCCGAAACAGGCAGGCTGTGCCCCTTGGCAACTTTGTGAGATGCGAGACGTGAGATTTCTCCAACTGTATGCTTGCTTCCATCCATGCAGTCAATTGAGTCCTGAAGCTGAGTTTGAGCTGACAGTGTTCGTTTCTAAAGCTTTTGCTATATTGTTTATTCTTCTTGTTATTGTTGTTTTTTCGCTGCAGGCGATGTCAGTGTACTTTACATGTTTGCAATGAGTTGCTCCCAGCGGTGCCTTTTGAGTTTGTTTGTTTCGGTGAAGCTCACATGTATTGCAACTATTTCAATGACTGCCACTTGAGTTATGTGCAGTCGCATCTTACATGTGATTTGCCTAAGTGTAGCCAACGATCAGTAGACCTAGTAGCAATGCTAATATGCATCGAGAATATCCACAATGAATAAAAATGATTTATAGCTCGCCCAGCAACTTGTGGCAAATTTTCTTACATGTGCTCCCTAAGCTCCTTGCCAAAATTAATGTCAAACTAAATTGAATTTTGATTTAAAATAATTTGATAAATAAGACCTCTGGTGTTGCAAAGTTGAAACACCTTGACATGAAACGAGGTCAGATATCGTGTGTGTCTCTCTCTTTGTTTTTTCATATCTTTTACTTGTTCTTTGTTTGTTTGAAGCAAATAAACGTGTATTTGCACACTAATTGCTCCTGCGACGTGCTTTGTTATTATAAAATTTTATATTTACACTGCAAGTGGTTCGTCCTCTCTTTGTCTTTCGTCTAATTCTATATGTATGTGTGTGTGTGTGTGCAACGCTTTTGTCAAAATATTTGCAGTTGTGCCGAGTATCTTGTAGCCGCTTGTTAGTGCTGAAAGGATTTTCTGGCTTCAGCTGCTGTTGAATTTTTTACAGCCTGGCAACATGGCGTATGATTAACCATGCAGATTTCGTCGTTCTGTGGTCGCTGCATGTTTCGAGCTTAATGAATCTGCACGGATGTGAGTTATGTTCACACATTCAAGTGATTTACAGGACCAGGCGCATCCTTGACCCCTTGGTATTTGCATAAGTGTGTGTACGTGTGTTGTTAAATTGAACATCAGAAGGCTCTTAGCGCTAATTGCATACAAGCTCTCGTTTCAACTTCATCGCTTTTACTGCAAAGTGAACACTTTCACTTACCGCCAAATCCCAGGGGCGTGACTTAAGCCACAAGCGCTGTGCGATGTTTTTAATAGCACTAATTAGTTAATTAAAGTTAGTTTGGGCTCTGCACTGGTGACAGATTCGATGGGTTAGTCTTCAATTCTCTTACATAGTTCTAACTATGTCATTGCATACTTTTGGGCGTGTCGATTAAGCAAACTCTTGCTATTTAGTGCATTTGAGGCAGCTTAAATATTTGAAAGTACGAGGTCGACAAGTTGTATTTTTATGCTGCCTCCGGGGACTTACGTGTGTCCAAATTCAATGCAAATGTCCTTCAGGGTCGCTGCTGAATCACAAGTAGTTGGCTAGCAATTGGGTCGATGAAACAACGGTGCGGCAGGGCAAATGCAGCAATTGAATGAAGAAGAAAACGCTGCTGAAAACTTTTCACCCGAGTCTGAGGCTGTGCTCTTACTAAGGCATTTGTATAATGCGCTCAACTGAACGTAACTTTTGTCAAGTTGAAATCAAAGGAACTGCTTTCGCTTGAAGTTTACCCAAAGTTGTGCATAAAATGCCATTAAAGGCTCACGTATACGAAGTCAAACGACAAATTTTCAACACAATTTCAATAGTAAATGAAAAAAATACACCCAAACGGCGTCATGTTAAATATCTTAACAACTTAAAGTTTATGTTGCTATACTTTGTGGAATTTTTTGTTGTGCATTCAGGTGCAATTATATGCTGCGTTTCTTGCAAACTGCGGGAACAGTAAGCAATTAAAATGCAATTTGTCGAGAATAAAGGAATGGACCTCAACGCCAAACCAGCAAGTGTGCTGGTTGTCCGTTGTCGACTGAAGTTCTGCAACTGAGGAAAATAAAATTTACAAGCAAAGAATACACCGCAGCGAAATGTGAAGAATGTAGTGAAACACAAAAAATGATGCCTACAACACTGCAAAAAATGGCTGCAAAAAGCTTCTTTGCTTACGTTTTTTGTGTAATTTATTAGATTACTTTGTTTCTGTCGATAATAAATGTTAAAATTGCTAAAGTGGATGTGAATGATCTTGTTGTTTGTACATGATGTTTGATTTTAAAATTGCCTAGTTACCTAATAAAACATAAAAGAGAATTGTCAGTCTTTGGACTAAAAATCACTAGGTAATTTAAAACACACAAAAAGAACGGTTAATGGCATGTTTGGGTAAAAGTGTGAAATGTCTATGATAAGCGCATGATTCGGCACGTTTGTGTGTCGTTGAGACCAAAACAATTAGCTGCTGCAGCACACAAATGTTGCCATGTGCCTGCAGGCTCGTTTGCAATTTGCAAACAGTTTGATGACAAAAGCATTTTATCAATCAATTTCTTTTTATACACGCGTTTGTTATTGTTTTTGTTTTGATGCTGTGTGTGAGCAGCATGTTTTCATTGCCGATGTAGTGCTTTCTCACGTGTTGCTGGCTGCCAATGCAAATTAAGTTGGTCTGTGTACAACACGTTGTTTATTTATTTGGTAACACGTGCGACTGTTTCAATTGCTTGTGATATGTAGCAATAAGCAATTATATGTGTATGCGTGCACAACTATAAAGCTTTGTATATATTTTGGTGGAAATGTACCACATTTTTAATAATGTTAATTTCAAGTTATGATGTTTGTCTTATTTTTTTTCAATGAAATGTTTTTATTAACCAATTCTACGGCTAACACAGCGTATATTTAATATGACAATTGTGCATTTTATGAAAACTGCTTGGCGCTGTAAGCACTTTACATTAAAACGCTTCACACTATGGAAGAATTTTCTAAAGATTTCGAATTTAAGAGTACAAAGACGCGTGAATTCCGCTTTAGTATCTTTATAGCGCCCACCTTGTGTGCCTAATCAGGCGATAAGCTTTATGTCGATCACTATCACAATTCCTCAAAGAGCAAATTGCCACAATGTTATTAGTCTTAACTCAAAGTTTAAATCCAGTCACGCTCTTCTCTGCCCTGTCAGGTGTGCCTTATTTGAAGTTACTTCAACGCACGATCAGCTGCGCAGAGTAAAGTCTCCGAGTATCGGTAGCGTTGCCAAGCTGGTTGTGTTTTGCTCGATTCCGGCAGCAAGCTGCAGTTTCAGTGCGCTGCGAGCAACCGGCGGCTATACACCTGCCCACGCATTCAACACACAGTTGAGGAAGAAAAGCTTTTAGAGTTTGAAGACCCCGTAACAAAGTTTTTTGGTGCGCTTAAGTTTTGTGGTTTCTTGTGTGTAACAGTAACTTGAAATGTGCTTGTGTGTGTGTTTTAAATCTAATGAAGTGTGTGGTGTGCTAAATTCAACAATTTTCAATCTAAAAGTTGTACGAATTAGTTAAGCTGTTGTACATTGTGTGGCTTGGCTGTTTGCACAACTGCCACTTTGATGTTTTTGATTAAACAGTTTGTTATTTTGCATGGAACTAATTAAATGCTTTAAGCTAAGTGCAAGTTCATGCAGCTGTTGCAAATGTTATCTTGAAATTGCTATTGTAAATTTGTTTGTTCACACATGCAAGTGTATGGATTTTTGAGAATCTGGAACTAAAATAAATACCAATGCAATGTTAACAATCACGTCACATAAATTTCACAACTGTTTGTATGATTATTGTTTAGTTACAAATGTCAAAAGCTTTCTCAAACTGTCAGGTAAAGTTTAAGACACAATAACTTAAAATCTTAATGCAGATCTCACTTGTTTGGCAACAACAGCATTAGCAACTGATTGATTTACCTGAGTTCACAAAAAATCCAATAAAATAAAACAATTTATGTATACACGTATGTATAAGCTGAGTAGAAATTCAAGCAAATGTAATGCTTCTTGTTGTAGTTTAATCAATGTTTTGAAAAGCAATAAAACAAATTGTGTTTCGCCTATTCGTTCGCTCAACTTATTGTTGCTATTGTGTTTCTCTGTTGGCGCTTATCTGTCAAATCTCCAATCAAATTTAATTACTGAAAATTAAGATAACAATGAGCTAATATAATTTTGATTGCTTAATGGCCATATATATCATATCATACATATTCGTAAACCATCGTTTTGATTATATTTAAACAACCAACTACTGCTGCTTGTTGTGGGATACCCTATTAAAAATTTTTGTTAAAACTGAACAAGTCACTGTTGTTGTCTCACAAACAAGATATCATTATTTGATTTAGTGATAAGCATCGTTATGTTGTCCGAAATTGTTTAAAACTTTAAATATATTTAGCATTGTTGCCAAAAACTTTGCGATGCTTGGTATCTTTGTAACAATCGTAATATTTTTGATATAATTAAGCTAAATACATTGAGTCAAATATTTTTTTGCTTGCTCAGCGATTGCCCAAATATTCCACACACATGCAAATAAGTGAGAGCAGTTTTAAATCACGTTTTTGAAGACTGCGGTCTGTGAACTATGAGTAATTAATATTCGTGCAAAGCAAATCAAGTGAAAGTCCCCCAAACCGGTCATACTCAATAACGCTACTGTTACGTATTTAACAATGACTTTTGTGTGTTCTGTGCTAAATTTCGCGTGCCTTTAATGTTACAATTTGCTAAGTCTATTTGCTTAATAAGTTAAATGGATAATTGAGCTAAGAGGCGTTGTAGTCTAATCGCCAATGAGGGTTGTCGATAAGGCGAGACAGTTTCTTGAAGCAAAACTAATTTTTGCAAACTCTCTGTATGAAAAGTAGTATTGTTGCTGTGTTTCCTGGCTAGAGTTCTATGTCAAGGTCAGATGTGCTCAGCACGCAATGCTGCCCGGCGACAATAAATTGGCGTACATTTGTTTATTGACGGCAATGTGCGAACAAAGAAATATTAAATAGCAAAAAATTATGACGCGCGCTCGTATTGTGTGCATTTTGTTGTTGAACTTACTCTCCAGATGAGCTCCATGCAGGGGAGCTCTAAAAGTTAATTTGATTTTAATGAAACACTAGCACGCACCAAGTCTAGTGTTTGCTGTATTTGTTATTTGTATTAAATGGCTTTTTTTGTGTTTATCCAATTTATTTGCAGGCATTAGTGCCTGAATAGATTCGTCAAAGGCCGCATAAACAAATAAGTAAAATGACGGACCTGGAGTCAACCAAAAACGATAAGCACAATGGTCATCAGCCGCATCACAATAAGTAAGAGCAAATCAGATAAGTGATTCCCTCAAAAGCTGGCCAAACTACCAGAAACAACATTGAGTTCCGGATTATTAAAAGCCAATGCGGAATACATTCAAGCATCATAATTCTACTTGTAGAAGTTGTTTTTTTATTTTGTACTAATATACCGTTATTAAAGCAAAACAAAGTACTTTTAAGTATAACTTGTATGCATTCTATTACACACACAATAATCATATGTTAAATAGGCAGCAGCTGCGGCACTCTTAGTGGCCAACACCAAACCAGTTGCTTATGCTTCTTAAAGCGTTAAAACTGGTTACGGTCCATTGAAAGCTGCAGACAGCAAAAAATGTTAAAAACAAAATCAACAACAACAACTTGTTATAGACCAGCGAAAGTGGTGTTGCTATTGGCGGACTTCCAATTCACAATCTTGCCCGACACTCTTATCAGCCACGCTTAGCTGCATCACAACCTAGTAACATTTTATTCTTTCTTCTGCCTACAACAGCAATGAGCTTGTTGAGAGCGAACCACTTTCATGGAGATTCTGGCGCAAGCAACGTTATATTGTGGTGCTTTTGGCATTCTTTGGCTTTTTCAATGTCTACTCACTGCGCGTAAATCTGTCTGTGGCCATTGTGGCAATGACAGAGAATCGTACCGTTGAGGACGGCGATGGAAATGTATCATACGAGCAGGATTTTCCCTGGGACTCAAAGCAGAAAGGATTGATTTTGAGCTCATTTTTCTACGGGTACATATTGACACAGTTCCTCGGCGGCTACGTTGGTACCAAAGTTGGTGGTAATCTTGTAAGTTGCAGCCTAAATAAACTTTCAGTTTTTATTAAATTTTAAATTACAGGTTTTTGGTTTGGGCATTGGCATGACTGCCGTCCTCACGCTTCTAACGCCCTTGGCAGCTAACCATAGTCTGGAAATGTTTCTAGCGGTACGTATTATTGAGGGCGTTTTCGAGGGCGTAACATTTCCTGGCATCCACGCAGTGTGGGCCAGGTGGTCGCCGCCACTGGAGCGCTCCCGCATGGCATCAATCGCTTTTGCAGGCAACTATGCTGGCACGGTGGTAGCGATGCCGTCATCTGGTTTGCTGGCAGCGCGCTACGGTTGGGAGAGCGTTTTCTACGTATTCGGAGCGATTGGTGTGGGCTGGCTCATACTGTGGATCTTCTTTGTACGCGCTGGGCCGGAGTTGGATCGCTATTGCTCGAAGGAGGAATGCGAATATATACAAAAAACAATTGGCTACACGGGCAACAGGAAGATCAAGCACCCATGGAAGTCGTTTTTCACCTCAATGGCCTTTTATGCAATTATTGCATCACATTTCTCTGAGAACTGGGGATTCTACACGCTGCTTACCCAGCTGCCAAGTTTTCTTAAGGGTAAGGTGTTAACGTTTAGCAGTGTCGGAAGAAGGAAGCATTTTAATGACTTTAACTTCAGATACACTAAACTTCGATCTGGGCAAAACTGGCTTTCTGTCGGCTCTGCCCTATTTGGTAATGGGTATTCTGCTGGCCGTATCTGGTTACCTTGCCGATTGGCTGCAAGTTAAAGGCATCTGGACAACAACACAAGTGCGTCGTAATTTTAACTGCGGCGCATTTCTGGCTCAAACTGTTTTCATGATGCTCACGGCGTACATTATGGATCCCACTTGGTCTGTCGTATTTATAACGATTGCCGTAGGTCTGGGTGCATTTGCCTGGTCTGGATTCGCGTAAGTTGCAACAATTAAATACACTTATCGTTTGGCAGCATTCTTAATTTTTAGAACACTTACAGTGTCAATCACTTGGATATTGCACCTCAGCACGCCAGCGTACTGATGGGCATTGGCAACACTTTTGCCACCATTCCTGGCATTGTCAGCCCGCTCCTGACGGGCTACATTGTGGGCGATGACGGGGATCGCTCCGAATGGCGCTTGGTCTTCTTTATATCTGCTGGTATATATCTCGTTGGCTGCGTTATATATTGGTTGTATGCATCTGGCGAGCTGCAGGAATGGGCCAAGACGCCAGAGCAACAGGCAGCTGAGGCCGAAAAAAAACTGCAGTTGCAGCTGACACAGCGAGCAGGATTTGTAAATACAGCGGCCGACCTAAAGGACTAAATGGCAGCCAATGAGCACGTGCAAGACGAACAAATTGTTAAACACAATACCAGAAACACATTTTATTTAAGTTAACAGTAGTTTTCATTGAATTACAATACCATATTGTGCCTAGGCAAATTTCCTTTGTTATGTGATGCCAACACGATCAATCGGCTACGATCATGTGAGCCGATTGACGACGTTTGGGGTTGTAAGTGCTCCCCAAGTGAAAGCAGTTAAGAAAAACCTAATTTTTTTTTAATCAATCTGGCAATTCTGTTGTGAAGAAGATAACTACGCTTTCTGCTGTAGAATTGTCTGCCTATCTTTCATCCAAAAATTGTAGCAATTGTTAAGCAATTTTAGTAAAAAGTATGCAACAATATTTATGTAAGAAGTTATCTTGCTTGCCTCAAATAAAAAGATTTAGTCTGTACATAAGAATCAACATTGATCAAGTTTAAATGCAATTTTACACTTTGGTTTGAATGCACAAATGCTGTAAAATTGATAATAAATACTTTTTTGATTGGCCGTTTCGCTGATTTATTTACTGATAGTTTTCATAGTATACAGTTTATTTTTAGAAATGTGACTTAGAAATATGTTTGTTAACAGATTGATTTTTATGCCAAAGGAATTATGTTTGCACAATTCATATTCTAATTGGCAACATTTCAATAATTGCTACCAAGCCCACACAACATTTTGCATTTAGCTGGAATTCGCAGAGTTGAAAATGTTCCGATAATGTCGTATAACGCACTGGTTACGTTCCAGAAATTTGAATCGCGTTATAGAATTATATATATTATACATTATCAAAATCATTTATGTGCTTTCGGTATTCTGTGTCACTTCGTGAGGAAATCTATGACATCTGAAGGACATGTCCGCTTGCGCTCTCTTGGATGTCAAAATATTTATGAGTTGAGTAACAAAAACTGTAACAACGACACCAACAACAAATGAATCATTAGCATAATCAAAGTATGCGTGTTTTGCGTTAGTTGCGTGTCGTAAGCGTTTGCTAGCATATTGTTTCAGCCCTGCTCTTGAGGGCTAGCGTACCTGTTATTGAAGCTGCTGCTGATTGCTAAATCAGGTGTAAATTATTTTGAATTTAGGTGCTTAGCACAAGCAAATCGAATTATGGCGTGCGTTGGGTATACTTTCAAAAAATACTAAGACGAGATTGTTAAGCTTTGAATTAAAATCAATTACTGAGAGTCATACAAAAATATGAGTAAATTATCGACATTTTCGATAAGTGCCTGTGAGCGTGGGGATATCACTTATGACGCGAACAATAAGTTGACTTCAGGTAAGTCTTTGAAACCGCATCGCGCTAAATGTTCTAAGTGTACTTTTCTCCACAGAAACCCAGCAAAATGGCGTCCGCTTGCTTCACCTAGCATGGGGTGCCATATGTATATTTATTTTTAATTTTTGTCTATTGTGCTTTGGCTATTTCTGTTATAAATATCTGAATTCCTTGCAAGAAAAGGAGCGCACTGAAATAGCCGACGGATTTTGTAGTCTGGTCGGTGTAATAATTATAATATCGCTTTTGTGCTATGGAGTATGTATCCTTCATAATATTTATGCAATTGCACCACTTACTGTTATTTTTTCCACAGGACTTATCCAAAAACCGCCCAAACTTTTACTACATTTAAAACCCTACTTACTTTGAGTAAATAAATTGTATAAAATTTTCTGTTTGTTCCTAATGGTTTTGGTTTTTATATATCAGCAATATTTTAATAAATTATTAGTTTACTCTTCATCAAAAGAAAGACTTTGCAATTTTGTATGAGCGTGGCTTGACAAGGCTACTTTCGGTGTATAGTAGTATATATATTTTAGTCTGAGATGTTGGCCACACCGAGTTGATCGAGTCACGCAATGATTGTTCATAGCATAATGGGGCTGAATTTCATTGGGACGATGACGTCAAGTTGCTTTTCGATTTGCGTCATTTACATCCAGACACATATTTTGCAATAGTTGTTTGTGTTCAGTTCCCTTTTTTAAAATTATAGTTTTTTTTGCATTCGTTTTTCTTTTTGATTATTATTAGTTTATACGTTCGATTGCAGTCTGCCCTATAAATTTAAAATGTCAGTAAATGATCGTCGCATATCTCGTTGGTATTTTGGAGGCGTTGCCAGCTCAATGGCAGCGATGGTTACTCATCCGCTGGATTTAATGAAAGTGCTTATCCAAACACAAAAGGAAAAACTATCAATGGTCGAAACAACGCGCAAAATAGTAAAAGAGCAGGGCGTATGGGCACTCTACAATGGCATCTCAGCTTCCCTTTTGCGGCAATACACGTATACGCTCTCACGCTTTGGTTTTTATACCGTTGGTGCAAGCATGATAGACACTTCTACGATGACAAACAAGGTGCTTTTAGCAGCATTCGGGGGTGGAGTTGGCGGTTTTATTGGTGCGCCAGCTGATTTGATTAATGTGAGGCTGCAAAACGATGTAAAATTGGCTCCAGAAAATCGTAGAAAGTAAACAATTTATATAAGCTCGTAGCTTTGGCATTAAGAAGTTCATATACATATTTGTGAAATGTACTTTTAATTTTTGCAGCTACAACCATGCGTTTGACGGACTAGTGCGTGTCTGTCGCGAGGAAGGCTGTACACATCTATTCAATGGCGCCTCTTTTGCTGCGCTGCGTGGTGCTTTTATGACTGTCGGCCAAATTGCCTTCTACGAGCAAAGCAAAGACTGGCTTGTTGCTGCTGGTTTACCGAGTCGAATGGATACGTACATCTTGGCTTCAGTAATTTCGGCAATTACGGCCACGGCTCTTACACAGCCTATAGATGTGGCCAAGACGCGTCGCATGAATGCGCGTCCTGGGGAATACTCGAACATGGCTGATGTCTTCTATAAGACAGCATTGGAGGGTCCCATGGCATTTTTTAAAGGCTCGATTCCGTCGTTTGCACGTCTTGGTCCGCACACGGTATTACTGTTTATATCGCTAGAGTACCTCCGAACTCATTTTGGATATTTGCCTGAGGAGAAATAGTCATACCACTATCTTTAAATTTAATTGTTATACGTGTATTTAAATTAATTTGTGTCAAATTGTGTACGATATCAATGTAATATGTATCTAGAAATTTTTTTAGGATCTGTCAGTATTAAAACATTGTTAAGACTCTTAGACCCACCTTTTTCTGCGCGTTCGGCTAGTGTCGCAATGCATTGTAATGTAATTTTCCCTAAAAGTTTTGCAGTAACATTATAACTATTTTAAATAAAATAAGATAAATTATATCAGAACTTAGATATGAATTTTGAGTTTTAATAAACAATAAGAATGCACAAAATTAATGTATAAAATTTATCCATTTACTGTAGAGATAGTAATAATATTTATAACATTGGGTGCTGTTGTTTCAATAAGCAACCAATAACATGCGTTGCACGCGACATAAATCGAAGGCTTTGTGTGGTTTTACTTAATTGTACGCATTGTCGATACAAGGGCGATGACAATGATAAAAGACAAAGGACAATGCCATGCCCATATAATTATTTATGCAACGGTCAAGGACAATGTGTCTGATAAAAACATACACACAATCGTATGGAGATTAGCAAGCAGTGCGGGTGAAAATTAATTTAATATTTATGACAAAATTGAGCTCTTAACTCGACAAACTGAGAAACAGTTGCTTGTGCAATTGTTGGTAATTTAAATGCAGTCCAATAAATTGAAGCACATTTTTAACTGGCACTTTTATGTCCTGGCGCTCATTATGCCAACCGACATTATCCGCCTTATGCACGGAAGTCCATCTATATTGGAGTCGGTGCGGACCGGGATGCAACACAATAAAGTGGCTGACTGAAGACCCGAGTTGCAGTGTGGAACTCGCGTAGCGTTTAAATACCTTCGTGTCCGGCGTCATTTCCCTTGCTGGGTCGGGCATGGGAAATGCAATAAACTTCTAAATCAGTCGATTAAGCTGCGAGTTAAGAGTTGCGAACAATTCGAATGCCTCTTAGAGCATGATAACAGTATATATATGCACACACGCACACACCAACACACAAAAACAGAGATCTGCACACGCAGTCAAAATAGGAGTTGTGAAAAATGTTGAGCAATTAAAATAAGTAGCGAGAATTTCATGTGGGTCCGGGTATTTCTATATATTCGTGAGAATTTTGTTGGCAGGAAGTGAGCAGTGTATTAAGCAAATGCCGTCTGTTAACGCGTAATGACAGTGGTTAAAAGATTACTTTAAGCGAAATAAGTCCGTTGGTCACTTAATTTTCTTATTGCCTCGCAGCAAAATGACTTACGAGAGTCTCTGAAATCGGTGTTTTCATTCAGACAGACTCGGCAGTTGCTCCTTTTCAAAAATATAATAATTTATGAGGTTGGAGATGATGTCTTCTGCATGTTAGCCACATTTGCACAAAACCAATATACCCATTATCCTATAAAATGGGTATAAAAAACCGAATAGCAACGGTAACGTACTTATATAAAACTAACATTGTTCTTACAAGGGGTCAGTAACTTTAAATAAAAACAAACCTTGTTAAGCACCAAAAATATAAATGCTTTTAAACTAAAAAATTTTTAAAATCGTATTTGTTAATATTCCAACTTGCTGTGCTATATTTTAGTGATTCACGTACAATAATCTGGTTTGTCTTTCATTTAGTAAAAGCAGTCTTCAATACCTTTCTTGGCATCTGTTGACAATACATTCTTGGAAATTGCTATTTGAACTAAATGCTGCACACACACACAAACACACACACACAGACTGAAAATGGTTTATCTTTATAACGAGATCTTTGAAACTGTATCTTTTGCCGACATTTTGTTGATAGCCCCGTTTTAAACTGCTGGCAGAGTAGTTAATAATGCCAACTTTCAGTCATCGCTGTCGGTACAATATCGTGCCAAATGACAACACGTACCTCAGCAGCAAAAACCCAAAGGCAAACAGACAAAAACCGAACCCAACAACGAAACCGAAGCTCTGCCGCGACTAGCGAAACTTGGCTCATTAAAGATTAAGACACATTAACGCCAATGGTGTAAGGTGCTCCAAATTTTGGCACCAACAGCATAAATATTTATGTAAATTGGGATTAAAAGTATTTTGTATGTATTTTAGAACCTCAAGTTTAGCAATGAGCGGTTAGTTTATCTTACATCCTTTCTAAGAAGTTGCTCCCATTAAAATTGCCATTTAATTACTTTAAAGCTTAAACTGCAACTGCCTTAAATGACGATTTTGTTGACCTTTTCCAAGTATCCTTGCCATGGCTTAAGCTTTAGTTTCTGTACAGCGTGCGGTTAGCTGCATATTTTTACTTGCTTGTCTTATGCTATCTCTGCTGCTGCTTTGTTTCGACAACGCATTTTGCAATTGCTGCACTCAAGGCTGGCAAAAAGTAAAATAAATGCATTCCTCTGTAGGAACGACTATTATTTATGTTGCCACGTACTAAAATAAGCTTCAAGCTCGTAAAAGTCTGCAAAATATATTCTGAGTTAAGGTATGCATAACGGCCAAGGCCGCCAAATAACACATGTAGCAATATAAGTAAGTATATAAAGTCGCAACTATTTACTAGCCATTAAGGCGTGCTTGTGAAGTCGACGAATTTTCTATAAACAATGTTCAACAATTTAACAATTATTATACTCCATAATGAAGGTAAAGAGTATATTGGGCTAAAGAGTATATATAGAGTCACCAAGTCCACTTACCCATAACGCCCTTCTCTTGTGCTTTTCGTAAGCTTTCTTTGGGTTCTAACTCAAAAAAATCACCTGCTGCTGATTTCTGTTCGCATGGTACTTTAGCTACAATTTCTACTGGCTTTTACCAATTTTTCCAGGCTCAGAGACTGGTAACGACCACCACAACCCAACCAAAAATTTGGATGCCATGTCCCCGAAAGAATCCCTTTTTTTTTGACAGGTTTCGAGTGTACCACAGTCGGTTGCGTGCGACTGCAACGTTTCCACTCATTTTCTTTTCAATTATGTCCGACTAAACAAAACTCATTGAACTTTAAAAGTCTTTTACAAAGTTTGAATGGAAACTTGATGCTATATAAATGTTTATTGGCAGCATTATTGTTTGATGAAAATAGCCACATTTATGCGTACACTTTCGATGCTGTTTGCTCTTGAAATTTCATTACTTCGTGTAAACAAAAGCACGTGTCAATTGTCGCACTCTAAGTCGATTATCCTTGTCGCAGAGCACATCCAGTCATTGTGGGTATTCGAGCATGCGCGGATAACATCTTAAGAGAGTGCCAACAATTCGTTACCCCTTTGGTGATTTAAAAATATGAAACTTGTACGTAAATAATTTTTATGGTTGTGTATTTCATTCAATTGTCAAAAATATTCTAAAATCATTTTATGAGCCACACACCAGTAACACACTTATACTTGACTTGATATAAGAATTCCTATAAATATATATATAGCTGTCTCGCTTGTGTTGGTCACGTCGTAATCAGCAAAAGGTTCGCCTAGTTGCGGTTATAAAGCTCCGCACGTGACCCGCATCTTTTATGCGAAAACGTTCGTATAAATACAAATTTTTAATTTATGTAGTTTAGGTTTCGGATTTATGGGTATTTGTATATGAATTCGTCTGTAAATGTGCATACTTATACTAAATGTTTTTATATAACAAACACATTTATTGATGGCTCTTTATAGCCATTTGGCTTTGAGTTGAAGTGTCAGTGCGCTGCTTATGCATTTAAAAGGTCAACGCTGCGTATGAGTAATTCGATTTAAATGAGAGCGCTAATTTACCACATCAAAAGTGCACTTCATACGAGTGCAGCTGCTGTTTTTTTTGTGTCCTATTTACTTGGCTTTATGTACGCTTTTAAATAGTCTGTTAAACAAATGGGGTTTAAAAACTGCTGAGCCCTGACACTTTTCCAGCTTCTACGTAACGCGTTGAAATTGCCATATTTATATTTAGCAGTAAGTACGCCTAGTGGGCGTCTCTTGTCTGGCTGGAGGCCTGTCCAGCACAATACGGGCCAATCTTATAATCAGCATAATTTTCTTGTTGCTAGATATAAAGTCAAAGCAAGTGTGCGTCTGCCGATTCAGCTACAAACACACTCACACAAGCCCACACAGATCTGAGATTTTCATGCCGAGGTCGACACAAAAGGACAAAAGCCAGTATGTCCAAGGCAAGATCTGGCCCTTGGTGTTAGTTTGGCTGGTTGCCTGCTGGTTCCCAAAATCAGATCAGAATTATGCGCCAAGATAATTATTTGGCCTGGCGTGGCATGCTTAGAAGTGGTCGTTGCCTAACGTTTCCATTTCCATTTACATATCCACATCGGCATCTACTTTTACTTTCATGTCTCAGCGCTTTATGCTTCTTTCGCCTGTTGGCAAGTTGTACCCTAGAGACTTGTTGTGCTAGTGGAACTTGTGTGTGTGTGGTGCTCTTAGTGTTCATGTGTATGTTATTATCTTGGCTGCTGGGCGTAACGTTAAGTGTCATAAATAAAATAGCAACTATGTAGGGGCCTAAACATCATTATTATGTATCAGAGACTGTCTACTGGTAAGGCCTCCAACTCCGACTCAGCTTTGGTAAGTTGTTCTTAGCCTCAACTATGACACGTGAATTATCCAATGACTTGGCAACAATTAGAGCTAGAGGAAAGCTGCATAATTTTGATTTCGTTTTTAATAACTGTTTCCATTGTTAATATATGGCCGGCTATAAATCACAAACACTCGTACATGCTTGGACTCAGCGGAAAAGGTAAGCATGTGGGTTGCCCTCTGTGCGCCACATTTAATTGGTTTTCTGTATGGACTTAATTTTGATGTTCATGCAAACAATTACGATAAAACTTACACACATTTGTACAGTTTTGGAATAATGTTGCCCAATCATTTACAACTTAAGTTTCCGTCCTTCATTTTTGTAGATGTAATTTAAATTTAAAACTTTTTTCAATTTGCACGGTTTATTTAATTTTCCTATACGAGTATGACTAACAAAAATAGTGAGTTAAAGTTAAATGTGTATCCAAATAAAAAGTAAATTATGAGGTATATAGAGTGCAGAGATGGCGACAGCTCGAAATAATAAAACAAGCTGCATCCATTTGCTATACGAAAATCGGACCATAAGTAAGTGTTAAACTCACTGATAGCTACAATCAAACGCTCAGGCACAAACACATCTTCTTTATATCTTGTAATGTTGTAAATATGTGAAAGTCATGCGTCAAAAAGGTTTTAAATACCTGAGTCAAATTTGAAACGGGAGGACGGCGTTCTCAGAATTGTCTGTCATGCCAAAGTCAATTTAGCCCATTGAAGGCATTTTATTGGCAACTTGACATATGCTAATGGCTGACACTCGCACTCGCACCCACACACGCACATAAATGCATACAAACATGTTGGCACCGATTAGCCCATGTGTATGCGGCATGTGCGCTCTCCGGATTCAGGGGGGCGTCTAAGCTGTGTGTGTTTGAAAAAGTTTGCATGTCATTCGAGCTGCTTCATTTTAACGAAACCTTTTTTGCGGAGCCACAAGGTGTGAAACAATGTGATGGAGGCGGAAGCTACATATATGATAGAAGGGCAGGGTCCATTTTCGGAAAGGGCAGAATTATATGCGATACGGGACGTTGCAACGTCTAGTTGCAAAGTGATGTCAGTTTGCTGTTGTTGCTGCCTTTATTGTTGAGCAAATTTAATGCACTTCTGTGGCAGTGCTGTCATTGTAGTGTATGTGTGTTGTTGTTCTTTTTGGCTTGATTTATTTTGTTCATTAAACATTTAATGTTTTTATGCTAAAAAGTTCAAGCAGCTCACATATAAGTATGCTACAAATTTTGCTGTAGCTGCTGCTATCCATTTTTTGTGCACAGTGTCTACTCCATGCTTTCATATGCTGAATTATTTAAAACACCAGACCAGTATACAGTCCCAGTTATCTGCTTGGTTGGTGGCTGCTTTAATGGCTTTAAGACGATACCAAACAATAGCAAATGCTCCAATTAAAATGCTGGCATTGCCATGGCCTTTGAACAGCTCGATATCTGTCATAGACACGCTTTGGACTGCACTCTACGGTATTTAATGTTCCGAGGTCTGTATACATATGTACCCAAACCGTACGTTCAGTTTTCTGCTGGGCATTGTTGTGTCAGCCACAAAGGAAAAGCGGCCAACACAACAATGAGGAGGTCGGCAGCTTAAGGCACAGAAGGTGACTATGCTCGTTGCCCCATACTTTACTTTATTTATGGCAGAATCTTAGTTATTGCCGTTGTTGTTGCTGTCATGAAAGTCACTTTAAGCGCCTCAGCCACAGAGCGCCATAGGCGCCCATTGAATGAGTGAATTATTGATTTTTATTAGTGTCTCCGATTACATGGATACGCCCGCAGAACAGTTTCTGTCCCGCTTTGTTTACTTGGCTTGTTTTATTTACTTTAGAGAATACCACTCCATGGCAATGATGATTTAGTTTCCAATCGAGACGACGGGTGCGTTTGGCAGCTTAAAAAAATTGGACCTGTGTCTGCCAGCCAGTTTGGGTGCCTCTTCAGGGCTGCGGCATTTTTAATTTAATTAAAAACTCGTGTCGACCATCATCATGGCCACAATGTAATTGTAAGGTTTCCATTTTAATTAAAGTTTTTACAGCCATTTACTGGCCTCCAATACGAAGCAAAATCGCAGCACAAACACCGTCGCAGCGAGTTGTTACTCGGCAACATTCAAATTTCATATTCCTTTCGAGCAGCTGAGAGCTCAGGATGAGAAAATCGCTTGGGGGCAAACTGAGTGCGACTATTTAAATTGCAAAAGCAAAAAACAGAAATATGAAGCAAAACAGATAGAGAGGGAATGAAAATGCGCTGATTTCGTTGGCTTTTGAAGAGCCACTCAAAATGCAGCCGGAGCGCGAGCCAATTTGTTATGCTAGTTTCTTTTGGGTCCCATGGCACGTTGCCAATCGGCGAGCCTTGGGCATTAAACTTTTAGCTGGCAATTAAACGATTATTTGAAAGCTTGGGCGCAGGTGTTTAATTTGTTATTGATGTGTTTACTTTAAGGCTGGCGCAAAGCTTGTACTTTTTATTTTATATCTTAGAAGGTATATTGCTAGTAGCAGAGCATTCGCTTTATATGAAATCTTTAATACCATCAGATGTTCTTTTTGCCAGCCACTCTGTTGCCTATCAAGGTCTTGTAAAATTTGTGTATAACATACACTTCAATTCACTGTACGTTGTTAAGCATAAGCAACCCAATGCAGCTACTTCATTAATGCAACGCAATGCTTAGCAAGGCCTTTGCCCTTGCCTGCACTTGTTGTAGGACGTGCAGCCCCAGTGTTGGCAATCTAATTGCGCAAATTGGTTAGGCAAATATTATATTTACCTCCTAGCTTGAGAACAGCCAAGGGCTGTTAGCTGTTAAGACTGTCTGGGGAGCACTTTAATCGATGACCTCAACATTGATATTGTGCTAAACAATTTCGATATCAGCAAGTTGAATAAGTCATAAAGCCATTAATACAATTAAAATTGCTCAGAGCACAAACACAGCGCGCAGAGTCAGAGCAATTCGTAATTAAAACGTCAATTGAGACATCCTCGAGCGCAACCCTGCAGCTGGTAATGAAAATGACAAACACCTACGGCTACTGTCCAGTCGAAAAAATTTCAATTCCAATTCAGGGTCATCCCTGGTGTGCTTGTGTGAAGGGAGAGCTTTTGCATTGTCCAGCTTAAATTTTGTTCTTTCTTACATTCTTTAAAAGCAATATGAGGCAACGATTTGCTTACCATTTCCAATTATCAAAAACTAGAATACATGTTATGGTGTCGATAGCTTAACGTAAAACTTGGTTAGCCCGTACAAGCTTAAAAAAATTAAAATTCTCATTTCAAAAATGTTACTTTTTAAGTTCAGCATGTTTTGTGGCTCACTTAATTTTTAATTGATTTAATTTTATTTAAGTTTAGCTTAAAACACCAGCCGTTGTTGTTATACACAATTTGCAGTTTGGCACCAAATTGAAAGGTCAATTAAAACATAGGTCATTACTAAAGTGCAGTGGTCGTCTACTCAGACATCCGGCTATGCTGGCAACAAATAAAAGAAAACATGTAACATCATACTATTTCCGTCCCCATTGTTTCGTTTGGAATCATTGTTTTGTTCTTTATAACTGACAATTAAATTAGAAAACTGAGCCTTTTGCCGCGGCAAAAGGGCAACGGATACAAAGTTAGTCGACTTTGTGATATGTGAGAAACGAAATACGTGACAGAATTTTGTGCCAACAGAGTAGCAGATGTTTATTTTTTTTTTTTTTTTAAGAACACATGTGTTAACTTACTCTGTTCAGTTTATTTACCTTAATCTCCGTTTTATAGAATATTGTTTGTTCATGTAAGTTGTGTGACTTTAAAACATAACTGAAAATAATAAAAGGTATAATATAATATAATATTTTATTGATTGTGTGGTATTGCTAATAAGTTGTTTTAAATATACATAGCTGAGAATGAGACATGTTTTGAATACATACCTCATTTTCATAAGATAACTCTTTACAAAGTTTCTAATTTTGTAAGGGTGAATTATTCTGTGCACATGTGTTTTGTTAGACGCCTTCTCCCATTACTTTTCAATTCCGTTACTTACTTATAAATATTCCTAAATGTATTCTTCCGATTCTGCTTAACCTCTAATCTTTTATAGTAGTCATCAATGGTGCACTTGTGCTTATTAAAGATTTACTGTATTCGTTGCCTGAGCCAAGGACTGGCTTCATAGAGGTCAATGGTGCTAGGGCGGTAGTTACAAGAATAGTTCATGCACCCTAGGCAGAACTTAGTCAGACGTTGCACTACAGCCAAAATATGAGGCAAAAGCGCAACGACGAGATAAAAAATGCACGCCTGATGGTCATTGCTTGTTCTTGGCTTGTGTGTGCCAAATGCAGGAATCGCTGCCTGCTAAAATATTCAATAGATCTCTTTTCAGCTGCTCTCTCAATGTTCCGCATTAAGCAAATCACACAGTCAGTGGCGCCAGGGACTGGAACTTGTTAACCAAGTTGACATCCCTTTTACCTATTTGACGTTTTGACTGTTTGCTGTCAGTACTCATCGCCGGACCAAGCTGGTGTAGCGTTGTATGAATGTAATTAAAATGACAGCGCTGGTAGGGCAAAGGACGTGACGCTTAAAATGTTCAAAGCATGTGAAACGGAGAGGCTTTGGTTGCCAGGATGCTGGCAAACACTCATTTCACATGTCAAAAGGATGACCAAAACAGTACTCTTTGCAACCGGGCAACATATGATAGAGCTAGATTTGTAAATTGTTTGGCAAGCGACTGTCGAGTAAACAGCTCGACCAGGCCCTACATGCCCACATTGAGCCATTAAACGCACTTGTGACGCACGTAAATTAATTTACTGTCAGCCATTTGTGCCCACAAAAAAAAAAACAACAACTACAGCAACTTCAAAAAAGCAAAGTTAGTTGCTTTATTGACAGCCAAAATGTAGTCAGCAATAACTAAAAAAATAAAACAAGAATTTGGCAGCTAAAAGTTTTATCATAAATAACATTTAGCACCAAATACAGCAAGACGCATCCTAATCGCCTTATAGCCTTAAACCCAACGACTATTTAAACAAAGAGAACTATTTTATATACAAATATGTACACTTGAAATCTTGATGACCTTTTCCGTAAAATTTATATTTTTATTAAAAAAAAAGCAATCTAAACTTTCGTACCATCTCTATAGTGTTAACGGTTTTCTATATATGTATATAAAAAAGTACGACCTCGCCCAACGCAACCTATTAAAATGTGGCCAATTGCGAAAACTAAGGGGGTTGCAAAAACCGCGGGAAACTTTTCTTTTCGCCACGAGACCTGTTTCCAAAAAAATATATGCCTTTGCTAACCATTAAAATTAATGTAAATCGAATAAATCTGTGTTCAAAGACAGGATTTCATAATATTTTATAAATGCTACAATTTATACTTTTCTGAACAGCAGTTTCACGAAGTTAAGAATTCTGGTGTTGCAATTATCGCGTGTAACGAGGGTTGCGTTGAGCGAGGTTGTACTGTATATATAGATATATAAATATATATATACACAAATATGCATAGGCTCCTGTTGTGACAATCAACTTGAAGAGGCAGTGTTGCCTCAAACAGAGTTGCAGCCATTTATAATATATCCCTTTGGTTCTCAGTCAAATTGCGGATATTATCAGGAGGGTGTCACCAGCGTTGGTAGCACCAACAGATATTTAAATGTCACAGAGCGGCTCATGCGTGTGTGCGGCTTATAAACGGAAGCACGCGACTCTGGCGGAAATTGCCGGCACATGCAACACACGCAATTGGCGCGAGCCGAGAAAAGCGAACATGCATTATGCTCTGGAATGAATTCTTAACAAATTATAGAAAACTGTAAAATTTCAATGCATACCACGCTATAAATACCAAAGCTTAAGACCTTGGCAACCATGACCAATTGACCCAAATGTTAGCGCCAAATAGTTTGCATGTGATGGTGTTTGAATAAACGCGGTAGCTGGCGTAGCAATTAAGTATATACATACATTTACTTAAATGTAGGAATTCAATTATATTTTAAAAGACAATATTTTAGGCTCAGCTTCAGGTTGATTTAGTGTATGTCCCTAGAATGATATAGAACAAATAGCCAGTATTTTTCATCACTCTTTTCCTCTTTTACTCGCTACAATGCCAACCGGTGCGAAGTTGGCGAAGCTTATGGCATAATTGGTTGTTGTCGCACTTCATTTATTGGCAGCACTCAATGCACGGGTAAAAGAAAGAAGAAGAAGTAGTTCAATCCGGCGAACTTTGGCACTTTGTCTTTTGATTAGATGAAAAAATGATAACGCTGCCAAAAAGAGTCAGCAGCAGAAAAAACAACAAGAGTAACGGCAAATAAAAAAAAAGAATAGAACAAATTATATTGTCATTAGATTCGGTGATATTTTTCTGAAATTTGCTACTCTACTCCTTTTACGCTGTACCAAAAATAGCAGAAGAGGGCGAGAAAGTTGTTAAGTTGCCACTTAACGAAAAAATATGTACCACTTTGAAGAATGTACCAAATAAGTATACGCATACATCTGGCAGCCTTGCGTGAGAGGATCAGAATATCGGTAAATGCTGACAGTCAGTGCTTCATTCAGTTGCAATGCAATTAGCCACAGATAATGCAAGTTATATTATTAAAAGTGCAATTAGAAGAGTTTTATTTAAATTAAACTATAAAGTGTTTTTAATAAAATAATCACAACGCTTAATGCTGTTTTTTATTTTCTGTATTTTCTTGTGTCTTTTTGTTGTCGTGTTTAGTGAAGTAAAAATTAATGAATTAAATTTTTTTTGGTTTTTGATATTCCATTTCCCAATTTAAAATTATTTAGAGTTATAGTGTGTTTGGTGAAAACACGTTTCAATGAAGCTGTAACGAAAAACTTTTAAAATTGTTTTATCTCCTGTATATCTGTTAACTTTATAAAAAGAGAAAAGTTCGAATTCGAAGATATTATTTGATTCTTTATTAAAAATGTTCTACCGGGTAGCTGTGTGTGTTTTTTGAATATGCCCATGTATTTAAATAATGCCTTAGTTATGTATTTCTACAATTAAGACAATACATAAATGATTTTGTTTTGTTTATATATGTTTGTTTATGTATACAATTATAATTAATAAGTTTTGCTCCTCAAAGGATGCTTAATATGTGGCCACAGCTTACTGTTTTTTTTTTTTTTTTATATATAAATTGTAATTTGTTTTAATATTTCTACACACATTTATCACAAATTATTTTCAACTTATTCGGCAATGAAATTTAACCCATTTTCACAACGTCAGGTTCGAATTCAAAATAATAGTGCATTTTTTTGGAGTAATTTTTGTAGGGCGGGCATATAAAATTTACTAAATTTACTTAATTATATGTATGCCACAAATTACAGAAATTGTATTAAAGATTAATCGACTTTACTTTAAAAATAGTGGATTTAATAATAATTGCTTCATATCACCAGTTTTTTGCCTGGACACAATAGAATTCCGTTCCGGTTTCTTTTTGATACACAACGATTTTTGTCAAAAAGTGTTTTTTAGATTAGTTTAATTGCAGTGTATTTTTGTATCACAAGGCTCATGTTTTAAGCACGTTTCTAAAATCCACTTGCAGATCAGACTGAACTCACATCAGTAGCTAAAGTGTTTAGAAATTGTGGATTGGGTTCAGGTCAGTGTTGGCTCAACAACTAGCCAACAGAGCCTTACACATAAGGACGGAGTTATTAACAGAAAACGTTGGGACTTGCAATTAATTTAGCAATCAACTATTGTTAACTTAAATGAACTGAGCGAAAACTACACAGCATGGGATAAGTATATGACGACGACTTTTGCTAAAATTTGTTACGATTTTCAACCTATGTATGTTCAGCTTGGTCACAAGATGGTTTTACTTGAAGGGATCTATCTGTTGAGTGCTATCGAACGTGCCTATTTGACGCTTATTTAAACTAAATGTATAAGAATATTTGTGTTGGCCAAACGTTTATGATAATTAATATCTGCATCTTACACAGTAGTGTTGGTCTAACTACGAGTCCAACATTAAATTTAATTTAAGAGAAAATCGCGCTTTACATTGCGCTCTCTTAACCAAAGCTTCTCTTTCGTTCCTACCGTAAGGATTGTGGAAGTTTTATCCGGCTTGCGTATGCCGCTCGTGTTCGTACCGCAGCACGAGCTGGGTTATCGCAAATGTTACTTTAGACGCGCTTGTTAGTTTGCCGCAGTCCAACAGTGAGCGCGTACCATGCGGATTATATGATATGGATAAAATAACTATTTTCAATACTCTGTGAGCAGTTCAAAAAATCAAAAGCCCTTGCGACTTAACGTATTGTAGTAGGCAGATAATACACAGATCGATACACTGCCAATGAATGTGGCGGTGGGTTGATCGGACTATCAATTAGATATTAGTCACGCGATAATAGAATAGTGCTCCAAAAAAAAAAAAAAAGTGACGCGAGCAGATCGGCGTAAGAAAATAAAGGATTAAAATATATTAAAGCGTCGATCTGTCGGTAAAGGCAAAGCAAAAGCTTCTTGAGCAATATTCAAGGACACGCGCTGAGCAGCAATACTGTGCAACACATCCTGTTTGTGTGTGCGTGTGCTAAAGTGTTTTTTGTGTGTATTTTTCCACAGACCAATAATGACCCACGCATTCTCTGCAGCGCCAATTCGTTATCCCTATATGGTGCCACGACTACGTCGTTATTCCAGGCCGACCGGAGTTGGTGTTTAAACCGCAAATTCAACGTCCACTTGCAAAATTCACAACGTGCTACTTTCAACGTTCCGCAGCAGCCACAAATAAAACCCTGACACCAACATAAGCATACGTTGCCCTCCTCTCGCATTTCGCGTCGCGTCGCGTTTCGTTGGCGGCCCAAAAATGTCGGTTTAGTTGTACCATTATCTCTGTGTATATGTAAATGTAAAGCTATATAGCATGCACGTGCCCTCCACCTGCCCGCCTCGTTCTCGTCGGTTCGTGACGCCAACTAAAATGCAGCCGCCAGTCGACATCGCAGGCCGTGTAAGTGATATTCTTGCACTTTTATATAGAATTTTAGTTTGACCCCTAAAGTCTGTCAGTGACGTTGAGATCCATGCGTCGCGCACTCTGTACCACGATATAAATTACCTGGCTGTGTGGACACTCACGACAGCGGCCATCCAGCAGTAGCACGGTCATGCATTTGACTTCATGTCGAGGCTGATTGAAGCGTTGCTGTTGCGCTTGCCAAGCTGAGCTGACCAACCTTAATTAAATTTCAGATATTTTATCAAAATTTACGACACGATTCTGTGTCGCTGGACCATCGAATCCACCGAAATGCAGATAATTCCACATTTCGATTTAGGTTACCATCAATCGTTCGCTTTATTGCTTCTCTTCAGTCTGTCAGTTCAATAATAACAAAGCCATGCGACGCTTTGCCATGTCGACGAAAACCTCCGGTCTTTTACCGGATTTTTTCGCATACAACTAAGTCAAATTCCATTACAATGGGACTCATGATTTATGTATTCATGGTGTACGTATCATATATCCTAGTACCCTGCACATACATATGTGGTATAAGTTGTTGGCCTCTCTTAAGCATTTTAGGCCCAATAAGCCAAAATTGTTATAGTTGTAATGAAAACTAAACAGATTTAAAATACAGGGCAAAATAAAAAAGATTTATTTTGAAAATACATAGTTTTTATACTTATGTTATTTAGTAGTACTGCTTTTCGAGTAAAAATTGTCTTACGCTAACGGGGAAAAAAAAACAGCGTTAGTTCCAACCTTATTGTTTCATAGCAACAGAAAAAGAACTTGCAACAGTTACACTAAAAATATTCACTATTCGTAGCATATTTTGGGGTTCAGGGTTTATGTTAACGCAGCTCATAACAACTCAATGTTCTTCCAACTGTTGTTCAAAATTAGCAAAAAGAAAATTACATGTCATTCCTAATCATTTTGCCAGAATACATAAATAAAGTGCATTACATTTGTATACAAACAGTTATAAATACAAATACAAGTATAATAAAGCATGGTACATGGAAAAAAGAAGTGACCTTTTGTCCGTGCCTCTGGCTGTGTAAAGGGCCATCAGAGTAACGGGAAGTATCGAATACCCGGCGTTTTATCAATTGCCATATCGCGTGCTCAGGCGCGCAAAATATTACAAAAAGCAAATGAAACAACAACAGAAATTGTGGCAAGTGGAGTCTACTGAATCGAATAATATATTGTTGTTTCATATTTTCTCGGGGCGGTTCAGGGAAGTTGGGCGCTTGAAATGTGTAAATTGTTGCTAACAAGAAACTTGATAGCTTTTTGTACGATAGATATTCCGCAAGAGGTTAGTTTGAAATTGTTTATTTATGTTTTACCATATTTTTGGTAGCCGCCATTGCTCTGGCATTAGGCTTTTATGGTGTTTTTTGTACTTTTGGCTAATCGAACTTTGTTGTCATTCATTCGCAAAAGTTGTATCTTGTGTACCACGCCCCAAAACCCCAATGCCGCCAAATTCTGTTTGATATAAATGAACTGTTTATGTTAATATATGAGCTCACTGCCAAGAATGGAAAGTGAGTAAGGAAATGCTATTAGGAGGGAATTGTGTCATTACTAAATTAAGCATGCAGGCAACACCTGCTGCGCGTTTATATGTATTTTCTTGTGTGTATGCGACTTTGTTTGTGTGTGAATGTCAAGTAAGGAGAACTCCCCCGCATCTGTATGCTGCTGGCAAATTACAGCTAATTAACATTTTTTTCAATTTATTTCACACAATTCGGAAACCTGCCATTCTGAAGAAAATAAATGATTTTTGTTAAATGATTGTATAATAATCAAAAGTTTATCGGTGGGTGACCTATTAAAGAAAAAATATGTGTCAGAGATCTTCAAAAAAATGTCTCAAAATTTTGAAGTTCCAGTTGTAAGGCACCTGACAAAAACAAGTCTTGTGTTTCCTTACTAACACAATCATGTTTGCGTTTCTGTGAGTGTAATCGGCTGATATTCCGTCCTGATGGCTTTTGCCGCGCTGCTGAGTGTTTAATAGCCGGAAATCTGTCTATTTCCGCCTGCCTTGGCGTTGATTATAGTTAATAGATGACCGACTGAAGCTTTCCTTCTTCTAGCAGCAAATTCTTTTTCTGCTACTCTTACTTGATACTCGAGTATTAGTCGAGCCGTAATTATGCTCCAATTATAGCCCGCTGTGTGCGTGTGTATGTGTTTGTGTGACTCTGTGTGTGGCAATAAAAATCTCAGAGTTGATGTAATTACAACTCAACGTCGAAAAGGCTTGAGTGCTGGGTGGGGCAAGGCTTTAATATAAGTTGCAAGCCCGGGAGCCAGGTAAAAAGTTTGCAGACGCCGCTAGATAAAGGCAGCGCCAAATGCAGGGCCTGACAAGCTGCCTGCGAATGACAATTAAAAAGGGGCGGACAGAGGTTTTATATTTAAAGCGTATATGTTTATTTTTTAAACATTAAGATGTGTTTGTATTTTGATTTTGTTGGACTTCTTAAAGTTCTAATTAAAATGTGAATTTTTCATATATTTGCAGATTAAAGCAATTTGAAAGTGAGAAGTAATGTGATGCAATGGTGTAGCAACAAAAAACGTGAAACTAAAAGACAATTTAATAATATCATAACGTGTAACGAAACATATCAATTCTAGTCTGAATTTTATTGAAAAAAAAAAATCTAAAATATATGTAAGCTTATCTACTTACATCGGTAATCATATCAACAAAAAATTTGTGTCTTTTTAAAATCCATTATTCAGTGACATATATATACATATATATAACTACTAAACACTAAAGCAAACATAAATTAAACAATTAAATACCCGGAGGGTCTTTTAAATTAATAAAATGCTAAAGCAAATCGAAATAAGTCAATGAAAAACGCTTAGGCACATTTTACTGCAACGAGCATGGTGTACATGTGATTTTGTGTATACGATGCCGGCATCGCTTTGTCATGTTGTATCTTTATGTCACACAACGGATCAAGTGCTCAAACGCTAAGTAAAAGCCGCCCATGAAAATATTTCAATAAAGAAAAGCACACGTGTGCTCGGCATAAGTTTAACGAAGCGGTGTAGAAGCCGCAAAAGGTTGGCCGCGTACACGCAAATGGATTAGCTGCAGCGTTAAATAAAACCAAACAAGCAAAAATACTACAAATACACACAAAACGGCAAACGAAGAAGCAGGAGAAATACAAAAGAACAAGACAAAGGGCAGCCTCCTTGTTGGAACTTTGCCTCGTGAACTCTCTACCATCTGTCATGACGTCAACGCTGTGGAAATGGTCGAGCATTTAAGCTGTTAACGATGTACGCGCACTTAAGCGTCGCTCAGACAGATACAGACACAAGTGCAGATACAGATAAAAATACGCATACGAGTACGAAGAGACCTATGAATAAACCAATGCAGCTTTGCCGTAGCCAATGTTGCTGATTAATTTCAAGTAAGTTTTTACGTTTCTTTTTAAAGCTTCAATATTTTGATCCGTTAAGTACGTTCCTATCATCTGATTGAGCGCCCTGACTGTGCAACTTATTATCAGAACTTATGACTTACGAAAGAGTATTTAAAATGTTGCGTAGCAGTTACAAAAACACCATCCTTACACAAATGTTACTCAGACTAAAGAAAAAACAAAACATACATAGAAGGACATTTTTAATTTTGTGTGATATAATCTACTAACAAGTGCTGTAGTGTACTGAGTCTGTGGTTTTTTTAAAGCTTATTGTTGAACGTTTACATCTTACCTAAGCTATTGCATATACGATAACCATGTAATTCGATTGGAGCCATTACCTCGGGTGCATTTTATTTAAAATTGAAACTCAAGTATAGGGAGCGAAAAGTGTATGCTACTGATAAATTTGATGCTGCTTATAAAATACAAAATACTTATGATGAGAGCAGGCAAGCATAGACAAAACGAATATTCAAGGCCCTACCTTCTATGCAATATTCTTTGTAGACAGCTGCGGCCTGTCATGTTGTTTACCAAAAATTGGACAGCTAAAGCAAATAAGTTGAATGCTGAATCTAAATATTAAAAAAACAGCATGTGAGAGTTATATAGGTCTCTCCTTATTCACACCCATATTGCTAAAACCAAAATCTGCACTCACGCTTTTAAAAATTCTGTGAAATATAAAAACAAGCCTTTGTGGTTAAGCTTAAAAAAGAAGCAATTCATAGGCAGGCATAGTTTGATTCAATGGTGATGGCAACCATTGAGCGGCTTAAATACACACACTAAGTAAGCCGCCATACACGTATGCGAATGTGTGGCATAAATCAAGACCATTGAGCCCGCACACAACCACACTGTGTGTGCACACTCCTCATATAGTATAGTATATGTACGAGTCGCCAAAAGCCAATGGCGCTTAAAGGCATTTCGCAAAGTTTTTTGACTTGAGCATTTCAATCGTGTGTTTTATTGCGCACATATTTTATGCCGTTTATGCTCAAAAGTCAGTTCAACATGCGCTGCTTTCTCTTCGCTTTCAACGTATGTATTTGTGACTAGAACACAAACTTGAAATTTCACTTGAGCCAAATGTCTTTGGATAAGCGTGTGTGTGTGTCAATGTGTGTGCATGTGTTGTACTGTGGCGCAGCGACGTCTTTAGCGCGACTTCTGGTGGCGTTCGGGAAAATCCGCAATGCGGCACATTATGCGCGCTGAAATTCCTGGTTTGAAGCTTGAATACCCAAGAGCAGTCGGGAAAAACGCAGCTGCAAAAGAAATGCGCAATGTTTGCACTTAACTTAGAAGTTACGGCAAGGGCGAGGACGAGTTACTGGGCGCAGTGTTTGAGCTGGACATAGACACTTAAAAATCTTTTAGTTAGCAATGCAGTTAATAAACTCGCAAAACTTGTGCGTTGCGTTTACGCAGTGTACCAAAGTCTGCCAGTCGACCAAAAACTGTGAAAAATAATTAATTAATGTATTTCGTGCAACCGAATGCAAATATTTGCTGGTTTTGCATCAAATGTTAATGTTGACTTTGTGTTTGTAAGTAATATAATGTTGTGCATACGTAGTGTAGCCATGCAGCAAATTAAATTTGAAAAGTCAACAGTTACAATTTGCTTTAACTCAACGCTGGCCTTAAATTCGTTGAAAGTGTTGTTATAAATTAATTTTTTGCTAAAAGCTTTCATTTGTGACAGGTGTACCAAATATAAAACAGCAACATAAAACATGTCAGTATAACGATGTTTAAATACCACTGCGCAAAGATTTTTACATACACACAAATTATACATTTTTGCACAGTTCTTTATTTTAATGCTTTAAGAAATAAAATAAAAATAATCTTAATTTGGGAAAAACATTTTTTGAATATTTTTAAATAAATTAAAACTATTTTGGAATATTCTAACAACAAAGAACAAGCGTTTCAGTGGGTGCTGCTTTTTACTTTGGTCTATGCGTCGCTTATTGATTTTTATTTACTAATGAAATGTGAACATAAAGGAAAGTGGAGACAGCCACTTAACCCTTTTACAAGCTATCTGTTGATGACGTCAGATAGTCAGCGAATCGACTGAATGACAGGCATCGCCTACATAGAAGGCAAGAAGCTAGAAATGGAATTACACTTTAAAAAGAAAACACTGTGGTGGAAACCATGTTTCCCGGGTCATGCTTGTATAGAGCTAGTTGTCTTTATGTGTGTTTTGTGTTTGTTTGAGGGTTGACGCCTGCCTCTTGTAGAGCACACACAACGCCTCTGCCATTGGGGAAACGTTTAACCCACATAATTATTATTATACTAGCACACCCAGAAAATAATGCGTAAAGCTGCAAGTCGAAATTGTAAATTATTGTTAAATATTTAAGGACAATGCCCGGATATCGGGCTGTTGCTGTTGTTGGCGTTGTGTAATCATAAATGTTAATTGCACTTACATTGCAATTTCATACACACACATGCACGAACATAGAGCGTCGAGTAAAAACTATTCAGCCATAATTGCTGCGTTATGGAACAGCAGATGTGAATGCTTTTTACTTATTCGTATTCACCAACCAGCATATACGCAATTGAGTGAGCAGGCAAGTTGGAGCGTGACATGTGCCACTTCCGCCTGATAGCGTCACCGTCATGGATCCGTATCCGGATCGAGTGGGTATCGTTGCGGATATAAATATGTCTCACTCTCTCCTTTTCTCTCATGCTTTCTGTGTTTTTAAGCGGATAGGATACCAGCACAGTACACTGAAATTAAGCAATGTTTGCGTGACATTTGAGCGTTTGTGCAGAAATGCGGTGCTTTAAGGAACGACCAAAATGAAACGGGTTATTAGGACTTGTTTTTCATTTTAATATAATTTGTTTTCTTCTATTTGTTTGTAGAGCTTGATTAGTTGTTTGTCTGTTTTGAGCACACGCCATGTTAGTATAGTGCGCCGTGCACATAATGAAAACTTTGCAAAGCAATTTGTTTAATTTTTACAAACTTTCTATATGTACTTTTTCTTTATAAGTCTATCTAAAGTTCCGTTTCCACCTGAAATGTAGGTAGCACCTTTAATTCGTTGCATCCTAACGTTACATTTTACCAGTTCAGTCTACTTTAGTTTTTTGTGGTCTCTACTTTGTAGGCTCGACATCATGGCTTTAATGTGTATTTTGTCTTAAAAGCAGAAATGCATATTTAATGCACATAGAACGGGAACAAAACTGCCGTTATTTATGCAAACGTAACTTCTGCACTTTAGAAATTATTATTTTGCCTTTTTCTTGCATTTGCTTATTCGTATATTCCAAAGCAGTTTCTTTTTTTGCAACTGCTGCGGCCATTTGTCTTAATGTTTTCAGTTGTTGTTGCAGCTGCTCATTGTTGTTGCTCCTGCAGTTGGTGGTTATTATTGTAGTTGTAGTTGGCAGTTTGGTGCGTTTGCATTTCCGTCTTTATGTTTGCCTACACAAGCGGTCGTAGCATTTGGCCAGCATCCTTCCGCTTTGTGTTGTTGAGCAATTTAACATTTACATCCTGCATCTTTTGTATTAAATACCTGAACTGGAATGCGCATGTTAATGTAAGCTCAAACGCACACTGCCCATCAAGTAGATCAAACCAGGCTTTAAAGTTCAAGCTGCCAGCTAATTAAAGCAAAATGTTTTCTGTTGTGTGAAAGCTTTATAAAAACGCACAAAAAAAAAAAAAAAAAATAAAGTAATATGATTGGCCGCACAAGCCGCTGTGCCTGGTGACTGCTTTTGACAACATTGGTTAACGAGCATGATGGGCATATATTATTTTGCCATTGGGCTTCGCCAGCTGTCGGGCTAGCAAGTTGTTGGTCCTGATTCAAAATGATACGTTGCGGCATCATCAACGCGCCGCCATCTTAACAATCACTTTCCAAATATGTCAACATAATTAATTTTCAATTATCCATGTGACATTTGCCCCGCACTTGCATGCCCAAACCCCTATTCAAGGAACAATGGGGTGTCTACCATTATTATTAATTGAAGCACTGTGTGACCATCACCGTCATCATCATTATCAGACTGGTGTCACTTAGTATAATTAAGCGTGCTTTAATAGAAAATAATTCACATTCCATTTTGTTGGGCACTGAAAAAAAGAGAGAACGTGTTTCTAATGATTGTAATGATGCTGATAAATGAATCACACAAATATTCATCGCCTGATATTGCTACTATTTTTAATGTATGCTAAGTGATTGCCTTAGGTACCAATGTACCCAATGTACCCAATGTCGCTGTTTGATCTTGCTTGCAAAGTTGCAGATTAAAATTATTGAAAAGGGAATTTAATAAAATTTAAAAAAAAAATTTTTAATATTGTTTTCCAACTGTGTTAGTTAACAAACTTTAATTTATGCATCGAATTTAAAAATTGAATCGCAACAATCAGCGGATAGTAAAAAAAAAAATAATTGGCCAAATGTGTTTGTTTTGTGTTACCTGTTACCTAATCATATCTTTTACCTCATACTTACCTATAATACACACATTTACTATCAATGTTTATTGTTGCGAAGCCGCCTTTGCAAGGTAGACAAAATACTGGTCACGCTATTGAAAATTGTTTTTGTCACATGTTTGTAGTGTGTGTGATTTAATGGATGGACATTACGCCTCCGTTATGAAGTGACGTAGAAAGGTTCTAAATTTAAGCAAGACAACTGGGTCAGATTAGTCCACTTAGTCGCGCAGTGAAGTGTACAAAAAGCTTTTAGCAGCATCCGTTCATCTGCATTACCAAAATTGCGGAAATAATGATAAATGCATTTGTTCCGCTGTTTTAAGGGTTAGAATGGTGAATCACCTAATAGCATTTGTGGGTGAAGACAAGATGTTTGGGAAGCGATAGCCCGTGTGTCAATGCAGGTCGACAAAAATGTTTATTCTGGTACTGTTTTTGTTGTTGTAAAATAAATGCTGGCGCTTACTTCAAGTAATGGGAATAAACTACAATGACAATAAAAGTGTGCAATAACAGAAAGAAGAACTAAATGCAAACAAGAAGAAAACAAATCGCAAAACAAGCAACAACTACTTATGCGCAGGTAGAAAGCAGACAATGGAAATGAGAATGAAAATAAATGGCAAATGACAGAAATGGAATCTAAATAGGAATTATTCATAATGTTGAAGAGGCACGCATACATTTACATTAAACGGATATGAGTGTCACTATCGAGAAGCAGACAAAGACGCCGTGGCGACAAAGACATGACAGGGGACGAAGACGAACAATAACATACATGTGCGATTGCCAGGATAATGTGTGGCCAAACTCCTACACCAAGACAAATACACAAAGCCAGTCAAGCGAGTCATTCATTTAAGCAACCACACACACACACACAACCACGTATACTCATAAAGCTGAAAAATACGTGAAAAACGTTTGCTGAATTTCAAACGTGCTTTGACTGTTGCGTCTTAACAATCAGTGAACATAGAATGGAATTTCTGCCAACGACAAAAGTAAACATGTGAAAAGGTTTGAGTCAGGCGCAACCGACTGCAGAATACTTTGATACCAAAAGTTTCAAATGTTAATGCTGAGGGCGGAAGGTGTGGACGTGGACGTTAATCTTGGCACTATATTTGTTGGCTTAAGCTTTAAAACTAGGGAAGCTTTAGGCGTTTTCGATTCCCAAATGCCGGGGGTTAATTATTTATTTATTATTTTTATGCAGATTTTTTGAGGGAAGCTAGTTGCTATTTTTTTTAAACAAATTGGTTCGCTCCAGTTGTAAGGATGTTGGATATATAAGGTTGTGTCGAAAAAACCAATATACTCTTTTTCTTTGGTATCAGAACATAAATAAAACCGTTTGAAAAGAACCCAAGGGAAAATTCATTAAGGTAAACAAAGGAGGCACGACGAAATAGACCAAAAACAAACTCAAAATAGTTTCAACATAGAATCAAATAATAAATGTGAAAAGTTTGTGTTTTTTTCGATTTTGATTATATTTGATATCTTTACATGTGTTATCGCACATTGATTCTGCTAGCTTGGCCAGAGAAGATCTTATCAATTTAAGAGGGGCTTGACCTTAAATTGTGTCAAGACCAAATTGTTAACACAACATGGGACTCGTCTTGTTCTTGGCTACAAGGTTAGTTACTGACAGCCACCTCAATGCCCGGATGGGCGCTCTCAAGTTGACAGGCGGCATAGCCAAAGCCAGGTTGGGGGTGAAGGAAACCAGTCAAACTAAAACGACAACGCACCAAAGACAGGCAGACAAAAAGAAGGGCCGCCAGTAAGACAGCGCAGCGTTTATCTGCAACCAAAAAAGTAATTTCTATGAATGTTCATAGCGGTTGGATAACCCTGGACCCCGACAGTGTCACTGCGGCACGAGTAAGAAACCGAACCGAGTGTCAAGTGTTATAGACGATTTGTTGATGATGTTTGCAGAAAGGTTTGTGCACTAGTTGAAGCAGAGCAGGCAAAGGACAACCGGTACAAAGGTTTGCGCATAGAAATCAAGTGAAAGACTTGTTTACAATTTCTTCAGCATCCCTTTGTTTATAGCTTGAGTGGACAACAAATACTGTTGGACACAATTTGCAGAAGTCTTTCTATGAGCATATTCATATCTACTACAGTTTTATCCTGTTTTGCTTTTCAGCAGCTGCTATTGCTGGCATATCCTGCACAAAGGAATTTCATTTGCTTTAAAAATGCTCAAGCTTTCTGTTTACGGATGCTTTAGAATTTACCAAGGTCGTTGCTTTGTTGCCTTTTTTCCAAAATTTTAGCTATCGCTACTTTGACGTTGCTGTCGAAAGCGACCATAACAACTACAAGAAGAACAACAACAATAGTAGTAGCACCAATAACAAAAACGGCAAGGTAAACACGCAGAGCACGAAACATCTTTTTATTGCGATAGCAGAAATATTTTTTCATTCAACTTGACAACAACAGGGAAAGCTAAATAGAAGGAAGCGTACGCCCAGGCACGTAAAATTTTTATCTGTTATTCAAAGTTGCGCCCACGCCCTATTGTTGCTATGCCCATCGTCGTTGTACGATATTCCGTGCCATGTGAAAAGTAAGTTATAAGTAAACGGGTACCAAATTAAACTCGCTGGCTTCTTTATCTCAGAACACTCGTCTAAAAAGGCAAAAAAGTTTTCAAGTGTTGAGCAATAATCAGAAAGGCTGGACGCTCGTTCGCCCTGAAAGTTGACGCAAAAGTTTTTGTGCTCTGGGCATCACTTAAACGGGTTTACGGGTTCATTTGCAGTTGTAATGGGCGTCAAAATGTCAAGGATTTATCCTCTTCATTGTAGCATTTTCACAACCTTTTCTTAAACTTATCCCTGGTAACGTTTATTAGCTGCAAATGAAGCTAACGACAAGGCACAATTTACAAATGTGAAAATTTATGAATTTTTTATAGAAAATAAGTTTCTACAAGTTTTTTTTACTCAACTAGCTAACAGTTTTAAAATTTTCTTGTACGCCAACAGTGAAGTCAAGCAGCTTTTGCCATACAAAAAGCCAATAAAAATACATATACATATATCAATTATCTCAGAGGATAAGTGGTAGTTCACTCAATTTCTTTCTTCTTTTACACATACACAATCAGTGTGTACACAATGCAGCATCGCACTGTGAAATGAATCAAATCAAATATTTATTGTTTTCGATTCAATAAATTTTTATCACGCATCCGTCAGTCTGACAAACACTTCAATAAGAACGCCTATAGGAGCTGTCGTCAAGGGCCATGACATGGGCGTGGCAGTTGCAAAGTACCAAGCAATAGGGTGAGAAATTGATGCTGGCAGCAAAAGCACAAAAACAACAGAATCAAAAAAAACCGGACGAAAAATAAATTGAAGAAAGATGCATAAATAAATACAAATACAAAAACCAACCAAAAGTCAAATCGAGTAAGGTACAAAGTGCATGGATTAAGTGCTGTTAAAGGGTGCAGGGGTAAGGCTATGGGCTGCCAAAAATTCAAACATAAAGAATTTGCAATTTAAAAGGGATTTACGGTGGCTCGTAAAACAAACGCAATAAAAGATCAAACGACATAAGAAGGACGAGACATTGTCCTGCCCTGCGGCATCGTTTGCCCTGAGGCTGTGACAAAATGTCAAAAGAGAGGTTATTTACATACATACAAAAATTTTCGTGTGTGAGAACAAAGTCCAACAATGCGTAGCAAAACAACGGAAGAACAACAAAAATATACGGCAAATGATGGCACAATAGAAGTTTAATAAAATGTGAGGTGACAACTCTGTGACACATCAAGCTGGATATGACAAGGCCAGCAGCGCTACAGCCACGCGAACACACACATACACACACAAATACACCCATACGCAAATGGTTATATACATATGTTGTAATATTAAAGTCGAATTGTGGTGTCTGAAAATTGTTTTTGCTGTTATTGGCTGTTGTTGCTGACACTAGCACAGTTGACATTTTAATCGAATCAACAATGTTAAGGAGAGCAGCAAAAAAAATAAAAATAATTTAAAAATAGATATTAACTTTTGAGAGTTGTTGAGGGCTTGGCTAAAGGCCGGTTCATAGTAGAACTTGCGCAGAATATAGCAGACTGAAGCTTGTTAGGTTTTGCCACAGTGTTCATACAAAATGTTAGCCTATGGAACTTGGGTTGAAACCCATTGATGGAAATGTGGGTAGAAGTACTTTGATTAAAAGACGACATGTTTTATATGTCCGTTGAAACCATAACCAACCTTGAAAATTATAAGTAATAATGAGAGGAATAGAGCAACAATCGCTCGTCATACAATAAAGGTATAACTACTTATTATTTTACATGGATCGAAAAATATAACTTTGTCTTGTTTGTCTTGACAAAAAAAAAAAATGGATTGAGATTTTCCACTTTCATAAAATTGGCAAATTAAATTCGTTTGAATGAATCTAATAAGCAAATATTAGTATGAAAGTTTGTGATCTTAGACCAATGTTTGTACAAATTGATCAAAATATTAGAATACCCTAATTCTCAAGGGCACTAACTAGGCTTATTCATTTCAATAAAAGAACAGATATCAAACGTTGCAAATTGAAATCAATTCACTTATAATTTAATAAGAAATGATGCAATTATGCAAGCCAAACCAATTTGAAGTGTGTATTTATATATATGTACGCCTGGCACACTTGTATCTGTGTACCTTGCCCTTTGCCTAGGCGAACGAACTGCAGACTTAATCCAATTAATGTTCAATTAAAATGCTTGAGCTGATTTGGCAGCGTTGCGAGTATAAGCTCTGCACTTCAGCCCAGGTTTCACATATAAGTACATATGTGAGAGCACACTAACAGCACCAAGCCACAAGCCCAACAGTCAGGATACGAACTCATGAATCTTGTTGAGCTGCACGTAGTCTGTACACTCACAACAACGGCAAAAGCTACAAATACAACAGTAACCATCCATCTGCCCAAGGGTGCACTGTGGGAAAAGAATAATTTTTTATTTTTTTTTTTTTGGCATAGATAGTTTTTATACTGACGGCTTTTGCATTTGGGTTGGCGTGGACTCTGCACGTAAAGGGTGGGCGACTTAGGACGTAATGCGTACTGCGTTCGAGTTTAACACTGCCCTGATGCCACATTCCAAATTGCCACATGAGGGCGTATTTGGGGCCAACAAGAATGGCATTGGCGTCGTGTGTGAGTCTCTGATGCGTGTGGTCCAAGCGGATCGCATACTCGACTCGTCGCATGTGGTTATCATCGCTTCATATTGTCGCTGACTTTGACAGCTAAACTTGCTTGGTTCGCATGGAGCTGAGCATGTGCCAATATATTTTTGTAATGGAACCGCAAATTGAACTGAAATCGTTAACGGCTGATGGTATGTTTGAGGCCCCGGCCGTAAGCTCTCGAATAATAGCTTGGATATGTATGTCAGCCAGAGATTCCGATGCAGCGTTCATCAGTTCTACGAATTCGAACTGTGAATATTTTGTTGTTCATATTGGCCTCAATTCATTTAAAACGTTTACTAACATGGTTTATGCATTAGGCAGTGCATACAGTTTAATTGATATATACAATCCCATAAATGCATTTCGGTTTAACTGAATGAGCGCACACACGTACCCAAACACACAAACAAATACCTAAACGTTTAATGCATTCATGCAAGGACAATTTCAAATTAATTTGCGCTCATTTGAATTCGGGAAAAAACAAAGTGCAAGCCGAGCGTGATAATTCAATAATGTCTAGTGCAGAACACACTCTGTGCTTGTTTTGAAACGGTGTGTAACATTCTAGTAGGAGGAGTGTAGTGTAGTTTGTTGCGCCCGAAGAAAGCCCTTGGGCTCTCTTCTTCCTGTGCTATTGGTTCTTGTAGTACCACCTTTATACTGCAGTGTAAAGTGATAAGAAAATAGCTATTATGCGATAAGATGATAAGATTTGTTTTGTTTTTGTTGGGTAAGGGTCTAGGGTTTTTTTAAAACATAATTTTTGTGTTTTGGCTTATTCTAACTTATTTTAATGTACAAACTTTAATGCTTGCTAATTATTTAAAATAACAATATTTTTGTAGGTAAATCAAGTACTTTTTAATTTCCGTGTCCAGCTCTGTGTGCGCAAACACAACCCACAGTTGGCCTGCTAATTTTTCCGAATTTGCTATTTGACTGTATTTTTCTGTAGCATGTGACAGCATTTTATTTGGGTGTTTGCAAATGTATGAGCTTCTAACTTAGAACTGTTAATCACTTGAAAGTTGGCTCCGGATAACAGAACAACTTTTTTTTGGTACTTGTAGTTTTTTTTTGTTTTGTTTGCTGTGCTGTCCATCAACAATAAGCTGCAAAAAAATTACAATACAAATAAAATGAATGAGATGAAACGGAATGGGGTAAGAGCTGAGAAAAGTTCTGCTGAGTTGAGTTGAATTAAGCTGGTTGTAAATGTGTTAAAAAGCAAGACAAATTGCTTGTTATTATAACAAACCTCATTGGGCAAGCAGTCGGTTGAGGTTAAGGCGTGGACAGAAGCACGCGAGGCTGGGCAAATGAACTTGAGCTTTAGAGCGATTGTTTTGTTGATGCACTAACAACAGATATTCCTTCTTAAATTCATATATATATAAATTGCTACAAATAAACACACTCATGTATTGTTTTCATATTCGACTTAAATGTTTAAAAAAGTATAGCATATAACTGATTACTAATTAAATTGACATGACATGATGTGTGCAACCGAATATTTAACGATAACTGCAAAGATGCATTTATTACAAACGTGTTGAATGTCTCGCTGATTTTCGCTAACTGTCATTTTATCAGTATTTCAGAATTTAATTTAATTTTTGTCGTTATGGTAAAAGGATTTCAAATAATTAAGGCAACTCATTAATTATTTTCTTTCTCTTTGAAATTTAATTTTAAAATTATATAGAATATAAAAAATGGGAATAAATGGGGTCATTGATTTTGATATCCCGAAACTGAATTTTAATTGAAATTGAAAGTAAACGAGTATTATAAAGTTGTATATTATTACACAGCGTCAAAAGCGGAGTCAATATACCCCCTGCCTTTCTTTCTGAGTGTTGCTTGTCTCAAAAAATAGACCTTAGACTTGGAATATACGCAATCGCTTTCCAAAGACAGAACATATTTTGTTTTCTCTTTCAGTGAATAGAGTATGGTATCCAATTTTAAACACTCTTTGTAACTTTATGAAAACACACCTATCAATTAAAAAACATTTGAAGAATTTTTTGTAGGAATTGAAGTGAATTCAGAATTGTAAAATTTATATTCAATGCTGGATTGTAATTTTATATATCTTGTCTCAAACTGTGGTCCAAAGTGCTTCCTGCTTCAACTGGTTTGCATTTGTCTACTTAAAATGCACATAATTTCTGGTGCATTTGTCACAAGAGTCAAACATTTGTTTGGGTATAGGATGGTTTGATATTGGCCGAAAAACTGCATTTTGTTTTCCATATTTTCCATTTGATTGCACAAATGCAAATTGTGAATATGTGTGTATTTATTTGCATAAGAACAGTAAATTTTCCTCTTTTACATACGCACAGCTGTCGCTGGCTTTTGTCAATGTTAATTTATTTAATGAATATTACGCCAATTTAAAATTTCGTTTTATAATTCTAGGTAAAGGGTGTGCTGGAAGAATTCTGGGCTTAATTTGTTCAACAATTGATGACAACATGCTGAAACCGTTAGCCGTGATTATTGGCATTTTTTATTTAGGTAAGTTTTCTTCTTGTGTATTTTTACGAGATCCATGTTGAAGACCATTCGTATTAATAATGAAACATCGGTTATCTAAAATCGGCATTCAAAATCTGCGAAAAACTAAAAATAGAGCCACCAACTAGTTAATCACATATAACGCAGTTATAAAACGATAATTGCGAAATTTTTTTATTTATTTTTGTTATTAAACAAAACGAATCATGGACAAATGCATTTTTGTTTGTATTTGCGCATGTGACCTGGTTTTTGAATTTATTATGTTTGTCATTCAAGAATTAGGTTTGAGATTCATTTAACTGTGCTGCCATGAAAGCTCAATGGGTTAGAAGCTGTGAGCAACAAAAATATATTTATATGTATTCTTGTTGCTGTGAGTCTAGTTAGACACCAACCAAAAGCGAAAACAAGTTTTCAGAAGCTTTTAACCCAACGAAAAACCCAAAAGGGCTTTTTTAGTCAGCAATCTTACCAAAACTTTAGGGTGTCAGAGTTTCACGATAAACTTTTGGTGTAAGTCACAACTCAACGAACAAGATTTTTAAACGAAAGGAAATTACTCAACCTTTTCCGAAATCATCCAAATTAAATTCTCTACGTTAGGTGAGTAGACAACGAAGCTATTTTATTTAACGAATTCTCCAATGGCTTGTGTCATGGCTATGGATAGGGAAAAATTTATTCACTACAAATTGACTTTTGTCCTGACTACGCAATGCATAAAAATGTGTTTTCACTTAAACAACTTGGGCTACCATACCAACGACTTTATTTTCGATACCTTTAGAAATGCATTAACTGTACCTAATAGTTCGAATAGTAGATAGAAATAATTATTAGAATTTGAGAAGAGTTCAAATACAACTGAATAGAATATTCAATTTAGAATATCACTTTTAAAATACAAATATAAATAAAAGCAACATCCCAAAATACGGTAATGTAAGAAACCAACTAAACTTTAACAAAGCTTCTATTAAAAATTAGAAATTTAAGTCGCAAAAGGTAGCTGAAATAAACTAATAGTAAACTATAATTATGTTTATCTTAATTATATTGCGTGACGTAAGTTGCCTATTAAGCAGCAAAAGCAACAAAGTCACAGAGTCACCTGCCACAACAATCAGCCACAAGGTATACGAGCCGCTCTTGCTGAATTATTGTTCCATGCGAAACCGCAGCTGGTTGAAGCCAGCGAACCACCCAACCCAATCACCCAAGTAGTCTTTAAGCCATCACCACGAAGGCGAAGTCGGAGTCGCGTGAGGAATCACAACACGCTCCGGAAAGTTGCCAACTAGTGGTCAAGTGGCGCCTCCGTCCTTAGATTTATTTGCATATAGAGCGTGTATTGGCGCTAAAAGTAAGTTTGTTTTTGATTTCTTGCCCCTAGCAGCCCCAAAAAATATTCTCTAAGAAATTAAGAACACTCCACGCCATTTGCGTGCTAGGCGTATGCGCAATGCTAAGCGAAATACATACATATGTATGAATGTATGTATGCGTGTGACTCTCATGACACACGCGAATCAAAGTGGACGTCACTGCCTTGATTCACTGCGACCAGCAAGTTTGCCAGGGCTTCTACCTCTTTATTACGTTTCCATAGCAAACTCGAGTCGAATCGAGTGAAGTGGCAGAAATTGATTGTCAACGCTTATCGAATGCAAATAAAGTCCACTACAATCTGCTCGCTTTTAAGAGATGAGAGGCAATCCTTTGAGGCTTAAGTCGTTCTTGATCCATTTCATTTATGTTAATCAAAAGCCAAGCAAAATCAATTTTTCAGCATAATGTTAGTCGATGGCTGGCTGAAGCAGCAGGCGGTCGGTCAATGGCTCTGATAAATCAAAACAATTAAGTCGCTTTAAATTGAGACCGAATCAAAGAGAAGCCGCGTCATAAAGTGAGTAGCATTAACCGAAGATTCAAGTGGGGGCTAATAAGCTTGAGACAGCGCTAATTTTACCCTTATTAAACAAACTGACATGCCAGACAAGTTGAGGCTGACACCAAGGCAAACGCTAACGTAAAAGGCAAAACCAAAGGCAGAGTCGCTTAACTGCCAACTGCCAACTGGTAACTGGATACGTTTTAGAGGCTCAATAAACCTAAAGACTGGCCAAACCAGCGAACGAGCTACCCCATAACAAAGGCTGCCATGCTGCCATTATGCCACTCTTTCAGGCTGGCTAGGAAGCAAGCGTTGCCATTGCTATTTTGGCAGTCATTAACGGCAAACTGCTTCATCATTTAATAACCCAAAAGTGAGCTGGTTAAATGCCGAGGCTGCCAGGCTGTCAGGCTGTTGGCCCCAAAAACAACCAATGATTCTACCCAAAAACACACACACACACTCAAACAGACCCACAACAGCTTGAGCAAGACACAAAAAAAGGAAGTAAAAAAATGGCGCAGAACATGCCACACTTATTTTTATAGATTTCATTTTAACGCCGAAAAGGCAAACGCATCGAGGCTATAAGCTCCCCTCTGCCAACACCCACCCCACACACCCACTCTCGACTTATGTTTGTACTCTATCTGACTACGTTTCCTTGGCAAGCGCATAGCTGGCATGCCTACATCAAATTGGCAAGGCGTCAAGCCAGCTAGCCAGTCAGCCCCACAGTGAAAGCCAAAAGAGTGAAAAAAGGGTTCATTATGGCAATTTGCTTAAACTCGTGTGCCCGCCCCAAAGCCCTTCATAAGAAGGAAGAAGAAAATAGCATCTTGAAGTTTGTGTCTTTTCTTTTAGCTTAACTTTTTTTTATTTTACAAATGTCGGCTTCTCTGGCCTTTAAAGCCTACGCAGTTAAAAACGCGGTGAATTTTTTGGGTTTCCTGTTCAAGGTCTTCTTCTCATACTACAAATTCATGCAATTTTGTACACATTGCGCTAGAAAACTTTATAAAATGTAATGATAATCAGTATTTGGTTTGCCGATTTCTTTAAAACAGAACGGTTCTTAAAGTTTTCTTCATTACCAAAGCTGCAGTTCATTGCACCCAAATAGCGAGTTTTTCATATAACCATCCCCTATATCACCTATGTATGTGCAAGCGTCGCTTTAATAGAGCGTTTTATAAGGTGGTTGATTTACTGGACTGAACCCGAGTGCCATGTCGTGCCAAGATTTTTTTCATAATAACGAAATGCTCTGAGCTTTTGTTTACCTATTGATATTTATGACATGATTTCATCAGAGCACACACTTTTTTAATTGCACATTTCTTGGGGGCCTTCAATTGCGTTGCATTCACTACAGTATTTTCAAAATGCACATAAGGCAGCAAGTGCTACTGTTGCAGTCGGACTTGAATTATACACGGAGCCCACGCGATTTGCAAACACCAGCAGCTTTTGCAAGCTAACAAATTTCTTGTTACACTGGCTGAAAATTAATGTGGCTATCGAATGGGTCCACTAAGTGATTTTAATAATACACTTGTGAAGGTTTATCTCTAAGTTTTTGAACAATCGAGCTAGAACTTTGGTCATGGTCTTCATTTTGCTTAAGTAAGATCATTTATCGAAATCGGCTCGATCGGATAACTATATTTATATAGCTGTTATGTAAATCCAAGGCCTGTAATATGGTCTAAGTTTGAACAAATATGCTCCTTAAGTGAAAATAGTTTTCGGCGTCAAGAAATTAGCGTCTTATTAAAAAAAAAAAAAATTTTCGAGCTAAAAAGCTTAATGCAAGGAAAAACAAATATAAAAGTTGTGTTTTATCGATGATTCATCACTTTATTTTCACGACTAAATAATTTTGTAATCTCTACATTCAGCTAATGTCATTCGATTCAAGCAATATAACTCGACTCCGCCCAGTTGTCGTCTACGGTCACCGGAAGTCGGCTGCAAGTAGTTGAATTGAGTTGGCGTGTTGTGTTTTCTGTTTTTTTTTTTTAAATATATTTTTCTCTCGTGCGTTTTGGCTGTACTTAATTATATTTGCGTGTGCCTGAACAATTCCTGGCTAAATATGCAAGAGATTGTGACTTGAAATTCGTGTGGGGCTACGCATTTAAAATATTATGAGCTGCGTTTCAGAGCAGCTTTATTGTGCATTGGGCATTAAGACCGTCAGGCAGTTAGTCAGTTAGTCAGGCAGACAGGTGACATGGGCATCACCGTATTTCAATGTCCTTGCGTCATTGTTGACTGTTGTCCTCAACGAGTATTGTCAACGACATGATTTGTCATTTTCAGTCGCGCTTAATGAAGCGGCCGATTTGGTATTCGGCCTCCAGCTCAGTGGATTGCGGCTTTGATCGATTGACCAACACGTTTTCTGACATTGTCAACGAGCTGCTCGTGGTCGTGGTGCAGGAAAGTTCTGTTTGTCCTAGCATTGTTGTTGTTGTTTGGCCATTAATGGGTAATAAGTAAATTGCGTGCTTGTCGCTGGACGCGTCACATTCGCAGTGATTGCTCACTTTTCGACACTCCCGTCTCAACTTTTAGCGGATGAAACGTTCGACATTTGACGTCTGTCCATTCAGGACACGACCCAGGGCTGTCGCCAACTCCCGATTTCCATAGTGGGCGATCATTAATCAAAGCAGACAAGAGAGGAAGAGACGAAGGGCAGACAAGAGCGCTCTCGTACACACTGGGCGTGTTTAGTTTTTTGTTTATTCCGTTCGTATTTTCCATTTTTTACTATTATTATAAAGCTATTCCGTGTCGATTGCTGCAGCCATAGCCAATGCCAACCCACGGCGTATGCGTAACGCATTGTTTAGTCGACATTTGCGTTATGTGTGCCAAGTAATTAGTGGCATTGGTAACGTAGAAGTGGCAGGGTCTGGGGTTGCTTAATGTCACATCAAGAACCAAAGATCCAAGCAACGTCTACGATTCACGAAGTAGTATTTACGATTCACGAAGTATTTACGATTCACTTCGCCAGCCGCCTAATCTCTGCGTGTCGAGTATGTTTGGGTATTTATTCAAATTAAGGTCAAAAGCGGCTTTGCTGGTATGTTGATGCAAGGAGTGAGTGTTAAGCGTGCTTCATGCCTCGTCCCTTGTCTAATGTTGTTTTCAGTGGCAATTTATGTTTTCAGTGGCATTTAATCAGCCGAGCCTTGAGGAAACTTGCACATTTATCGCCCCTTTGGCCTCCATTGCGAATGCATATCTTATATCGTATATTGGATATCCTTTGCCACATCCTAGGCTATGTTCAACGCATATTCCTCACATTCAATCTAAATTGTTTTATGCCAATCGCCCAGGCATCCCATGGCAGTCGTTCACGCCATTTATTGTTGTTTTTGCTGCTGCCACTGCCGCCAAATATGCTAAACAGATAAAATTCGATTCAATTTCGTTTTTCTTTTTAAGAATTCACTTTACTGTTTAGTTCAAGGACTAGGGTCTTTAATTTATCTAAGCCCTTTTCCAAGTTCCGCATTTTCCAGATTTAAATATTTTTGGCTGTTTTTCAAAACCCTCAGACATAAATCTAAGCACGCTGTTGAGTTTTGGTTAGATAAGTCCGAGTAGGAGTATGAGGTTGAAACTTCCGACTGACAAACTTGTTCAGATTTTAAACGAGTTTTGGATTGAATGCTGTGCTGTGGCTGAGATAAAAAATGTTATACTCAGTACTAATTCATTCTGCATCTGAATAATTCTTTATTTAGCTTAGTAAAGCCGACTCTGCGATTTAAAATACAGGCAAACCTGTATAATGTTCACACTATTCAGATTTCAAAATATTTGTTCACAGAGACAAATTGACTTTATTTTAATTTTTTAAAGTGAATTTGAATAAAACCTACAAATTTAATGATTTATTTACCTATGTAGTACTCCTATATACCAATTTATTAATAAAATAAAAAAAAATCTGGATAGTGCAAACAAACTGGAAAGTGTGAACAAATTTCAAAATTTTGAATTTCTTTTTGTTCACGCTTTCCAGGTTTGCCTGTAAATACAATTATGTACGCATGACCTATGCAATCCTGACACCTACACGTACGTGTCCTATAAATACCAGCTGCATATCAAATGAGATCGGATAATAATTTTAAATAGTCTGATATTTGTATAACTGTATGTTAGTTTTGTTGCCTTAAGGGTTTCTATTATGGCATCAGACAAGTATAACTATTGTTTTAACTAGTTGAAAAAAGTGTCAAAGCTATATGTGTTTTCGTCTTCTACCGCATGCCAGTGACAGAGTTGCCACCTTTGGTTTTCAAAGCACAAAGCTGACAACACTAATGAGCCACCCACAGTTACTGTTTGCAACTTTATGGCATTTGTTTTATGCAGTTTTTACATGGCCTTCGCTCGTTGCCTTCTGTTTCAACTCATTTTTCGTGAGCCGCAAGTTTGACATAATTCTGGACAGGGCTGACAGGTTTTGGCCCACAGCCAGCCAGTTCCAAAAAAATATTAATATATATATATATTTGTATTTATATACTAAACATAGGTGTAGAGAGAGAAAGGAAAGTTTTCGGATTTGCAAGGTTTTTCTTCTTATTATTTTTGCTATGCAGTTGCAGTTTTTGTTTTTGCACTGCCAGCAAAAGTTGATAACGAGCAGGTGTTAAAATGTGACCAAGTGTAGGCTGCTACTGGATGCCTTACAACCTTCCCTTTCCCCGATGTGACCTGCAACGCCAACGGCTGCCCGCCCTGGTGATTACAAGTTGTTGACACTTTACAGTTTGTGGCGACAACTCAAAGCAAAAACAAGTTGCCACCTCGCCAATGGTTGCTGGTGGATGCGGTGGCCATGGGCAACATGCCGCAACATTCGTTCCTCCTGCAGCTCGGCTCGTCCGTGTGCTCGTCTTAAGCCCATTTGAGCTGCCAGCTTGTTTGTGGCTGTCACGCAGCGTTGCCAGAGTGTGTTGCGTGAATTGGCTGGCCATATTCTGGCAAAGGGTTGCATATTTGCTGTCACGTCTATATTTTGCATTCGCTCGCTCCTTATGCAACCACCTCTACAACCCACAGCTTTTATAGCATTACAAGTTTAAGAGCCTCAGCGCCATTCGTTGACTTTTTAATGAGCTTTCGGGCGAACAATTTGCCGAAAGGTGAAATTACGTAAAGAACCGTAGACACACAAAGATGCACGTGTGCATGTATGTATGTAGAGTATGTATGTAGAAGTGGCCGTGGGCGCCGGTGTGTGAGCGTGTGCTAAGCGCAAGTACCAAACCCACAATACGAACGCATTTTTGATCGGCGCCCAAGTCGAATATCATTTCACATATCGTTAAAATTCGTTTAGGCGCAGAATACAAATTGCTACATTTCTGCCTAAAAACTTTGCCCCATACCGCACCGCATCCAGACAAGACCAAAACAGACCGCAGCACCTCAACAATTTTTTAAAATTGCCACGGTGGCATCATCCTTGTTGACTCTAAATTGAATGAAATTGAAAAATTCAACGTTACAGCAATTCCATTACACGTTTTTTCAGGCTCATTTTCACCGCGTTTGCTCCGTCACCCCATCCACCCAACACTGCTTAAACTCCAAATTTATTCATTACATGCAATTTTTTTTCGCTGCTTTCACTTTCGTTTATCTGGTGTCTCGTATTCGTTTCTCGAGTATTTCGCTTGTATTGAGCCCACCTCGCTCATCGTGTTCCTCTTCGTCATCGTCGTTGTCTGGCGCATTAGGCTGGCAATCAGAAATCATGTGTGAAATGAAAAAAAACAAAAATTTTTGTGTAAAATGAAATTAAAATCGCGGTGCGAAGCGGAAAAAAACCAAAACACGGCTGTTGCCCGGCTGGGGAAAAAAAAAACACAGGCATTTATCTTCGAGTGCTTGGGCCTGTTTTGTCAGCATTGGTACTCGTGTCTGCGTTCTTTCAATTACATTGGCAATTGCTGCGGTAACAACACCGGGAAAAATCGTTAGGCCCCTGGGGTGGCTAACAATTCGTTGCTGATGTCCATTACGGGCACAACTAATCAATATGCATAAATAAATAAACATTTACAAATACCCAACAGCAGCAGAGGCAGCAGCATTGTCTTAAGTAATCCAAGTGGGATATATGTTTGTGTGAATACTATATTGCATCTGCAGAACATTGTGTATTTTCAATCTGTATTTTATAAATATTTTTTACGTTCAATCAACAATGGCAGTAGACGGTTAGGTATCCAGCTTTAGATCGAGCTACAGCTCCAGCTCCATCTCCTGCTTAGATACCACTTCTGCATCCGCTCCTGCAGTGCGACATGTTGAGCATTTCAAATGCGTTTCTTGCACAGCTTCCTCTTAATGTCTAATATAAATGCCCGCTGTCACGCATTGACTTTGTGTTTGTTGGCTGTCGTCAATAAGAGTTCGATATGTGACAGTCCTATAACAGAACCTAGCATTGCGTTTGACATGCGTTTGCCGACTTATGTTTATCGCATAAGCAAATAGAAATTACCAATGCCTGTGGTCCGCCTTTTGCAACAGCTACATCAACCGGAGCTGTAACTGTTGTCACATCATTTGAGCTGCAATGACCACATCCACAAAATGCATGTATTCTTGGATATTCTGCAATTTGCTGTCAGCTAATACTTTATTGTGTGTGCTTTATATATCACATGCTTATAAATTGAGATGAAATAAAAAAATTATTGTAACGGTCTTTAATATTGCAAAATTGTAAAGTGTAGCCAATAATGAATGTGTTATATTGATCTATATTTACTGCCAATGTCAATGTAGAGATGTTTTCTGATCGTCCGTCCGGTAGTCGTTGTAATTCAATTCCTTGATACAATTTTGAATTGTTTTCGAAGTCGCAGTTTGTTATGCAACTGTAATTAACAATGCTAAAAATATGCTATGCACTTAAACTTTAAGATTTAAGTTGTGCTTAAATTCAGTAGACTTTGCCAAGTCTGTCGAACATAACAATATAAATAAAAGAAAACTACATGTTCGTGTGATTGTTTGAGTATGCATGTATAATATATAGTATGTATGTGTGTAATTTTGGTTAGTTGATGTCGCCCACAAACTTGCATACTAAATAAGCCCCCAGCTCGTCGGGTGGCGCACAAGCCACATGCATTCCACATTTGCAGTCGACAGCCGCCACTCATTTGTTTTCTTTTGCGCCCAAAGGCGAGCTAAAACAAGTACAAGAAGAAGAAGTAGCTGATGTCTGAACATGCTCAGTCACACCCACGCACACACACACAAACACAGACATACACACACAGACAGACACAAGCAATTACGGCCGCACAGCATTGTTGCAATTGCACGGGAAATAGACTTTTTGAATGCGAATGCATTGCACATGTCGTAAGGAACACGCTTAGAAAAAGTTGTGCAAAGAGAAAGAATCCCGCAGCAATACGTTTTCTTCATTTTTCTTTTCTCAGCTTGGTGCTAGCAATTTCTTGTTTTTTCTATTTGTTTTTTTGCTTTTACTTTTTAGTTGCGAGTTAGTTTTTTCCCGAATCAAGTGACGGACCAAAAGAGGCAGAGAGACTACTGCTTGCTATTTCACAAGCAACATGCCGCATCCTTCTGTTGCGGTTGTTCCTCTTGATCCCCTGGTAGCATTCATTGCTGTAGTTGTTGCTTATGCAGTTGTTATTGTTATTGTTGCAGTGCTGTTAGTGCGCCCCGTCTTCATGTTTCTTCATGTTGTCAGTGGTGTCGTTGGAACTGTTTTTGTAATTTGTTGTATTTTGTGGGCGCTGATGCTGTCTCTAAATCCGTGCTACTTAAATTGTCCCTAAAATCCTCGTGGCAATTCTTTTGCCATGAAGCACATGCAGCTTTTGTATGCTGTATGAGAATTTAATGACATTCTTAAGTTGTCATCAGTGGTTCAGTGGTCGCCAGCCCAGGAGTCGGCTCGTGCCGAGCTAACTCGAGGCGAGTCGAGTCAAGTCTGCATGCATCCGCCTCTGAAAACTAGAACTCAAACTAGTGGCATTGCCTTTCGCCATCACCCGCCAACATTGCCCCAGCCTCCATGGCTTCTCGACGTTGTTATCCTTGTCGCTGTTGTGGTTGCTATTGCTTTTGTTGCTGCTGCCGTTGTTGCTTCTGCTGCTAAAGCGCTGGGAATATTAAATTGACTAGTACCAACAAAATGAGTAAAATCATTAGCGTACACTCCATGCACCAGGCCCACAAGCAAAAAGCTCTACCACAAGCAATAGCGCCCACACATTGCGCAATCGCTCTGCCTGCTTCACCTGCTTCTTTTTCTTTAACCCCTACTGCCCTTGTACTTTGCAATGCTGGCATGTCGCCTTTTGAAGATGAAGTCATATCAGCATTAGTGTCTTCTGTCCGTTGGTCGCTCTCGGCTATGTTGGGCTGTCGGCTTTCCTGTTTTTTTATTTTTATTTTTTGTATATTTTTTTGGGTGCATTTCACTTATAGCTGCTATCATACAATAGAAGCGGCAGGAGCTGGGAGACATTTGCATGCATTTGTATTTTTGGGGTCAGATCTCAGATATGAGGCATGTAGGTAGTCGCATATGATTGCAATGCGCAACGTTGCCCAGGGAGCACAACGAAATGAATTTAATTTCAATTTAGGACCAAAACATTTGTGCTTCGCCTGTCAAGCTTTTTCCATTTGCCGTTTTTCACATTTTCATTTTCCATTTGCATTTATTTTTGCGCTGCATGCGCAAATCTTTGCTATTTGTACAAAAGACAGCCGCTGACTAGAAAAAGCCGCGCGCATTTGAATATGCAATTTGCAATTTGACTTGACGAGGCCAAAAACCGCGCTCCGGCTCCAAGCTCCGACAGTTGGAAGAACCCGCGACGAGCCCGAGTTAATCTCCGAGCTTAAGAAATGCCAGACAGTTACGAGCGAGCAGAGAGCGTTGCAGTTACAATAACAGTAACAGCTACCGCCATAGCTAGAGCTACAGTGCCACATTTTATCACAGCGCGCTTTTTTTGTTTGTTGTTGCTGGTTTTGTGTCCTTCTTGTTCTTGTGCCCCGGCTGACATTTCAGGACCAAGATTTATGCACTGGGGCTGCAGTTGAAGACAGCTGTCGTTTGCTGGCGCTGTCTTTTTTTGAGTCCTAATAGCTTTTTATCCGCGTGCATGAAATATGCCGCTAAAATGTGAAATAGAGCCAAGAGAATATGGAAAGTGTCAATCCAAGTTTTTGTCAATTGTCAGCCGCAAGTAAATTGCAATAGGCTTAGAGAGTAAAAACGTGTGCGACAGAATGCAAGAACGAGAGAGACGACAGAGTGCTTACAGATTGGCAGCTGGCAGATGGAAAGCGAAAGCTGAAATGGGCCCAACTTAAACGTGCGACAAACTAAGTACATCTAAGTTTTCTTGACACGCCAGTGACAAGAACACTGCACACACACACACGAACATTCACACACACACACACCAACATTCACACACACAATTAAGTCATGATAAATTGCTATTGTATGCGTTTGCAGTCAAAAGCGCAGAAGGCAGCCCAAAATGAAACAATAAGCCAAGTCCGTCAAGTTAACTTGAGGCGACAAGAGTCGAGTCGAGTCGAGTTATGAACGGAAGCAGACAAGCCCACACTAACCGACACACACACAAATTTACATATACAGCACTTCGTCACAGTCACAGACAATGCGACTAGACGGCCCCAAAAACAGTGTGTGTGTGTGTGTGTGTGTGTGTGATGTGTGTACGTAAGAGTTGCTCCGTCATGGCCTGGGCTCGTGTTAGCCTGAAACTGACAGCTTTTGGTGTTGGAAAATGTTTTGAATTCATGCGTTCTGTCAAGTAATTTACCCCCAGCGCAATCCACAGACCCAAGTGGCTGAGTGGCTGAATAGCTGTGTTTGTGTGCCCGGAAGAGTGTGTGTGAAGTGGTGTCAAGGTACAAACGGATGTTTTTGTAACAGTTCCCATCAACTTTCCTCTTGCTGCATATTGCCACAATTATGCCGGCCCAAACCACTAATGACATTGGCTTATTATGCAAAGTAATTATAAAATTGTATATTGCTCAGATATTTATTTTTAAAGAGATCTGCAACAAAACAAAATGTATTCCTTTAAATTTTATGTGTCTGGCATGTTCAAATAGGCAATTTTAGTGCCCTAAAATAATAGTTATAGGGCTAGGAAACTTAAAAAAAAAAAAAAACGTATGGAGCGGATGCTCATTAGGACATTAAAATTATTTAATACCACTTTTGAGCCAAGTACATTGAATATTCTTGGCTACAAATTTTGACTATAAAATGGGGTTTCAGTTAATTTTCTATCCCGTTCCGTGTCGTTACGCGATTGTGTATGTGAATAACTTTCGTTGTATTAATATTGTACACACGCAAGATGGTTCATTGGGTTGAGTGTCCTCTTTGGAGTGCGCCCCTTTTAAGAGCTAACTCACTGCCGTTCTATTATACGTGTTCTTTGACCGTAACCATTCAAAAGAAATTGCTCAATGCTACCTTGAAGTTGGTTGACTCTGACTAGCAACGCTCTTGATGAGTTGCCCCTATTGAAGGTGTTCGTTTGAGCCTCTCAGCTTGTACAATACATGGGCCAAATGCACACAATTTGCTTTGTATGTCCTTTTCATGAAAGCGCCTCGTATGTGTTTTAAGGTGGAAATTAACATTTTCACCATGATGCATTACTCGAACGCAAGGCATTTTTGTGTCCGAGCTTTGGGTTTGGTATTGTGTTTGGGACGTGGGATTGAAATTGTGCTTGGGTTCGTGTTCGAGTTTGAGTTAGTAGTACCTGAGCATGAGTTGGCTACGCGTCAATTAGCTGAGCCCATGATGGCTTGGCAAACTTTAAGTTTTGCTTCACTTGACTGTGTGACTGAGTGCATTTCTCCTGGCTGACGCTGACATGGATACGCATTGTTGTCACTTCTTCCTGGTTGCTGTATCTCGCACCGCTCCAAGTGCCTGGCTAGCTGCTGTCGGTTCTTGTTCTTGTTGTTGTCTCAGTTTCTAATTATGCGCCTTCTTTAAGGCAACAAACCGCTGTTGTATATTGTCTAGTGGCGCGCGGTGTAAGAGGTTACTTAAGTGCCTGCAACTGTCACAGTAACAGCGTTGAGGACCCGACTCCCAGCTTGAAAACATTTGTATATGTATGAATGTATATCCAATGTGTCTACCACAGCGAGAGTGTGAAAGAATATATACAAATACCAGTGTTTCTTGTTTCTGATGTTATTTCATTTTCACGAAATCAGCAAATCTCACGAATTTATCTCCGACTTGGCGACCTGTTCTGTGTTTCCTGTTATATTTCCAGACTGTCTTCAAATTCATATAAAGCACCTGTTTGAAGCGTGTTGCCATAGGGCCGAGATTGTGCCACCAGCACCACACACAACTTACAAAAGCGCTTTGTACTTCAAAGTAAGCAACGTTTCCTACATTTGCTAATGTATGTTGTTGTGTGTGTGTGCTTTGCATCTCTCTGCTCCATGTGGATATGTCTGTTTCTGTTTTGCAATGTGTCTTTGCATTCATGTTGTTCACTTTGTTTATAACAAAAAACAGAAAAAAATAAAATTTGCTTTATTATTGCCACACAATCGATTGAAGTTTTCCCTCTTTTGTTTCATTTTCTTTCACTGTTATTGCTACTCTGCTTGTGTGTGTGACTTATATTTTGTTGGCGGTCCTTTGATGTCAGCCGCCAAACGGGAGAGTCAAAGTAGAAGAAAGAAAGCTGCTGTTGAAAACCACAAAGTAGAATCTAAAATACAATACAAGCGCTTAAAATGAATGTATGTACATCATGAGCCATGATGCTCTGTACCAAACATAAATTAACACTCATATACTTGAACTTTCTCAAAAAATAAATAAAACAAAATAATATTAAGCATTGACATTCTCTAATTCTTACGCTAAAACTGGGTGCATAATAAAAATTTCTAGCTTTTTCATTGGTCATTTAGCTGATTATATTTAGATTTGGGCCAAATGAACTATCTGATACTTCAAATCTTAACTGTATATCAAAAATTTACGTTTTTTTAATTTAAATAACGAACACAATTGGTTGTCTCAAAGTGTAGGACATCAACAAGTTGTTGTTGCAATTCATAATAACGAATTATTTCTGATTGTTTATTTGCAGGTAAGTCTTGTAGACTTGAAGTTGAACACCTGACCATTTGTGATATTTCGTAAGTACCCATACATATATACACAAGGATTTGCTATATATTTGTTATAAGTTTATTATTATTGAATTAAAATATTTTTTTGCGAAAATCATCAAATGTATTCAAATCAAAGGTATTGTTCCTGTATTTTAAGCGCGGGGCTGTGTTGGGCAAAGGCAATACTTTGATTTCGTGCGATAATTATAGCGTGCCCTCATGCGCCACCCGAAAAGCAAATTCTCCCACTACGTGCAGCTATGCGTCATCAAGAACTCTAGTGGTAGCGGGTGGTAAGTTGGGTGGCTCAGCAACTGCTGGTCAGTCGTGCGTTTAGCGGCCAGGCTTTGCGGATTTATTGCTTTGGCGACGCGTTGACATGCCGCGTGCCTGAATCCAACTATGAGTTAAAGTCTTATGTCTTTGCCGGCGCCATTTTGGAGCCCGGCTTGCTTACCCATCCCACCGCAAAATTATTGTGAATTGTTTTATGGGTCGTTACTACTGCTCAGATTTGAGAAATAGTTGGAAGGGCGCAGGATGTAGGTGGCAGGTGGCAGGGGGCAGGTGGCAATCGGCACCTACAATACTCGGGCAGTACTTTTTTGCCAATTACCGTATGGCTCGTGCCGTGCACAAGTCGGCGCTTCGGGCGCTCGCAGCGTATACGTTATTTTTATTGGACATTGCCACGCGTCGCTGCGGTCTTCGTCGTGGGCATCGTAAGCTTTACTCGCACGCGTCGCATAGTCCTAGGCCAACATGAAGAGCTTTTCTAACGTTGCGGCCTACGCTGCGAATGCGATACCAAAACAAAACTGATAATTGCAGTGGTGGTCTCTCTCCACCCTTTACTCTCTCTCGCTCTCTCTTCTATATCCTGGCACTTTGTCCCACTCGGGCTGCATAGTCTCCACTTGGCCACCTGTGCCTGTGGGGAAGGTTTGGGGTACGTTGATTGCACTACTTGACACAGATTCAAGAGCAATGAACGGTAATTGTAATTGATTCATCAGAACATCAAATTAGCGCACTTACAGCTCACTTTCATTTCTCTCTGCCAATTTATGAAGTTCCTTCTAATTGATTCCATTCGAAATAATGCATGGCATGAATTCGATATCAAGTTGCATTCGAGTGCAATTCAATACATGGGGAATTTTATAGAAAAATATTAATGTAGTAATTTTTGTAATCCAAGTATTTTAGACATAACTGTAATATGCATACTTGTATAACGTCACTTGTCATGCTCCCATTTGCCACGTACAGTTTGAGAGTCACTAAATACGCAACTCTACACACATAAAATTTGGCGCCAAATGCGACAGTCGATGTTCTCTCGCACGAAGGCAGAAATTGCCGAAGCAACGACACGAGCGACACACTGCCGAAGTTGTGGCCAACACTCGTGTGGCAGGACACACGAAGTCAGAGTGCTGGCAATAGGCATAAGGACAAAACAGTTTGCGACTAAGACTCGTGAGGAACGGACGCGCGGCCAATGGCAAACGGGCTACGTACGCGTGCGAATAGAATTACGAATGAACTCGTATATCAAAATTGTGTAAGTGTATTTAGACCACAATTGATGCAAATGAATTATTGCCCGGCTTAGACTCCAACTTTTATTTGTGCGCTTTGTGTGGAAACGTCGCGTTTTTGTGTGCGTGTTTAAGTCTGAAAAGTCCAAAGAGTAGACGATCGTGAAGCTACTCGCAGAAAGTGAAATCCAACAGGAACAACAACAAAAATGCAGCGTGTAAATCATTGAGGGTTAGCAGAGTCAGTCAAGTGTGATATTCATATGATTTAAGCTAGAAGCACAATTGAAAAAAGCCCCAAACGAGTGACAGAGATTTGTGCTTGATGCTGCTTCCGCATATGCTATATAATTTGAAGTGGCAAATGTGTTGGAAAATTGTAGAGAAAAGCGAAAAGCGCAATGCCAAAAACTAAGGGGTCCAAGGAGTCAGCGAAGAGCCAAAGGGAGAGAGAATCACTCAAGCAAAAGAAAATCAACCGCTTCGCCACTCCAATTGTTGCGACTACTTACGTACAGTTTAAGCCTAATGGGTTAATGCGGTTCAGCACTTGCTCTCGAGAGCTGCAAACTAAAGCAACCAAAGTATTTGTGTGTTATAAACATATATATGTATGAAGGTATGGTACCCATACACACATTTAGGAGGTGTGCCACACTCGTTAATTGTATGCATAAAACTTGCCAACATTCGCTGTTAGCTAGCTGAATCCCAACTAAGTGTGTGTGTTGTGTTTTGTGGCACAGCCTTTGCAACAACTTTTTGGGTGCTGCTTCAATTGCTGTCAGGCAACAACAACAACACAACAACGGCTCTATTTCCGCTCTAAAATTTGAGCCAAGTTTTGAACCAGCTGCGCTAGTTCTACCGCGTGCTTCTTTTTGGCCACCTTTTGCACACCTGGCTGGCCCGCTTGGTTCGCTTGGCCCGCCTGCCTTCGCTTACCACGTTGTCGTTCACTTAGTAAATAAATTGGCAATCGCATTTAATGTGAGTTTATGTGCGTCGCAGGCAGCCAGGCTGCTAGCAGGCAGCTAGACGGAAACTGAAACAGAGACTGAGACTGCATGTTAGTAGTTTTATTCACATATATTTTTATTTTTATATTTTACCATCACTTTTTTTTCGCCTTTTTTGCCGCTCTTTCTTGCGCTCGTGCTCATGTGCAAATCGTAAATTTACGTTAATCCCGAAATTTCACGTGATAATGACGTGATTACCCTGGCATACGAGTCCAAAATATACACAAGTACAAAAACGCACTCACACACATGCTGTACAGCGTGATTGCGCTGATTTGGCAGTCTACGTATAGGCTGGCAGCATTTTCTCGTATATTGTGACACCACAAAATATTGCGTTCCATTGCACATGCCGCCGCCGCCTGTCTCTGTTGCTGCTTAGGCATTGTTGCTGTTGTTGTCACTATTTGTTTGAATTTTAGCATAAACTATATCCACATAAATACACGAAGCAGCAACGAAATGCCACACACACACAGACAGAAACAAACTCACACTGAACACATTCAAATAAGTTAGGCAAGTTTTATTTGTGCGATTCTCATTTGGCCTTAGATAGAAAATGGTTTTTTGTGCTTTGAATTAACTGTTCTGAAAAATAAAATATCAGTTTGAATGCATTCAACTCTTGCTGTGCACATCTTGAGAAATCTGCAAAAAAAAACTTTCTGTGCTCCCAATCGCGAAATGTCGCCTGCTGCACTGCAAACTTTTTAATTACTTTAAAATGGCAATTCGAAACTTGTGTCTGTCGCGCTTTTACACTCTAATTACAAGCCCATTTATAGCTGACTTGTTTATTTTATTTGTTTGTATTTAATTTTATTTTATTTGAGTTTGCGTTGCTTATCAATGAAAACTATTGCATTGCCAGTTAAAAAAAAGACACTTGATTTTGTTTTGTTTTTTCTTTACGTTCATTCGGTGTTGCCATTTCCGTTTCCGCTGCTACGCCTTGACAGCCGCCAGTTTGTTAGTTTTACCTTGACATTTTTTCCTTGCTGTTGTTTAACTGTTTCGTCTGGCTGTTGTTGCTGCTGTTGCTTTGCAGTTTTTGCTTAGTTACCTGCGCGTTTTTTTCATTCGCTCTTTCTCTCTCCCACTTTTGTAACATTTACAACACAAGTCTAACAATATTTGTTTTTCTGCTCGACCACCCCACGTTCGTATCCTTCACAGCTATTGTTGTTGAGTGCGGCGCACAAAGGTCCTTTCACTTTGCATTCCATCGTCTGGCTGCATACAAATCATGAATCATTTCTGCTGCACCTACTCCAACGTGTGCGATTCTAAGTTAGGTTTAATGCTGCTTTGCGACTCTCGTATTTGTTGCTGCAGCTAAGCAGATTTAACAAAGCATTGTGCAGATAAGTCGCCCTGCAATGAATTCCATTTCGAAACTTCTCTTTTTTCCTTGGGCCGATCGATTACTATAGAAAAGCGAATGATGTCATTTCAACCAGCTACAGCTTAAGGTCTGTTTGTTTCAGTTGTGAATTGTGTTTTTTTTTTTTTTTTTTTTTTTACCATTTTAAATAATTACGGCAGCAATAAATTATTAAATCAACAACAATTACTCAAGCGATCAATCGGCAATGATATAATCAATCAATGCGCCTGGCCAGACTGTGGCTTGTGGACGGAGTCAAATAACTTTCCCCTCACAATGCCGTCATAAAGGTATATGTGTGTGAGTGTGAAAGCACATAATGTGTCTGTGCATTATAATACTTTTCATGACTGCAATTATGTGGCCCCCTGTCCCCGACTCTCATGCAACAGCACTTTATTAATACGTATACGCAACGTGGCCCAACTACAGGCCACACGGCATATGTTCTCAAGTGGCTGTGCTGAGCTTTAGGTGTGGTACTTGTAAGGCACCGAAGTTGCCTCGTAACTGTATGTGCAATGTTTGTTGTACATGTAAATCAGTATGTGTGCGCGTCATATGGGTAGCGTGTTTTTCGAGTTCGAGTGTTTCGTAATCGATATTACAATGTATGAATTGTGCGGCCATATTGACGCCACTAAGCGCATTGTGTTGGATACTCGTTGCTGCTTTTTTTTTATCGTCCCTCGCATCGGTAACAATGGTTCAGGTGGCAGGAGGCAGCCGTAGCTGCAAGCCGTTGCTAACTGTTTGCACAGAAAAGTTGCTGAAAAGTTGCTGACTATGCATAATGCTGAACATGGTGCGCTTCTAATTTGTGTGCTGTGCCCCTGAATGCTTTATGAACTGCAGACAATGAGCCTTAAAGTTCGATTTCTAAATTAAACGTACCAACAGAGTGTAGAACATTTTGAAGTTTTGCGGATGTATAATTTAAGTCAATTACAGTCAACTTAACTAAGAACGAAAATAGAAAAAAATTATTTCAATTAACTGTGACTGGTAGAAAATTGTTTATTAATTTTGATTAAATTAAAGTAAATTAATAATTTAATCCAAAATCAATAAATCTAATCGATTCTTGTTTATAAAACGTGATGGAATGATTAGGTGACAACGAACATTTAAAAAAAAAGTCATTGCTAGTTTCATGTCTAGTTGTTAGATACTTACACGTGCCATTTTGGCGTTTGAACTGAATTGGCAACAATTTGATATTTGTGTGATTTGTGTTGTATCATTTTGCCGCCATTTTGTCTAGCTGTCGCTTTTTCGTATTTCGGTCTCGTGATCGTTTCGTTGTTAGTCCTCCCAGAGCAAAACAATGCCGAACGTAACAAATTTTCAAACAAAATAGAGCTCAGCAAGTCAAATTTTCCATTTGTCTGATTCTCTTGTCAGTTGTCATTTTCTATGAATACATTATTACACATATGTATGTGTGTATATGTGTTTGTGGGTGCCTGTATGAAAGTGTGTATGTCGATTTGAGTTGCACCACTGCCACCAGTTTTATTTGAGCAGCAAAAGCTACAGACCCCATTTCGAATTACACGCTTCAATGTTTTTGTAAAATGTGTAAATGAACTCACAATAAGAAACTGTCATACACACAGACACCACACACACACACACATGCATGTGTCTCGTGAGTGTGCATGATTTCTCTACAATACATATAAACAATGACAGGCCGAAAAATATGTATACGGCTACAGCTAAAATACCTATGCAGCCCCAAGGTGGCTCTCAGATTGTGATTGTTGATGTTAATGTCAAAATAAATAATACATACTGTTTCACATTAGCAGCTGATGTCAAATTGAACATAGTAGCAGTATAAAGTGACTGGCATGTGAAGTTCGACTAGTTTTAAAAGGGCTTTAATATAATTCAATATCCATTTAAATCGCTCATAACGAGAGCAAAGTCGATTGCATTCACATTTCATATCATTGTTATTATAATAGGGGCTCAGGCGTGTTAATTGATAGTCCAATTAGTTGCGTAAAACTATTTATACACTTAATGAAGTGCCCATTACATTTTTGTCGCATTTCGCCTAGTTAAGTTGGGCAAAAATTTATCGCAAACAGTTTGGAAAGAGGGAGAGCAGCACACACACTTAAAAGTACTTCAGCTATTAGTTGATTTATTGCACTCATATATCTATGTATTTACGTATGTATTGTATACATTTGTACAGACAGTCTTGGCACATATCAACTGGCAGACAGATTCGAACCGACAGTCGCTTAGACACGAACACAACTTTTGCCCTCGTCCCTCTTGGCCACTGGCATTCAATACTTCACTCATTTATTCATACGTGCGCTTATTGCAATGTTCATTGCTTTATATTCATTACGGCAATGGCACTCGATGCGTTCGGCCGGTAAGGACCAGAAGCCGTAGCAGGAGCAAAAGCAAAAGCAAAAGTAGGTAGCTGCTCCCTCTACTCCTACTCTGTTTCCCTTTTCTCCTGCTTTTGTATGGGCGTGCGTCCGGTCAGCTCGATAATCCAATAAATATTTATGAAGCACTTTATTGGAACAACACTGAATTACTTTATATATGTACGTGTATGAATGTATGCACATATGTGCGTATGGGAACATGTGTATGGGTATATACACATATATATGCTGCAACGTGCAGCCTCGTGTCAAGACGAAACATGAACATAAAAATATATAAAAAAAACACTGGCATTTGGAGAAACTGACTGGCTACTCGCATATCGCTCATACGCACTGTCGTACCAATGCGGTGCTTTGATGCGGTCTGTTTGGTCAGACAGTGTGCTTCACCAGACTTTGCATTTTTTCAGTTACAATATTTTTAAAAGCTTTGTCTCTTGCTAATTGGTTTTGTATGTGTGGGTGTGTGTATGAGAACTCATGTTTAAATTATAAACAAGTGATTACGAAGTAAACTGCTGCAGTTTGTTGACCCAATCATCTGCCACATGGCGAATGCCTTAAACACCCGACACCTGCCTGGCCAAATACCGATATGCACTCGCTTATGAACCTGGCCCAGCTGAATCAACCTATTTACTTACATATCAGTGCACAGTTTGCATTATTAATGCGTTGCTGATGTTGAAATGGAGTTGCAGTTGGCTTATTTATTAGCGCATACTGTCTACCTGCACCCTCCCAGCCACCCCTGTACCCAATCGCCTATAGCCACCTGCCACAGGGCATAATTAACGATTTACGACTTTGCATGTAAGCCTGGCACTGAGAACTGTTTGGGCACCGTATACGTTAGCTGCTTATAACTAACGATAATGTTTTGCCTACTTGCAATTTTATGAGATCCAGAAATGCTTACAATTTACGTTAACTTTACGACGTGTAAACCATACACATACACAATTAATGCCCTGTTTCTTTTTTTTCGAACGCTTGACAATAACACAAATTTCAGCTTAAACTTAACCGTTGCATATGTTTTTATTACGTACAGAAAATTAAAGCCCATTCATTTTAATTAGCAGTTATTGAAATGTTGCCGCAAATGTAAACAATATGTGTGTGCGAGTAAATTCCGTTAACCGATTGTAAACACAAATAATGCATGGCAAAAAATTGAAAATCAATGCAATTGCAGACTTTAAACAACACGAACGGCAACAATAAGCACCAGAAACAGGAAAAAGAACAATAACTGGTAACGTGATTGATGGACGTGGGAAAGATTGGAAGGTGTGGGCAGGGGGCTGGGTATGAGTCTAGCGATCCACCCCTTTTTTCCTAAAATGGTGCACTTCTACAAATTATTGACCAAATTTTCAGGCAGACACACCGCAAAAAAATGAGCGCAAAAGCAACCAGTCGAAGGGTAGTGAATAAAAGTAACGGTAAGGGTGTGGGTGTACGGGGTGGCAGCAATGCATAACTGGGTCAATTTGACATGTAGTTGTCGCAGCAACTCCTGACGTCCGTCTTGTTGCAATATTCGGCAACGGGGCAAACAAGAAAAAGCGGATGGTTGGTGACGGGTAGAGTGCGAGGGGGTGGAATGTGAATGTCAATGCATTAAATTTATTCTGTGATGTTTGCAACTATTTTTCTTGCTGCTACCCGACCAGGGGGTGGCCAGACAATAAATTGCAAGGCATGCAATAAGACGAACCGAAATGTGTGTCTAAGTGCCGTCTGACTGTGTGCTAGTCTCTCTGTGTGTGTGTGTGTGTGCGTATGTGTGTCTTGTACTCGTATGCAAATAAAATTGTACACGAAATTGACTTTAGAAGTGTGTGTGCGTGTGTGTGTATGGCAGCAAACACAACGCTTGGTGCAACCCTAAACCGAAACATGACTTTGACTAACGTTGCTGCCGCATGTAAATGGGTGCCATGCCGCATGCCACACGTTTCCCAGTAATCATCCATTATCCTAATGCCAGCCATGTCCATGCCCAGTACAACCCCAAGCCTCAAGAGAGTGACCATGTGTGCGTGGTCGATTGGATTATGCTTAAACCTGCGAAACCTTCAAACCAGAAACTGCGACTAGAGCTGTAGCTTTAGTTGGCCTGGCTTGACCTGACCTGGCTGCTCTTACTGCGACATTTATTAATGATGCGACCGAAATTCGACGCACACACACTTTCAGGGGCAGCCAAAAACGATTTGGGTAATCGCAGCTCGAAATCATATTAATTGGCCTGTGCCTCTTGGCATTTACTTGAATCGATAGTGAAAAGTTCAAATTCTAAGGCCTGAAAAGGTTAACGCTGTTTCTGGCTCGAGTGCCTAGCAATTAAAATAGTTTATTTCGTTTACAAACCGGTCGATTGCTCTAGAAAATATCAGCTGCCTTAAATCACACACTCAACTGAAATCCATACTCATAAATAATGGCTATCAAACGACAACATACCAACAGTTAAAATATCACATCAGGCGACAAAAAGAGTATTATATTTATGAATTAAAATTTCACTGGAACAATAAGCTTTCAAATTATGGGTGAATCTTGTGATCAGCTTAATTTCAGCTTAGAGCAAACATTTAAGTGTATTTTGATTTGCAGTCATCTTAAACTATTCTGTGGTAAATTATTTATGCGAAGTGTTACAGCAGCATTTTATGGCACATTTGTTATTTTACTATCTTCTTGTTAATTGTTGTGTGTATGTTGAATGAAGTAAATCTAAATGGGATACATTAAACGAAACACAAAAATATATACTGACTGAGAGTGTCAGGTCGACAGCAGTTGGACAAGGCTATGTATATAAGTACTAGATTAGGGATGGATGGGTAAGGGCAACGATCAAATGAGGGAATTCATTGCAACTTTCAGAAACAATAAAACTCACTGTGCATAATTTATAAGACAGAGTTTGCGACTTGGAAGTCGGGTTCTGACAGCCGCCCTTAGCAGAGGCATTTTCAACTTCACCTCATTACGTGGCATTCGTCAGTTCGTTTTGCCCAGCCTTTGCCAAATGTTTGATAAGCTGTGAGATGATTACAAATTCATTTGATTTTGTAAATGTAATTATATGCTTTTGAAAAGTGTTGCTTAACAAGGCAAAAAACAAAAGACTTAAAAGAGGAATAGTGGTAACTTGACGTAGGCCACAATGTAATGCTCTTCTTCTTTTACTGATAACTTTAAGCGACGCAAAAAGTTTTATTTATAAATATAATCAAACACTGGGCAAAAGTAATAATCTCCCATAATTTTTTGTCCTGAGTACAACTAAATCGATTAAAGTAATTTTTCTTAATGCTGAACTTTTGCAATACAAGTAAATAGCGTGGACTTGAGTAAAATATATAATAGATAATCTTTAAAATTTGATAATTGCGTGGATAATTGTATTATACATTACAAGCTAAATTCTTTACTAACTTATTGAAAAATGTGTGAAAGTTTAGACCTTGCCTTATTGTAGTAATTGACAATAGCTTCTTAATAAACTATACTTTTTTACTTATACGTCAAAGCGTGTGGTTACAAGGCGATTGTTAAATGTGCCTATGATGTTTTTGCCGTTGTGCCATTAAGGATCACCAAATTGAATTTGTAATGCATAGACGACAACTGTCACAGGGGGTTTCGTTTCGTATTGGTGTTGGATTGGGGCTCCTTGTGATACCTTTATATAGACCGCACTTAATTACATTATAGTCAGTGCAATATGAGCTGCTCAAGTTTGTTGGAATTTGTTGGCAGTCAGTCAACGCGACTGCAACTTTTATGAGACGCTGACAGTGGCTTAATTAGATCTTTCATTTAGTACAGCTACAACTAAAGAAAATTATGTGAGAATGCACTTAGCTGCCTTTGCCATGGCTGATGTTGAGAGGAAGAATGTGATTGTGTGTGTTGCATTGTTGAATAGCTGATTTGTCTGTTTTGGGTCCTTTGTCTGCTGCTTTCTTAGTGTCAGACTTTGGAGCTGAAGAATTTCAATTTAAATCGAATTTTGGTCGGCATGTGAATGGCATGTGGCTTGGCATTTTATCTTTGCACCAAAACTTGGCCAAGTCAATACAATGCCCAATGCAGTGCTAATTCTCCGACTGACACTGGCTGCATACAATTTGTGGTATATTTATTGGCTTGTTTGGTCAGTTACACACACTCATTCACAATCCCACACACACACATATTGCAAATAGAGAAATAGAGAGAAGGACAGAAATATTTGATTTCACAGCTCGAGTCCAAATTGTTGGCCTGTTTAGCTTAGCAGTCTGAAAGTCCTGACCATTGACATACATATTTGCACAGTTGCCGAGTAAAACTTGTGTTGGGCAATTTTCTGCAGGGTTTCATATGTTTCAATATGTTAAAATTATAACATTCTAGCAACTAAATTTGGCACCCACAAAGCTGAGGCAAAGGCTTTGCCACGCTTGGCAGCCGTTACTCTGGCAATGACTTCTAGTTCAGGTGCAACCACGTTGCATTAACTTATGCAACAACTTGTAACTTTAAATAAATACATTTTCAGTGTGTTGCTCATGCAAAGGTGGACGAGGCTGATGCAAGGACAGATGCTGACGGTGAGGCAGGGGCGCACGTAACAATTTGTGAGGCAAACATTGCTTTATTTTAGTTTCAATTTTTACTTCGTTATTTTTTCATATATTCAAACAGACGAACACACACACTCACACATAGTTAGATGATGGCAACGTTTGGCCGTGTTTGTTTTAGAACACGCCGCTTGTTGTCTTTGCCAGCGTTCTCTTCGTCCTCATCCTCAACATCCTTTTGCCGCCATTTTACGCTCGTTATGGCAACACTTTTGGCTCAAAAGCAAACGACGATGTAAAAAAAATATGTAAAAAAAATGTTATTGCGTGGTGTGCGGCTCGTTATGTTCCATGAGGCAACATAGAAAGGCAGCAGCAGCGAAAAAAAATCATTTCAAGCAGAAACAACAAGGGAAATGCACAAAACGGCTTCGCGCCTTGCAGTTTCCTTCCTCTGAACCATGCCGGTGTGCGAGTGAGTGTGTTAGTGTGACTGCGTATACTGTGTGTGTGTGTGTGTGTGTGTCACTGTGTTTGCTTGCGTTCGCTTCGTTGACTGGCAACTTTCGTTGCCTGTGCACTTGCACCCGCTCGTGATTGACTGCAACATGTCTGTATCTGAATGTTCATCGTTGTTTGTTGTCATTGTTGTTGCTGTTGCTGTGGCTGTTGTTGTTTGGCAATAATTTTTAACGCTCTACGAGACGCATGCCGCATTTGCCTGCTGTCTGTCTTCGCTGTCGGCTGCCTGTTTGTTTACATGATTGTGCACAGGAGTGTTTGCACTTCCTCTGTCTACCCCCAAACTGAATATTTCAAGTACTTAGATCCTGAGGAGGGTGGTTAGTTTGGTGATGGTTTGCGCTTTCCCTTAAGCCAAATCATAGCAAATTATATTTTTATTGATTCTGTCAACATTTGTGAACGATTTGCTCATAGCAGAGTGAATTAATTTGACTGAGGACCCTGTTACGTATTGCACATACGCCAAAGGATGAGTCCCTAGTTCGCGTTCTCCAACTTCTAGTTGCACTGCTAAGTCAACTGGCCAACAACCACAATAATAACAACAACATTGTAAGCTTGCAACAACGCAAAAGCCGCAGCAAGTCGCGACGACAACAACAAAAGCAGCAGAAACAACTTTTCGCATTCACTAAAACTTTTCAACATTTTCTTGTTAGTCGATGTTGTTGTTGTTGCTGCTGTTTTGCATGGCCATAGACCCACTGAGCAAATTGTAAATGAAAAAGTTTTTTATGATATTCAGTGTTTGCTGTGGGCGGCTCTTCCATCATATCCTCCCTTTTTTCTCTTTTCCCCTTTCCAATCTCTTTCTTTCTCTCCTTCCTTCTCTCTGTGTCTCTCTCTCTTTTTTACTCTATTTTAAAGGCAGCCTATAGGTACAAGTATTTGTGTTTGTGTAGTCGTTATTGCTGCATTATGTCTATTGTTGTCTATAGAAGTTTTGTCGAAAGTAATTGTAAATGCTGTTCATAGTTGGACTGACTTTTAGGCTGTCCGTCTGTCGGATTGTCTGCCTCGTTTTGGTTTCTGTCAATTTTCGGCTGAGCTTTTTGTTTTCAACAATTTAGTAAATTTTTAAAGTAATATTTTAATGCAACATCAAAAAGGAAATGTTGAAATTTAAATTTTATTCGCATTTGTGTTTTATGGGAATTCTTGGTTACACAGCATTGTATAAAATGCTCCAGGCTGGACCAGGTGTAATACAAAGTGTTTTAAGCAGTGCGCAAATTAAAATAAAACAAAACGAAATAAAAAAAAATGAATACAGCTCAGATTTGGATTAAGTCAACTTTGTAAATGGAAAGTCAAAAGAAGCAGTAGTAACATTAATTGCAACAACAATGGCATCACTGATAAAAAAGGAGCATTAAATGCACTCAACAATAAACACAATAGTGCAGAAAGTGTGAAAGGACTTACAAGCAACAAAATTAAAAGTAAACAAAGTGCAGCGAAAGTGTTGAGAGCAGCAATAGAAATATTAAAATCAGCAACCTGACGGGCACACCGCGTTTCCCTCCAGCACCGACCAGGAGAACAAAGGGAAACCCTACGCCAACATGACCCGCTTTCGTATAAAGAATTTAAAAATTTTATCATGCTGCCTCAGTGTTTGGGTCACGCTCTTTGGAGGCACGCTTCATCTGGCACGCTGCAGCGAGTTTCCAGAGCGTGAATGTTGCGATTTGACCACCACCTCCACAGTGGGTCCCTTGCCATTACCACCGCCGGCCCTACCCACCGACAAGTCATTATCATCGGCCACAACGGCCTTGGAGACAGATTTGAATTTAACCATCGGACGGTCGGGTGAGTAACTGTCCATAACAAAAGCCATAACAAGTGGCAAAACTGGCATTCTTGGCAATACAGATCTTGTTCTTATTAGATATTAGAGAAGGAATAACAATTTTGATTATCAATAATTGCATGTCGATTAATATTTACATTTTACATTTTACATTCATGTTGACGTGTCCTTATTACAAACACGCAATTTTCAGATATCTTTAACAAGACCATTGGACAAATATAAGCACTTGAAAGTCTTTGCACTAAATTATTTTAGGAGCTGAACGATTTTCTTCTGGCTTGCTTCAACCAGCTATACCTACTAGGTTCTATTAAAGTCAGATGTGCAGAAGTATCGATTGCAATTTGCATTATGCTATTTACAATGTAACTAAATATATACCGTTGTATCAGCACAGCGTGGTCGATGCAATATTGGTAAACAATACTTAACGCTTCACTGGCTGCACTGATACACCTCGCCCACTTATGAAAACTATACTTATGTATCAGCTGGATAGAAGATAGTGTCAGCTGCTATCATTTATGCTCTAATTAACACCATGACCTTTCAAGCCATCGACGGGACTTATGTGACGTGAGCTGGTGGGCCACTCAAGCGAGATTCGAAACAGGATCGTAAAGAGGCAAGCAGTTTGGCATGCATTGGTTGCGTGGCAGTACTAGAGTTCCTAGAGGAGGCAGGGATCGTCGTCTACATGTCTGTCTGCTACTGAGTCTCTGAACTATTTGAAATGCAAAGCAAACGTCAGCTGTAAAACAATTTATATTCACTTTGAATTGAGGTTTTGTTTCGTATTTTATTGTGGAGCAGCAGACAACGCATGGGTGTTTGTGTGTGTGTGTGTGTGTATGTTTGAATAAGTTTGTTATCCTGCACGGCAACTTGACTTGTTTTAAATGTTTGCTGAGCGTTGCTACGTGCTGTAAACAGAGAAAGACATAGAAACAGCTATAGGAATAGCGAGCTGCATAAAGAACACAGTTTTTACAATTGGCCACGGGGCAGAGTAAATAAACATGCCACTCCGATGAGTTTGTTGCACTTGCTGCAACATTTGTGTTGTATTGTGGAATTGAAAATGAATTTGAAGTAGTTAACGAGCTTTCCATGTCCATCGAGACTTCAATAATCAAGAGAAGTAAAAAAAAAAAAAATACCACCGACATTCAAATTAAATATTCAACTCTAAATTTATCGATTATAGCTGGCCAACTATGAAAACATAGTGGTAGTAGTATACTATGTTGCAATGCAATTATACGTATTTTATCCCTCACTCCCAACCACTTTAGCCATACAAATATTATATCCATGGCAAATGGCAAATGGCAACTGTGAAAAGTTTTGGCTAAAGTGCATAAAACTTTGAGACGTAAAAAAGTACTGGCAAATTAATACTGAAATGAAATAAAATGTGAAAATGTTATTGAGTGGCCCCTGTTAATGGGGCTTTCATAGAATTTTCGTACACATTTAAATGTCAAATTAGCAACAAATTAAAAATGCCAGTTTGCATGCTGAATGAGCCTGAGCTCTGCCTACCCACTACAAAAGAAACGACGAGCACAATAACCTCTCACACATACAGAAACACAGGCAGGCATACAGACAGGCAGTGGCAGGAGGTTACACGCAATGGCAGTGGCTGGCCATATAATTAAGTTTATTAAATAATCATAAATATCGATTCAATTTGGCTTCGGCTTCATTTTGCCTTAGCTTTAGTTCGCTAACTTACGCTGCGATACGCGATGTCGTTATAATCGTAAAATATAAAATGGACAACAGAAACGTATAATGCTTGCACGTTGTTACGACTCGTAAGTGTGATTGATTGATTGACTAACTGATGGACTGACTGGAAATGGTAATAGACATAAGCCAATTAAATTGGCTAGCAAAATTAGTCATTAAAAAATGAACTGGAGACGTTTGATGGCACTACAAAAATCGATTGGTTTCACGGTAAGAAAACTGCAAATGCCTTAAATGCACACACACAACCACATGCACGACATACATAACAATTTGCAATGAGGTTGACGTTGAGGGACATAAAAATTTCCGTATGCCTGGTTTTTTTTTTATCGACATATGGCAAAGTCTTCAACAACGTCGTCCGTTTTAGTCCTTAGTGCTGTCGCACGACAAGCTAGACTACAACGTCGACAACGTTGAGTACGTCGTGCAGTCTATAGCTTTTAGATTGAGTTTGCACACATGTATACACAAGTTGCTTAAACTGGCATTCGTATTGGTATTCGCATTTGAATTGGAATTTTTCTTTTAGTGGCCAAGGAAATAGCGAAGTGCCCTTTACCACCGTACCCCTTGACCACATCCAGCTTCTTGTCACAATTCCTGAGTCTAGCCTGAGTCCAAATATGAATACATACCCTTAAATTCGTATGATTTTAATCAGCATAAAGCTTTCATTCATCGTTTGCCTTTTTGTTTGCAAAATTGATGAGAGGACAGGAGAAAAATGTATGATTACATTTATTTCTTATATTTGTTTCTTATCTACGAGCGTTCATTCTGTGATATTCATTCATATATTATCAATTTTGATTCATGTGCACTTAACTCAACTTTAAGTGACTTACAGTAACGGTGTCCAAAGGCTAACCCTAACGGCCAAATCACATCAATTTTAAACTTAATAGACACTGCACGTTGCACACTGGCACACACATGTACACATACGCGGATAGTTTCGCCGCACAATGCTCTTATGTTATTCCACCTTAATTATATTGCAACACTCGATACGACCTACAAGCCAACCCAGGCCAACGTAGCACTGCCCAACGCTCGAATGCTGCGTCGCGAGTCCTGTGTGAGTGTGTGTGGCTGTATGTGTACACAACGCGCACAGGTGCCAGAAGGTCCATGTAACATGGATGCTTTATATACTGGCCCTAGTCCACGCGAATGTATGTGTGTGTGTGTATGTGCGTGAATTAGTTATGAAGCCAAAGTCAAACTGGGTCAGCGGTTCTTCCAGCATTCTCCTACATTACTGCACTTCCTCTCATTCACCGTGCCGCCCAGACTGTTGCATCACCGACTGTTGCCATACATTTGTGCGTCGCATATACCACTTGCGTGTTATTGCGTATACGTGCCGACGGCCGTGCCTTCAACACATACCACTTTCTCATTCTGTGTCAATAGTTGAGCATTGTATGGCTGTACTTCCTATAAAATTGCAATTAAATTCAATGTGCTGCTTAACGCAAGTAATGCAAATATTATTGTTATTATTAAGTACTCGTATGTACATACATATGCATACATGCATGCACGTTGCGTAAGTCCATATGAATGTGTTTGAAAAAATAATGCAGCAGCAGTGCCACATCAGCTACAGCAGCCGCAACAACCTCGACGTAATATTTCAATTTGTAGTACACTCGACCAAGAAACCAGCCATCCAAGTATATGTGGTTTCTGCTGCGGCTGCTGCTGCTGCTGAATCACATGGGCATGACCTTCATCAAATGCAGAATAGCTAAAAACAGACTCTTAACCCAAACTCTTTGCTCATGGTTGCTGCTTCTGCTGCTGTTTTTTTGTTGCGATGTTTGCTTGGGAAATTAAATATTCAGCACAAGACAGAATGCTACAGCGATGGCAATGACTGCCAGCCATAGCCAATACTAAAGCTTAAGGCAATGGACTTCTCTTCCACGGCATCACATGAATTGTGGGGCAACCGCTGCTTATGGTTCTCTGGCTTTCTCGATTTCACTCCAAATGAGAAAAAATGAGCAAAGCGAAGCGCGCAAAAAGTAAATTAAAATTGTGTGTGTTTATTTGCACAAAATTCCAGCGAAAGCAAAAAGTACTGACAAGGAAGCAGCGGGTGTTGCTTTTAAAGGTAGCTAACAGACTTGCCGCTGTTCCTACATCATTGTGAATTTTGCCACCATTTAAAGCCAGCTGCTACAAAAGCTGCTTAAAACTCAACAGAAGCCCGACCGACGTGTTGGGACTAAAAATCAAGGTTGCTAATTAAGTGTTTCACTTTATTTTCCTCTTATATTAAAAATCATATATGAACTTTATAAAAATATACATAATTCTTTTTTGTGGGCTGTGACAAAAAAAAAAAACGACACGAGGGCGTTTGCCACAGATTTCGTCTGCACGTCACAATCGGCAGGCCTAAAAAATGCTTTATGCGTAAGTGTATGTCTTTGTCTGTTTGTCCTTGCTTTGGTGTGTGTGTTATTAAGTTACTTTAAGTCCTGAGCTTAGTATCAATTTTAGAAGGATTTATGGTTTTTATTTGGCCACCAAGTACCAAAGCACGTTGTTGTCTTGTTTTGCGAGACATTCATGCAATCAGCGAAATTGGTGTTACATTCTTTTTGAATCTCTTCAGCTATTATTGGGCCCGTTTGTTTACACCCTTTTGGCAAACTTCTTGTAATAATTAAAATAAAATGGGCTTTCATTTCATTGTGGGTAAAGTAAATCACAAACTTTTGGTATCTTAAAGAGCTAAGAGGCGAATCAAATTTATGTACTACCCAAATATCAACCCCAGAGCATATAATCCATCAAACATAACTTTACATAGGGCAGCTAGCACCCTGGCCTTCTGGCTGCCTGGCAGTCTAACAGTCTGGTATACATTTTAACCTGCACGTAGTCGCAGTTTAAATATAACGGCAAGCTAAGAACGGGACGACCCTCAGCCTCTGTCTGTTGGTATAAGGCATATCAACGACCTAGTAAGCATCTTAATGTAATTTCATGAGGATGTCAGCTCTTACACACTTATCCATACACCAAGTGAGTAGACACCTGACGATCGCCTTGCCTCGCTCATTTTGCATAAATTTGTTATGCATATAAAATTAAAAGCATATTTTGAGCCGTCGAGCTGCATGGCAAGGAGTTTACTTAAGATTGCTACTGTTGTTGATATTTGTAATTTGTACTTCTTTTAACTGACAACAGCAGCAGTGACGGAGGCGGCAGTTCAAAAAATGATACAAAGTAACGCACTGCGATGAATGCTGATGTGTGTGTGTGTGTGTGCGCACGTATCTCTGAGATACGCACAAAGCAAATGAGCAAAGTTTCGTTTTTTGTATACTTGTATTTGATTTTCGGGCTGTGCCTCTCGCAGCTTTTACAGCTGCCAAAAATATCCGTTTTTTAGCTGTGTGCTAACAGTAAAAAATGTTAGCATTAAATGGGAAAAAGCTAACAAAAAATATTAAATATGTACGTACATGTAATGTGCTCAAGAAATAAACCGAAACCAATGGCGTTGATGGCTATTAATTTGAATGTGTATCTGGGTGGGTGAGTGTCACTTGGACTCACATTGAAAGTGTGTGATATTCAAATGAGCTAACTAACACACACACGCACACACACACAGAGAACTCTATCCGCAAAATTTGTGTTCATAGCTAGGCAACTTTGATGGCAGGTGCTAAAGCTCAAATCAAAAAGCGTCAACGCGTTGCGTGTCGTTGCGTGGGTGTGTTTTAATATATATATGTATGTCTGCTTGTGTGTGCGAGTGTATTAGACTTAAGTGTGTGTATGTGTTCCTGATGCGAGCAGCAACAACATATGTAAATATTTCGCCTCAGCGACACACTCGACATTCATTTTGCCACCATACGCCACCCGCGGCTAAGGTTTGCGTTTTTATTTAATTGCGGAAATTGCGGCATCGCGTTGCCATCACAGACACATATAAACACAAACGTATACACACAAGCAGACTGACAGCTATGGCGAATTTTCTCTTATAATTTCTTGCATAAGGCAGCGAAGCATTGTAACATATTTTTATGGCCTCACATTTTTCAGCTTTTATACATTTTCATGTTTGTATTTGATGCAAAGCATTCCTAAAATTCAAAAGCATGTGTGAGTTTTGGAACACATGTGTAGGTTTCTGTGTTTGTTATTTGTATGAATTGAGTCAAGTGTGTCATCTTCGTCTTGGGTGCTCCGCTTGACAAACCAAACTAATTAGAAAGTCAGTTTGGTCGCCTGAATCAAATCTGCAAAACCGTTGGGCATAAAATTAAAAAATTGTTGCGCTTCCAACTCTTGGCATGTCATTTGATTTTTCATTCTTTCGTTTTGCTTTCTGATTAATCCTGCGATCTGATTATAAGGCAGACAGACACTTAAAATTCGAATCCAATTAATTATAATTATATAATTCTTTTTGCTCTTATTTTTACGGAACTCTCGAGGTAAGTGGCTGAATTTTTGTCAATTTCAAACTTCAGCATCTTTTGTTTCAATCTCTTTTCATGTTTCTTTCGTGTTTATGTAATTGTTAAATCATTAAGTGCCACACGGCGTATGCACAACATGACTTCAATGAGCATTTATTGATTTCAATTAATTGCCAGCGATTTTCGGCCCACACTCGCAACCCACTTGTACAACAATGTGAATGTACAATAAGTGAGTGAATTCAAGGTGCAGGACAAATGGCTGGCAATCAGCTTATGAGTGGCTTATGTGAACCGATGCCATATATCGATACTCGCGTTTCTTGCTGTTGTAGCGCAAGCGTTTTAATGTGTTTGCGCGAGGTCTTATCAAACCATTACGATCTAAATGACACTTTGACAGGGGCACGGCAGTGGGTTGCGATAAGGGAAGGGAGGAAAGGCAGGTCAGGACGTTACCTGCCTGTACCCGGAGTTCGGGTTGTTCTTGTGGCTGCACGCAGTCGATGACGGGTACCGATAAGCGCAAGAAAAATCGAAGTAGCGCACCAACATACATACAAATACACACCTACAACACATACTTGCGCGAGTCGCGACACACGCCACTTTGCTGTTAATATTTAAAGTTACAGCTGTGGCAGAAGGAAGAGGAAGCAACAGCAGCTACCACGCTGCGCCACACACAAACGGAAGCGGAAAGCTCTTCGCCTGCGGAAGTGTTTCGTGCGCGAAACTTTATATAAGCTGTTGTCGTTTTTGCTGCTGCTGCTGCTCCAACTGCTGTTGCTGTTGTGCAGTTGGTGTTTTGTGCGGTTCATTCTCAGCGATGAATATTGCACGGATTTCTTGTAATGACAAAGCAGCATTAGCCAGACAACAACAAGAGATGCACAAACGAAAACAGTATCTGTCAAATAGAGCAGTATTCGCTCAACAACAGGCGATATTGCAGCTCGTTTTTATTATTTAAGCCGTGCCACTTGCCAACTGGATACAGATAGTCGGTACACAGTCGATAAATATTGATTTAGTTTATACAAAGACTGAATAGAATTAAATTTATTTTTGACAAATTATTTGGGTACATGACATTTAATACATACTTATTATTTTGGAAAATATGATTTTTTGCAGTTGATGGTGTGTTAATTGTTACTTTAACAACTTCAGAGGAAGCACACACAGTATTCAGTGCAACAAAGACTTTACCAGGTACTAGAATTTAGTTGTGGCACAGTCTGTGCTGCTTTGAAATAGCAAATCTGGCAAGTTAGTTGACAGTTTTCCATTGTTCCATTTTGCCATTGTTGTTGCTTTAGCTGTTGGTGTTCGTTTCCAGCTTCGTCGATGATTTCTGTTGACACCTTGTTGGGCTGCATCCGTCTGACGCTTGGCACTTGCCGCCTGCATCACGCTTCGTGGAGCGCAATCAGCGCAGCTGCTTTGCATATTATTACTGGAGTCGCGTGTCTGTGCACATAGAACAACATTTTGCAGCAGTTATTTTTGCAGTCAATTCTTATAATTTTTCTGCCCCTTTTTTCCCTTTGATAATTTTAATTTTTGATTGCATGCCTTGGTTGGCACATCGAAGTAATCTTTGTCGAGTAAACATTAGAAGAATTCAAAGATAATTTTGAAAAAGTTTCTTAATCGAATTGTGAATTTATCATGATGTTCATTTGCAGTCAAATCAACAATTAAAATAGCCATTTAGAATTTTTTTAAATAATTATTCATAAATTTTAAATTATAAAGAGACAAATAATTAAGCAAACGAAAGTTGATCCGCAACTCAACTTGCGTATTCAAAAAAATTCTTTTTGACAGCTTTTAAAGTGTAAAATAATCAAAAATTAAATCAGATACTCTCGCAATTGAATAATTGCAAGACTGTGAATCCTGTCCTGTTACATTACAAGCCGCTACAACAGCCGCAACAGCCGCAAGAACTAACACAACAACTGTTGCACATGCAATTTCTGCAAATAAGAAGACAATTACACAAATTAAGCAGCTGCTGCATTTAGCATGTGTTCAATATTTACCCTTTCGATAGTCGGCCGAAAGGCCAGCAGACCAAACGACATCCAGCCATTGACTTTACAGCTCCATCACTGCTAAATTTTCAAATTGCATTGACTTGAGAGTAAATTGATTGATAACACACTTCGTCCAGCATTTCGCAAACTCTGTAAATAGTTAATAAATTGAGCTGAATTCACATATTGAGGCAGCAAGTAACTGCTAGATACCCTGAAAACATCTAACTACTCAAAAAATATAGAAATATTAAGATTCCATTCCTAGGCTGAGATTGACATATTATATCTTACAGCTCGTGTAGAGAGTATCGAGTAAATCAGTTGAATACTATAAGTTTTCAAAACACTCACCCTCACTCGCCTATGTCTATGTACACATAATTGTACATACAAATATATATATTTATATACTATAGTTGTGTGTATTATTCGTGGCACTTATAAATAATAACAATTCCGCTAAACCGGATGCCGAAATAACAACTTCCTTTTGTGAAAATGTTCAACGGTTGGTCACATGCCACTCGCCCGGCAATTCGCTTGTATGAGTGTGTGTGTGTGCGTTCATTTATGATTGAGTGCGTTCTATAGTAGTCGCGTATCCTCCATGTGTTTGGATGTATGCGCCTAGTAATGAGCGCTGCTGCATGTGTGCGTTGGCAACAAACCGAGCACAATAACACACACACGCACAAACAAATGAAAATGTCAAAAGAACTACAACAAATTGTGTGTAGGTTTTGTTTTTTTATTTCATATATTTTTTATTTTTGCTTTTGAATAGGTCTACACATCATCCAAATGTTCGCGTTGTAGTTGCCAACCCTTTTTTGCCGACTTTTGTTGTTTTTATTTTGAGTTTCCGCCTGCCATGAAATATGTAACTTTATTTTCCCATATCCATTTTTTTTATACTCTATACAAAAGGTAAAGAGTATTTTGGATTTGTGCAATGTCCGTCGTGGTGTCTGTTCGTCGGTCCGCCCGTCTCTATGAACTCAACTTTTTTCGACAATCTCCATGCTTGAGACTTGAAACTTTGCAAATACGCCTACTGGAGGCCTGTCAAATCGATAATTTCGTCAGCTGAAAATCAATAAATCCTTTCTGCTAGAGTAATCGAATTGGGTAAGAAGAAAGTTACTAGCTTTCCTTAAAAAACTGCATCAAAACATTGGATGCCACGTCATGCGTGTATTTTTGAGCTAGATCGAAAAATATGTTAGCAATATAACTGGTACCCTTTTGCAATCAGGCCTCTTGTTACTCGCTTTTAAACAGGTATCGAGTATACCGCAGTCGGTTGCGTACGACTGTAACGTTTCCACCTTTAATGTTTGTGTGTTTGTATATTGTATGTGTGTGCCTTTCAATTGTCGCAAAGTCATGCGGCATGAGCATGTGTGAGTGTGTGTGCACACAGCGAAAATTTAATTTAAATTTGCACATCAAACTCGAACATACATTTTTAAACATGCCCAGATCATAACAAATGAATAAAAATGAAAACACGAACATTACAATCCGTGTGGCCGTGTTAAACAAATGTAATTTATTAAACCAGAAATAATAGCTTACTGCTGAACGCGACTTATTCAATACCCTTGTGATTAATATAACTTTAACAAAAAATTGACTAATGAAATGGCGAAAAGAGTAAAAACGACTTGACTGACGTGTTTATATTTTATTTTAAGATCTTCTCAAATGTTATAACAATTAATGCTTAGTTAATGTTTACCGTTGACATAGCAGTTTGTAATAGGGTGTACAAATCGTATGCTTTATCTATTCATTTGGCTATTCAAGCGGTGTGGCATTCTCATGTTGCCCTACGAGTATCACATAATAAACGAAAAATTTACAAGCGACATATGCTAACTTTACGGCACATGAATTAATTGGTCGGGGGACAGGGACACGTTTGTTAACTGCCCTGCAAACTACCTTCTGCTGGTGGACAGATAGGCCGCAAAAAGTTTGCCCTTGGTTTCTAGGTGCAGTACTTTCGGCCCCAGAACTAAGGTTTGGGTGTCACCGAATTGGTAGCTATGCCGGCTTAGACAAAGTTTTACAAAGTGATTATTATTGTATGAAAAGTTCACGGGCTGCTTCGAAAACGAAGCGGAGTTGCCTATCTTTCGGCTTGCCTTACTTTCTGTGTGTGTGTTTCTATGTATGTGTTTTGGTCCACAGATGTAATAGCTAAAACAAAAAAATTTACTGCTGACAAAGTTCTTGGTCTTAATTGCCATGCAAACTATTGCAGAACAGGGCAACACGATGTTGACAAGAAGAAAACAACCGGGGAAAGTGCCAAATGTTGTGATGAAATAATGCACTAACACCAATTAAAAGTCATTTAACATGTGCAACCCGCCCGTATCAGATAAACGTGTTTAGACACAGTCGATTCCCAGGCCTGGTCAAATGAAGCAAATGGGTTCAAGTGTTTGATAGCTCAAAATGTTTTCCCACATACGCACGAGTAGGGTTTGAGTTTCGCAAAGCTAACTAACAGAGTTGGTCCAAAGTTTGAAGCATAAATAACTGGACTACTTAATACCAACTACTCCAGCCATTTTGGAGAGGGAGTTGTGCTGGCCGGAAGTAGCCTTGACCGCAGAGAAATTCCAACACTTTTAAGCATTGTTTCAAAATTTAAATGTCTTTGTTGACGGGCAACGGCAACACCAATAATGCCACCACACTCTTAGTCCAAGCTCGGGTCTGGGTCGGATCCAGTGCCGGAGCGGCAAAGTGGCCATTACTCTAATTAACCTTATTTCATTCTCAATTACGAGTGCAAAAAAAGCCAAGCAAACCAAAACAGGAGAATAACAACAACGATTTGGGCAAAACAACAAGAAACCAAAGTAATACAATTGCCTTAAAACATAATTGTTATTTTGCGCCATTTTCCTTTTTGATGCGGCATTCGCAATCGCGTTCACATTCTTGTTGCCATCGCGTTTGCCTACTTTTGGGCGCAGCCAAAAGGCAAATTAAGTTTTTGCTCTAATTTAGTCTCGGCAAGAACAACAGCAGCAGCTACAACAATAACAACGACATTGGTTTTGTGTATAAGACGGCGCCGCTTTTCTTTAGCTTAATTTACCATTTTTCACTCTTATCGCGGAAAAGAAAAAATAAGAGCGACAAAGCGAAGTAGACTGAAACTGAGAGAAAGAGAGAGAGAGAGAAGGAGTTTGCGAGATGGTGAACGCGCATTGGGCCATAAAAGTCACGGTAGCAAGCAAATGAAAAACATTTCGAACTGGCAATGGCAGCTGCCTTAAAGCTTAAGCTGCGAGCGTAACAATAATTTAATGCGACGCTTAAATTGTTTGTAAAATGTTCAACAACCGCGCAATGTTGCACGTTGAATCCTGCCGCTTGCCACTTGCTGGTTGCCGCTTGCCAGTTGGCAGCTCCGAGTCGCACGCCAAAGTTAAAAAGTGGAAAAGTTTTCTTTTCTATTTAACGTAATTTGCCCTCATTTGCGTTGCCCACCCCGCACAATCTGTTCTACAAGCTCGGTGGCTGGCCAGATTATTTTCACCACGCATATTCTCCGGCCTTCTCTCTCTCTCTCTCTCTCGCAGCCCCTCCTTGTTTTTCTTTCTCTCGTGAGATACTCGCTGCTTGGCATATGTTGCCCTTGTCTCATAATCGGGCATATTTCCGTGCCATGTGCTTTTTTGCTTTTGTTTTTCTTGCCATTCGTGTTATTGTTTTTGTTGTTGCTGTCGTGACTGTGTCACTCCCCTTGTGTGACAACAGCAAGAGACTTGCGCTTGAGCTACTTTTTGTTGTTGTTTTTTTTTTTTTTTTTCTATCTGTCTTGGCTTTCGCTTTTGTGGTTAAGCAAATGTTTAACAAACCAAATCACAGATTTGCATTTTATGTTTTCTCTTCGCTGGGACAAATCAGGCACTACCAGTTTTATAGACCCAACTGGTTGCTGTTTACTGATGGTGCCTTTTCTGCTTGGATAAGCGCTACTTTAATGCTTTTAATCGGGCTTAAAATCAAAAGATGCTTAGAGCTGAAAAAAAAAACAACAAATAAAACAAAAAGCAAACAAGAAAATAGCCCCGACTAGATTTCATCAATTGTTTCTGTGGCGGTAAAAACAGAGGGAAAGAAATGTTAAGAGAGATTACGATAGCTATAGAGTTTAGCTGGTAAGCCTCTTAACGCAGGACTGAGGGATATCATCAACATCAGCTTCGTTGACAGCTGTAACTGTATCGCAATCCTTTCAACTGTTCTCATTCATTGCATTTGCTGATATTTGCCCATTTCTATATCGACTTGACTGTTATTTACACTGAGCTCCACTCACTAAGATAGGAAAAACAGAGCTGTAGACAAATTATTGACACGCTTAACACACACAAGCACATTCGCACACACAACATTCATTGTTGTGTTATGCCTTGAAGGGACGAGAATAAAAACATTTTCACTTATTTGCTCAGAAATTGGATAACAATCGAACTGAAATTGGATCTCACTCATGTTCGTATACACTTCAAGCGGCGACCAATGCTTTGTTTTGCTTTTAACTACCTTTTGTTGCTGTTGTTGTTGTTGCTGCTATTATTGTCAGCACATAAAGCATTTTCCGGCTATTTGCTGCTCTTTCCCATTTTCGCTACCAATTGGTGTCGCTGCCTCCTGCCGCCACTCTCTTATTATCGTAATAGAATTTGCCAAATTGAGGTTGAAATGCTTTCGGCCTTCCCCTGCGCCTGCCCCTTCCACTCCTTCCACTTGGCATCCGTTTATCGTTTGATTGTTTGTTTGCCTTGTTGGCTCACCCCTCCCTCAGTTCTTTCCCCGTTCTCCCTCTTGGCGCTTTAACTTCGAGCACTCCTTCATGGTTTCAGTCTCGGTTTCGGTCTCGGTTTCGGATCCGTCTTTTAGCTGGGCTGCCCGTTCTCCGTTTGTCGTTCGCAGCTCACTTGATTGTTTGCTTATTTGGCGGGCCTTCGCTCATCAATTGCCGTTTTTATTGCCATTTTGGCTTCGACGTCGTCTTTTATTGAGCCCGAAAAAAATTCATTCCCTGCTCTTAGGCATATGCGCGCTACATTGAAAACTGCTGGGAAAGCACATAGCGGGCACACAACGGCAACTTTTTGGAGGTTTGGTTGCTATTATCCTGGACTAAGTATCTGTAATAGTCCTTTTGCAATTGGTTTGGGTTTCACTTAATTGTTTATCTTGTGGTTATTGTTTGCCTTGCGATGATTGGACGGCCCTTGTCAGATAATCCGGAATAATAATTGATTTGTCAGCTGATTAGTATTTCTGTATAAGTATTATATTCTTGTCTACAGTCGATTAACAAACGGTAGAGGTTTTGATTTATTTTAAATTTTACTTTTTTCGGGTTGGTTCAATTACTACTTGGCTCACTGGCCAAAATAAACCAACAATGTCCGAGCAGGAAATGCATGATTAAAAACTCCAGCAAGGATTATATGTATATGTGTCACATGGACCTTGTGTGTGGCACCACATTCAGAATGATGATTTGAACTCAGGGAACAATCGGTCAACTCATCGGCGCACACATTGCGTTCGAGCAACGTAAAAGTCATGTTTTCCTTGCCACAAAATATTGCAGCCAAGTACCGAAGGGCAGAAAGAAGGAGACAGAGGCAGTGTGAAAAACCATACACGGCTATTTTGCACCACAACATTGTTTCTGTGCGGCTTTCAGCTCGTAATGAATTCTATACGCACGCACACAAACAAACTCAGAACACACATACACGAACATAAGAATGGGTCCACACTGCATGTTTTGTTTCTAGGCAATTGCAGTTACTTAATCTTGCACTGAGAGATAAAATGTGAAGCTGCAAACAGCAAAGCCTGTAAATTTGATCAACTAACTTAGTTTACTGCAACAATTTTTATTTTTCTGTATATTTTATTTTAAAAGTAGTTTTTATCAATTGAACTAATAAAAATGATTATAAAGTATATCAAAACAGCTACTTTAAAGGAAAATTTAAAAATTGATTTATTTATTTCGATATTGCACTAGAATATCGGTTGTTAGAGTACAAACTTGAATTGTTTATTTCTTATATATACATCAACGATTTTAGTCCCCCGTTTCAAGCCCACTCGATTTTCGAGTGCAGCTTTGTTTAAGCCGTAATCGTTGACGAAGCCGATGCGTTGTCGCTGGGTATAAAAGCGTATAGCGTTGAGTTGCCACCTTGATTGTTGTAGCTGCTGGTACTGTTGTTGTTTATAGCATTTGTGTTTCGTGTTCCACTTGGTTGCCAGTAGTAGCTGCATACATTTGTATTCACCTTGTTCCAGTGTCGTGTTGTTGAGTCTCTGCCACTATAATACGGAACTATGCAACACAACTGGCATTCACTGTGTGAGCCTGTCTCTTCCAAGTACAAGTACACCAACAAACGAGAGCCGATTCACCTTGAGCTTGTCATTGCCAACCATGAACACATATCCTTTTCTGCCCTTGGTTACCTGTCAGACTCTAATTAGTGCGGCAATAAGATGCAAAGGTAAATTCATTTCTTAAGAGAAACGAAGGGAAAAGCGGTAGCTAATGGACAACTCTTCGGCAGAATTAAGTTTTATGGCTCCTTCTAAAAAACCAATCAACCATAATGTGCGTCAATTTGGAATTTTCATTGATTGTATGCAAAGCTATTTGCTTTGATTAACATGGAATTACACTCAATTAGAATAGGCTCTGAAAAATGGCTGCTGAAGTGGCTGTTTGTTCTGTTGACTGTCGCCGGTTGGTAGATTCTGATTGGATTGCTGCAAGGTAAAAATCTCTGGCTCTCAGTGTGACAGCTGGCAGATTCTTAACCGAATACACAGCTACACACAAGCATAGACTCTCTGGCTGACATTGACATTTTGCCTAATGCGTTGGCGAGCTTAAATTGAGTCATACTTTGCGCACTGACAAGACGAGACAGCCAGCCAGGCAGCCAGTCAGCCAGTCAGTCAATGAGAGCTATAAAGATAGAGAAACAGGGAGAGGAAGCGGGTAGCAATAAGAGCCAGAAGTAAACAATCGGTATAAATTATTATGTCAGCTCATGACAGCGCTGGCAACTCCTGCCTCAATGCCAACCCGCCAGAGCCAGGCGGGTGGGGCACAAGGCTTAGCAGCAGGAATTAGTTTTGACACGCAGTTGGCTTGTTGGCGGGTAGGCAGGGGCAAACGATAGACGAGGGCAGACACCTCTGGCTCTTGCGCAGGCCAGCTCTGTGTATCGATCTATAATTAAGATAAGCTGCAGTTGGTGTGTGTGCCACGGCTTCATTATGGCGATTACTCGAATGCAAAGTACGTGTGTAGAGAGGGTTGGCAGCAGGGGCAACTGCTTCGGGTCGCACTTGTGGTCAGATAGCAGTTGTGTTATTTGTTTATGAAATTGACCTACGATTATCGCTGCATTCAAAGTTGTGTGTGGCAGCAGACCATAAATTACACACCGCCCACTCATACCTCTGTGCGTAAGGGTGTGTGAGCATGCTAAGATTGTAAACAGTATTGTGAAACTTTAGCACAAATGCTAAACGCTTAAGCGTTTTGTACAACTTGTTTAAATCGGACAAAAGCACACACACACGTATTGGGCACCATACTCAAATGACTTTGACTTTTTTCTAACCCGCACCCGTGGGATATGCAGAAAAAATCCGTTTTTTACGCACAAGCTAGAAAAAAGTTGGTAAAATGTATATAACTTTCGTATTGACAATAAAAGCCAGCAAGCTGCAGTTGGAAAGTGGAGTGGTGTGCGCTTTGGGTCTAGCGGTGGGAGGAACAGAAATGCAAAGTGTTTGCCGCTTCTTTTCAAATAGAGTCAGGCATATGCACAGTACTAAAAGACTCCAGATAAAGCCCGCAGCCCAGTATCACCGGAGAAAGAGAGAGAGAGAGAGAGAGAGAGAGAGAGATAGAGAGAGAGAGAGAGAGATAGAGGGTGAGAATGAGAGAAAAATATAAAAATTCTGCAATATAGTTTCTGTTTGGCACTTGCTTGAAAGTTGCCCAAAGAAATCGTTGAGAATAGTGTATATACTTTTATGGCAACGGCAGACAAAAGCACACGAAATTCAATGAGCTGCAAAAAACCAGCTAAAGTTGCTGCTGCCAGATTTACGCCAAGAAAAATGTCAGCCAGGCAGTCAGACCTGCAACCTGCATCCTGCATAGTGCATTCTGCACCTGAAAAAGACAAAAAACTATATGTAAACTCAACTGCAACTTGAGTTGACTGCGACTGCGTCTGTGGTCTGCGATTCTGCGACTCTGGCACTGCAGACAAATTGCGCTCGTAAATGCTTTAAATTGTTCGCTCTGCGGTCCAAATTGAAGTTGAGCAAGAAAAACGCGTCGCTTAAAGCGGGCGGCAAACGGAAGTTGCGAAAAACTACAAGAAGCGTACAAAAAAAATGGCGGAGCGTGTTAAGAAAAATGTTTTCGTAAGCTGCGAACAAATGCGCGACAATATTTTTCAGCCACTTGCCACCCGCTCAACCGCCCCTGGCAGGAACTCTCGAAGAATCCAGCACTTGTAAGTAGGCAACGGCAATAGTAACTAACTGACAAATGAGCTTTTTGACGCTAATATACCCTGTCGCTTGACTTGTATAATCATTCTGAGCAACGATAATATGTAGGATAGGAAATTATTATAGAATAATAATTTTAACAGTGCTATTGTTACCCATTTAAATCATTGATTTAGCTAAATTGAATATTAAACTTTAACTAAAATTTAAAATGATAAAAGTTGTTATGTGTGTAGATCAACATGAAAATAAAGGATATAGACTGGTTGACTTGTAACTAGCTAACTCCCTGTTCTTTGTTAGTAGCGAGGACAATAAAGCCGACTACCGACTACTGACTTTATGTTAGCTGTGGCTGCTTGGTGTCGGATTCAACGTGAACACCTTTTGGCAGCGGTAAAAGAAAAGCAAGCGCCTTTGTTGTAAAACAAAAACGGAGGGCTGCTACAAGCAACGGCAGTTTCTGTATTCGTTGTTGTTGTATGTGCATGTGTAGAAGAAGCAGCTCTTTGGAGGTTGGCTTGATAACCCAAGCCAAAAGCGATTGCCACTTAAAACCTTATGGCCACACTCTTGAACCATGCACCACTTGTGTAAGTGAGTGTGTCTGTGCTTGAATGTGTGTATATTTGAGTCTGTAAGTGTAGAAAGGTGTGTTCGCTCGCCAGGTGTCAAAATGTTAAGTTAATACAAGGACCTGACTTTGGTGTCGACTTTTAACTTTCAACAGTTGCCATTGCAGTAAGAGAATGGTTTTTGCGCACGTGTAGAATTTTTCAATTTGTAATGTTCGTTTATGCTAGGACTTCTGTGACCTGCTCTAATGACCTGTTTCGTTTGATATTATGGCCAAGGCATTAGGAAACTAAAGTCAGTTGTTTAAGACTTTTACCGACTTTAAGCCCCTACCGGCTGAAAATTTAATAATCAGGGTCAGGAGCTGGTGCCTGTCTGATAACAGAGCACAAATTCAATATTCGCTGACGCAACTCAAATTGCAAGGTGAGCAAAAAGCTTGAGAATAAGCCGTGCAAAGCACTTTAATTAATTAAAAAGTGCTTGAAAAGTTGACAAAATAAACAGGCAACGGTTGTGAATCCTTTTTGCTGTCGCACCAGCCAGTCAAGGAAATCGAAACGGCAAACAATGTCTTGAATTAGACAGTTCGGTATTATTGTCAATTTTCCCTTCTTTTTTTTTTTTTTTATTTTTTTTTTTTTTTATGATTTATGCAGACTTGCCAGCCAGAGCCATCCAGCCGGGTGTTGAATCATTGGATTCCGCCGCCCACTGACAAGAGGCAGTGGGTGGGTGGGTAGGCTGGACAAATGGCTGTGGGAATGGTCGCATACTCCCTTACACTTTAATGCTGCTGTGTTATGAATAATAACTTGGACTGCTTTTCGTTGTTACTGCCCGTTTCTGGTGCTTCTGGCTTTCAGTTTTTGTTGTAGTGCGTTTTCTCTGCTCTTTCACAATTCGCGTCAGTGCGCTGAGCTTTGAATATTTTACGCAGGCATAAATAATTTACAACAATGAACGAAACACACGTTAAAAAAAAAGTGAAAAGGATAAAGCAGCAGCCGCTCAAAATCGCATAAAAACGGAACAAAAGTAAGAGCAAGAATGCAAAAGATAAGAATAAAAATTTATATTTTCTAAACACAGAAAAGGTGGAAAAAAGAGAGGAGACTTTGTCACAGGGTTGCTTGGTCACAAAATGTTGTCCTCTTTTCTGCTTTTCGCTTCTTTGCCAACACTTGACATATGTATGTGCCGGCTTTTGACCTCTTTCTTGCAGTGCGGGTGTGCCTGACACGTCTATGATATGCGTGCCTCGCAAATGAGTAAAATAAGGAAAAGGCGGGTGGAAGGTAAGCAATAATGTTTGGCAGGCGACAGAGAAAATGTAAATGCTCAAATGTTGTCTTTGGATCTAAATTCGCATTCGTTTGTATTTACACTGAGTGATGACGGCTCAAAGAAATGACAGCTCTAAAAGCCTACGAGCATACACACATGCACAGACATACCCATAGGATGAAAATTTAACTTTGACTAAACAAATAGAAAATCATTTATTCTGCATGCGCAGCCTCGTCCCTGACAGCTTTTCAGACACCCCACCATTGTCATCACAAGCGCGCTGAAAATTGTTTCACCGCTGACGCTTTTCGATTTCGAAAGACTTTCTGTGTATTTAGACCCCTCCTTATCCATCGAGCTGGGAGATTTATGCGCGTTTTGCATATTTTCTCTGTGTGGCTTTCAAAGCCGGCAAAAATGGCCCATCAGGACAAGTCGAGTCGAGCCCAGTCGAGGCGGTAAAAAACTCAGGCAATTTTCATTGCGCGACTTATATGACTTGTTTGTCTGTCTTTGACTTTTATCGAATGCAAATTGTTTTATAATAATGTAATCAAATCATTGTGATTTTGTTATGCCCTCGATAATTGTTACAAACTCAAGAAGACAGTTACAAGGAGATTTAATATTTGTTATAACTGATTGATTACTGATTATGTAAATAATTTTACAACATATGCATGTAAATTTATATCAATTTCTTTAGCTTAATGTTTAAGACGTCAAAATTCTCCAATGGTATTTTTAGTATAGATCTTTGCAGTCTGTAATTTTTTACAAAGTACGTTCAGTGCCACCGAACAACAAATAAGGAGGATTTATCCGTCTGTGGCATAGCGGAGCTTATACTTCTAAATTGAAGCCTTTCTGTCCCGTTTACGTTATAGAAAAGAATTTTCTCCTAAATTGATTCGTTTGTCTCTTGGGGGTGGAAAAATGTTCCTTGTTCGTTGTACATTTCACCTAATTTTAATGGAAGAAGTAATTCTAAAAAGGTTAAGATGAGCATGCTATCCAAAATCGCATAAACAAAAGCTATTAATTCATTTAACGTGAAAATTAAATTAAATCACAGAGAACACAAGTGATAACAGAACAATAAAAAAAAGGGCAGTGAAGAGGATATTCAGTTGTTAATTTTACAAGCCAAATGTAAGCAAATAGTTCGTAGAATTTGTCGCAACATTTATTAAAAGCGATTTAAATAAAAATATTGCAATAACAAGAACAAGCATAATAATAACAGCATCAACAACGACAGCAACAGTCGTACCGACAATAAAAATAATGGTATTTTCACTTAATTGACCATAATGCGCAGGAACGACTTATCCACCCTCTATACACCAATTACACGGCCTTTGGCTGAAAAACAGATATCCGTTAAGGTCGATGGCAACTTCAACAACAAATTAATGTGATGTTAAATGTTAAAAATACCCCTGGCGACAGTTTACTTTTTTGTAAATGTTGTCACAGTGTGCTAGCAAAAATAGACGATTTCGAAATTATTCTTTGTTAACTGTGACAAAATTATCAGCCATACATAAGAATATCAAAACTATTTGTGTAAAATTTTTAAACTTGTTTGTTGCGAATGCGACATAAATACTAGCTTAAATCCGACCAGCTATGCTAATGAAGTCCATGTGAATAAGGTCAATTGCCAAGCACGCGGCCAAATATGAGGCGGGGCTAGTTAGTTGACTGTTTTACTGCATATTTACGGAACGGGCAACAGCAGCCAACAGCGAATGGGACGCACACGAACAAGCAAATCCACTTCATGGCCGCAAATTAGTTTTTAACCCACAAAATAATCCCGAATGACATAAGATGACTCCACCACTCAGCACCAGAAAACCAGGCGGAATACTATAACGTAAATTTCAACAGCTCCCAGCTACTATTCACTTCCCCCTGCCTCTGCTTCTGCTCCTCTTGGCCGTCCACGTCCTTGTCCATGACTACTAGCCCACAGTCGCTTGCCGGAAGTTGTAAAGCTGCCATTTCTTGGCTATGTTTTTGTTGCTTTCGCTGTTGATGTTGATGTTGCTGTTACAATCGCCCGCGGTTGGCAACCCCAACTTCGTGTTGGGCTCTTTTGGCTTACGGGCAGTGCGAAGCGCTAACAATTCGCGAGCTCGTAATGCGGTCGTTTTACAATATTGTTACTGTTGTTGTTGCTGTTGTTGTTGTTATTGGCCTTGTTGAGTGTTATTCTTGTTGTTTTTATTGTTCAGAAGCGCATTTGTTGTATTAACTTTTTTTCAAGTGACGTGAATGGCACCGGCTACTGCACGGCAAGGCAAGGCATGGGTAGCCGTAATACAATCCTGCCTGCCGACCACATCTTTCCCATGGCGTCCATGTAGCCATAATTTATTAAAGCCTGCACCAGAGTGCTCTCGAGTCGAGCGGCCGCCCACGGCACACAATTGAAATTTAAGCAGTAGCAGCAGCAAGAGCAGCAGCACAGGCCGAAGAAATAAGTTGAAGTAAGTTTAAGACATTGGGCAGGGTCTCAGCTCCTCCTGTTCGATAGGTAACGGGAACTACCAGGCAGAATGGTAATCGAAATATGCAGGGCAAAGGAAGTGCATCAAAGCACCCGCAGAGCCATGGCAAGAAATAGCACTTGGTGAATGTCTTGCTATTTTATTTGTTTCCTTTCAGCTCTTTTCTATTCTTGTCTTTTTTCTCTCACTCGCTCTTTTTTGTTCAGGCAAAGTTTGGACAACTTTTTGGCTGGAAAATAATTCATGAAACATGGCGGCAACATGCGAACGCCAAGCCCGAAACGCGAATGTGAAAGGCCAAACGCGAAACGCAAACGTGAACTCGAAATTTTTGTGCCCAATCCAAATCTGATTGTGACAGAAACGAATTGTTCTGGTTGCCATTTGCTGGTGGCTGGTCGTTGGTCCTCAGGTCGCAGCTTTGGGGGCCTCGTATATTTATGTGCCTATTTTTTGTGTTTTTGTTGTTTATTTTTCTTCTTTTTTTTCTATGTAACCAGTGAATGTCTCGTTGCGGAACTCCTCCCCCGCACTTGGCATGCAAATTTATGGTGTGTCCCGAAACAATTGTTATTGTGTGTTTTCAACTTTTGCTTGATTTGTGTTTTTAAGTGATTTCGAATGGGTCGCAAGGGGCCTGGCAATCGGGCCACAGAATACTATTTGTGTGTTGGTTGTTGTGTGCCCAGCTGGCGTTGATAATTTCTAGCCTGTCATCAGACAGGCCAGGCCTGGCTAGATCCATGGTTATGTAGAACTACTTACTAAGCGATCAATAACCATAAAACACTTTGCATTCCACGAAGAGAGAAAGAGAGAAACCCCCACACACGGAGCAGCATTTAACTGTTCTGCAAGTTGCAAGTTTCCAGTTGCCAGTTGATAGTTGCAAGTTGCTGCAATTTTCGTTCACAGTTTTATTTATTTGTGTTTCCGCAAAAAATTCGAGCGCCGCGCCGCTGCCACAAAACTTTTGACTGGCTCGAATTCGCTACAGTTGCTGCCACTACGGTTACTGCGACTGCAAGTACAACTGCAACTGCTACAGTTAACAGCCATTGTTGTAACAGTTACCGCTGGCAGTAGGCCACTTCCTGCAAACAGGGCAACTCTTGCAGCCACTGCATGCAATTCGTGAATTTTTGAAGGCATTCCTTTCGCTCTACCCACACAATCTTTCCCTTTGCCCTGTTGCCAACCGCCTGCAATATGCAAACGGTCATTTCGTTAATGAGCGCTGGGCAGCAACAGCAGTGGTAAGAAAAGGAGCAGCTTTAACTTTTACTGAGCATCCGCCGGATGGGCAGTGGCGACTGAACAGCTGCAACTCTGGTCTCACATCCTACACAGATAGACATCAGCCGTGTAGAGTGTGGCCCATGCAAACTCTTCATCTGCCTGCTCACTGGCCAACTGTCTATCTCCCTATCAGTCTGTCTGCTTGGTTGAGTGACTTGGTTTATTTCTACGTAATGAAATGAAATTGAAATGAATGTTTTATAAACCGTTGGCCAGTAAGAGTCTTCTAACTGGCAGCACTTATGAAATTATTATAATCTTAGCGGTGGTGGTAGCAACCGCATGTTGTCATTCGCTCCTCACACCACTAAATGCAAAATACACTTGACTTTAAGGTTAACTTGCACTTATATTGATGTAATAATAATTATTTTAACAAACTACTTTGTGTCAATTTTTTATTAAATTCAGATTTTCTAAAAATAAATAATAAAAAAAAAAATAGAATAAAGGAGTAAACGCTTGAAATTGGGCTGGTAGGGAAATTCATATCGTAAAAACAAAAAAAAACCTTATCAATGAGATCTTTTAAAATTGTTCTGTCTATAAACATTTTTTCAATTGTGCCAATTTGCTAAGTGATGATATAGGAAGCTTAAATAGTTTTTCCAGCAAAGAGGTAGTTTGGTTTTACAGCACTTTTTGCTCTAATTAAACAGTCTCGCAAATTGGACACATCGTTGTGCTTAGTTGCACGTGATATTTAGATAGCCTTGACGAGCCTTTTGTAGTCAAAGCCATGGCCTGACAGAAGCGGCAGTCGCCTCTTATGTATATATTCTGTTTGTTTGCTGTGAATTTTAATTAAATTTCGTTTAATATTGTTGCTGCATTTACTTTGGTCGTTGCTGCTGTTGGTACTGCCATTCTGTGGCATGTGCCCATTAAGCATTCTGCGGATTGTCGTCGCGGTTCTCGTAAGCCCAGAATTTATGAAATTCAATTAATATGGCTACCACAGTCTTGGCCTGTCGGCTGCACATTCAGGCATGCAATAAACGTTACCGGTTAAAATGCTATATTTTGTAAAAAAAAAATATAAAAATATAAAAATGCCGTCTGCCAATTGTTCAGATCTTGAACCGTTATCGTGCACGGATCCTTGGGCTTAACCATGTCAAATACTGACTGGCTTCACTTTTTCTTCCACCATCTGTTGCTCTATCGCCTTAAAGAAATGGTGCAAAGTTTGAGTGGTCAGTTTACCCGTCTGGTACAAGCACACGAAAGCACTCCCTGTGTTTGGTATGATGAAGCCTGTACCGAAACAAAAGGGCACTATTAAAAGAAGCAAGTAGTGCAAGAATAAGCAATTTGTGTTGTGAAGCTGTGGATAAAACAAAGATGCTACTTATAATGCATAAAATTGTTGTTTATAAATACCTAGTATATATACTTGCATTTGTGTCTGATGTATGAGCTATACGCTCAGGAAAGTTACATTATATTAATACTCATACGTAAACATATTATATATTTCTATTTTCTTTTTAATTTTTTTATTTGCAGGTTCGACAATTAAGGGCGTCGTTGCCATCTTAAATTGCATATTAGCGCGTCAATTATGCTTTGAAGATCCGTCATGTTCAGCAATACTGGAAATTATACCGCGTGTTTGCGGTCCCATACCAGGTATGCATGTGTACTCAGTGAATTAAGTGGAAAACACAATTTTTTTTTCGTCACACTTTTACCAATAATTTGTATTGGTCTACAGGCAGAAAAATTAAATGTTCACACATGTACACACACAAACCACGGATTTGGAAGTGAAGCATTTCATGGCAACTCTGCAGCATTTGCCTTGTGAGCAGAGGTTCACGTTAGGTGCAGGTTTGGGGCCATTTGAGAATTAATTTTATTTAGTTGGTGCTTTACGCGGTTATTTGCCTGCTGGCTAGAGACCGTGAGTTGTGCCGACAACTGTGTAATTATTTTAGCAATTTTTGTGCGCGCCCGCGTGCTATAAAACAGTAAATAACGGTCATATGCTTAAAGCGCCGCATAACAACAACAACAACAACTGAATACAATTTGAATATTCAAATGCCCCTGAGAACTGACCCAGCCGCCCAGTCGAATGGCTAACTGCCATTGTGGTTGCTATTCGGTAGGTGAATGTGCGTGCCAGTCGCACCAGTCTAAGCAAGCACACATACATATATAGTTCTGTTAAAGTGGGAGGTTGAAAAAACAGTAGGCGGGCAGCCAACTCCCATCAGCCTTCCCCATTGCCTCCATTGTCGTCGCTCACAAAGGAGCGAACGAGCGAGCGAACCAAAGAAAAAGTTAATTTATAAATTATTCAGTAATTTGTTTGAGACTTTGCTTTTGTCGCTCACCCCCTCCCCTGTACCCACACAGAAGGAACAGGAACACGAAGAACAACAAACACGGCTTGTAGCTGCAGGTATACATATCTTATGTATGTGGGTTTTGCTTTGATCCGCCCCCTCCCACACCAAGCAACCAAACACTGGGCCATTCAAATGTGTACTTAAGTTCACTTTGCCGTGCACTATTCCATTGCCAACTTACTATTGAGGTTACGGGGAGGCATATGGGCAGAGGGACAGGTTCTCAGTTTTGGAGTGTGTGCCCGTGCATAAGACTCTTCTTAAATTTAATTATTAATGTTCAAGTCAGCCAATATCTAGTTGTCTTTTGAGAGCTTTTCTTATTGTTTGCCTTTTATTTAAGTGTAGGTGTGTTCCTTTTGTATGTTTGTGTGTTTGCGTAAATTTCTTTGTGCTGTCACGTTGTTAAAATTCGCATTTAAACCGTGGCATTAACAGATTTGCTGGAAACTTAGTAGTTTGATTTAACTTTTGTTTTGCTTCTTCGATCCCATCTCTCACTGGCGACGTGACATATGACAGCTATTAGATAGAATGAGATAAGCCGTGTTTAGTTTTGTGGCTTAGACCATTCTACGCTAAGTATCAAATGGTCATATCCGTGACCGTTGAGCACATCAATGGCCTCGGCTGCGTCCTTTCGATACTTAAAGTGCACATAGGCAAATCCCTTGCAGAGACCCGAGTTCTTCTCGCGGGCCAGATACATTTTAGTGAATGGGCCAATCTTTTTCACCAACTCCTCAAGGTCATCCTCCGTCATTGACTCTGATAAATTTGAGATGCGAACGGCACATGAATCGTCACGCTCGCGTCCCTTGGCACCCTCTTTAAGAAACGGTGGCACATACTTGCCCGTCTTATTGCTAGTGTCGCTAACGGCAGCTGTTGCTGCTGCAATTGCTTTGCTTTCAATGTCCATTGAGGTGCCCTTGTACGGGCACTTTACCGACCAATGATCTCCATTGCATATCCTGCATTTGGCAATCGGCTTGGTTCCGTCTAGTGGATCGTGTGACTGTTCAAAATCTTTGGATCCAATGAAATTCATAAGGATCTCATCGGCAACTTTCGTGGTGGACGAATTCGGACCCGGCATGTCCTGCCGCGAGTCACCAAACTTTATCCAATTGCGTCGCTTGGCCACAGCTTTGGGTACGATCTTCTTCTCAATCTTAAAGGTGCGCACAATTTTGATTTTTTTTCCTTCGTCGTTGTATTTGTACTCAGTCACGTGCTTGTAATCACCATCAATGGTCTCTTTCGAAGGTGGCAGCCCGTCAACATAATCTGCGTTTACTTCATCGGCCCAAGATGTTGTTGCCGGTTTCATTTTGTTCGAGTTTTAATACTAGTAGCTAATACTTTTACAATTATTAATTTTTTGACTTTAGCTGCTTACCTAAAACTTTGTACAAATTTCAGATTTTTTTACGAAATATTAAAACTGTCGACGAACCAAGCACAGATCAGTAAACACAGCTTTAAAAAATTGCTCAAGCGTAAGCATTAATTTCATGTGCTACTCTGTTGAAAACTAAATACAAAAGTTGCTAATGCTCACTTAATCTCTCTCAATATTTACAATGTACAAGCCCGGTATTCAAGCCCCTTTCATACTGATAATAAAATATAAATAGAAGTAAACAAATATTTAATAAACTGTTCATATTATATTTTTGTCGCAGTGATAAGAATTTTCGATGCAATAGCCAAGCGATTGTGTTGACTTGATTCAGTTGACTTGCACACTTCGGTATCGATTAGTCGAGAGCCACTCTACTTGATTAGTATGATGCTGCTTATAAAGCATACCAAGACAGGCAAAAGCCTAGAGATTAATGAATTCTGGCTGCGGGATCATTGCCGTTGCACGGATTGCCTTAACACGGAGACCAATCAGCGGCGTTATGATCTCTTGGAGTTACCCTCCGATGTGCATGCACTGACCCACAGCTGGGAAACAGAAGATCAGTTCTTCGTTCAATGTAAGTAACGATGAAGATACTCTTTTGTCCTGCCAGCTAAATCAAGTTTGTATACCAACAAGGGAGCGATGGGCATCGTTCGATTTACGAGTGGGACTTCATCTATGACTCGCAGCTAGAGCAACTGATTAGCCAGCGCTCAAAGTTCACAAAGCTGATGACCTGGAATCGCAGCATTATACTACAAAACGAACGGCATCTACGCTTCTCCCTTCCCTCGTTAGTGAGCAGTGATGAGCAAGTCAAGCTGCTAATAGCAGCACTGGTGTGTTATGGCATTGTCTTTATCGATGACGTGGCCCCAACTCCCACAATGACTGAGCTGGCGTTGCGACGCTGCTTTCCACTTATGAAAACTTTCTTTGGCGAGATGTGGACGTTCAGTGACAAACGGGACCATGCGGACACGGCGTACTCACAACTCTACCTCGGTCCACACACGGATAACACCTACTTCTGCGATGCAGCCGGTCTGCAAGCGCTGCACTGCATTGAGCACTCGTCGGATGGCACGGGCGGGGAGAATTTTTTTGTCGATGGCTTGCACGTTGTCCACGAATTACGTCGCCGCTGCCCCGATGCATTTGAGCTGCTGTGCAGCGTTCAGGTGCCGGCCGAGTATGTCGAGCCGGGCGAGCACCATCGCCATACAGCACCCATAATACACATTGATCCATTTACCGGGGAGCTTATTCAACTTCGCCTCAACATTTACGATCGTGCTGTGTTTAACACACTGCCCCAGTGCGAGATGGCAAACTTTTATAACAGTCTGCGTCAGCTGCTGGAACTGGTGCGCGAAGAAGAGCAGCAGTGGAGCCTTAAGCTGCAACCGGGTAGCATAGTGATCTTTGACAACTGGCGTGTTCTACATGGCCGCAATGCTTATACTGGGCGTCGCACAATGAGCGGCGCCTACGTGCAACGCACTGACTTTCGTAGCACTGCGCGCACCTTGGGCATCATTGAGTAGAGCTGAAGTTGTGTGACTCCAAATGTCAAAAGCCGAATGCCAATTGGCAATTGGCAATAGCCAATTGCAATTGCATGTTTTTCTGAATACATGATAATAAAACATAACGATTACAATCGCTGAACGAACGTCTAATTCCTGACCAAAACAAGAAGCAAACAAATATCGTTTGGCATTTGTTTTTATGGCAAATGTCTTATACGAGCAGTCGCAACAACCAAAATGTTTGTTTGTTTGTTTCTGAGTGTGTGTGTGTGTGTGCTTGGAGGAAACAAAATTGCGGCTTGCGTCACCAAAACAAACGTAAAACGCACTTTCAACTTTTTCATTTAAAAACTGAAATTACTTTTTGCGTACTGGGTAAGGGATAGCATGTGGGTTGGAGTGTAGCGAGTGGGGATGGGGCAGTTTAATGGCTACCGTATTGTCCTTTAAATGTCCTCAAAATATGTACATATATCGTGCACACGTGAAAACAGAGCGTACGGAGAGCACACTTTAAGCCAACACGCTCCAAGGCGGCCAGAATATTTATGATAATTGCATTTTCTGCAGCGTTTCTGTTGCTTTTCTCTCACCGCTCTTATGCGGCAACATGACCGTATCGAATCCTTTAAAAGCTCACACTTGCTCATATTTTCTCTTTCATTGTCCTTTTCTCTTTCTCTCTCTCTCTATCTCTATCTCTATCTTACTCTCACTGTCACCAATAAATATTTTGAGAGGCAAGAGTGCAGATGCTGTATTCAGCTGGAGCTTGAGTCGCCCTTTCGCATTTTATACATACTTTTTGGCGAACCACATACGACAGAACTCGAGCTGCAGCCTCTGAATGGATGCGAGCTGTTCTCGCATATTTGTGTTCACTTTGTGCATTTGCCGATGGTTCAATAAAATCAACAAGCAGCCAACGGAGCACAAGCAAACAACTTTAAACATACCCACAACCCCCAAACACTGCTACATGTATCGCAAAATATACGCCTCCGAATATAACAAAAGGACTAGTGTTGCATGCCACTTGCAATTTGCACACTCTTCATCTTTTCATTGAAAAATAGTTTTTCACAAAGCGTACAAATATTTACTTAATTTAATTAATTGCATGCTAAAGCTGTTCAAATAAAACGTATAGCTATAATTTTTACGCAAAGCAGTGCTTGTTTGAGAAACGAGATGAGCACATAACTTGATCAGCTTTTCGTTTGATAGCAAACTAAATAAATGTCACATAAATTTCACCTAGCGCACCAATTTATGGCAATAACGGCTATCAATAGATTGCCAAATATAAAACAACAAGAAAGAAAGCAAATAACAAACTGGAATCAAATAAAATTGAGCCAAAAGGTCGTCTGGCCATGGACACACACACACGCACACACAAGCAGACTTTTTTGGCCATGCTAGCAACTACAAAAAATTCATTGAACCAATTCAGCGACCAACTCAACAACCGGAAACGCGTTTCGTATAAAAACGAATTGAGGATTTAACGTTGGCAGTAAAAAGCAAAAAGAACGCAAAAACAATGCGAGGTTAACAGTTACTGCAAATGGCGTCAGTTGATGATGGCGTTGAAGCATAAAAAACATTTGCCTCCTTTTATGACTCTCTACGCGTCCACAAACACACACACTCGCGTTTGTATAGCATGCAATGACCAAATCACAACACAGGAAAAACAAGTCCTTAAAAATTGCAGTCAGCTGACGCTAAACCAAAAGTTGTGCCCAACCTACTACTGCTGCACGCTGCTACTATGCGATTGCCTTCTAATTGTGGCCCAACAACAAATGACGGCCAACGACGGGTGTAAATGTCGACTATGTCATAAATATGATTAATGCCTGCGAAAAATGTCACTTGTTGCGTAGCTCGAACGCCCCCACCTTTTCCACCTTCTCTCATTCGGGAAGGCTGCTTTATGTTCGAGTAGCAAATAATCATGTCCGGGGTCGAGCGACCAACGGGCCAGATAAGTGACATGGGCAATGGCCCGTTCAGCTCAAATGCTGAGCATTGGCCTATTGTCCGGACGTTTCGGATGTTGCTTTGCTTTGCTTTTTGGCGATTTTACGGCTTATGACGAGCCACACTCATGTCGGTGACTGTTTGTGTGTGCCATGTGCGGTGTGTGTATGTTTGTGTATTTGAGCTTGGGTGTATGAAGTGTGCCCATAGTCGAGTTTATTAGTAGGGCTTATGTTTTATGGCAAGAAGGACAATGGATAGCCAACAGATGCTTGTTGGCCTTTTGTTTGTTCGCTCCCTCCTTTCTATTCGCAGTCGCCACGAAGTGTGTGTGTTGTATTTGTGTATGTGTGAATAAATGAGTATGTGTGTGTGTGTAGTAGTAGTTGTCATATGCTCGAATAAGCTGTCATATATGAAACATAATTTATTATGTTATATAATATTATCGGATCTCTCTCGCTTTTAACGGACCACGCTGTCTGCCCGCTTCATTGGCCGCTTAAATCGACCATTTTGTTGGAGACTCAATTATTCATATGGTTGCAGCAGCTGTTGGTGCTGTTATTGTTTTTGTTGTTGTGTATTATGACATGTGTTTGGTTTGTAGTTGTCCGCTTGGGCTGGTTGTTTGTTCGGTTGCCTGCCATTTATAACAACTGTCAACTGGCTACAACTTGGGTAATCGATGTGAGCAGCGATTCCAAATTGGACAGCAACACGGACACAAGCACGTCCAGAGAAATGTCAAAGCTTAAGCGCTCCTGCCATTTATAGATCATTAAACATAAATGTCGCTCACACCCTTGCACAGTTATTCAACTATATTTTTGTTTTACTTGTCCTTGCAGTGTCTTGCAGCACGGTGACGGTAACAAAATGCCAAGCGGCACTACGCACGCTGCAGGCGTTTCAATTCTTTCGTCCCACTTGCTTGTGCAAGGAGCCAGGCATGGATCCCGATTGCAATCATTTTCGGGATTTTCTGTTCGATCATCCGTGTGGATTTGTCCTTAAAAAAGGTAAGTGTCACGCGTCGAGCACGTGACGTGAGTTACACCATGACAACATACATACATAGTATTTATGTGGCATGAATCCAAATCGATACTCGCATGAATCTAAAGTTTGGTTTAGTCTTAACAAATGTTTGTAAAACTTAAAAGTTTTCTAATTGCTAACATGAAACCTGTCGTCTGCTGCCGCTTCTGCTGCTGTTTTATTATTTGCAGCTGAAAAGGATCCCTATCCCATTGATGCTCTGCCAACGTGCAATCATGCACTTTCTGTGTGCCAGCAGGAGCGCAAATGCCTGAAGCTGTTCGAGGACTTTAAGACGCATTGCAAGGTGCGCGACAATAAGTGCAAAATGGAGAACAGGTATGTGAAAAATGTTTTTTTTAGTGGCCAAGAGGTATAGATACTCACTTGAAAAGCCTACTTGATTTTCGTATGGTAGATATGTATATAATTTTGTGATCCGATATATAAACAAACGATCTAACTGCAGCAAAAAATTGACTTTGAAAAAAGTTTCAGCCTAATGTCGGGTATGCTTCCTTCTATGCGTAACACATTTATTTACATAATAAATGTACAGTTTGCAAGTGTAGAAAAATCAATACAGTATGAGTTTCCTTAATTCATAAAAAAGTTTAATTGAGATAGAGCTATTAATAGGTATACCTATCTATAGAAACATAAGTATTTATTCAACGGGTGGCGAAAATACGCATATCAATCCATTATAAGCAATTACTTATTTTGCATGGTGAATTAAGGGCACGGCAACTTTTTCATTTCCTGTCGACAGCAACAAAATGTTGCGAAAGTCAAGCTAGCAAATTCGGAAATTAGAATAACAGCACAAAAAGTGCATGGAAGATGTCTGTAAATTTAGCTAAAAATAGGTATTTAATTTAACTGTTTGGCTTAGTGAGAAAATTGGTTTTATTGATGGCGATGCCACTCTATTTGAGTAATCCTGCTCGTTTGCAACAAAAACTTTGAAGCGGCACCAGCAAAAGCAACATTTAATTTCGATATTCGATTTTATTGGCAAAACAAGCTCTCACGCACACACAGAGTTGGCAAGTTGGCGCGAAACTAGAAGTCAGAAGCAGCGAAATGAAATTTCCTGCTGGTTCAGCTCTTGTTGCTTCCTGCAGCCTTCACATGCTTGCTCACGCTATATCCTAACGGGCCCGACTCTACAGCCCCGAGTACAAACGTTCTGAATGTTTTAATAACTCGAAATGACTTTCTGCGGTGGCTTCTGCGCCATCTTGGGCCTGACTTTAAGTTTCACTGCCGCCGTCTAAACTTTCAACACGCATGGCTATGTGGCAAAGGGGTTACTCCACTCCTGAACCATCCCACACAACACAACCCGCCAACTGCCGCAACCTTTGCGATAAAATATTAATTGAACTGCCGTATGTATGCATTTTTGATGCAATTGCCAATTTTAAAGGAAGTCAGGTCTTTGGTCGTTTTGGATCGAGCCAAGTTGTGGTTGTTTGGATTGGGTCGAGTTTGGTATAGAAGTTGTGAATGTTCTCCTCGAATGGTTTGGGCTTGGGCTTAATATAAATTCAATTAGCTTACCTGTGGTGGATGTGGGTAGGGATAGCCGTTGCGGCTTTGGAGTTAACAACTTTACTAAATGCAAACTTTTTCGTTTAAGGGATGCTTGTCATGATGCCTGGACCAATCTACGCTTGTCGCCTATGTTTGGCTGCATCTGTCCCAATAACCATATGAAAAAGCGCTGTGATCGGATATTTAATATTGTGAATCACAATCCGTGTGTGGGTAAGTTCTTAGGCAGCAGATGATATTTAACCAACAACAACAGATACCACTACTACAAAAACAACAACAACACAGAAAGCTCGAAGCGCGTGAAGCGGCTGAAAAATTCGTGGAAAAATAAATAAAAACGTTTCGATTTAATCTCAACTAATTTCTTTTGTTTTTGTTAAAAAAAAAAAAAAATAAAACTAGAACCTGAGTACCTATTTAATAACCTGTTTTTAGTTGTTCTGAATTTCTAATCATTTATGTCTTACCTTAATTTCAATCTCAATTTAGAATTAAATTTTGATTTCTTTTCGTATTTTGTGAACCGCTCTAAACTGAAACTAGCCCAATAATTAAAGTAATCTTACAACAACAAAAAACCTGAATCTAATATCGCACGCTTTTGCATCAAAACCAAAAATATAATATCAAACTAATTAGTCAAAAATGAAACCCACATTTGCGTGACATGCGATCAGTAAACGAACAAGTTATTATAAATATGCCTATATTTATATCTACATGATTATATGGTTATACCTAACGTATTAGAAATGCTCAGTAACATCGTAAATATCACGTATATGTATTTATATATTAAATGTATATTCAAGCTGCCGTGTTTACTGTCACTGCTCTTTCTCTCTCTCTCTCTCTATCTCTCTCTCGCCTCTATCTCTCTCACACACACCATTCAACTAACAAAGTTCACTCGTATTCTCGAACTTAGTATCTTAAATATATAAATGCAGTAAGCGCTATCTAAACCTTCACAAAACTACAAGCCCATTGAATATAGATTTTTCACTCGCTAACTGGCTTTGTTATTGTGCTTAATATAGATTGAAACTGATAAATAGATATTTGATTGACTGCACCCCATAATAAATAAATAAAGAATACATCTAAAACAACCAACTAATGCTAACAAATGCTTACTGTATTTATAACTTAAGCTTTAGAAGTAAATGTTGCAGTACTTACTGAATCTACGACTTTTTCTCGGTCTGTACCATTGTTTTTGCTATAACTATATGCCTATTTACTTGAACGACTTGGGGTAGGCTTGTCAGGGGCTGCTTGCCTGGGAATTATTTGACTTCCTCTACTTTGCTGACTTCATTTAGTCATTTCTTCACACATGTAGTCCTGCATCTGAACTAAATTATAAACAAAACTTTAAATTCTAACTCAAGGCCAACACAATCCCTGAGTGAATTCCTCTGCACTTTCAGCTGGCGCTGTTAGCTCGTTAACTTACTCAATACAACCGCATCAGCACTCGCACCCTTGGATTAAATGCACTTTAGGCACTAATAGCACTAATTAAATAAGCGTTCCACCTGTACCACTCACGATACAAACGATACTCACAGCCACCAACTCACAGCTAGCTAAAACACCTGAAACAAATTTGCACCTTTTTGGCACTAAACTGTTTTTGCACCTCACGCATGCCTGCGCCCCCCACTCTCCCCTACCCTTTCCCATTCTTTGGCTCTTTGCAGATAGAATAATATTTTTTCCCAACGGCTTGCCAAAGCTGAAGCCAAAACCAAAAACGAAGCCGAAACCAACTCGCAAACAGAAACAAAAACATGGACAGCGCATTGGACACGCTTTTAATGGCACGGAGCTCTTATCGAACAACATCGAGTACCAATACCATGATGAGCCGAACAACGAGCACAGATTCAGTCAGGCCGCTGCTGATGAAAACGAGGAGGAGGCAGAGAAGCAGGATGAAGAAGACGATGATACAGATGATAATGACTACGATGATCGCATACGCGCTGAAATTTATTCAAACTACCCGCATTATCTTCACCCACCCTCGTGGGGCATTAACAATCCATTGGTGCTTGCCTCGCACAGTCCGCACACCTCCGAGGATGATGATGTGGTCGTCGAGGTTCCCACCACCACGCAGCATGGTCACAAGAAGAAGCCACTACTGCAGCCGTCTCCAGCACTAGTGGATGAGCTAGAACGCAGTGTTGTTGATGATGTTGTGGTGGTAGTCGACGCTGGTCAAGGACCACATCAGAACACGCACACGCACACGCATCCACACAAGCACACCTTCTATGCGCATGGCGTGGAACCGTCGACTACAGTTGGAACAACAAGCCGCACTTCGAGTATACCTAAGTATGCAGCGCATATGATTCGGCCAGGCCGAGCTCAAGTTGGCATCCTGAAGCCTGAAACTTTGTAAAAACTTTTACATATGATTGCCTGACCCAAACCCCCTTGTCATAGCACTTTCACGTTTGGCATTCAGGCCTTCAATTAACTCGACCAAAAACTCTTTTAACCACAGCAACGGCTGCAGCTGTAAACTTTATGCAGCAAAGCTTTTAAAATAATTGACTCACTTGGGTATACCACAATTTCCGGTTAACGGCAACAGCTAACTAATGAATATGCTCAACAAACAAAAGCAAAAACAAACTAATAAATAGAGTTCCGTCTAGGACGGCTGATGCCTGGATCCCTGGGCACTTGTAAAGCATTTAAATTCTTAATCGACTTCTAATGCATTCCATCTTAATGAATATTCAAATGATGTCCGCAATGAGCATAAACTGATTTCAGGGACATGCACTTCGTATGTTTTCCTATTTCTATGTGTCTATGTGTATGTATGATCCTGGCTAGAGTATCCCCAGAGCACTGGCATTATTTATTTATAACGCATGCAGCTTTGCCAATTGTCATTTAGCAGCGGAAGTGAAAAGCCAACCGACTCTCAACGGTTCATCAACTTTGGCTGTTGGTTCTCTCTCTCTCTTTTCTCTCTCTCTCTCTCTCTCTCTCTCTCTCTCTCTCTCTCTCTCTCTGTCTGCCTCTTTCAATCTCTCTTTGACCCTGCCTGTAAATGTTGTTAATGCTTTAAGCCGATTTGTGGCAGCATAATGCCATTTTCTCTATGAGTTAACATCAGTTATGTCATATGCAAAATGCCCTTATGCACAACAACAAAGCACATGCACTTGCACCTGCACATACACTTGACTTTTAAGAACATTATGTGCATTACACACAGAACTGGGCTAATTAGCTTACTTCTCAGCACATCTTTCTACGCTACTTGCAATATAATAACAATGCACTTAAGTAATTTTGCAATTTCCTAAATACTCGCAACTCCATTTAGCACTGGCACCAACTTGCACGAAACTGCACATCTAGGCGATTTAATCGCCGGTAGCGATATATCCCACCGCACGCAGCTCGCTGGGACCATGGATGAGAGAGGTAAGTACATAAATTGTAAATAATTAGCAATGTACTTTTCCAAATGCACTTATGTTAAGCTTCGAATTAAATGCGAATCAATTTGCATTTGGAAATGTATCTTGTTTTATTTTTAACACTTTTTAGATGCCTTTTTATCTAAGCAAGCGGCAAATATTTAAGACTATTGACAACATTGCATTTTCTTCACTTATTATTGCTTGATGTTATATATAATTTATTTTATTTTAAGTAACAGTTATTTTCATACATTGTGTTGATGTAGTCGAATTTAATATTAATTTTGAGGCAGAATTTAAGTATAATCCGAATATAAGGCCAGTAGCTTGAAACGTGAGAACTTGAACTCGAAGCAAAGCTTGGTAATAAATAAGACCACTTGGGTCTTGTGGTTCCCTAAATTAAAGATCAAGCAGATGGTAAGGTAGGGTTAAATAGTGTAAAAGCATATTAGACAATCGATGCACATATTATGCCACCGCACCATCGCACTACTGCACCGAAAGCACTTGTTCACAATAACTCACAGCCTCTCACTCTATCTATTTATCTGTCTCTTGTGGTCTTCGCACACTAACATCTTTTGTGAAACCAAATATATTAGATAAACAAACGGCGGGCAAGCGAACGACGTTCGGCCAGTGTATCTGTATCCTGCATCCTGTGTATCGCTGTTGACGCCGCTGTTGCCGTTGTCTGGTGTCTGTTGTCTGCTGTCCGCTTTGTGTATCTAGTCGTTGGTTTACCGCTCGCTGTCTTAGACATGGCACTTTGTAATAGCTATTGGCGTATAGTTATGGCTATCAGCCATTGCAATCACTTGCAGTTAAAGTAAAGCAGTCACACACATACACTTATCCACATAGAATGCACAGAAGTGCCATAAATAAGCATTTTGTTTGCGTGCATTAGCGGCGAATACCTTCCCTGCTCTCCCCGCGAAACCCCTAAACTCTGACTAACTAAATTATCGATATAAAGTGCACTTCATTTACTTGCCCTTTGGTTTGCATTGGTTTTTATAATGTGTGTTTAGTTTCTGCTTATTTACATGTTCCAGTCACTCATACACACAAACACACACAGTCACACACACACACACAGCACACTGCTGAAAAAGCATTCATGCGGCCTTATCTTTGGCTGCATATCTTTATAGCTTGCTCTTTTAGCATGCCAAAAACTGTTAATGCGCATAGCCAAAACCAATCGATTGCCCCTCGACCCGTGTGTTACACGATTGTTTGGCATTTTGATTGTTACGCATTTTGTGCACTTCACTTAGATTTATAACCACAAATCTTCTTCGTCATTATTACCATCATCATTGATGGCGATCCCTTTGTTTTTGCATGCGCTGCGGCATGTGTTGTCCATCTACTGACAAGGGTTATAAATTTGAAGTTTCTCCGATTGTGTTCTTCGTCCCCGTACGGTGGGGGCACACAAAACAATGCAGCTATTGTGAATGTTCGCAAATATTGGCAAATATATATGCATGTTACATTTACATGCACTATATTACAACTCACAGATATTTATGAGCACTCGACTAATTTGCGTTTATTCACATTAGAGCAACAGCAATCACAAAATGTAATCGCACACTGTTAAAAGATACAAACAGAAGCAAATAACCAAAACCATACTAATATTTAATAGCGGCAAAACTGGTTACTGATTTCAAGCAAAACTTTTACCCATTTTGTAATTAATTAATTTTGAAAGAACAATTATGGAAAGTTGCAACTAAACTACTAAATTTAAAAAAAAAAAAAAATCGAGTGTACCAAATGATGATGGGTTGTAAAATTTTAACATTGAATTTAGCACAAGTAAAAACAATTAAAGCCATTTGTCAATTATGCGCGAGCAACAAAAATTCAACATAGAGTCAAAACGCGCAGTTAAAGTATGTGAATATCTTGCTGGCATGGTGTTTGTTTGCATGCAATAAATATTTTCATAATAATGCCAGAGCTTGCAGTGTCCTTCATGCCACTCGTCCCAAAGGTTTTTTGCCAACATATTCGATAGACACGAAACTAAAATTAGGGCATGAAAACCAGCGATTCCCTACCAGGCATAAAAGCGCATACACACGCATACACATTCTGCTTTCACGCACTGTGCTAACGTTATTTAGAAATTATAGCACAGATTGCAATTTATATCAGTTGTTTATGAGTTTATACAAAAAAAAACCGCGCCATTTGACCATGGGTCCAATGCCCATGATGAGCTGCAAGAGTTGCGTTATGTATGTATGAATATGTATTTGTGCAGACTTATTGTGCGAGTCCGAAAAGCGTTAGCCAAAATCGGAAATAAATTTTGAGTTACTTTAAGATATTTAAAATATTGTTCTCTCGTTTTTAGGCTCTATAATGATCATTTTATTGCAGCACTTGATGCACAAATACAATTGATTCCTTTAGAAATCTGACTAAATTGCGTATACGCTTCAATTGAATGACGTCGAACGCAACAGATTCACTCATTGGGTTCGACAACTGCTTACATGGGCGATAACACTTAACAAACAGCTCTAATCTCATTTCCAGCTGATTCGCCCCGCTATGGAGGCAGTTAGGATTACGATTGCGCTTCCGTTTCAAGTTCCGCCACTGCTGGATCTTCCTCAGCTGTGTGTTGAGTAAATATTTGCTTGGCAAAATAAGCGACAAACATAAATACAAATCGCAGACAGGCAAAGCAAACGCACAACTCGCCTGGAAAATCCCCGCCGTTTAGTGCCCCACAATGACCGTCTGCCTTCTTCAGCTGCTTCAGCGTTCGGGAGATGTGGTATCCTTTGAGCACTGCTATTGGTGTACCCAGGCAGGAGACTCAAATGAAGCGCACTTCGGCGTGCGCTTGGCGAGATAAGCAAATGCTTCTGCTGTGGTTGCAAAGTGCCTCCACTGAATCGTTTACCATTTGCTCGCTCTAACAGCACACGACATTTGAAGATACACAAAGTTGCACATATATATACGTTTCCACGCACACCTATACCCACTCACAGCACGTCTCAGTTAGCGTTGTGTTTGTTTGTGGGTGCTTTGGCCCTGTCATTGACATTGATAGCAGAAACAGCAGCAGTACAGTGGCAATTGATGCGTGGCGCGCCACACAATAAGCAATTGGTTAAATGAACAGAAAATCGACAAAGCCATGCCACCTCTACTGTATTCCAATGACACTTGCCTAAATTGGCTTTCAAACAGTTAATGACGAAAATGGAAAGATCTACGCCGTTATCTGTTGTCAATCCTAGCCAAGGTTTGTAATTTGCACTGCATGCTAATGTTACTACCAGGAATTCTTGTTAATATAAAATTAAACTGGTTTCACAATACATTGTGTTTAAAGCAGCTATATAAAATGTTTTAAGCTCTTGTCGCTAAGTGATTCAGTGGGATGCTGGACATTTCCTTGTTCTTTGGATCATACTTTTTATTGTTTTTCCTAGACATAATTCTCGTTGTCACCCAGTGTAATTTTTATATAGCATTTCTTTCATTGAACAAGCTGATAAGGGAAACTTTCTTGCAATTTACAAACTACAAATACATGAATGATGTAGATATGCACTATATGACTGCCTATTTTAAATTTGTTTCACTGTTGCGCACAAAAGTTCTTAACTGCACCAAAAAATCACAATTTTCCTAAATATTCTATGTAAACAAAGTTTTTAGTTCTTAAACTAAAAATGTCTTTTAGTTTATATTATCTTACTTAAGTTTGTGGAAAAGGTCTGAAAGTTATATTTACCTATTCAAATCAATGGGTACACTTTTACAAATGTTAATTTTTTCATTTATATAAAAATGTTACGACAAGAAAACACAATTGAAAATTATGCAAATTGGATGTCCAAATGTTGCTGAGTTCCAATCCTGTGTAGCAATAACATCTTTAACAACAATAACAACAACTACTCGTATCTACAACAACATAAGTAAATGCCACTGCACAACTACAACAACCATTCTACCCTCTCTCTTCTCGCTACTTAAAATTCCAGTAAGAATATTGGGCATGGACGAAAAATTGCACCAGAGAATCTTCGATGATAATTTGGCGCTTATTGATACGCCGTTAATAGCGAAGGGCGGCTCGGCAAGCAGCTATAATTATCCCGGCTCGGTGTCTAACTCGCTGCACGGCGTGCTCAGCTATCCGTTCAATATAAGCGGCTTTCACCAGCGCCACATGGCAGCGGGCGCGTCGGCAGCCGCCGGAAATGAGTCGCCATTTGATATCGTTGATACAGGCTACGGCTACGCCGGCAATGCCAATGGCAATGGCAATGGCAACGGAAACGGAAATACCGGTGTTTACTATCAAAGTATGTGTACATGTTTTAGCATGAACGTAATCAATAAATGAATAACTGACCACAAACTAGGCAAGCCTAAGAGTAAAAAACATAAATAAAAAATAAAAATGTCACCAGCAGAAATAATATGCTACAAAAAAAAAAAAAGTAAAAAGCCAAGCGGATAGTGTTTTCAACTGACAGGTAGAAATGTGTAATTATTAGTCAACAGCATTATTTATCTTAGTTTCTGTTTTAATATTTTTGACTTTTTGCGCGTGTTGTGTCGTCCCCTGTAACTTATACACCACACGTTGCAGAAACATTTTTAAGTACATATACAATTTTGACTTAAATTTATTTTTAAATAAATAAAACAAACATAACAATAAACCGGCGCGCTCTTAGCCCGTCTTGGCTTTGTGCATAATTTTTGTCATTAGCTCAACCTTTATACATATAAAACAGTAACAACAGTAACTGCCTATTTACATACTTCTATATATATGTAAATCAATCTTAAACTTAACTATTTGTTTTGAGTTCAATTTTGCGTACGTAGCTTGCTATTTGTTTACAAAATATATTTTGGAAATTTTTTAACTTAATCAAAAAAATTTTGAACAATGAATTTTGTTTACAATAATTCTTATTCAACTAATGAAAATAAAGCTGTAAAAATAGTTAAAATAAAAAAACCTAAGTTTACTTATTTAAATGAAAATCTTTATATGTAACTCTCAAATTAAAAAACAAAATTCATTTAAAATTAAACTTAAAACTGAAAAATAACTTATGTTACATTTAATTCAAGCACATTTTTCTTACAAAATTTTTTGATGCACCTTTTTCTGAAACAAAAACAATAACAGTTACAATCACATATATTTCAACTACTAAGTACAAACAACATGCGTTACATACATATCTTTATTAAACTCAAACATTTTGTTCAAATGCAAATTTTTTCCTAATATGTTTCATATGTTGCGTGTTCCTGTTAACTAACAACAAATACAACAACAAGATCAACACAAACACTTTACAAGAACAGCGTCTATGCCCATCAAGAGAAATACATTTACTCATGTCATTAAAAACGGTTTTCTTAATAAAAAATCTCAAAACATAAGACTGTTTATTTTTCTTAAGAAAGAAAACCTAACTGAAAGAACATATTGTTGTTTTGATTATTAAAAACATATATATTATATACATATATATTTTTCAAAACAGCCGAACATGTTTGATTTGATTAAGTTTAAATTTAAATTTTCGTGCGCCTTAACAATTTGTCAAATATTTCTTGTTCTCATTTGGCTTTGCGTGCATTGTCAGATTTTTATATTTTGGTTTTCAACATCGTTTACACATAAAACTTTACAGAAGTCAGAAAAAACAACAATCATTTACCATATTAACCATATTCTCATTACCTTATGTGTCTGTTGTGGCGATGAATTGTTCCCAATTTAGCGCAAAGAAGCGACAAACACTAACACACACACCTAGCTATATAAAACACATAAGACAAAACTTCATGTTAAAAAATAATCTATTCTTTTGGCGATTCGTTAATATTTTTATGAGTAGGTTGTAGTAACAAAGGCCTAAAATCTATTTAACTGCTATTGAATATATCCGTACAAATTTGAAAAACATAGAATTTAGTTTTGTTATATAAGCCCCGCAGCGCCGCTGCACCTGTATCTTTGCTGCTCACTTAAAAAAGACTACGTTCCTCCCCTACTCTCCCTGCTGATGAAAGTAATGAGAATCGATACCCTTATGAACGTCCCATTTACAGATGTAGGCAACAAATTTGAAAAATAACTAAATATTGCTTTTAATTTCGTTATTTATGCTTTTCGTTTTTATAATTCGATTATTTCGCTAATTTATGGGTGGATCTGTGTCTGGGTCACGCAAATGAATAAAACTGAAATCGAACAAGTTTGTTAATTAAAATGTAATCCATAACTGGCACCAGCTGTTGCCCCCCAACATGATGCGCCATCCCATCACGTCATGCAGCCCGTCAGCCCTTCAGTGTGTGTTCGTCGATAATCATTTCTAATTAGGATTATTTACCGTCGATCCCATGGCGTAATTGAGTTATGAACAACGCCAGCACGCCAATGCTGTTGTGATAAGCTCGAGCCAAAATCGGGAAATATGCACATCTACATATATGTTATTAGGATGTGTTAAATGCAATAAATAAATATGCCATTCAACTAAAATATTCAATGCAAAAAAAAATAATAAAAAAAAGTAATTTATGGTATGCTGCTAAAACAAGTAAATATGCATTTTCAAAATAAATGTAAAATTTTTTAGGGAGTGACAATAAGCAATAACATTTTAATTAGTGCAAATATTTTAAATTTCAAACATCGATTTAATTAAATTAGCACACTGTCCAATTTATTTATATTGGTCCTTCATGTTGGTGGATGCAGTCTGGGTAGCTTTTTGAGTGTATTTTTAAATTGTAATATTTAAAAGGACTGGCATTTAAAGATGATAACTAATATAATTTTTTAAACGTTTTTCTACAATTATTGTGGATTCAATACTCTGATGATTTCTCGTTTGGAAAATGCAACTTTAACTCGAATCAAACGCAATGGTCACTTGGGCACGTCTGCTGCTGCTCCTGCTGCTTCTGCAGGTGGTCAGGATGTTGAAGTTGACCTCTCAACGGAAATAATCAAGCAACACTTTCAGGTAAGTTGAAGCTGGAGTGGGTGTGGTCCTGCCAATGCATCACTTTGCAGAACTGCAGCTGGCCCAAGGGACAGACAATGCAAATTACTGAATATGTTGCGCAATACCTTTTTACATTTTTCGTGTACAACAATGCAAAATCTTCGTTGAACGCGTGTAGAGTACCTGCCATACAGCACTGGATACCTGTCGAGAGGATCCAGCCTGCTCATCATCACTACAGCCGATGCTGATGCATTGTGAGCTGCATCGCTGTAATCGCAATGCGTGCATGACATCATTGCAGTCATTCTACAAAGGACCGCACGAGGACCTGAACCTGGACATTGCCTTTTGTCTATGCAAGTAAGTGGCAGCAGTGGTTGTCCTGCTACAAGAGCAATTACCACTACAGCAAAATCTTTTCACCTTACTCTATGCTCCGCCAGAAAAGCCACAAACGGCAACAACAACAACAACAGTCCCAGCCAGCAGAATGGCAATCGGCACGACATGTGCATGATTGCACAGGAAAAACTGCATCCCGTCTGTGCACAGCGGCCACCCGATAACGATAATCCTGCCAGTTCGAATGGTATTTACTACCATCCGCCACCCGCTTGCCATGTGGTTGCCGATAGCTGTAAAGAGGATCGCGAATGCAGGTGAGTCAGATAGTCATAGTTATGCCCCATAGCTGTGTCCATAATTCAAATGCTTGCCAAGCGGAAGCGGAAATATGCGCATCGCATGTGATATCCTGTGCTTGTTTTAATCTGTCTGTATGTTGGGCTACAATTCAATTAAACAAAATTGAATTTCGTATACTTATTGAATTACATGGATGCATTTAGCTTTTGCTGAAGAGAGTGACGCATACCTTTACTACCAAATTCACTAAACCGAAAACTGCCGAAAAGAGCTCGAGTTGTGTGGTTAGTAAGCCAAAATCCGCGTCGTAGTCGTCAAACGGGGCGTTAAATTACCACTTTGTGCACAGCTCTTCATTAAACATGGCACGAGGAACCACAGCCGCCAGGCTGGATGCACTTTCACATCCACTCCACTTGGCAGCCAAAACTTCAAGTCAGCCCGCGAATGTGTCAAACACAAAGTTAAGTGATAAATACGATGCATAGCATGACATGCATAACACACACACTGAATGTGTGGAAACAGGGGTGTGGTGGTGTTTGTTTGTTGTCATGTTACAGCTGAACAACCGCAGCGAACGTGGCGTCGACTGTGGCTGTGAAAATTAATTGCCTTTTAAGTGAATCTCACTTGCTTTAGTAAACAACTAAATTGGACTAATGACGCTCATTTTGTATGCTGCGCTGCCTACGTACATATATATATATGTAAATGTACACAGGAATGTGGGTGTGTAAAAGTAAAGTCAAACTAAAGTCGGCGTCGCTATTTAAGTGCTTATGTTGACTTATTACGTATACGACGCGTTGTACTCAAGCACGTGCTATGTGCATTGTGCATTGTTGGGCTTTGGGCGTTTAGCAAATTTGTTTGGCTGCCTGAACGTAGTTGGAAAGTTTTTTATTGACGCTTAGATGGCTGCCTCACCGTGCCACGTGCCGATAAACTTCAATTGCAATGCATCCATTTACATAACGAAACCGGACACTTGGTGAAAACAAAGCAACGCGTGTTTTATATAAGCATTTTGGTTGACAATGTCCAGTGTAAAGAATGCTGTCAAATTAGCAATTATTGAACAGCTTGTCTATTTTGAATTATAATTAGGTTAAAGTATTGCGGTTACCACAAAATTTTCAACAGTCCACAGAAGACAGAACTTAAAGGACAGCATAGTTAACTTCTAATATAAGTTTACTTGCTGGAGCCTTGCAAGCTTCAGGCATATATTTAATAAGCTGAGCTATAGATAATACATATTGTTGGCTTCATTAGTCTGCAATTTGGCGGTAAACTTGCAGCTCATTTAAATGATTGAAATGCCAATGTAACTGTTATGGTATTGTAGGTATACACTTGTCTGTTCTTGATTGTTACGCATACGCCGCATTGCAACTTAAGCGGCAGCATCAACGATTTTACAAGCACTCCAACATACACAAATACACATGCACAGAGTCGTAAACCTGATGCTATAAATTGTGTAGCTATTTTGTGGTGGAAGAAGAGAAACATCTGCAGTACCATGAAATGCAGTAGAATACCAAGAGTAATTCCAACATAAATTGCATGACATCAATCTCCGACTCAAGCAAGCAACAGTAACTGCAGGTAACGCGATACTTACTCACAGCCAGACGACAGAATGGCAGTCGTGAACTACAACTAACTGATGAATAAGCCAAAGCACACACAAAACAAACACACATACACATACATATACACCTGTACATGCATATGTTGACACTCAGATTTTCCATCTCTACTAATCGTCACAGACTCAAGTTGGAATATTACGAGCAGGCCTGTGCGGTGGACAGTGTTACCAAGAAGTGTGCCGGCCGTCCTAGTGGTTGCCGCACTGCAATGATTGGCATCCTGGGCACCATGCTGCGCACAACATGCGCCTGCCAAAACACTGATACGCAGCATCTCTACCAGTGTGTTGGCTGGCGTCGTCTGCTCTGGATGAATCCCTGCGTCGGTGAGTATAGCTCGACAAGTTGATAATTGCATAGCTGCACAACTGCATAGCATACGTAACAAACTACAAACTAATGCATCTTACAGTTGAGGCTCAAAAAGACTTTCATATGAAGCGGCTGGCCGAGTTGGGCTTCTTAACAACAACTACGACGACGACGACAATCACAACGACGACGACAACAACACGTGCCCCACCGCCCCCACCACCACCGACCACAACAACAACAACGACAACAATCAATTTGCAGCCAAAACAGACGGCAAGGAAACCAGCAACGCATGTCTTTAAGGTAGGTAACTTCACCTACGAGCATTAACAGAGCTAATTGTGGTGCAACAATAGCAACTGCGTGCCTGTGTAGCTGTGGTAAGCCACGTCTGCCTGCTACCCAATGCGATTAACAAGGTTAAACAACAACAGTTACTATTTCGTTCATCCCTCCGTCCATCCGTCCGTCCGTCCCTTGTGTCGCTCCATTCATTTATCCTTCAATCCGTCTGTTTTCCAATCAGCACTCAATCAGTGGCCGCATAGAGCCGAAAAGCCAAGCGCACAGTAACCCAACAGTTCGAAATTCGAAGTTTCGCGTATGAATTCAAACTGACAAAGCAATCAATTTCTGCCCTTTTGCTGATGCGACTGCTGCGGCTGCTGTTGATGCTACTGCATCAAAAAGATTATATGCAATGCACAAAAATATTCGAATTCGCATTGAAAACCTTTAAACATTTCTTTTCATGTATCAACCATACGAATAACAACAATTGCGGACAACAATCACAAAAACCATAACAACAAAAATTCAAATAAATAAAAAAATGTTTAAAAAAAAATTAAATAACGGTTCAACAATATTGAAAAACCACGAAACACCCATACGAATAACATCGAAGCAGGCAAAGGAGAAATCAGAGCCAGCATCGGTGGAACACAATTATCTGGATCCACCCGATTCGGTGCCGCTGCACAGCGGAAACGATGCCAGCGGAAGCGGCGGAAATGACGATTATCATGGCGGCAATGAACACGACAATAATCATGGCAAGGGGCATGCACATGGGCACGGGCATGGTAATAGCAACGGCAACGGTAACGTTAACGGAAACGGCAATGGCAAGGGCGACCAACGGCGGCAGGGTAAGAAAAATGGAAATGGAGAAAACGCTGGCCTTGGCAGGCAGGGCGTAGATTTCGATGATCCGGTAATTTTTGTTGACCAAATGGAAACAACAGAATTTGTGCACAGCATCAGCCACACAGAGCCGACAACCGCAACGACCACAACAATGGTGACCACAACAACAACGCAGCCGCCAAGTAAGTAAATGCATATAAGCGACCCCTTTTGTGCGAATGCTCTTTACATACGTATTTATCACATATAGTACGTGTATTACCACATATGTAGACAGAGCCGTGGCGAGGACACAGTTCGGGTAACTTTAACCACACTTCCGGCTCAAAAATAAAAGAACAGTATTATTTTTGAGCAACACTCGTCTTTTTGGGATCCAGAGGTTACTTATGCCTGAATAATTTTCTTTGTGTTGTGTCATTTAAAGTACGCCCACTTTATTACAAATAGCGCGTATCTAGGGACAAGGAGTAATAAGTACCACCCACTTCTTAACCACCCTACCCATTTCAGTTTAAAAAATTTGCAATATAATTCATGTGGTTTCTGTGGTTTTGTGGCTAATTAAAACAACAACTTAACGCTGAATGCATTCCGCATATCTATATGCATTTGAAATTTCGTACGTTTTTTTCAAAGGGCAGCATCATATGGCTGTGTGTGCAAACGATTGTACGTGTGCGTGAGTTTGCAACCACAAACCGGAAATGAGTTTGTTTTTGGCCCTTACGGCAATTACTCACATATTGCAAAGCTTTCAAATATGACATGGTCAACAAGCGTGTATTTTAAATCTGATTTAAGCTTCTATACGACATATAAATAACTGTATGCACTAGCAGTGTTTTGGTGTCCACTGTTAAGTATTTCTTTGCGATAAAATAAAAGTCTTTGTTTACACACAAATACACAGTTTACTTGAAACCTTTTAATAATGTTACTTTGACTTAAGTTGTACTGTAACAATTAGAGTTTATAGAACGTGTTTCAATTATGTCATATACACGTATAAATAGTCCGGCTTGCGCGATTATCTTCGGTACCAGCATCCTTCAATACTATTTATTACAAACGGACAAACCTGTTTACAAATTGCATTAAAAATGTAAATGAGTTTGTTTGTTTGCCGCACTTCTATCAACGAAATTACATACATACACATGCATAAATGCATGTGCGTTTAACCATACATGGATAGATAGATAGACGGCATGTGTATGACCAGAAATTATTTAGACCATTGGGACATTTGCGTGTACGTTTTGTATGAAATGTTGTTGTTTGGTCACCGAACAGCGTCGAGTTGTACCGTTTGCATGTCTCATCTATAATTGATTTGAATCCAACGCCGGGTGGGTTAACACAGTTGACACTAGCATTTAGCAGTTTAAAAGCTGACATTAAAGTATTTTGTAAATTAAATAGTCTTTACTTAATGCAATTTAATGACCTACTCGAGCATAAAGATGATGACTAATTAAAAATGCAAATAAGAAGCTTTATTTTATGCTTTGTACATGATATATTAAGAAACTATCGTACAAGTATTTTGGACCAAGTTTTTGCCCAAGGCGCTACTAAAAATAGCTTGGGATGAAGTTCGTTAGCTTTTATTGTTTGGCAACACTCTACACTCGCCTGCAGGCAAGCAATTAACACACTCTCCTCTTAAACAACAGTCGACGCACATGGCAAACAAATAGTACTCGGTCCATGCGAAAATCCACAATTCAATGTATTTTGGACAAGGTGCTTTGAATGTTTGTCCTTTTCTTAGTTGCTGCATATTTCTTTTATTAAAGGCTAAGGTTATTAAACGATTATTAAATGCCTTATTTCTGACTTTCAGGAAATTGTGTGGTGCAGCGGCCCCATCAAAGCGATCAGTTGATACGCGAGGGAAGCAGCAAGCGGGTAAGTTTTTACAGCAATATATTATGTCCGTGCAGTTCTCATATGAAATACACTTGTACTTATATACATACATATGTAAACTGCCATTGTGAACGTTATGTAACTGCCACAAATCGTCAACAATTTACAGCAATTAAAATGTTTTCATTTGAATCAAACGTGTTACAAGTTTTTTTTAGCATTACGGCATATTTTATTTAACCTTGTTTTTCGAAACGAAGTTCAGAAAGTGTTATTAAACGCATTTGCATAACTGAAAAGTTCACATAGCGGATGCAAACAAAACAATCGAAACAACTTTCTGCTGCAAAGCGGAGCGTGCAAGGGTATGTTTCTGTGTGCCTGGGCTACGGGTCGGCACGTGCCCAACGAAAAGATATTACCACATTTAACAACGCCATGAAAATGCGTAAGGAAACGCATACAAAACAACAAAATGCGCAACATCGAAAAACAAAGTGAAAAGCACAAGCAAAACAACAGAAACAATGCACTTTGGCCACTCCACTTTTCATTTCACTAGTTCTGTAGTTGGCTCTACGTGCTACCAGCAACAGTTTTATGGCAAGTGTAATGCAATTAGTGCTAAATTGCAGCTACAGGCCAGCGGTTGCCTGCTGCAACGGGGCGTATGCATAATCGAATGCCTGGCAAATAAGACCTGGCCGTCTTTGCTCGTACATTTCTTAGTTTTTCACAGCGCCATCATTACTTGCAGATCTACTCGTTGGACGATGCTGAGTGCAGCGAACTGTGCAGCTGCGGCGACTCGCTGACACTCACCTGTCACGCCCTCTGCGTGCCGTTTGCCCCCTGTCGCACTGCCTTGGCGTTCTACAGTCATGCATCGCCGGCTTATCAGGCGTTCCGTGGCCGATGCCTCTGTTACTCGGGACGTTTCATTTGCATGAAGCCGCCAGTTGGGGACTACATTCTGCCAGGTTAGTTCTCATTCATCTTTTAAGCCATCCAGCGATCCAGCCACCCACTGCATCAAACTGCAGTAGATTCTGTTCGTCTGATGCGTCGTCACTTCCATTATGCTGATGTATGAATTTTATTGTTATGTGTTGTCTGAGGTCTGTTTTCTGTTACCTATTTTCTGTTGAGTACTTTACGACTATCGTCCACGACAGGCAATGACGAAGCGTGGCTGACAAGACTGCTTCATTTTACCAGTTACCATCACTTCTATGTTTAAGTTAAACCTTATGGACTTGATGCTTAAAATATTTTAAAAGAACATTCTGTTGCTGATGCTATTCTTATGGCAGACAGCCATCTGCACTTTGTCGCTTCTTTGAGCTTGGCTTAACAAAGCTGTCCTAGGCTGCGTGGCAGTTAAGTACGTGTGTTTTGGTCTAGTCTTCTCTACTCCTCTTTGAGCAAATAGCTGAGTCACAGTCGTGTAAATCATGCATATAACACTTTCTGAGATTTATGGCACACTTTTTGCAGGTGGCATCTTTTTACTATTGGGCTACAGTGCTGCAGACGAGGCCCTGCTGCGACCTCATACTAATCTAGGGGTACAAGATGCGGTGCGCGCCTTGCAGCAATACGTGACAACCTACATCAATAATCAGGTGAGAAATCAGAAAAGTAGATTTTCAGTTCGACTTATTCGAATATTTTATGTAATTCTTGTTATTACTGTTGTCATTGATTTTCTTTCTTCGCAGACACAATGCACATTAACACTATTCAACATGACCGAGGAGAACATCATCATAGCCGCTCAACTACCACATGATGGCAAGCTGAAGGACATCGAGCTGCTGCGCAGAGAAAAGGTTTGTATATCACCTTCTTAACTCTATTAAGCAGGCGGTTAAGTGCAGGTTTGCCATTAACGCAATCGCATCCTGTTGTGGGTTATCTCAACTTTTTCAGGACGAATGCACCGCGATACTGAAGACTATCAGTCATCACATCAACACCGAGCACCATGAGCTACAATCCCACCGACTGCTGAGCATTTTTAAAATGTCCGAAGTCGATGTTGTCTGGCCGGAAAGCACGAGCGCAGCTCGCAGTGGCCAGACTGCAGCCAGTCACCTGCTATCCCTGTTGCTGCTCTCGTTTTCAGTAACCGTCCATGGCACGCTGCGTATGAACAATTTTGCTGCGGCAACATGACACAGCAGTTGAACGCGGCGATTACAAACTAACTGTATGTAGCTTACAAGTAAGGTGGGGTGGGGTTCACAAATTGTGACATCTTTGCGCTGTGAGCAGTGCTCACTGAATACGATACACTTACATTAATATATATATACATATACTATATATAGAATATACTAAAGTGCAAAAACAAAAAAACATTAAAAAAAAAATAATAATTGAATACAATGTGTGTGCGATACGTAGATGTGAATGTAGCTATCAAAAACCTATAAGAGCATAGTACTCGAATATTCAGCAGCATTAAATGTGAGTTAGTTTAGAGTTAGCAAAATGTGTTGTATACTTTTAGGGACTAGCAGATATTGGGGTGCTTTGTTATTAACGTGGAAATGCGGTCTTACTTTTTGATACGTACATACACTTGTAAGGCTTAAAGTAATTGATACACCAATCGAATAATGATAATAGCGATTACAATTAACTTTATATACTTAGAATTGAATGAAAGAAACTGCTGTCTTAATAATAATTATATTAAAAATAATGGAAATTATCTACGGGCGTATAATAGTAAAGATGAACCTAAATATATATTGATATTGAAAACAATTGATAAAATGTGTAAATAGACTTGATAACGTTAACATATATAGTAATACATACGTATGTATGTTTATGAAACAATACACGTAGCTAGACTTTTATACAATAAAGGTATTCAATATATTCATTATTTTACTTACATTCAACACACATTATCATCGCCACACCAAACAACTCAGAGTTAATTGCAGTTTCTTTACAGTTAATGCCGATTTTGTTTTTTGTGACGCAATTAAATGCAAGCATCACTGCAGACTAAAGCATTTCGAAGTTGAAACACCCTTGCAGAACAGTTTTATTTATTTTTTTATTTTTTATATAGACTAACTAACTAACTAATAACTAAACTAACAGCAGTTTCATGAACGTAAAAAAAATTCTTGTGATTCGAATTTTCTACACTTTCCCTACTTTTTCTAGTCTAGTACTCACCACCTAAAATAATTTCTGCAAGAGTATAAGCTCAAACATGCTTATATTGAATTTCATTTAAGGCCTGAGCATATTCTGCATGAAATTTAATTATTATACTTGCCTTTTTTTTACAGCAGCATTCTTGCCTGTATTCATTAGAAGAGGTTTCATATCAAGTAGCTCATTGATTTGCTCCTACTCTTAACGCTGTAAATAAATTGAGAATACAACTTGTTTTATTAAATACTAACAGTACATATCAAAATGAACACCTAAATATACACAGAACGTCGTATGAACTTACCCTTTGTGCATACCTCTATATACATATGTACATGCAAATATACACAAAAATAAACATAAGTAAAACTAAACAACATTTAAGTTAATTTCGAATGTACTAAAAATGATTTGAAAATGAAAAAAAGTGCTAACGTTGCAGCCGGACGCAAACGGCTGCGTAATATTCTGATACCAGTATAAAAGGGGGTTAAGGAGACTGCTTTTAAAGGGGGAAAACGAATCACGAAGTGTGGTCGCGGCGTTTTCGGCAGACATCACAATAGGTGATTCTAGCTCAAAAACTGTGAAGACATAGGCTTTCCCGATTCTAAAAAATTTAGCGGGGCTGGCGAGGCATATTAATTTTTAATACAGATTTTTTAGGAATTTAACTAGATATTTTCCTTAAAAATTTGGTGACTAGCCCAAAATCTGTTAATTACATAGGATAATGCGATTTAACAAGGCGGCGTGGCGGCTGGGGAATTTTTTGGGGGGTTGTTAACAACTAACTTTGAACCAAATTTGTCAATTCTAGCTCAAAAACTGTGGAAGATATTTGTGATTCCGATTTAAAAATGCCGGAGGTGTAGCAACCCAATCTTAACACTTTATCTGTCCCGCCCACAAATAAATATATTTGCAAAGTTTCGAGTCTGCAGTGTTAAGCAGCATGTCGGACATTATTCTCTTAACCTTCGGTATCAGAGTATTTAAATCAATTATAATATATAAATACTTATAATCTCTAAATTATATTATGTAGGTAAGTGTAGAAATAAAATCCAAAAATTCTATAAATATAAATTGTGAGTTTATGATATACTTACAACAGCCACTCCCACAAATACGCACACAATTTAAGCCTAAGCTTGACCGTTTGAGAAAGGCGTTAAGCTAATTTTACACACGTTAGACACACACACACACATATGCATACTTGTCTGATGAGAGTAATAGTGTAAAGTGTTGAGTGTAAAGTACGCTAAAAAAATGGTCACAATCATGAAAAAATGTCTTCCTTAATGCATATACATGACGATATGCGTTACATATACATACATATTTATATACATACATAGTCAACGCTAACTTGATATACCTAAATATACTCGTATACCTATATTCTATACGTTATAATGCTATTGGTGCACCTTAGACTACGCTTCAGTTAGTGAATACTAGACAAAACAAAACAAGAGTTATGCAAACCAACCATGGGTAATTCTTATGATTATAAATTATCTTGCATATTATACCATTGTTGACACTATTATAGCAAAAAATAAAATTAAATACTTTAAAGCAGCAAAAATACTTATGCATATTACATGCGATACACATGAGAGGATTAAGTCCTTAATAAAAATAAAACTTTAATTATTATTCGTATGTACCAAAATACTTAACTTATGTTCAAGCATTGAATATTGCAATGCACCTAAATAGTTCCCTAGGCCACCAAAATGCAAGCGACCTTTAAGGAAATAAACCTGCTTATTAAACAGCTTGTAGCCACTTATTATAAGACGAATTTAAAAATATATTCACGAAAAATAATTGCAGTTGTCAGACAGTTTCGCGTAGGTATCATAAGTCGCTCCAAACTGCATGGAAGGAAAAAACCAGAAATAATCCTTACTGCGACAACTTGCAACTATAAAGAGGTTACAAAGAATACTTACACAACTAATCTGCATTGCAGTATCTGATATCTATTCGCTTAAGCTGTACGATTTTTGTTCATGTCCCTTTTACTTTGTCATTGTGCTCTCGGTTCAGCACAACACGAGGCGTAGCTACAATGTAAAGTACCGTTAAAAAGAAAAGCAACTACAACTAGATCAATACTGTTAAGGAATATATAATATAACATAGAAAAAGGTAGCCAGAATCAATGTTAAAAAGAAAGACAGAAAGGAGAAATATGAAGGCACATAAAATATGCATGAGGAATACTCGTATATTTGTAAGTTTAAAATAAGCTGAGAAAGTGAACAAAAATTCAAGTAAAGCCTAGCGACAACAAACTAAACAAAACCCCATTTAAAAAATAGGAAAATTCATGGTACATTTGTACTTATATATAAGCAAGAGATCGACACATATATATATATATACTATTACTATGTCAAGGGCTTTAAATTAAACTATGTGAACCGAAGTCCAGGATGCAAAGTCAACCAGAAAAGCCGAGGCTCATTTATAATGAGGAAAAAATAAAAACATTGTAAAAGCAGCAAAAACAAAAAAATAATAAAAATAAGTATAAAAAAGAAACAGATGATTGTTATTTGCAAAATGATGCACAAGTGGACTCTGACAATGTAAGTACCAACATAATACAATACAATGAATTTTAAATTGTTAGAATTTATATGCATTGTTGCTGGCGCAAATGCGGAATACTTCGAAACTCCTGGCTAACAAACAAAGTAAACTTTAAATATAAATTACTACAATTAATTATAAGCTCTTATCAAATTCTAACTATTGACTGTTATACAACACTTTGATTTCTTTATTGCTTAAATATGGAACTAAACCAAAATTCAGGTCCCTTAGAATATCTGCATATTTAGAAAAATGTTACCAAAAATATTTTTCACAGGTTTTGCCCCTCTTTGCCGTGCACTTCATTATTGACCTCCAAAGCCATAGAGCGTTGAATGCTGTGACACAATTGAGTCAAGCTGAAAGTGAACAATAACTAAACAATAAGGACCAAGAATACAATAAAAAAGAATTGAAGCATTTTGTTTGATATAACCTCAAGAAAATATACAGCAGCAACAGCAAAAGCTGCAAGCCGCAAACTACACCAAAAGAATAAATAAAAACTGCACACAATGCTCTTAGAGCCCGAGACAAAAGCAGTTGCTATGCTTAAGGCGAGCCCTAAAATCGAGGGCACCCACTCACTTAACATACACACTCCACAAACACACACACAGCACACATTCTTGTTTTTGGACTAGTGCAAAAGAGGAAGGTCAATCATTGGAATGCTGCCAGTTAATTCACATACACAAAAGGTGGCGGGCCAGAAGGAGAAATGACAGCACAAGCGGCAAAAACAGTAGCCAATTTGACCCTGAATGGCCTAGCACGCCCATTTCGGCAGCTGACTTGGGTGGCTGAGCTGGCATTTATACTTCCACTTAATTAGGTAATAAATGATTGAAGAAATTATGTCTAGACGTGAGAACCATTTTGATGGCACGAAGAACGCCAACCAGGCCAAGCAAAACCGCAAAAAAAAACTTGACAAGCTGCCAATTCATTTGGCACGTGACAGGCTAAAGTTTTACAAATATGAACATCAGCCACACATACTAGACATACTTTCATGAAACTTCAACTTTGTTTCTTAAAATTTAAATCCCATCTTTCACTGGGTTGTTTGTCGAACGCTTTTTAAATTACTTGAAGGCCAACAAAAACAGTAAGAATTAAAAAAAAATTTGTTTTGGAGACAGCGATTTTAGCGTTTTGTGTGGGCTCAGGACGTAATGGAGCTCGTTTTGTAACAAATTTGAGCATGGTCTTGAATAGAATAAATCCGAACGGGAAGCTTTTTTTTATTTTTCAGCTAATTTGTTCTTGCAAAATGGTAAACCAGCCGCAACCTTCCCGCAATACGGATTTTGGTAAGCAGTGTCGCGGGCATAGGCATTTTATTTATTAGACTTTTCATAATCCTTGTCGTTTGTGTGTGGTGTGTATGTGTTCTGTTGATGTTTCTGCATCGAGTTTGAGAACGAAGACGCGAAGCTACGCGACGCACGCACATTTATATGCCTGCCATGATTACGTGTTGGCCATTTTATTACGAAACTGTTGCGCTTCTCTGCATGCTGCTCAGGTGCTGCTCGTCTCTCCTCTTAACTCCTCTTTATTTGCCACCACCTTCCATGCTCGTGTTCACCATCTCCGCGCCGACTGTAATGGCAGCTTTTGTCTGTCTGTTGTGCTTTGTTTGCTTTCTGTTGCTGCTTCTCAGTGCTTTGTTCTGCTTGGAATTGCCTTTTATTTTCTGTTAATTGAAGTTGCTGCCATCACATTTTTCTTCTTTTTATTCCTCCATCACTTTCTCTCTTTCCTTCTCTTTTGTTTTTGTTGTTTTGCCTTTTTGCACACACTCCTGCACTAAAACGCACACACACACGCGGCTTGTGTTATTTTTCCTTTTATTGCGGCGTCTACGTTTTGCCTGTTTTTGCAATTTTAATTAAAAACGTGTTTATAACAGCGCAAAATGCTGATGAGTGAGCAGAATAATTTATTTCAAATATATACAAAAAAAACCGAATGCCAGGCTAATGGTAATACAAATGCCTATATAAATATGTGTTTGCGTGTTGTTGTGGTTAAGGCAATTAATAGAAATATTTATGCCAAGTGATTTAATAAGATTATTGACTTAACTTTTGTTGGCTAGTGAAATAGAAGTCGCTTTGCAAAATGTTATTAATTGCAAGTTTCAAGTCGGCAGACACAAAGTGTACAACATTTTTAGAGAAATGCTGTGAGAAACAGTAGGAAACATCATCCTTGCGCTGCACGCTGAGGCACATTTATCCATTACGAATTCCTTTGCATAACACTGAGGGAATCTATATTGCCATGCAACCACATTGGCACTGCAAAATATGCGCTGCAGCACAAAGAATTCAATTCAATTGATATTCAAATGCGCATTGCGAACACGCCGAGGCATCGGCAATGGCATCGACAATGGCAACGGCAACGGCTGTGGAATCGGCATCCATTATTTGTCGATTTTGTACATGACAGATAAAGAAGAGAAAAATATAAAAATGGTATTAAATGCAATGGGTTGATGGCAGGAGCAACGAATGTTAAGGTTAGGAGTATCAAAGCCTACTTTTCATAAGATGCAACTGTTGGCCAATGAACAATGGGCCATTGCTGATAACTTGGCTCTGAACGCAGAGCGCTAAAAGTGTTAGGTATGCAATATTCAATTGCAACGAATATTACAGCGCCATTTGCCAAACTCAGCACCTTTGGTCGAAACATGACGCAGACACAGACTTGTACACAGGCATACAGGCAAGTGCAACAAACAAAGCTCTGAGCAAGCAACTGGGAGCCAGAAGCCAGGAGCCAAGAGCCAGCCATGCATCATTTGCATAGCCCAATGGGGCTAGCTGGCTCAACAAAGCTAGGCATGGCTATGGACATGTAGACAGACATCGGCAACGTTCAATGCGCTCAAGTGTAGAAAACGCGGGGGACAAAAAAATACATTAAAAAAAAAACAAAAACAAAAAGAAACACAAAGTAGATAGCAAAGGGGATTGGTAACCGGTAACAGCAACGAAAAATGCTAAGGAGCCAAATACTTGAACATTTGCAAACGCGGCAAAGTAGCGAAAATTTGCAAATTGATTGCATTCCAGTGCCAGGAAGAAGCCATTGCAACAGCAGCAGCAAACACCCCAGCGCGATATGAATCTTCAAGTGTAAATTCTGCACATTCATGCTGGCAACTTTGAGAAATTCTCGAAAAACTCAGTATTAACAACCGGCAATGGGCTTTTTTAAATCAGAAGTGCAAGCATATTAAGTTTATGTCAAATAAACCCAATCTGCTGTCTGCCTTTCGAATCGTATGTAATGGAATTCTGGAGTCCAATTAAGAGTTCCACGCGAAACACAACTTTAAATCAATTTGCAATATTGTATGCCGGTGGGATTGAAACAACGACGAAAATTGATTAGAGCGTGTTTTGTGCATCATTTGAGAACTTATTAAAAATGTAGGCTCTTTGCCGCACTTTGTTGCCCAACACGGCGAAAAGCGAGCCAAAGCCGGAGTACAAAAAACCCGGTATATCGAGGTGGAATATAAGAACAAGTAAGAAGTCGAGAACGTTTGACTAGCAGATTCCCTGAGTTCAGTCATTATTTGTATATATGTATGTTTGACTGTATGCTAAAATTGACTTCAAAGTTCGATAATTCCGGTGTTTCTCAACTAGTTTCAATGATCAAATGATCATTATGATGTCTTCATTTTGGGATCAAATTTAAAATTATATTTGTATACCGAACGCTGGAAAAATGATCGAGTATTTGAAAAAAATAAACTATGCATGCGTGTGACATAAACTTTCTCCTCAAGGAGCCATGCTGGCCAACAAGATGACACCTAGTGAAAAAACATGAACACATGCCTAATAAATAATTCAGTGCGCAACAAGCGGACAACAAGCCCACTTGTGGTGCCCAGACCATCCAACCACTCACCTCCGACTGTTCCACTGACGAGCTTTGACAGACCTGTGTCCTGTGTTCTGTGCCTAGTCGCTCGTCAATAGTAAATTGAAATCTATTCAGATGTGTCGACACAAGTGTTTCGTATGAGTATTGCCGCATGTCCTTTTACGTATGTCCATCTGTCTTTACCACAGCTCACCATATGCGATTCATTTGTTTTGCGGCATGTGAGTAACGGAAAGGTTTTTGGATTTCTGTGAATCTTTTGAGCCAGCACATTTGATGCTGTTGCCTAACACAACAAATAATAAAACGAAAAACAATGCAATAAAATGGCATGAGAATCTATAACACCGACAAGAAAATGCTTTTAGCTAGACAAATTTGATGAACGAGCCAAATCCTAGTAAAAGTATGTCAGGAACGTTCTTCAAAATTCGGTAGCTTATTAAAGTGCCTGTGAGAGTTTGCCATTGTTGCATTAATATACCGAATTAGACGGCTTATGTATAAATGTGATGTGTGCAAGTAGAACATTTTTGGTTGCTTGTTGCAAGAGTCGAGAAATGAGAAATGAGAAATGAGGCACAAAAAATCATTTAGCATAATGATTAAAATAAATCATATTTTAAAACATTTTAGGCGCTAGAGAAAGCCAACCCAACCAATAGCAACCGTAACTGAGAACCTGCTTGCCTACTAAACATATGTATGTAAGAGAAGGCATTATGTATATGCCACGTAGCCAGCCACGTTGAGCACAAACAAATGCAAACAGACAAACAAAAATGATTTATAAATTGGCACGACGTGCATAAAATGCTGAGCAGAAAAAATTTCCACTGCATACGTAATGAGGCTGGAGCACCAACACATAAACCCAAGCAGAAACCCCAAGTCCAACCCTGGAACCGTGCATAGACAGCGTCTGTCTCGCTGGCTGGGTGGCTGGCTGGCTAGCTGGACGATGACTTTAGAATCATGTGAGTGTGCAAGAAGTGGCATTTAAATGCGCGCATTTATTCACTTATAAATGCTACAAATAAAAATATGCTAAGGGAATATGCTAAAGAGCCAAACCAGACCAGACCAGCCAGCCATCCAGCTAGGCAAACTCAGCGGCAGGCGATCCCGAAAAATAAGGCCAAGTATGGCCCACAAAGTGCACCAAAACTTTTCTAGAAATGTTGCTGCCCTCTGAGTGTGTGTGTGTATATATGTGTGTGTTTATGGTGTCTGTATGTACTTTAAATCTCATTTGGCCTGCAGCGGCTCACGAATTTTGAAACAGGCAGCAAAAGAAAGAGATAGAGTGTGTAAGCGAAAGAGTGATGTCGAGAAAAAAGAATAAAAAAGGCTATTTAAAGTCTTGTGGCTGTTACGGCAAACCATCATCCTGACACTATCACTATGCAACTCAAGCCACTTTACACCACACACACACACACACTACGCACGCACATATGCCATGAATTTCATTTAGTTAGTACGTGTGTGCGTTAGTTAATATTCCGCACGTATCTATGCTGAAGTGTATGTGTATGCGTGTTTGTTGCCTTTAAATTACTTAAGCCATAAAGAAAACTTAGTATTTGTTTTGCTGGTGTGAGTGTGTGTGTTTGTGCAACCCGCTGTTTATTTTATGTGTTGCGTAATTTTCTTAAATTAGGCTTAAGCATCACTCAAAATATTTAACTTACTTAAAAAAAGCGTCTTATGACAATGCCCAAACCGATTGGCAACATTTTACGCTAGCATCTGCTGTACTGCGTTTTTATTAACTTATCTGAATACGCAGCATCCACTGCTGTTGCTACTGCCATTGCTGGTATGCAAGCTTGCCATCCTTTTAATAGCTACCATGTGTCTTACTGCAAGAAAATCTGAACAAGCGCTGACAAAGACTACGAAGACGCCGGAGTCACCCGCCGTGAAAATTCGTTGCATATTAAAAGCGCGTTCGTTGCACGGGCGGAGGCAATGATGATAATGCGGCACACGTGTACTAAAATGCAAGCACTTAAAATATTTATAAGCTACAGCAGGTAGCAGAAAGTGCAACATTTTGGCAGCGCCAGATAAATCACAGGCGAAAGCCAGCGAGCAGCTAGGTTTCTGCCTCGTTCAAATGAAGAAAAATGGAACTTGCCACCTTGCAAGTTAAAAGTGTTGCATTAAGGGAAAGGGGCAACTAGCAATCTCTTCTACAACAGCTGCCTGTCCATAAACAATCTCTAGTAAGCTAGTATTTTGACCTTGTCAAAGCACATCTAACATCCAACGCCACAGACAACAAGTGCAGGGGCGAAAGTTGAGATGCGCTATTTTGCTGTTGGAGTTCCGCCAAAGGGGCATGCCTCGAGATTGATGTGCCCCAAAACTTTATAAAGGTCAAATTTATATGCCACAAAAATGACACAGCGGGCTAGAGAAAGTGGTGACAAAGTGCATGATAAAGCGTTTAAATATTTTATGCCTCAAAATACTCATGCCCGTCGATAAACATTTGAGTGCAAAAACGTGTTGAGTTTTCCGCTGGTCTTTGGTGCCAAATTTACAAGAAATTTAAACTGAAGCACCTCATTACGTATCGCGACGAAAGATCGTCCTGGCAACGCTCAATTAGTTGGGATAACTTTAACTACCCGTAGTCATAGTCAATGACTTGCAGGGCTTTGCTCTTCTCAAGACTGATTATTAAGCAGTTTCCAAGTCGACTGCCAACTAAAGCAACTGAGCAACTAAGCATCTGAGGAACTGGGTGGCTTGCACTGCTCCCAGTGTTATGTCACCTGCTTATTTACATGTCAATTGTAAATTGTTTCTCGTGTTTTCGCATACTTATCACTTAAGGTGTTGTTGTATTTTTATCCCTATTTGCGATATTTATTTATTTATTTCTTCTTTTTTTCCATCCCAAAAATAGAAATGTTGTCAAGCACTGCTGCGATATGGTGCACAGGCTCGCAACCGTAAGTGTGCCGCAAGTAAGGCCCTGAGGCGCCTCTGTAACAGACTGCCGCAGATTTAAAGTGGCAGCTGACAAGCGGAGTGCGCTGCTGCCTCTAGCAGTTGTGGTGAATGGGGTGGGGATATCACTTGCCGTTATTTATACATACATTTATACACAAATATATCAGATGTCAATCTAATTTCGTTTTTACGCCCGAACAAATCAGCAATCGAGGTCTACAGTGAGGCAATGACAGCATATGGCCAAAGATGCCAGTTGGTCCACTGTGCTCTAAAATCTTATTCTATTTATTTTTTTTTTTTTCTAACAATTTGACAAATCGTGTAAAGACATTTGTTGACGCCTCTCACTCACATTCACACACCCACTTACATACAACAAAGTGGCACGTGACTATGTAAGCACGTGAGGCTTGGCGATAGGCGATGGGCGATGGGTGGCTGTGCTGGCATTCTTATTCAATTGAGGCCAAGGCTTCAAAAAGCAACGGGGCACGCAAACAGAACGCAAAGCTAAATCAACGCAAGGCAACAGTTACATCAACATCAACAGCAACAACAACAGCATGGATAACGGCGGCGACAACTGTAAAATTCAATGAATTGGAAAATGTTTTGTTAGCTGTTGCCATTATTTAGTGGCAGACATGCAGGTGTCACAAAAGCCGCTCCTACTAGGGTGCTATGGGCCAGCTGACATACAACAAATCGTCAGTTATATCTTGCTTGACATGTAAAAATGAAACAATAGCATTCGCCAACTGCTGCCTGTGTTGCCAGATCGAACTCTCGCAAATTGAATAATTATGTGCAAATACTCTCGTATGCAAATAACAACAGGACGCAAAAAAAGCCCATACCGTATATAATACACATATATAAATCTGAAGCATAGCTGCGGGCATGTGCAAATTTAAATTTCATTAAATATGTGCTGGCAGACTCTCGGCTAGCTTTATGCATTTTACAATGTATAAGATGCGATTGCTCGACAAGAAGATATCCAGCGATCAAATATGTTCAGCAGGGAAAATTCAGATGAATTATGAACTACTATTATAGTGACTGAATCTAAACATTTGTTCAAATATATCAACTTGAAACAAATTTTATTATCTCTGTATGCTCTTTACTCTTTTTCAGTACAGAGTATGAAAAGTTACCCAATAAAAAGAGATAGGGGAAGAGGCAGACCAAGGAAGAGAATTATGGCCTGCACGCCTTTTATAAAATCATTTCAAACGCCTTTGCTGAATACGAGACGTCGTCGCGTTGACGGCGTCACTTTGTTTATTACTTATTTGCCTGTACACAGTAAAAGCGACACGCACACTAATACAGCAAGACACACGTAGGCACAAATTTATGCACACAAATAAAATGAAAGTAAATTGATTTATCTGCCACAACACAAAACATGGAGCACATGAAAGCACCAGAGAGCGTTCGTGGGTCGTTCTTGGTACCGCGGGCATTCATTGGGGACACATTAGCCGTAAGACAGACGCCGAAGCTGTGGCCAACAGACACACAAACGCAAATGCAAATTCGCTTATACAATATACACAATATACAAAACCGACACCCACACTCACACACACTTTATATGTTTATATACACATATGTACATGCATGCTAATATGCTCGTAAAAAGGCAATTTCCACAAATTCGACGCACCTCCAGTGCCCACCTTTGAATACTTAAGCATTTTTCGGATGTGGTTGTTGTTTTTGTTGCTGAGTAACTCAATTTTCTATTGCTAAATCTTGCTTGCCTTGCCATGATGAGGTTGCCCAGCAGCTGCCCCTCGACGTCCATGCACCCACCCAGCAGCAGGACATTATTTATGCTACAGATACACTAAGTAGTATTTGTATACGTATTGGTGAGCATTCTTGGGTCTTAGTACAGAAACGCATTTATTTCAATATTAACTACTTTGCAACCTGATTCCCAAAACACGCCTCGGTTTCTTTCGATCTTTTAGACATTTAAAGTATTTTAGTTGAAAATGCTTATATTGAATTGAAATAATATTTTTAATAATAATATATAGCTATAACTATAATAGCTTAATCTGAATATTGTCGTCGGTAAACTATGCTTAAATATGCTATTTTTCAAACCAAATCAAATAAACATCAGAGTATTTTAAAAAGCGTGTGAATGCAATCGATAAGCATTCTTCAGTTCAGAGAAATATCAATTAAAAGTTTAAAAATAGTTGTAACCTTCAAAAGAAAGTGATTTAGGTAAACACAGCATTTCTTCAATATTAAAATATATAATCCAAACACCAAATGCCCCCTCGTATTAATGGCCACAGATCAGACTAAGTAAGGCCAAGTAAAAATCCAATAGTCAAGTTCTTTGCCGGCAGGAAGTCAAACAACGACAACATACTAACAAAAGTCAAAGCTATTGTAATAAATGACAGCAGACATCTGCAAACTTGGCGCCGGGTGTGCGCAAAAGGAGAGAGCTAAGGGCAGCCACTTGGCAAATGCCAGCGCTGCAAATCCCTGACTCCAGCATCAAGTGATATCCACTCGAAATGGCATGCCTGCGAAATTCTCTAGCATTTTAGCATCATTAGCATTGATTTATGATTAAGTTCAACCTCAATTTTCAGTTAAATCGTTTTCCATGCAGGCTCCGCTTGGAGCTTGCTTCTCCCATCTCAAAATCTGCAGACGGCAGGCCCAGCAAATTCCGCTGCTCCAGCTACCTACACAGAATCCGACAAGCCTTGTGCTCTGGATTTGGATTAGAGTTGCAAGTGGAATGGGGTTTGAAGTGCTGCTGAGTGGGAGGCGCAAACGTCGAAAACAAGAAATCAGATATCAGAGCAACTGCGATTCTCACAATCGGACGCACTGATGTGTATAATGATCTTTAGCTGGGATTTAAAACGGATAATAAATAATAAAAATACATGGAGCAGGCAACAAAAGAGCGCCAAGTGGGGCAGCGAGTGTCTATGCCGCTGTCTATGGAATTGGGTCTGCGACTGAGCTTAACGTAAGTCAGCTTCGAGCTTCATAAAAAATGAATTGTTAAAAGGCCGCACAACGAAATACTTGTACTAACGCATAAAGGAATATAAATGTGCGCTGCCACAACAAATCAAAAATTCAGAATTCAAGAATAAAGCATTTAGTTGTAGTTGACTCGCACAGCAGGCCTGAATGGATGACAACGATAAGGGCCAGCTAATGTATGAACCTGAACAGAGGTAACTAGCCTGGCCAGTGGAAGCGGAGTAATAGTTAAGTGAAATAAATAGAATCTTTAATGGACAGTCACGTAAGTCGCCAGCTAACAATAATGAATGATTTTGTCAGAGATAACGTAAGGAGTCGTTTGAACCGACAAATGCTTCACAAATTTGACTGCACAACAAATCAAATGCACAATACAACTTAATAATATTTCCGTTTGTCAGAGCAGCAACCGCTACGGGAGCAGGCCGAGCACACATTTGAATAATGCTGTTCAATAAATGGAATTGCCTTCATTCGGTCGGCTTCCCATCGTCTTCGACCTTTTTGTGGGCGATACGCGATGCCGGCACAGATCCAAATCCGGATATCCACATCGTTGCCAGCGATTTTTTCGGTTGAAGCAAATGCCACCGGCAGCAGTTGCAACAACAGCAATGCCATTGAAATATGGTATAAGTTAAAAGGATTTATTAACTCTTAAAAGCTTCGCACAACAAAGCAAAAGGCCAACACATACGTATGTACATATGTGCAACACAAAACGATGAAAGAAGGGAAATAAATAAAAATAAGTTAACTGACGTATTATAAGGAGAATGCTTCATCATATATTTATACCCTTTACACATGTGAAACAGGGTATATTAAGTTTGTCATGAATCTGTATGGATTGGAATGGAATGAATGAAAATGGGATGGAATGTGGAATAATTTGTTATGTTCGACATAAAAGTAATCTTGCCATATAAAGAGAACAACTTTTATTGTAAAATTCTTAAGAGGACCCAATAAAACTGAAAATTAACCGAAAATTATTCCTGAGTATGAATTCTCAACTATTAACTTTATTATAAGCAGGAAATTATTTTTGTTACGTCAGCATTTTCTAGCTAGAGCAAAAAACCAGCGAGAAAGAAGCCTTCGTCATATTTATTGTTACAGCATGAGCACCGCTCAGGTGAGCGTGGGAGAGGGAGTCTTTGGCGTCTATTGGAGAGATAAGCATCAGTTTCAGCGGTAAACTCCTCGCAGCTGCATTTTATTTTATTTTATTTTCTTCTGTCGCGCTGCTCACTTTCCACATTCCTGCTGGAATCATTTGCTGCTCTAACGGTTGTTCCAATTGTTCGCTCACCAAATTCTCACTCCAACATTGAACAACAATTAATTTGCCTAGTTGATATTATGCATATGTATTTCCTTACATTATTCTAGATATATTCTGCTGTTATTTTTATTTTATTGTTAAAGCATACATACCTATATCATGCATACCTATACTTGCGCATAAATTGTGTTGGCAATAAAAAATATTGCGTACTCCTATAAAATGCAAAGAAATCTCATAAATTGGCTTTATGTATATTGCCAGGGCAACAACAGTCAAGTCGTTGCAAGGGGCGTGCCCCAATACCGCTTTGACAAAAAACCAAATAAATAAACGATGTTGCACAAACTCTGGCTACAACTAGGAATATAGTAGTAATAGCTAGTATATAACAGTAGCTCAAATTGCCATGGCCAGGACACATTTTTCTTTGAACCAAAATTTGAATTAAACACTTTCATCGTTGCAACGATTTTTGCAGCTCAACTCTTTCCAAATGAAAATTAATACATTTTGCGCACTTTATTGAAGCTGGTGATTGTAGTATATGTAGCCCCGTAGTTGCAATTTTGAACCCAATTTTTTTTTTTGCTTTTAATACACGAAAATTCAAAAGTTCGGAAGCTGGTAATAATGTGGACAAGCGCACGACACGAAGTATTTCATTAGAGGAGCTGCCACGGCAGCGTCATTCACCATTTGCTATGTTCCTAATTCCAATTCCATTTGAATGCTCCATTTTTGGCTGGCCGTGCGCTTCGAACTGCCAAAGTGTTAAAAGCAATTACACTGCACGCCAGGCAAATGAAAGAAAAACTAATTAAATCCTTTGTGCCACACAGCGAGACGCCGAGTATTGCAAAATGAAACCAAAGTGTACTGAATTTGATTCAATTGATGTGCCTTTGTGCATTAATACTACACAAAAATGATTAACAGCTCGTTACTTATCTGTGTTATCCTTGACTGGTAACATTCGCTTAGCTGGTATCACCCAATGGCTTTGCATAACATTTCCATGCCCAAAACTACAGCTCCTGCCGTAATGGTATGTAAATCGAAGTGTCCCCTTCGTTGTCTGCAATGCGCCACAACGGCTCTAAATATCGTTTCAGTTATGCAAATAACTAGCGAATCAATACGTTTTCGTTTTCAACACAAATGCCACATAAACGACATTTATCTAGATGTAAGCTTAAGTTATGCATTTAGTTACCCTGTAGCTCGCAAATGGGCCTTAGGGTACTGAATAAATTTGGCAAATGATTGAAAAACATATACCATTTTTAATATGGTTGAATAACGTTTATAATTTCAAATTCAATGATTATAACTGTTTCGATGTGATCTGTGAATTTGTTAGCACCACTTATTAATAACAGCCTTAAAAGGTATCATCAATACTATACTGGTATATTCTAAGTAATCTCCATTCGAAATATCAGTCTGCCTTGATTAATGTCAACGTTGTTAAATAAGAAGTGGAATTTTCCTTAGTAAAAGCTTAGAGGCCACATGCGAAGTTAAGAGTGACATTGTTGGTCATAAATTTATTTGGAGAAAAAGAAGCTGTCACCATGCTCTCTGTTAAGTTTGAAATTTGTCGGGCAGGTGCATCTTCCTGACCTCTCCGCAACTCCTCTCTCTAATTTGCTCTTTCTCTTGTTGCATTGATTTATGCCAATCACGATTCGCTAATAACTCAGTGGCAGAGCGACGAGAGCTACCCTCAACATTGTTGTTATTGTTGTTTTTGCCGCAGGTCCTGTCATAATGACAGTCATTTGAGGGTTAAATTGGATATGCCTCTTGCGTTGACAAGTCGGTCACGTGCGTTTCCCCTAAGAAGAGCACATAATTGACGTTTCATTAGCAGCATTTTTAAGCGCATTACCATACAAACATCTATCAGTCAGGGGTCAGCTATCAAAAACTTTACATCGGAGCACACTTTAAGGTAGCTCTTATAATTAACAGAAACAGCTATAAAAAAATGATGGTTTTGGTTGGTCAAGACACAATAGGTCTTATTAGTTTAAGCACACGCAGCGCATGTCAAATTCTTTACTTACCCCCTCGAGAATCGACCAAAGTAAGACAAACACACACTCCCAAAATAAGGACAAATTTCATAAATGATCAAGGATTTAACAGCAATTTATGGCATAATGATATTTGAGTGGGGCAAATTGTGGCAGCACCGAATGATATAGACACACTACTAAGACCACAGTCAAGGGTGTCTTTCGGTGTGTGTGTGTGTGTGTATTTGTGTGTTATGAACCTTTTGATTGCAGGGCTCTGGTCCTTTAGCTATATTTTATGTAAATTAGGAGATTATTCTGTGATTTGGTACAACTTACAGCGGACAATAGACCGTGTCTGAGGTGACCTACTAATGCCACTAAAGTCAAGCAGCCTGCGTCAATTTGTTTGCCTGCCAACCAAAGGTGTTGAAGTGTGGGTCTTCTGGACGTGTGAGTGTTGTTGTTGTGGTTATTGTCAAGCCGTAGTAATTAAACTGGATAGCAGTACGTTTATTGTTTTTTTTTTTTTTATTTGTGTGAACTACAGAATCCTTTCAATGTGATTAATGGCTTGAAAACTTGTTTTCTAATTATTTAACACCCAAAAACTACGACAATTAATTATGTGGCTCAACAATAAAAGTCCTAGTCGACATTGTGGGCGACAAAAATACATACACTTGCACACATAAACAAAATAGTACAACAATTGCAACTATAGCGATAAATTTTATTGTCCACACTCACATTTAGTGTATGTCCCTCTAGGGCGACTTTTTGAATTTTTTTGTCCTTTTGTGTTGCAGCCAAAATTAAATTGTTGAACTAGCTGAACTGTACAAATACACATGTGAGTATATATATTTGCATTTATGTATGTACAAATACAATGTAGATGCGTTAATTGTTTCCAAGGCACAAGCACACAACCATTGAAATTCCATTTGCACACACATTATTTAAAAAGTTTTTAATTAAACTGAACTGTGACAATTTATTTAAACGGGCTCGTCGCAAATTGCGTTTCAGCATCGCATTCAGTTGATTTAAATGTCACCCTTGAGCTTCAAATAAAGATGCCTCTACAGAATCACGAATCAAGAAACGGAAACAAATATATTTTTTAAGTACGTGCCCCCTAAAAAAGTAGCAGGAAAAGTCAAAGGCCAAGTCAAGCCGTGTCAGTAGCAAAAGAAAAGAAATCTGCTTAAAACAATTACATTTCAGCATAATTGGCTTTAATTGTTGGCTGTGCCCACTTTTGCTGGCAGCCAACAAGAAAATCTCATGCTCAAGGGTAGGTCATAATGGCATCTATCAGTGGGCGTCGGTCGAGGGCCGTCGAGAAGCGAGAATGCGGAAACGGAAACAAGCAATTTTGCGGCAAAGTTACGAGTGCCACAGACAATAACAACAACAGCAAACAGCAAGAAAATAAAGCTGTGCCACAACAATAAACCAGACTACAACAATTACAACAGCGGCAACAACAACTACCGCAGAATGAAGTAAAACTGGGTGAAGATGCTAGGGATGCTCATTAAACAGTAGCTGGCCCAGGGGAAAAAAGGACAACGAGTGGGAGAGAGAGAAAAAGATAGGAGAAGAGTGGGTAACCTTTATAGTGTTGCTAACTTTCTGTTAGTGTTGCACAGTAAACTTGGTAAGAAAATGTTGCGAATGTTTGTGGCCAGTTTGTTTGGGCAGTTGGACAACAAGGCAAACATCAGAACTTAATCGTCTTAAGTCCATAAGCCATCAGTCTTAATTGATAAGGAAACACGGCTTAATCAAATACAAAAAGATCAATGACAGCATTAAGCACCCCAAAACGCTAAACAGCCCATCGTATATAGCCAGAGAGAGTACTGCAGAGCCCAATTAGAAATGTGTAGACAATTTGAAGAGGCAGCAGCAAATTTAACAGACAGATCCCAACGGAACTGTAGCGGGCTTTTTAGTGTTCATTGTTATGGCTTAAGAAGCTGCAGCTTATAATGAGCCACCCGCCTCCACTGCAGCTGAAGAGGGCAACGCTTTGTGGCAAGTTTCATTTTCACATTTTCTGTTTTGGCATCTTTTTGTCTAGCCATGCCTCATTGTTTTCTGCATAAATGTTTAGCTCAAGCAGCGTTAATTAATTGTTTAAGTACTTTATACTCGAATGGCTACACACTGTCAGCTGCTCTGGCTGTGGCCAACGCAGCGTATACTTACTCATAGCAAGCAGAAGCAGGAAAAACATGTCCCTATTTAGCTCACCAAATTATTTTCGCACACTTACAAATGTCATCATTTAGTGTTGCATATTGTTTTTCAGTGCCGGTTTAAATGAGACCGCATAAAATGTTGCCGTCTGTCATTGCCAGACAGCAAAGATGAAAAATAAACAAACATCAACAAAATACATTGCGCATTTAACTGAACCAACTCTATAAATATCTACGATATAGCAGCTCAACCCATTCTAGCTCGCTCACCAAAAAGCACAAATATTGATTAATTTCCTTCTTAAATATAAGTATTTAATTTGTAATTACACGAACATCGTATCTTGTTAGCATTTGATGCTCTATGGCAGTCTTATCGACAGAAAATACAAATGAATTCAAATTTTTGATGCAATTATCGACGCAAGTCAAAAAGCACAAACTTGTATCAGTTTATTTGTAAAATTAAAACAAACTGAAATACGAATTTTCATTTTCTTTTAATTCCCAAGATAATTGTTTACTTCGATTGGGTTTTGGTGCTGCAGCATTGCTCCTTGCTGCCTGTTTTGCACACGCACTTGCAGTCCTGATTGCAAGAGCAGTTGTCGCCGCACTTGTTGTCCGTGCATTTGCAGTCTGCAAATGGAATTGATTTACCAAATGAAATTAATAAATACTTTTACTTACTTGTGCCACAGCCTTTGCAAACCATTTTTCTATTTTATTTATAAGCTTTAAAGTGCTTCAAGCTGAATCCTTTTCAATTTACTGAATTTACATGAACTAAGCTGAACATATTTATAGCTGTCGCTATTGTCCAATACCCAAGTTAAAGTTTTGCACTCAGCTACGACTGAAAGTTTATCGTGTGCAAAATCAACAGAAGCGTGTGCACCTCAATTAGTAAACAAAAGATAAGAACGCTCTGATAGGGAATACTGAATGTTGAATGCCGCACTAAGTGGACAGTCAGTCAGTCAGTCAGTGACTCGGTAACTCAGTCAGTCAGTAAGTCATTCAATCAGTCAGTCAGTGTATGAGTATGTACGGAAGTATGAATATCATTAAGCTGGTCTAATTATGACATAATTAAAATCGCAAGTGGGTCGCTTTGGTCCCAAAGAAAGCTATCCCAATCTAATGCGGACCTGCAGCCGCAGCAGCAGCCGCAGCCATAGTTGAAGTGAAATTACCGCAAATTGCGAAAGTTTTTAATTGTTTATCTCGCCAGACGCGGTTGCCGAAACATTAGTGCAACATGGCAAGAACATCGCTTTGGCATTGTCCTTGCCACAATCAGAAAACAAAAATCTTCGTAAGCGGATGCTTTGTAATTTGGCTTATAGCTTAAGTGGGGTGGACAGAAACTGCGTACTCTTGCTTTGGATGAGGTCAAATTATTAATTTAATATGTATCCGTGCCGCTCGGACTTTGACTTCCGTTGTGGCAGCTACAACTCGTTGGCTCGGCTATTTGCCAGTTGAAATTTTGTTGTTAGAAAAGTTGGCATCTAGCCCCGCAGCGCCGCGCAATGTCCCCGAACCGTCCTCTGACACAGTTGCCACCAACTTTGTACCATTTCCGCTGCGGCAGGGGCCACATCCGCTTGTCCGCTCCCACACCGGGAAGCTGCTCCTCCCACAGCCTGATTAACGTTTAAACTCATTAAGATAACGCAATTTTTGGCGCTATGTTAAATTTTTCTGTCGCAGCTGCCACCGACACAGCTACGGGGCAGGGCGGAACTAAAGGTCACCCAGTTGGATATCTGAAATCTGTTGCCATTGTCTGGCGCTTGCTTGTAATTGGTTTGTAAACAATTTTATTTGGTCTTTGACAATTTGCTTGGTCATTTTGTTGTTTGGCTAATTGCAAGTGCGCAGGCATTAAAACCTTTGAAGACATCATCTCTTAAAATCCGAATTTACATTTCCCATTGCCGTCCTACAGCACTCGAAGTGCTGACACAATGGGATCATTACAACTATTTATAATATGTTTACGCTCAATTACAGCCTGTGGCAACCAATTCTTTGATGGGAGGCTTTTTCAATAATTGCTATGACCATTCCAGAACCACAGTTTAACTGGACTAACTATGTTTGCATGCCAATCAGTTTTGTTATATACCCCAATATTTATCCTTTCATCACACAGGTGTGCATGAATGTAAATGTTGGAAAATAAGAGAACATAGAACCAATTGTGTAAAATTTGGATTGGTATAAAATTAATACTACTTTCTAAGCTTCCACTGCTGCACTGTTGCTTGTCTTGCATCATGTTTATGAAAAACCTATAACAAAAATAAAGTCATAATATTTTAAAGCCGCTTGCATTCGATTAAATTATAGTTTATGAACATATTAAATTATTCTTGACTTATTTATTTTACTCGATACCGAATGTAAAGAGTATAGTGTAAAGCAATGTGAGTAAAAGGGACTGCCCGTCTGTATGAACGCAACCACTCCCAACCACACCACCGCCTTCTTAAAAACGGGAGAGTGTGTATTTTTCACAGTTTTTGAGTTTGCAGTTATTATTTTAAGTATAATAAATTGCACTAAAACATTTTCAATTGTATAACTTAACAGCTTAGATTGGGACACTTGCAACGTTGAGAAAGATGCCGTCATGTGGTCAAACAACCAACAAACCGACAACAACGACAAAGGATAAACGACAAGCATGATGAAATTTCACGCATAAGCCGAAAAATAGGAAAATGTGGGGCGACATCGCAATGAAACAGCTGCTGCCCTGCTCAGCTGTGGTTGCAGTGCATGGCAACGATTCCCTGGGTAGTCAAAGTCCCAAAGACTCCCAAAACCTCCCACACCAAAAAACACTTGCACACATGTACGCATAGGCATGTAACGGTCCCAAAAATGTTCTGCAATATGCGTCGTGGGGAAAATTCATCATAAATTTTATGCGGCAGCATGGCAGCCAAAGCTAAACGCAAACTTTTCATATGCTCCTCAAAAATGTCGCAAATGCTGCTGAAGCTCTGTGCACCCTGTATACGCTGTTAATAATGGATAGAATAGTGCATAAACATGAAATATATTTCATATACATATCTGTTTCTAACTAAATCTCTGCTTTGCTATCATCACATATATCTCAAAGACTATTTGAACAATTGACATCAAATTTTGATACGGGACCTTTTAATCCAACCTCCTAGCATGAACTTGTAAGTCATTAATTTTATACCTTAGTTTCAATTAATAAAATTTCAGTACTTTGCCATACAAAAAACTGTCCATTCACTTACCGTTTATCTGTATGCAGATATCAAATTTTAATTGCACAAGCGAATGATCGCAATACAAATAACAGTTTTGGCCCAGCCCGCAAGCTGCAGTTCAGCTAGAAATGTTGTTATCCCGATTTCATGCATCATCAGAGCATTGGAAACAGACAAAATAGCTTTTGTATTTAAATGCACTAAGACAGCTGTGCTCGCTCTTTAAGGTCGCATCCTTATGCATCGAGTTGCGCTGTAGTTCAACATTTTATGGCAATCATTAGCTCTTACAGCTCATCATGATTATTTGCCATTGCCAACATTCTCGCGCCCTGGCTCCATAGCATATTTGTCAGTATTAAGCTGGCAATTGCCGTAGTCGTCGGGTGCCATCAATTGAAATTGCATCGCATCAAAAGTTATAAGTTTTCATTACGCGCTGACGTTCAATATTGCGCGCAACTAATACATCAGCTCACAAACATGCACACTTACACATCCACGCCATCACGCACATCCACCCACATGGAAAAGTTTGTTACTGTGTCAGCAAATGACATGCATCCACGTCAACGATGACTCTAAGGACATCGCATAAAAGTATGCAACACTTGATGGCGCTGCCAATGTCACAATTATTTGGTACCCATCGGCGCGTGCTGCAAGAGGCATAAGGGGGTGCAAGAAAAGTGTGGGGTTGAACATACTGCAGCTGCGCTATACTATGATACCAAACGAACGAAGATGATGGTTGGCGGTGCCACAGGAAATCACTAGAGAAACTTTTTTAATGGAATCAAATCAAATTGTTCGGAAGCTGTAAAAAGCGATTGCTCGAAAACATTTTGAGTTGTTGACAGGCGACGACAAGTGGCGACAACCGCCAAGGTGCAAACACGCCCAAAGAAAAGTTGCAAAAGTTACAAAACGACTATGACCAAAAACGTTGAAAAAAAAATGAAAAAAACAGAATGTCATAAGTACACACTTCAGTGCTGACAGCAGTCACACGACCCGTCCTCAATAAAGCGTCAAGAGTGGTGATGCTTTTGGTTGCTACGCCCACTTTAAAGCCACTGGCAGCTGGCAGCTGGCAGCTGTGATTGGGCAAATGACAGTGCACTAGGTGTGAAAAGTTGTTCAAACAATCGTTTGCTGGATCGTTTATATGGCCCATAAGTTGAAGGTAGCTAGCAGCTACTAGCTGCACTTTGCCAACTCGGTTGCAAGGCCATAAAAAATATACCATAAGGCCTGTCGCCTCATCTGCTCCAGACTCGACACTCAAAGGCCCGTTAATCAACTGAGGCAGCCTGGCAAGCCAATCTCGGACTAGCCGAGCAAACTAACTAATAATTCTTGTTGACACCGGAATAAGTTATGCCCATTGAACTTGAGCAGCTGCAAATTAAGCCAATCAATTCATTAGCACCTCACCTCACAATCCTCTGCCCTGCCCCTACTTGTCCATCGCTACTTTGAGAGCCACTCACGATGCTGCGCATGAAAATTAAATTGTCGCCAACAATGGCAAACAAATTTTGCCCAAATGCAAGCCAAATTGCAACAGACACACACACACTCACACCTAGAAAGCGGAGGAGCTGTGGGCCAGAACGCGCTGCGCATTACCTTTGTCTCTGCTGGAGGGAGAGCAGATTAATTGCCAATGAGTGTGTTTAAGTTCGAGTAGAAAACTTTTTCAGAATTTTTCACCATCCTCTGCCCACACGATTGTTCTGCTGCTCCCTTCCCTTTCTTAGCTCTTGTCTCCATGTCGGTTTTGGTTTCTGGCTGCGTGACACCCAAAATGGGCCACGTGCATTTTATCTCTGCTCCAAACTCAACGCAATTCGAGGTTTTTGAGGTGAAACAAATTTCCGGTGACATAAACTTAATTAGCTTTAGTTCGGGCTTTTGTTTTATGGTTTTGCGGGCACAACTCAACTTTGAATGTATTTGTGTGTGTGTGTGTGTGACTAGTGTCTGGCGAACTTTATAAATGGCATGTTTCGGTGAAAGGCGGCATTTAGTTTTGATTTAATTCAGGCACTTTACAGATGTATCTTAAAGATAGTTCAAAAAGAATTTTCATCAATTTTGATAGTTGCTTAATTAAAAACGAAGACATCACAAGCTTGTCAAACAGATAAGTCAAGAATCGTGCCAACAAACTTTCGAGAACTCCAAAAAAAAAATTCATGAAGCTTACTGAAAATATCCGTAGAGTCTCGCTATACATACATCTTTAGAAAACCGCACAACGACAACAACAATAGCAACGGACATAACAATAAGAATAACCAACATTAGCAAATACAATTTAATGAAATTGAAAAAAGAGCTGAGGCTAAACGTGGCTGAATAGGTAAAGAAAAGCTCAAGTGAAAACCAAATAAAAGTTATCTTGCGTGGCTTGCGAATGCTTGTGGAAATGGAAGAAAAAACTGCTCACAAACTAAATGGTAGTGATCTCTTATTCCCCCTGGATTTGCCGAGTCTCAATGAGCACAAAGCTTATAAGTAATTCTTAATATATATATTTGGTTAGAATGTGTATGTGTGTGTGATTGTGTGTGGGTGCTTTGAGCAGTAAGTGTATTCATGTCATTGTTATTACTTATTGATTGTATTGAAAAATTTCTCAACACACTTTTTCCATATTTTTACCAAACTGCAGTAATAAGAAACCTTAAAATATACTTATTGTTTAAAAAGTGTATGGCCGCTCAAGATTGTTAAGTGACTCACGCAAAGATAGTGCATTTTATTAATTTATGATTCTTGCTGGCGATAATGCATCGACAGCAGACCTAGGTTAAGAATTTTTGAAAGTATATATGATTCAACAACACAAATCAGTTTCTGTTTAGAACTCAACGATTATCGTGTTCAACATGCAACGCTCTTTTGTTACACAAATTTCTCAAATTTTGGATTGCTTATGGAACATTTATTTTCAACTTTATATAATATTGAACATTACCGAATTACTCATTTCTTATCTCTCTTAATTAGCTATAGGCATTTGCATCGACATACACCAAACACACACACACGGAGAAACACACCGACACGCAACCCAAGCATGCGAGCTAATAAATTCTTTATCAGTCGCAAAGGGCCAAGAAGTCGAAGTCGGCTGAAAACTTTAACCACCCTTGGTATAGAACGAACGCATAGGCAAACTGACGATTTAATGATCTCCCCTGGGGTTCTCGCATGCCAACCAGACAGGCACACGGCTACTTTGGCAACTACGGTGCATTGAAATTCCTGCGGCATTTCTCAGCATCACCTTAATCGCCTGCCAAAGTTGCTTATGCTTGCCATTCCATGCTGACTGGCGTCTGTTTGTTGGAATACGGACCGGGCAATATTAACAGGAAATGAAATCAAAAGGTCGCCTTTTTCTTGATTTTCCCCAATTTCAAACTCTCTCGTTGTTGTTGCTGCTGCCCTTGCTCTTCATACCGCATTGTTCGTGCTACTTGTAGTTTAGCTTCATCATCTGCACTTGGTGGTTCGGTAACTTGCTTAGCCTGGTTTGACTTGTGGCTCCATCTCTCCGTCTGCCGGCTCCCATCTCCGTTTCCGTTCGTTTCATTCGTCATGAATGTAAGCCGGTAAGGAATTTACTCCCACTCTCCTGCTGTTGTTATTGTATTTGTTTCGTTTGTTGTATAAGCAGCTCATCTGCCGCTGAGCGCGTTTTATTTGTTTCAAATTGAGTTATGCCTAATGAAAATCAAATAAGCCGCAATCCAGCCGGAAATGTCGGTCGTGGATGCCACTTCTGCTTGGGATCTTTTCGTAAGAGTCGAGACACTACATTTGGCTTTGTCTGCAGCTCAGACTTTATATTAGCCACTTCTTCGCATTATTCACACCCTAGCTGTGTACATAATTTCACGTATCTTCAGACCTTACCAACACAGCCCCAACCTTAAAATGCCATTCAAAACAAACGGGATATCAATTAAAAGCGCCAGCATCAACTTGAAAGCTGATGTATTACGTATACGCCCCACACGCTACCACAAATTAAACATTTCGTCGCCTGGCTTATGGGCTTTAGTGTACTTATAGCTTGGGCATCTAGTTGAGCATGGAAACAATATTTACATATTTCTCATGTACTATTTTAGTTTGCCTGCTGCGGTAAAAAGTTTTGAGTGTAGAGATGGTGACGACGCTGTGCCAACGGCAAGCCAATGAAAATACTGGAATATTTTGTTTGTATATCAAAATGCTTGAACACGCACACAGCCAAACATGATGTGTATCTGCTTATGAGTCGGGCCCATCCGGACACGTTAAGTGCAAGTGTGGAAAATTATTTAATGACTTTTCTGAATTTGAAACGGAATATGTGAGTGCGTTGTGGCAGCGTGGCAAGTATCATGGTGATGAGGCCAAATATTTGCATAAGCAAACTTGTAAAAGCCAAGCGGTTGAGTTGATAGACGTCAGATCTTTTGCATCGGCCACCAGGCACCTGGTAAATGGCAAGTGGCAAGTGGCAAGTCATTTAACTCAACCTTTACTTCTGCCCCCTCGCAATGCTCATTTTTTTTACAGTTTTATTAATTATTTATGCGTCCTTTGCGCGACTTGCAAGTGCCATGAGGGCAACACACTTGGCCATTTGCCCACCTAGCGCACAACGTCTAATGAAGCCACACTCTAACTCCAAAGATGGTGATGAGATCCCCTCGCCCTAGGTACGCTGCTGGCAACTGCCATGTCGTCGCCACGTCGTCATCTTCGTCGTCGGCGCCAACATCAGCATTAATTTGTTCAGTTGACACTTACAAGAGAGCTGAGAGGCAACTCCAACAGCACTGGCAGCAGCAGCACATAATTTGTAATTAATGACCAGTTAAAGAGCAACCTTGAGAGGCATGCAGAGAGACTTGGCTCGACACTGCGATTTCCAGCGACAAACGGTTGACAGCCAAACGCTGATTTATGGCCACAGACCGCAAAATTTATATGCCATCACAGAAGTGGCGATGCGAGTAGACTTGCCTGCTGATTCTCAACCAGCTGCGATGCCTGCTAGTCTTTACTTTCAGTCCAATCAATATTTCCCCTAATCATTGGCATGTAGCATTTGTCCTTTGTCTTGTTTTTGAACTATAAAATATTAGCTTATTAATAAAAACTCCTTTTAAAGACATTGTAAGAAAAAAGATTTGACTTAAGTGGAAAAAAACAGACAAATTTGTTTAAATTAAGTCCTAGTTCATATTATGCTTATTAAAGCTAATATTTTTTTACGAACTTTTATAATAATAAAAATAATTTAATTTAAAAGAGTATATACTTGTCCGCATAATTCTACTTAAATTTTTAAAAAAAAATTTCATTATTTTTTCTTGCTTTTGCTTTTGTCACAGTATTTGAATGTGAAATGTCAGTCACATTCTGGCAGGGCTGGGCTTTATGTTCATCTCAGTTGAGTTCTTTCACATAGATCAACTCATTGCAGTAGCATAAAAGCAGTGAAGGGCCGCAAAAAAGGAAGAAAAAACTCAAATCACAGGCTAAGGCTCTGTTTCATTTTGTAGTTGCTTTTGCCCATACATACGAGCCATATCAGACCAACCAAAGAGCAATTTGTCTTCTGCCAGCAGCTTCGATAGTCAATGCTGAGCCCATTTACATTCGCTTTATTGCCACTCTCGTTCTTTTTTCTATGCTTCAAGACATATACACTCTTTGCATGTTGTGACTCTGTCGGCGAATGCTGTCAACCGGCTGGATTGGATGGCTAAGATCGAGTTGGAAGCTTACATGACTGCCGACTGCAATGTCGCTCAAATTGTAATTCCTCAATTATAAGAGTGTCTATAGAATGCCTATAAATATTTGCTGGCTGACGACAGTTTAATACTAGCTTCAGTTGCAACGCTTTTTGATTAATGGCCGCCGCCAATTTGATGCACCACCGGCAATCCAATAAAAAAAACACACTGACTCAACTAAGTGAACCAACACTAGAGATAACAGAAAGCTGTTTTTACACTCTGTTTGTTTTGAGACCAACTTTTAGCTAAGTGCAAAACAATTTACCCAAATGCGCGTACACACATTTTGGCAAACATTTGCACACACACACACACAAACACATACACACTCACAAACATATACACACACTTAATTGTTCCCTCGACTAATGCCGCTTTGAGCCGCTGCCGCTTCCGTTGCCGTTCCGCATACACCTCTTTGTTGTTGTTGTTTTTGCAGTATGCTTGTAAAATCAGGCAAAGCTGCTAAAAACTTGGCTAGTTTTGTACTTTGCATCGTTGCTTTCTACACCCTGTACTCGGGGCAATCAGAATATCCGGGTATTTTGGGCTTACTATGGAAGGCAACCTTTAAAATTTAAAATCAATTTGTTCTTAAAGCAATACAATAAAAAGCATAGTTTTTCAATGGCCAGAATTTAATAACCAAATTCCAACTGCTTACTTCGCTTCCCTCAGTTGAGTACTCTCTCTTTTTTACTTCTTTTATTATGCTAATGCAGAGAACGACCCCTCCCCTTCAACTAAGGCATCTGCAATGTGTAAGTTGATTGGTGGCCCCCTTACTGCATGCACTGTATGCTTGTTGCACACATATATCTGCGTGGCATAGAATGAGAGAGAGAGAGAGGGATCCTTGTATAAAAAGCAGTACGAGGGTGAAAGAAAAAACAACAGTGAAGGCAACAATTGAAAACTATGTCAGAGGCTTTGGTAAATGCAATGCATTTGTGTAATACTTTTTAAGAGGCATTATCCTGAACAGAAAGTTTCTCGTTCTATGCAAAATAGCATAGCAATTAATAATAATAATTTTTTCAAGGAACAGTTTCTTTAACAAAATCGCCTAAATAATCTTATGGCATACAGACTTTATGAGCTTCAAATCTTTAATTGAACTATCTCATCCAAATATCACAGTTTATACTTATTTCTGTTGGTTTATCTTAAATTTCCATTGATACCTTTTCCTTTCTTATTATTTCTTTAGTTCTTCTAGTGCTTAAATTCTCACATCTTAGCTCCTTTTAGTTGTTTATCTTAAAGAGCACGCAGCATAAGTACAAGAGGACGAAGAGTCGTCTTGTGTAGGTCGTTGCCTGAAAACTTCAGCAGACTGTAAAATAAAATAATTATAAACGATAAATTTGCAGGAGTGTTAAAAAACTGTCGCGGCGACGTTGATAATGAGCCCAGCGGTGGTGGCAGTCAAAGGTTGTTGTAGGCAACCTGCAAGTCTGAGACAGAGCCAGAACGAAGCGCAAGCAATTATGTTAGCAAAAATGTACAGCGTCTAATTGGATCGATGCGAATGGCATACAAAACAGCAAGAACTTCAACAACTGTCCGAACGATTTCAAAGATAGTCCCATTAAAAATTCATAAGATTTTCGCTTTGCCTGATTTTTGGACTGGCCTTTCTGGCTAATTCAATTTAAGTGCGGAAGTACGTCGGCAAATCTACTCGAAATCGACCCGGCCAATTGCGAGCGCAGCTCATATTTTATCGGCGATGCCGTCTGGCTGCAGTTGCACGTGCCACTCCGCCACTGTCTGCCGCTTAACCAGCGTGCATAAGTTTCTCCAGTTTGCAAGTACGCCTTGCACAGATTTATTTCATTTACGGCGGCGAGTAGCATCCTTTATATAATTTCAATTATCGCCTGTTGGCTGCGTCATAAATTCTAGCCACTGCCCGTGGCGCTGATTGCACGTGAAATGTTCTTCGCCAGCGATTTAATTAAGTGCAAACACACAGTTATGAGCTCAACAGCCTTTCGGCAGCCTTTCTTTGTGCCAACTACTAGTATCTGAGAGTCACGCCTCTGCGAGCACACAACACAAATGGTGCACGAATCTTTCAGCCTGGTCACAAATTGTGTTGACACTCCAACGAGCACTTTGACTGCCGTGCAAAGGCAAGAAACAAAAATAGACGTAAAAAAAATACAAAATAGAATGCAGAGGAGAATGAAAATGCATATTGTTGTCAGCAAACATCAGATAGACCAACTGAAAACAGTCCAAACTGTCAAATTCTTTTCTCAAAAGTCGAAAAAAAAAAATGCAACAGTCGCCGCAACTGTAAAGCCTGGTCGTGCCACAAAACAGCATCAACAGCAACGAACACCAAACAAGTAAATGCTAACAAACGGAAACAAACAGCTGCATTAGCAGACGCAAATCAGCAGCAACTGCGCCAACAACAGCAACAAGCTTGACTGGAAAGTTAAGCACAGTAGAGTTACTCACTTAAAAATTCCAAACACAAAACGGAAATATGCAAAAGCTCAGGTCAAACAAGGAAATGACTCAGCTTCCATGTTTATCCAACTACAAGATATTATTTTTTTTATAACCGATAAAGCTCATAATAGATTTACTAAGCTATTTTAAAAATATTTATTTCAAAAAAACTTCGAAAATATTACAACGCAAATATATTCTAAAAAAAAATATTTTAAAAGTAAGATTGTTGCAGAAAGTTCCTGTAGGGTAAGTTCCTGTAGGGTAAATAGTCGATGTGATTTTAAAATATCCGCAAGCCAGGTTTCCTCTTAAGCGACTCGCTAACGAGCGCAGCACTAAGGATGCAATATGATGAGACGCTGACATCCTTTGGCGAAATATTTATGAAATTCAATTTGTTTGCTAAGGTGGCAGATAACTGTCAACTGCCAAGTGTCATGTCTGACGTGCAGACCGGCCGACTGACGGACTGGCATCATGCAAGTGCTATTAGAACCGCTACAAATTAGTGATAATGAATAATTTCCCCAGCGGTAATTTAGTGCATATTTTAAACGTGCCTAATTGCCAGGTGCAGCAACATCATTTTGACTAGTCCAAATTGAAGTCGTTGAAGCCATGACATCACATTAGTCTTGTAGTTAGTGCAGTGTAGTGTAGTGTATGTGTGCGAGTGTGTTGCTCTAAACGGTTTTCCAATTACCGGGTAGCCAAGTCGAAGGCAAAAGTCATTTTCAGTTTGCATATCCGCAAACGTGGCACACTGAAACAGCATAAGCAACCCGATTATGTCTGCCTGCGGATTTGTGAGCAGACGCTCCGCTTCCCCACTTAGCTGCAGCATAGTCGGAACTCTTTCGGGCTTGAAGTAAGGATACAAGCACATGCGTCCAAATTGACCTGCGTTGTGACTATACAATTTTTGCCTACGGACTGGTGGTTGGTACAGTACAGCACATGAATCTATGTATGTATGTACATTTGTGTGTAATTTGATGTTTGTGCGACACGTGTGAGCCGCCAGGCAAACAATCAGTGACCAGCTGCAGGTGCTGTTGTAAACCGCAAATTAGTTACGTCGACGTTGTATGAGCTGCAGCCGTTGATGCAGACGTTCCAGCAGCAGTGTACACCCAGCAATTGTGCAACCAAAAGCGAGCACAAACAGCGCAGCGGATATGTCATCCACCACTAGTGGCTTGGGTGCCTTTTTAGGCACGTATCCAATGGCCAGATTGAAGAGGATCTGTCCGGTATTTCTATCCAGATACTTGACAACATTCTGCAAAGTTAATTACGATTATTACATAGATGACTATAGAAACAAGTTTTTTTTGCTACCTCCAATTCCCAATGTACATAAAGACCCGACTCCTGGCAGCTACGTATGTGTCTGTTTAGCTGTGGCATTAACGTCCAGCCTCGTATGGATACCGCTCGCGTCCAATCAAAGTAAAGATCATCACGCAGCACCTGCAACAGCTAATTCATGATCTAAAGCTAATCAACTAAAAACTGATTTTGTCTACAATGCGATTTTCAACAGCTTCTCGTGTCACATAGTTGCCAAAGTTGAAGGCGCCGGAGGCCAAGCGTTCGATTCCTAGTCCATAGTTTGGTCGATAGCTGGCATTGTACATGAAACTATAGTCGCGCACTTCAAAGCTTTTTGCTAATATTTGTTCGGTGACCAGATCGGACTTCTCCACCGTATGAATCCAGACAATCGATGGAGCTGCCCATTTCCACTGGGTTTGTGCCCACTTCTCAATGGTGTCAACAGGTGCACCATACAGGGGCACCGTGAGCAACGACTTAAGTTGCCCACTGTAGATGTTCTCCAGAGTAATTGTTGCACACAGCAACGTTGCCACAAAGAAACGCGTGGCGAAGCGATCAAAGCTGAAAGCTATATTAATAAGTATATTAAAATTAAAAATGTTTCGATAAAAAACCTACGTCAAGGACGCGGATGGCTGCTGAATAAATAGTGCAAATACATCGAAAAGAGATTTTTCTAGATTTTGCACATGCCCAAAAACCTTCTTTCGAGACGAGTGTCTAAGCCAATGCAACACCATGCTACAGATAATAATCGTTGAGATTAGAAGTAGCCAACTGCTGGTGTTAAAGGGCATTATATCGGTACGCCAGGCTTGCAAAGGACTATAAATTCAATTCAAAATGATATAGTATTGTCAGTCAGCATTTTAATAGATAGATTGATTACGAACACTGGTGCAGGTCCTAGAACAGTTACCGCAGATCGTGCTATGGTATTCGAGGTCTCTGTGATGCCATTGTACCAGTTGTAAATGCAGCCAATGGCCAATTCGACTCTCTGCTTATATATGTCTCCTAACACGCCATCGGCGCTTTCGTTGTCGTAGATGCTTCCCCAGTTATCCGCGCCATCTGTGAAAAATGCATCAAATAAAAATGCTTTAAATAAATTTATACCATCTAGTATTATTCTCTATTTCTGAAAAAATTTAAAATCTCTTACAGGCCTCGACGCGCAATCGACAGTTGTGCACCTCACAGAAGGTCCTCATAATGTTTGCCTCAGAGCCGTAGAAGGCAATAGAACGATTGGCTCCATGCGGGTTAATTGGATCCTCGTTGCCGACACCAGCTGCCTGTAAAGTTGCGGGAGTTTACTAAGTTTTGGGCAGCAGGGCCTAATTGGCGTCCATTGTTGGTCATTCAAGTGTCTGTTCTAATTTACTAAATGGCCTCGAAATGGTTGGCACAATGTAAGCCACGCCCACACACAAACGCCGGGTCAAAAACAGACACCCACATGGACATCGACATCGACACTCGCCACCAATTAAATGGAAACACGTAATTTAAATCAATGTTGTGCTAAAGCCGGCAATAAACAAAACCACATGCTCACGCTTGCGGCCATCTGTATGTGTGCGTGTAAGCCGCCTGTATATGTATGTTCTTGTTGTTTTTGGTATAAGTGTGTTTACAAATGTGCGAATGTCCTTAAGGCAAACAATTGAGTGCGAACAAAACTTCCACCAAGTGACAACAAAGAAATTTTTTGCCAACTATTTTGTTTGTGTTTGTCCATTGCCTTTTTGGGCTAGTGGACTGCACAGTGGTCAATCTGCGATTGTAAATCTCATTCATATTTAAATAAATGGGATAAGATATGTTGCTTAAGCTATACAATACTATTTAACTTACTCACTAATAGTTTAAGCCAATGACAATCAGTTTTTTTCATTTAAAAATTATATCGAACACAAATTTATTACTCATTATAATGATAACATTCCAATGTGCGCTTCCCACAATCAGACAACTCTTGTCACCTACTACTGACATTTTGCAGTGTGGCTCTACGAAATAATAGTAAATATACATATATTATATTGTACCTATATATAGAACATTGCCACAGAACGTATGCTTTTAGTTACCGAATACATAGCCCACAACTAAGTAGAACAGCAGGAAATAAGTTTATATGAACCCAACAAGCAAACAGGAGACACACACAAATATACACAAAACTCCCGCTCAGATCAGTACAAAGGAAGGACAAGGGACGGGGGCCCTAAGCAACCACTGGACATTTATTCATGACCATTTCGTAGAGCGCTCTAATGCGACAAGGACACTACGATGTGGACAATGCGGCAAACGAGGCTGGTGAGGTCAACCAATTGGCTTTACTTAATGCCGGCGTGCAAATCTCTACGACATTTGTGTGCGCTTTTGGGTGTGCCGACAATAATAACAACACTAACAACAACCACAATAACAAGAGGCAATAGCACAAACACGACACTGGAGGCGGCAGCAACGATAAATATAAACTTAACCGGCAATTACTTACCACATAATTAGTAACTGTATATGGCACATAAGTAACGGACCCCATGCGAAGCGTGCGCCACTGCAGATTGAGCAGCTTGTTGGGATAAAGTTCGGCTCGGTTGGTAAAAGTTTCGTTCGGCAAGAACGCGTCCAAAAGCAAAGCATCCAAATTTCCACTGGCACCGACAAACTTTTGTGTCCACAGCTCCAAATTGATGTCGCGGTATTGGTGTGGGTATGGGTATGGGAATGAGTGTGGATATAGGTGTGCCAAGTTATCTACGGACTCAACTCCAAAGCGAGCTGTTCTCCTACTTCTACTTACGACTGCTATGCCGTTATCTGCCTGGTCTCTTGGCCGAACCATCAAATGGTGTGGGTAGACTGAAGCGCATCGCAAAATTCGAACATTGTAGAAAGAGCAAAAAAAAAAAAATCAACAAAACAAATTAAGTTCAAGCCAATAACAACAAAAAAGATTAGAATTGAAGAAGACGCCGTCAAGCGTGGAAATTATTGGCCAGTGCCAAAGTTGAAAGTTTGATCAACTGATGCACCCCGTGGCTGTTTTTGTCACTCTTGTGTGCAAGTGTGTCGAGTGTGCGGCAAAGTTTTGAGTTTGTCTTCTTTCGTCAGTGCCCCAGGGAGCCACACTCAAGTCCACGTTTTATTGTCGACTTAATAAAAACTAACGCCAAAGCGGCAGCCATTTTAACAATTGTTGGCGAACATGCAATGTTTGACCAATAAACTCAGTAAAGATCTAAAGGATAATAGTCAAATTATATGTTTACGCAAATATAACATCTCATTATTTAATTATTGTACAATTGACAAAACGGTTCTGACTCAAATCAAGAACCTTGAGCTTACAGGGAAATTTACTTACATTGCAAAATTTCAATGCTCAGCAGTTCCAACGGATCTTCATGTTCACACAGAAACATGTACAACTTGTCCTTCAACCTCACATTAGCATTTCGAGTGGCAAAGTAGCGGGCATGAAGGAACTGAGATGTCTGTGGTAATATCGTGATGAAACCCTATCCACAAAATCACTTTTATAGAACCACGAAACGGATAAAATGTGATTGAAAGGACTCACCTCAGTCACGCTGGCGTTAACAGCACCCAGAACTTGCCACTCAAGTGCATTCGGCTGGGCTTCGTCATCGGATAGCTCAGCTACTTTGATCCACTGCAGCAATATCGGTCGGCTCAAATTACGCAGGGCCAGCTGGACAGCATCTAGATACGCCAATTGCATATATGTAGCTTTTTGTGTGCTGTTATGAACGATCAGCAGCGAGGAGAGTGGTGCAAAGTATTGGCTAACTGTGGTAAATGCATAGATATAGAAAGTTAAGAAACATGTTTTACTAGCTTACCTATAATCTGTATTAGCTTGGTCAAGTGAGCAAACTGCTGTGTCAGCAACATCATAAAGAGAGCTTCTAACCAGCCTAGCATGAGTGCTGCTTTAATATATAGGCGCATCTCAACGTATCGTTGACCAACAATTGCCTGGCAAATTGAATTTAATGACACTCGATGCTAAACTGCTGTACAATTACCGCAGGCAATGTTTACGCTCGCATTACCGTAATTAAAGATACACAGCGCAGCGAAGCTCGTATCAATATTGTTTTGTTAGGCCATCAGGCCAACCAACAAGCAATGCAAATAAATGGAAAAGGGTACGAGTTCAAGTCATCATCAAATTATACCCTTAAGTTAAATGCCCGACAAAGTGTGCCTCACAAATTGTTTTGAGGTTAAATATAAATATATTATATAATATGGCATAGATATTACCAAATGCTTAACCAGCATTCCTAGCATACAATATCTGTAACAAACTAATCGAAACCTTGTAGCTAATTTTAACAAATATTATCAACAATTTATAAGCAGTTCGGTATGAAAGAAAATTCTTGGAAGGATGTAAATGTATCATTGTAAGCTAGTTGTGATTAAACCTTCGTGTCCTAGAGTTACTGTAAGCTACAATTTTGCGATGCAACAGATTTAGAAGGAAAGCTGCCATTGCAATATTAGTACATTGCCAATTAACAAACCGAACAAACAACACAACGTCCGAGAGCAAGACACAAAGACAGCAAAGCGAACAGAAAGCTTACATTCCCCCACTTGGCGCGACCTGTTAACACATTGACTTTCATTAAGAATGTGGATAACCAAGCGATGTGAGTGTCGTCCAGAACTGAAACTGAGCCCAGTCCAAGTACCAATTGAAACAATTCAATTGCTCCGTAAACGTATATACGTCTGTGTGTGTGTGCGATAGTCCCTATGCGTGTGGTTACTGGTATTGCAAAGACAGATTAAAGGATTTACACAGGAGAAAGAAAAAAGATCCAGCTTCGAAAGCAGAGCTTACCAAAAGCCGTTAGTCGGTTGAGCTGTATTGGCCATTTGGGTGCACAGCAGTTGGCGATTTCAATGCGTTTGTGGCCTGCTGTGAGCAGACAGACTTACACTCGCAAGCACACTCGCACAGATACTCATGAAGCCATTGCCAATATCATGGTCATAGTTAAACTTTTACTCTGCAGGGGCACGGCAATTAAGTGCGCTCAATCGAACCTGGTAGGTATAGATAGGCACGGCCTGGCGTGCGGCTGACCAAATTGTTTTGGCAAACAGTCAGCTACGGTCTGAAATAACTAGCAGAAAATTAAGTATGCCAAGCGTCTGTTGCCTAAGTTTGTTAGCGCATTTATACATTGATGCAGATATATGTATGTATCAACAATGTGTTCTTCAGAATATACTTTCACATCTCGCACACGCAAGTATCGAGCAGAACTTGTATTTAGCCGCAGGCTGGCCAACAAGCTAACCACAAAACTGTATGCTGGCTCTGATCATTGCCGGCAGCTGTACGGCAGCATGTGGCCAACAATGGGCCGAGGACGACCCACCAGTCGCTAACTAGCGCTGCTGGTTTCTTTGTCTCTTTTTATAAGCTTCCTATAGCTTAGTTCATGTGTGCAGAGTATATTCACATTTTTCCTGTTACTGGCTTTTAAACCGTTTTGCTTTGTTTTCATCTTTGCCAATTTGATGTACATAAAACCAAGTTGAAACTTAATCAAATGTGTAGGCTTACTCTCCATTGAAAGCTAGTTTATATAAACACATACGATCAAGTTTGTTAAAGGTTTTCATTAAGTTTTTTAAGGATCAATAGCAGAGCACTTATTGCTTGTTAATCAGGGTTATGTATCTACGAGCTTCCTAATAAGTAGTACATATGCACTTACTTTACTTTCTGTAAGCGCGTGCACACAAACATACACACATATATCCAAAGAATCACTTTACGTGTTAAGTCTACGGTTCAGGTAATCTTCTAATCGAGCTTTCTCAACTGCAGCCTTTTTACTTGTTTTCGTTCTTAGTTTTTTTTTATCGATCATGAATTTTTTCTAGTAGTCATAATGTGCACATCATTTCGCCAGCGCTCAAAACAATTGCAGTCTGTCACTTTCAGCGGATGGCTTATAGAATGTGACAGCTGTCGTGTGATATAAACTGAAAATCATAATCATCACATACTGACTATATCACACACAACAAAGCAATGCATAGAAATGCGACAGTATTTACATGTTAATTAGCAGGCACATCAAATTTTGCCACAGCTAGCGGCACGTTCAGCCGTTTGTCCTTGAAAGGACATCATGAATTTTCTATTGCACATGAATGTACGTATGGGCAGACGACATAAAATATTGCAAGGCCGAAGCGTTTTGCCATTATATTTCCCGCACAATTATGCAGATTGGCTGTGTGAAATGAGATACTGAAGGACCGCACACATAAACATATATACATACTTACAAATAATATACTACACCAGAGAGTCGTATACGTAATGTGCACAAATATTTGCCAGCTAAAGCCGAACGTCATATTTACTTGACTGTCCGATTGCAGTTGGACAAGTTTTTTCGTTTCGTCTACGTTTTTTTTGGCCATTGCAGATTGCATTTTCGCCATGATTTGTAAATAGACTTGAGTATTACGGGTATTTGTGTTTGTAGTTTATTGCGTTGGTTTCTGTAGGTACTCGCATTTTGTGGGTTCGACGCAAACACTCAAGCGTGTAAATGCACACACAGAAGTAAAACTAAAATAGAAACACATTTCATTTCCGTAAGTTCTGGGAACGGAATATGCCATACTCACATGAACAAGCTGCACACTGGTTCAAAAGTAACTGTAAATTTACTTATGTGTATGTATAAGCAATACTTTAAGTAAGCTCTTGTGTCGTTCTGTTACTTGGTTCGTAAAAAACGCATTAAATACAGTTCGAATTGTTTCCATAATCTTCACCCTAAGTTGTGTTTGTAACCACAGTACAAGGACTTCAAACACTCTGCTACACAAGAAGTGGCAGCGAGCCAACTACAACAAAGTGAAAATAGACTTGGCGATAAACCAGCAAAATCGATTTGAAATTTTTTAACGAAATTGCAGCTTAAATCCTTAATGCAGTTTGCTACCAAGTGTCATTCTGTAATAGGGGTTTGATGCGTTAAGCAATAAGTGTGACGTTCGAGAAAGGCAACATAATTTCGATGATTATGACACAGTCTCAGCCATCGACAGTTTTGAGTGGCAACGTAATTTTATTGATAATCGCCACTAGCTGAAGTGTACAGTCCAACTCAACATCAACAGCAATAATATAAGCAACAACAGCAGTAACTAGTATAAGAAATAGAAGCAATTTAATGCTAACAATGGAAGAGGCCGTCGGGTAAGGGAGTGGTCAAGTGTTTTGCACCGGAAACGAAGTGTAATGAAAACGTGTAAAGTGCAAATCGAAAATGCAATACAAAATACAAACTCTTACCAACCAACAAGCAGGCATTTGTAATGCTGCTTCCTTTTTCTAACTACCTCTTCGTCTCCGTTCTTTAATTTCTTTCATTTTTGCAGTGTTGCTGCATTTCTCTAAATTACCAATGTCGACACGGCGATAAGGCGAATGCGACGAGTCGAGTCGAGACGAGACGCTTACATCCTGAAAGTAACTATGCAGCACACCAAATTGCTGCGGAAAGGTGAAGCAAGTAAACGTGTCCAAAACGAAGGAAATGTTTCGTAGTGCAAGACATTGCATTTTAAAATTCTTGGCTTTCTAAATGGTTCTGTGCTAGCTGAATAATTTCTTTAATTAAATGTATTTAATTTTAATGTTGTCAAGTCAATACCTGACTTATAAGTACAACGTGCGGAAAACACAGAAAAAAATACAAACTGCCGATAAGAATCAAAAAATGTAAACGATTTCCAATGTTACACTGCAAGCACGTGCTTAAAATATTAAATAATTTAAATTGCTCTAATTTTTTTGTTAAGAGAACATATTTATACAGCAGATACCTGAACATTTAAGTTTATCTATCTAAACCACATTTTCATATATATTATTAACAATTGCATTGCATTTACAAAACCACCAAATGAATAAAATATTGATAATTGTTTTTACGTGCATCGTTTTTTCCACACGCTTCAACTCGCGTTCGAGCTTGTTTATTTATGTATAATATAATTTTATATGTTATTCATATATGTACATTTGTTGTTTTCTCTGTCATTTCGATGCTGTTATGTAATTATTCACTTTGCACTCGTGCATTTGAATATATTATTATTTATTTTACTAATCAAGCGATGGTATAAATTTGATGCCTTGACTCCAAACTATGGGGTATTTAATATTGTCATGAATTTAAATCTCTGACGATGTAGATAAACATCTATTTTAAAATAGCAGCATCAAAATCGGCATGCAAATAAATTGAAAAGAAAAACAAACTATTCAAAACAATTTGTAAAGCATTTGTCTGCATAGGCTAGTCGAGTTGTCTCTTTTATTCGAGCCGTTTTTAATTTAGAAATTTTTTCATCTCATCGTTGCATACAAAGCGCAAAGCCTTTTGTTCCAACGGTACACGCTGTGCAACAATTAAATGCAGCCATTTGCATTGCGTGCTGCGTACCACCCCACCTCTCAATCACACCCCTTCCCTTACCTTCCCTTCAATTTCTCAACCCACCCGGCGAGATCAACAAACCTGTGTGCTTTGCTCTTGTTTGGGATCAGAGTCGGGTGACATACAAAACTGGCGTTCATTTATTCATATCGGATTGGCTTTGGCAATCAATGGACTAGTGGGTCCAATGCAGCGCTCAGCATCCATTGCCGTCAGAGATTTTCCGCAGCAAATCAATGCACATGCGGTCGCTGTGGGTGCCTATACATATGTGTGTGTGGTTGTGTCAAACGTGATTGAAACGAACGAAATCAATGCGAATTATTTGGTTTTCCAATTCGTTACACTTCACTACTGCGCTCAGTTAATTAATAGACATTTTTTCTTCATGGCTCTCAACTGGCACGTTTTTTGGGGTGTAGCGCTTAAAAGCCCGGCAGTTCTGCTGATCTTTTAATTGTTTTATTTCACAACTCAATTCATTTTGCAATTTTTCATCAAATAGCCACTAGCTGAATTTATTTTAGACCGCCACATAAGCCGCAGTGCTCATTTGTAGCCAACAAAACCGCCAATTTGGCCTTGGGAATGCTGCGCTAAGCACGCCCACAAATACACATATAAACACTACCATGCACACCCACTCTCGCACACTCACACACGAATATGAACCCACAATCATCAATAACGAAAAACAGAGCCACAAATTTCGCAATTGTTAGTCGCTTGATTCGATTGTATGCAAGTGAAAACTTACACACAAAACAAAGCATGCCAGCATCCCACACGCACAAGCTCACACTAATGTACCATATACTTTTATATGATGCCGGGCATTTTAAGGTGCTTGTAAAACACGAGGCATGAAAATAAACCAAGCTTATCGCACTTTAATTTCTTTATACGAACCAACAACACATAAGCAACGCAATCCACATCTCATCTCTGTTCCCACCCGTGTCCCAACGGCATCACACTTGGAGCATTGCGGGCGACGTAAATAAAAATTGATGACCACAAAAGTATGGTACAAAATATGCGCATAAAATGATTATGACGATTATGTTGTAGCTGATGTTTTTGTTGCTGATATTACACCAAACATCAAGCAACAGCAAAGAAAAACAAGTTGAAACGTTGCATTCAAACGCAACCGACTGCGGTATACTCGATACCTGTTTAAAAAAGGGTAACAAAATTGCGAATGGTTACGGATGCGGTAAGTGTGTGTGCTGCTTTTCTTCGGGCATGTCACCAGTTATATTGCTAACAAATTTGGTAACTCTAGATCAAAGTCACACGAAAGATACACGCAATCCAGTTTTTAAAGAAGCGGTGGGGAAGCTTGGGGTGGCTAATGCGGTATGGGTGGGCGTGGCATCCAAAGTTTTAGTGTAGTTTTTTGGGGGACGGCAGTACCTGTCTTCTTATCGATTTGCTAGTGGGCAAAGAACTTCAATCTTGACAATCCAAAAAAGTTGCGTTCATACAACCGGACGGAGGGACAAACGGACAACCACCATGACGGACATTGCACAAACCCAATATACTCTGTACCTTCGGTATCGGGCATATAAACATCAACACATGTGCAATGCTAAACGGTCATACACACACACATTTATTGACACAAATTGCTTTTCAGAACCCTGCTCCCTTGCCATATTCCCGACTCCTTGGATCCGTTTCTTTAGGTTTTCATTTTACTGTTTTTTTTTTTCATTTTTTATTAAAGCAATAATAAAATATTCATAAATATTTTCTTTTCGCAGCGATGACGACATTTTACCGCCTGTTTTATAATAATGCCAAAAAATATATGTATAGGGTCCTCTCACAATCCTAATATAAACATATATATATTTACAAATATGTATTTACGCGTACTGTTTGCTTTGCAATTGTCTACCATTTCGAGTATACTTATGTGGCAAGAGCTATGTGTAGCTGTGATTTTAAAATACTTATCTGAGTGTGTGTAACTAGGATATGTTCATTTAAATTGAAGCACGACAAGCTGTGGCCGCGCAATCATGTCAAGAATTCAATATCAAAATAGTACGCACACAGCTGTCGCTGATGACATCGAGCCGCACACAACAAACAATTCTCAAACCCCATGCTGTGGCGCTATTGATGAACTGGCTACAAGTTATGCGAGTAACAGAGACGGAATGACTTCCCCGCGTTTTGATTAAAAATATGTAGTATAAGACAAGCTCGCAGAACATATACACGCTAGCAAAACTAATATCACACATTGGTACAATAATAATAATAAGGGGCTTATCAAACAGTTGATTGGTCCTAGAATGTGATTGTAAATATTATGTTATAACATTTAAACTTAGTTTAAATTTATTTTTTAATCACAGTATATCTGGGTTTTTTCGAAATATTTAATTAGTTCAACAAGACATGTGTAAGTTAATTTAATTGTAAGTGATTAGCATTTTAACATACTCGTAATGTTGTTGACCGAACAAGCATCATAAACGGCGACTTCTTGTACGGACTTGGGCATTGATGACAGTGCGCCCCACGATCAAGTTCAAACAAGATAGGCCTAGTTGAGTCATTTATACGTTGATATTATGAATGTATCAAGAGAGCACATGATCGTAGTTAATGATTTCATCACTTGGCTGACACGACTTAGAAGGACATTAAGAAAATCCATTAGTTTAATTACCCAAGCAGTCCACGATGTGCCAATGGCACCAATGACTGTACTTGCAGCTGCAACTGAATCTGCAACAAATTGCGGCTATCAACATTTCCGATGTGCTTTCCGTTGTCAATGCTACTTCTGCTGCTGTTGCTTCTGCTGTTGATGCTGCTGCATCTGATTACTTAATGCATTTGCACATTTGGCCGCAAAAACCGAAGGAGAAGGTAAAGTTGACATGTTAACATTACTCCCGTCTGATTTACTATCTGTGGCAGCAGTCGTGGTGCTCGATTATTCTGGATCTCTGCTTGGTTTTAATTAGTGCACACGAGTGTTCCTCGTTAAAGGCTAAAGCCCAGTTGCCAGCTACATATGAACGTATTTTCTATTGGCCAATTCACTGCAGAACCTTCAATTGCTAGCCCGAACCGAAACCGGAAACGGTGTATGAGCTACACACTCACACACATATGTATATAGCACAACGGCAGATTGTGTGCCATTAACTTGATGCACCGGGGCCAAACAGCTTGCTCCATTCCACAATGCTAGTTGATTGTTGCCAATACTGACGATGTGTGCGGTCACAACTCGCAGCAAGAGAGATGAGAAGTTAACCTATGTTTGGCGGTTGGCTGCTCGCACTGCCCGTGCACCGGAAAGTTGCGCCCAACTAAAAGCAGCTTTTGCGGTTGGTAGCCGCATCATCGGCCAATATATCAGCAGCGGTGACAAGTCTGAAAGATGTGCGTTTTAATAATGCGAAAAAATAAACAAAAATATGACAAAATAAAGTAATAAAATAATACTATAAAAAAATAAATATTATTATTATAATTTGAAGAACCAACAGTTCTGGAGCCATTGCTACTGAGGCCTTTGGCTAAATAAAATATATAATATTTTTCTATTGTATGCAAATGCAAAATGTTGACGAAACTATTATTTATATATTTTTTTTATTTTTCCTTTAATTATTGTTAATAATAATTGGCTGCTTAGTCAGTGTAATTTGAATGTATGTTTAAATCATTATGAACAGGTAACTTTAAGACAATCAAGTTATTTTAATGACTGTTTTTTTTTTTGTTGTTGCTATTTCGAGAAGATGAATGATGATGCCAACGAAACTATTGAGAAGTCATTAGCGATGACATTGAGGAGAGGCTACTATTGTTAGGCCATAAAGCATAGTAATAATATATCATCATAATTCAATTGGATATAAAAAATAGTTGGACTCCCGTTTGCAAGAGTATTTTTTGTATATTTATGGCGTGCGTACAAAACTGTTGCCTTTTATTTCTTAGTTATCAGTTTGTTTATCTGTCTATAGCTAAGCGGACGTCTAGCATTGGGCATTTATTATTTGTTGTAACAATAATGCTGCTTCAAACAATTACAAATTTCACATAAATTTTATTACTAAAATTTAATTAATTTGCTTACTTTGGCGTTCTGACAAAATGTTTGTTAAAATTATAAAAATAAATACATGCTTGCAACATGATAAACATAAAGATATATAGTATATAAAAAAGTGTTATCTAATAATATTTGTATTATGCTAGTGGCAAACAGAAACGAGGCCCGACTTACTATGCCCCAAGTATGAATCAATGACATGCAGCGCGATAAAAACTTGAATATGGTTGTCGAAACAAAAACTAATACTACTAGAGAGTGCTTAGGAACATGAAGAGATTATTACTCTAGCAGTTTTATGAGCGATGCCATCGCGATCGGAGCTCAACAACAAAAAAATCCCAGCGATATGTCAAAAATTAAGTATCAACTTGTACAAACGGAAGTGAGATTATTATTGGGCGAGAGATCTGCAGCATATAGATTTTTTAGGCTCTGTGCAATATGTGCCACATTTTTGCTAATTGTTTGCTACACCAGTTGGCCCATCTGTGATAATAAAGTATTTACGAATGCAAGTTCCTTGCAAAGCAACAGGACGGAACACCTTGATAAGGAATATATTTTGAAGCAAACTGAAACAACTTTGGAGTTTGAGATTGCAACAGAAGAAGGAGCAGAAAGAAGCAACTGGACGGATCTCCAGGAGTTAAAAGTTGATCAGGAATATATTTTGGAGCAAACTGAAACAACTTTGGAGTTTGAAATTGCAACGGAAGCAGAAATAACAACGACTCCAAATATAACATTGGGTAAATGGGTTTAACCTTTTTGTAGGAAACTATATTCATATTTGTTTTAATAGGTCCCAACATAATATTGGATAACTATTTTGTTTACACCTCGCATTGCCGCATGCCTGCAGTGAATCCCTTTACTAAGGATGTGCTCAAGATCTATAAGAAGACCTTGTATGAGACGTGCGATGCTAGCAAGGTTTTAATATCGGTTCAGTATGATGATAAGCTCGGACGCTATAAGCTGCATATGAACGATCCCAAAACCAAATGTTGCTATAGAAAAATTCAACGCTTCGGCACCGGAGCTGATGCCGATAATCGCTATAAGTAAGTTGGACGAGAAAACCCTGAATGAAAAATTATATTATTTTGAACTAAAATATTTCAGACTGCTGCCTTGTAGCAATTTCAATCAGGATTTTGTTGTGCCACAACATGTTGATGCTGTGATAACCGAGTGCCGTCGCTTGAAGGATAAAAAGTTGTTGCAACACGATGCTTTCGGTTTTGTGCAACCAAGGAGACAGATCAAAAATAAGGAATCCCTTAAGGGTAAACCAAGTGTATTGCTGTGGGGCATTGATTCCATGTCCCGCATGAACTTTGAGCGAACCATGCCGAACATGTTCAAGTATCTGAAAGAGGAGAATTGGTTCGAACTGCGGGGCTACAATAAGGTAAAGAAAAGTTGATGAAACTCCAATCAGGTAGCTATAATTTCCTTTTCTTTCCCAGATGGGCGACAATACATTTCCCAATTTACTGGCCCTGCTGACTGGCTTCAATAATTCGAGAGCGATGTCGATTTGTCGGCCCACGGTGATAGGCGGCCTGGATGGCTGTCCGCTTGTATGGAAGGATTACAAGAAGCGTGGTTATATTACGGCTTATGCCGAGGATTGGGGCAGGTTCTCCACCTTCAATTACAACAAGAAAGGATTCATTAAACCGCCAACAGATTATTATCCGCGTCCTCTGATGCTCGCCGCCGAGAAGGAACTGAAAAAGGTTCTTGTCTCGAGTATACCCTACTGTGTGGGGCATCGTCATTATGCCGAATACATCTACGATTTTGCCATACAATTCACCAGAGTCTACAGGAATCAATCGAGCTTTGGCATGTTCTGGACCAACTCGTTTAGCCATAACAACTTTGCCTTGCCTTCGTCGATGGATGGGAAAATACTCGAATATATGGGCACACTGGCAAAAAGTGGTGTCCTCAAAAAGTCGATCGTGATCTTTTTTAGTGATCATGGAATGCGTTTTGGACCGTTGCGCAGCTTGGACAGCGGATTCTTGGAGGAAAGGATGCCCATTATGTACATCTGGCTGCCTCAATGGTTTCGCGATAAATATCCGGAATATGTGCATAATTTGGAAGTGAATCGAAATCGATTAACTTCTCCCTACGACATTCATGCAACGTTGAAACACATTCTGGAACTGGAGACGCCACCAGCTGAGTTACCCCATCCCGAAGGCTGTCCCAGTTGCCATAGTATTTTCCAAGAAGTCGCCGAGTCGAGGGATTGCCGGGATGCAGGCATTGATCCGCATTGGTGCACTTGCCACACGTTTGAAAATAACTCCAGGAGCGACAGTCACATCAAGGAGGTGGCACAACAATTGATCGATGCCACAAACAATTACCTTTCCACAAATAACCTAACCGACCTTTGTCAGACCCTAAAGCTCTCAAACATCGAGTCGGTTCAGCGTAAGATTGGCCTGGAAGAGAAGGCATACGATTCGTATCTGGTTCGATATGAGGCTGAACCGGAGAAGGCTTTGTTTGAGGCTTCCACCGATTGGAACAACAACACAAGAAACATCTCCATTCATGTGCCCGACATAAGTCGCTTGGATTCGTATGCCCAATTGTCCAAATGTGTCGAGGATAATATTGCCAAAAAGTTTTGCATTTGCTTAGATCCAGATTTGGTTGCTGGAACTTAATTTTCATTAGAACTTAAACCATTCGAATAGTAACAATGATTTTTCTTAGACCAATATCGAATAATTATAGTTGTGATATAAATGTGCACAATTTAAATGTATTATTAATTTAATGTAATTTAATTTAATTGAATATTTTTTATAGTGATAATTTTTATGATATTTCGCGATTGTGTTTAACAATTTGTAAATATATATTCCGAAATGATATTATATGAATTTAAATATATTTAATTAATATTTACGAGTAATTTACTAAAGTACAAATTTGAATGCTGAATTATTTAAACTCAAACTATAGTTTGGGACATCTCGATAAAGAGGCGGATGCCTTAGCTATTTTATCAGCAAAGACAAGATAAATCTAAATCGTTTTTAACAAAAAATATTGCACAAAGTACAACTTAGTTAAACGTCATTAAAATTGGAACAATGTCAAAGAATGGAGGTCATAAAATATTTTGCATCAAGTGTTTACTATGATAAGACGGTATCAGGGCTCTCAGAAGGATTCGAAATCATAATATTTATAGTACACACAAATCGAAATTGTCTATGGTTGCTGACCCACAATCAGATTGACAACAGAAAGAACGAATCGAATGGCCAAAGTAAATAATCATTTAATCAAACCGGAAGTAGAAGCAATAAGTATTAGATTATTATTATTATTGTCATGTGAGTGAAAAGTGGAAAGCTTAAACTCTCTGAGTTATGCGGAATATAATAGAATAAAATACAATTCGTGAGTAAATTTTTTTTTCTCGGATGTAAAAAAACACCAAGTGTCGAGTGCCTGCTCTGTTTGATGTTTTTAAGAAGTAAAATCTACAAAGAGAAGTAAATTAATATTTAATTCAAATTAAATCTTAGTTTGGTGTCTTGTAATAATTTTCATTCGAATTTTATTGTTGGTGTCACTACAGAAGGCCGTCGGTGGAAGAATAACAAGTAAGTGCAACACGAAGCCAGATAAAATCATCACAATATTATCATAAAACTCAGCCAGCTCAGACACGTTATTCGTAGCTTCTGTCGAATGGCCGACAATGCAACACAACAGATCATAAAATGTTTCTCAGAGCTCTCAGCAAATCAGAAATACTCAACGATTCTATTTGCAAAGAAATGCTCCATCTGCGGCAGATAACTACTATTAGCCCGATCAACCCTAGCGGCGGCAATCGGTTGCTGTGTGGCATACCGCAAGAGAATGCATCTGCATCTAATATATATTTCAACATTGTTCCAAAACAATCTCAGCCTATCTGCCACTTCCGATCTCAACCCTGCTAAATGCCTGCCAAATTAGTTGACAATTATATGACAATTGTGGCAAAAGTAGATAATTGCCACAAAAATAAATCCAGCTGCAACTTGCAACTGATTAAATGTCATCAATTGTCCAACGTTTTAAATGCTTTATTTTATCATCTGGCTCAAAGGTAAAGTGAAATCAGCAATCTGTAACTACTATATCTATATCTTATCAAAACGTAAATAGTGGTGTTCCCAAGAAAAAGTAAAGTTCTTTCCGACGCTTTGTTTATTAATGTTCACCGTCAAGAGTATATAAATTATTTATTTTGTGATAGTAAATAAACTCGAAGTATTTGAGGCTTTAATCAATACATTGAATGCCTCGCATTTTATTATTAATTTAAGCTAGATAACAGAAAATAATTCTAACCCAATTATCTATACTAAATTATACTAATATCGTAAAGACTTAGAGTTTGTGCGGTGGTCAAGGCTAATCTCAAGATATTGTGAACTAAAAGTTGAAAGTTCTTTTACTACTAAAAGAATTTATGAGTGGCATTGGCTATATATACTTTATATTCTACTATATACTATCACGAATGAAAATATTTGTTTTTACATTTTGGTTTGTTACATTTTATCCCGGAAAGCGGATAAGCTTAAGCGCAAAATTATCAGTGAAATGTATAAAGAATTATTAAATAGTTTTTTTTGGGTCCCTTCCCTTAAACGTTCCTTCCAATTGAAATTAGAATATTTACATCAAAGGAAAACCCCTTTCACTTACCATTTCCTCTCGCTTCCCTTTCATCGCTGTTCATTTAATATCGGTTAAAAGGCGCATGCGCTTCAGTTTCTCATATTCTCTCTCATCTCCCATCTTGGTCCTTCTTCGGTTTTTCGTGTCGCTACTTAGATGATCGGCTTATCCTGTGGATTTGGTGCAGACATCGACAGGATTTGCGTAAGCTCATTTGCCTGGGGCAATCATAATCATCATCGTCCTTTGCCAGGTTACTATCCTCTCCCTTCCGCCCTCTCTTTCCTTTCCCTGCTCGTCGGCAATTTTCATTTGTAATTTGATACTATTTGTTTGCCTTAGTTTATATTTATGCAAACAATGGGGAAAAGCGGAAAAACAAATTATATATTCTTGACCATGAAAACAGCAACAATTGCGGAATCGGCTTAAGGATATACCTTCCCCGCCTTCCTTTCGCTGTCTCTCTCTCTTTTGCTGTCTCCCTCCATTCATTGATGAATTTTAATTCACAAAAACTATTTGTGGCCAAAAGGCATCCCGAACATAATTCACATACATGATATCCTATGATATCCTTGGCGGCAAGGTCCTTATAATAATAAGACCATGTGTGGGAATCGAAAATTAAACATGTCAAAATTACAGTTTCCCCAAAGACCTCATTATATCTATAATATTAAATTACCCATCGCGTTTTGTGGGAGAAATAAATTTGCATTTTAGAAGTTTATCGTAAATCGAATAAATCTGTGTTCAAGGCAAGGATTTTATTTTATTTTATTTTTTTTGGAAAAACTGAGAAATTGTTGTCCTGTACTTTGTTACAACAGTTGAACAGTTGTTTCGCGAAGATCTTGAAGTTTGAAAATTCGGTTGTTGCAATTATTAAAGATTTGCGTTTAACGAGGGTTGCCTTGAGCGAGGGCGTACTGTATTTATTTGTGATATATAAAAATAAATAAGCAATCGTATTTTTTCTAGTGCATTTATTTTATTGCTATTGCAAATTGAGTAAAGACCATGAATAGATTTTCACACAAGAAATTAAAGAAATCTTAACTTAAATTCATTTTTTAAAATTTCTGTTTAAATATTATAGTCGTGCTAAGTTTTCAATTAAGATTTTATAGTTAACAATAAAGATATTTTTTAAAGCAACTCCTTTAACAAAAGGACAACAATTAAGTGCCATGTGTTCTTATCCCCGATGTTTTTATTAGTCAAGTTTAAAAATCAAATTTTCCCTTTTTTCCATTCTTTTTATATAATTTTTTTTATTAAATTAAAATAATAATTTAGATATTGTCATTGTTTTGCTTAGGCATAAAAGTCTAAAAATAATTAATATTGTATTTACAAAAAGGACATTAAAAAAGATAAATTCCTTTGCTAAAATTGACACACAATCACAATTCGTTACACTGTAACAAAAATCGAGTTACTCTCTCTCTCTCTCTAGAGTTAAACAATGACAATCATCTCGGGCTCCGGACTGGATGCATTCGATGAGATGGTGGAGTCGCAGCTTTCGTCCTTTTCCCGTTTCTCGCGTCGTTCCCGCGCCCGACGATTCTGAAACCAGATCTTGACTCGAGTGTTCGTTAGGTCCAAGGATTCGGCCAGTTTGTTGGCATCCTCGGCGCTCAGATAGTTGGACTCCTTGTAGGCGCTCTCGAGCGACTGCAGCTGGGCGGGTGTAAAGGGTATCCTTGGCAGTCGGCCGGGCGTGCGTTTCGCAGGACCTTGACGCAAGGCTCTCGGCAGCTTGGGCGGATGATACCGAGTATACTGCAGCCAATCGAACATGGGTCCTGCGTCCTCGAGCGAAGCACTCGGACACTCGGCGGGGGATTGCCTCCGTCCCGGCTGCGCATACGGATGATAAGGACTGACTCGCATCCTTTGAAGAATGCCAACGGATGCATTGGTGCCCACGAATCGATCGCCCGCCCGATTCAATATATAATCGATGCTAAAATCGCACATACTGAAAATTCTTGTCGAACGTGTCGAAGGCAGAAGTGCTACTGTGCAGATCTCGGCACGTCCTGCGGCTATTTAAAGGACCTCAACCTCAGGCCAACCCGCCATTTTGTGCAACGAACTATGGCCATCCCTTTTTCTGGCCAAAGAGGCGTTGCCTTTCAGTCGCCTCGAGCATCAGGTAGGCAGATATACAACAACAATATTATTACCCTTATCAGGCCGAACCGCGATTAGGGCAGCGCAAGTAATTGAAGTTGATACACACACACATGCAGATATAAATAATTTGGCATTCAAATCGCTCAAGTATCTTGTATCTTTGTATCTTTATCTCTGCATCGAAAGCAAATTGCTTTTGTTAGTTTGTTTTCATTGCGGTTTGTTGTTGTTTTTGTAGTTTCGGGGTGGTGCTTTTCTACCTTCCCTTGCCACAATTTCGCTCAATGGCTATACGAGTTGAGCCTCAGATTTTAATATGTTTTGATTGATTCTTAATTTTGTTTTCATAACAAAACCAGTTTGCATCCACAACGACCCTAAAACACAACAAAAAGTATCAATTACAAATTATTTCGAGCAACAAAATAAAAAGGCATATGGCAAAAGCTAAGTTAATCCGATTTATCAAGTCATATAGAAGATTTGGGAAATTATGTTTAGCTTTTGAAAGAATAAATTAAATTTAAAAAAATTCAAATAAATAAAGTAAAATATTTAAATAAGATTTGGATGAAAATATTTAACATCACCCAAGCAAAGATTCGTCCTGCAGCAATGAAACATAATCTAAGGCGTTACGATCCTTAAGAGGCCCTTGAAAATTTGTCTTTCAATATTGCAGACCCAAAAATAAAAACATACTTGAACTTTACGTCTCTTCGCCGTCTCCCGTTTAAGCCACACTCATTAGTTGCAGATAATTCGTGTAAATTTGTTAAATCGGCTTATGATTTGCGTTCAATGAGGGAATGTTTATGTTACTAATCTAGTCCTGTTTGACAAACAATGCGGCAATATTTATTCGAATGGCGTAGAATAACACAGCAGCCATGCGCCGCTCATTGCGACTGGAAATGTCCACACGCTCTTCAGTTCCCTTTATTTTAGAGCAATACAAAGGCGAAGCAGGCGCATGCATAAAGGACGAGGGACTAAACTTGGTTGGATTAAGGTAATTCCTATTTTTACGTAGATTGAGGTAAGCGCAGTTTGCGTGTGGATTAGTCTGGCGTCAGTCAGACTGGCCTTTTTACATAGTGCACAGGCGGATAATACACTAACACGTATTCACAAACTTAATCTAGAGGGCGAACATTCATGTTGCATTCACTTCGAATAGTTTGTTTTTAAAAACGAAACTTCAAAAAAAGTAACAAGCCCGCCATTTGTCACTTACCCATCTGGCAACACTATTACCACATAACAAGAATTCGCAGAGCTGCACTAGTCGAGCAAGCGCCATCTAGCGGCAAGGCTAGTCGATAAATCACAGATATCGCCAGCAACCCTAGATTCTATCTTTTCGATAGATCCGCATAAAAGTGACAAGGTGAACAAAAAGTTTTGCTAAATTAATGAATATTTAAAAGGTTTTTACCAACCAAACAATGCCAAAAGTAGTGCAAATTGTGTGGAAAATGCGTGGCGCATCAAACGCCAAAAATCGCATCGTGTTAAACTGTGAAAATAACAATTTAAAATGCTACACGTGTTTCCCCACATACTGCGACAGTGGCGTAGGCTGTGAATGATGTGAATGACAATTAAAAATTTGGTTTTTGTTCGATTTGCAGAGCACATCAATATGCAGCTTTTCGTACGTGGTTTGGAAACGATTGAGGCCTTGGAGGTGTCCCAGGATGCCACCATTGCTGGCGTTAAGGTGAGTCGGCGAGACAGCGACAACAACAAACGTTCCCCCTAACCTCATTGTTTTGCTGCGATTTCAGGCTCAGCTCGCCCAGCTGCATGGCTTCGATGCCGCCGAGTTCAGCCTGAACTGCGAGGGTGCCACGCTCACCAATGAGACACCCGTCACTGCGCTCAGCTCGTTCGAGTTGGACATCACCATTCCCATGATTGGTGGTAAGGTGCATGGTTCTTTGGCGCGTGCCGGTAAGGTCAAGGGCCAGACCCCTAAGGTTGAGAAGCAGGAGAAAAAGAAGAAGAAGACCGGCCGTGCAAAGCGCAGGATTCAGTACAATCGCCGTTTTGTCAACATTGTACAAGGCTTCGGCCGTCGTCGTGGCCCCAACGCCAACTCGACGTAAAGTGGATCAAGTTGATTTGAACAGATAAAGCTGAGCTAATTTTTATTGCAAAAAAAGATAATACATGTTCATAATAGTAATTTTCAACAACAATTAAACAACTTATTTTACACACGTAATCCGATGCGTTGTCATTCTGTTGTGAATTAACTCAATTGGCAAAATCAATGTTCCTCTGCTTGCGACCCAGGACAAATAACCGATAATACCAGAACTCAATGCAGCTGACAAACAGTGCCAAAATGATGCCAAACAGCAGCACCATAAAACATCCCTGCATGTCATCCATGTTGACCTTGTGATTGGCTATCTGTCGCTGGACATTGCGCCCGTTGCACTTGTCCATCGACGGCAGGTTTGTCTTGTGCCAGCGATCAATGAAACCCATGCGAAACAACTTGTCCAAATGCCGATTAATCAAATGCAAATAGGCACTGCTCGCGGGCACAATCAAGCCAATCTGTTCGTCCACAAAATCCTCCTTGCCCAACGCAAATCGACACTCCTTGTCCTTGTCGAAGTGCTGCTGCACAATCAGCTGCAAGTTGATGCGCCAATCAATATTGATTCGATCGCCATGCTTAACCGCAGCTATATTCTCATGCTGCAGACTGCTATAAATCGCAGCGCGTTCCAAGTAGCGTTTGAACTCCTGCCGCGTTGTCGTCTCCACATACTTCTCGAAGAAGGTGCCGTTGCGCAGGCCAAACTGCTTGATTTCCTTGTGGCCAAACAGTTGGCTCAGATAATCGATGCCCGGCTGGAACTTGGGGAACGTGAGGAATGCAACTAGATTGCCACAATATGTGGTAACAAGCACAATCACAACAATCCACCAAAAGCCCACGACCAATCTGCCACTGTCCGCACGCGGCAGATACATGCCACCTTGTTGCAACAGTGCCCCGTAGATGTACCAGAAACAGTTCTTAATTGTCGAGAATCCGCTAATCTGAAGTTCCTGCAGCGGAACCAAACGATTAACCAGGTACAACATGGGCGCCGTCACTATGACAATGGCCGCCAAACAGGCCCACGTCTCGGCGGTGAAGGGAGCCGTAAACAAATAGATGCGGCTAACTTCATCCGGCTGCCGCAGGATAAATGTATACTTTTGCACACTTATCGGCTGAGTGTAGTTGAAGCGCTTCTTGTTCGGCTCATCGACGGTGGCGGCCACAGCCGCCATGAAGAACTCGTTGCCTTGAACCAATTCTACAACGCGATACGGAATGCGAAACGTCATCGAGCCCATCAATTCATCCTAGGAAGAGAATTGTTAGGAATCTGTTTTTCTCAGATATCTCCCACTCACACTTTCATTTGTGCTTTGACTCAACTGAGGGTCTTGCTCCTGATAGCTTGCATCGTGCAGGCAGTAGCTAAAGTTCAGTGCTCGACTCAGTTCCTTGAGGATTTCCATGACAATTCCTTTGTGCTCGATGACAGCGCCACGACTGTCCTTGGTCAGGATCTGCCAGGGCGGATTCTACGAGACAATTGAACCAATATATAACAATTATATTCCTGGTTCAAAGACTCACATGTACAGTAACAATGTCCATGGTTATGTTCCGAAAATGATGATCGATGTGGGGAAAGGTTAGCTCGTGGCATATGAAACCCAGCAGCGGAGTCCAATACCCAATGTTAAGAAACTCAAAGTTTCGATTCTTTGCATCGCGAGTCGGCGCTTGAATAGAAATAGGAAAATAATGTAAGGTAAGTGAATTCAATGACTCTAAAACTGTGGCTTTGGATGACCTAGAAAGCTGTGAGGTATAAGTAAATTATGATTATCTCTAGATTAAATGTTATTAAGTTTACTTGCTGGCTTTTCTAAAAGTTTCTTACCCGAACGAAATTTGCGATTCTCTTGACTTTTGCCCCACGTAATCGCCGTCTCAAAGCGCCATCTAGCGCAGCTTGCGCATTTACTGTTAGCCTTCAGATATTCCTGACGAAAAATTCATTTTTAAAAAAAGTTATTGAATAAAGTTATCCTCCTACCTTCATATATTGTAACATTTCGTCCTGCTTCTCTTGTTTGGTGAATCTTATTGATTCCCATTCCTCATCGGAGATTTCACCATAGATCGATTGCTCTTCGAGTATCATGCGTGACAAAGATGTGACAAGAGCCATCGAGATCTCGGCGATGGTACAATTCAATGTATCCACACAGCTTAAATCAGTTTCATTTAAAGCAAATGCAATATTGGCTCCCTCGTCGAGATTTATGGTCACCGTTTTGGCATCAAAGCCGCTGCGTGGAGCGTCCAGCACAAAGAACATCCATTGATTGTTGACATGAAACATGCTCAATGTCTCGGCGATCTCGATGATATCCTCATGAAACTGTGATATGACCAGAAACTGTTGTCGCCTCAGTTCGTGCTTTGTTGGCGCAAATTGTATCAGCGCCTTGCGCAAAGCGATTCGCTTCTGCTGGCCATGCAACGATCCGTCGATCTTGTAGAGAATCACCGACAAGGGAGGTATCTGATTTGTGGTGCTTTCGTGCAAAATCGACTTGACCAACATGTGATTGTTTTCAACTGAGGTAGGAAAATTATTGAAAAAAGATAAAAGTAAAGAACTTCCATTAAATTATACCCACGTATAGCTTGATCCACAAATACAACAACCGATTGCCATTTGAATATGCCCTGAACTTTGGCGTCCAATACGATTTGGGGAAACTCATCGCCTTGCGAAACCATTGGGATCTTTAGTTCGAAAATATTGGAGCTCACTCTAAATAGTATTCGAAATTATAAAGCTTACCATCAAAGCACGATTTATTGGCAAGCGTGGACAATCTGAATCGGTTATGGCAATCAGTAAAATCGATGTTTGTTGTGTGGTCTTATAAAAATTCCAAGTTGTTTCACAATCCGCCACAGTTATGGCAGCCAAAAAATCTATAAATAAATGTCTATAGCTAAAATAAAAAATAATTTAAATGTCTTTTGACTTTTACCTTTCTTGATTTTCACCGAGTTCCAAGTAAAGTAGCGCACATTGATGCCGCCATGCCTCATATTCTCGCGTATAACATCGCTTAAAATCTTTTCGAAATGTGCCACAATATTCTGCCGATGTATAGCCATATATTCGTGATCAACAACAACCGCTGCAAGAAATCGAAGGAAACTTTTATAAGTTTCTAAAAAGAACATCTCATTCTGAGAAGAAATCGGGTCAAGTAGTACTTGGCTTTAAGACATCCGAGTTAATAGTATTAATATTCTCACCGATTGATGCATTTGCGCTGAGAAACGAGGAAAAGTCATTGGCCTGAACCGGTACAAAAAAAGCGTGCAATTGCAAGCCACATAGGAGTATTGCGGCAAAGGATAAGGCCGATAACCTCATGATGCCGTAAACGCCGAAAGCGAACTGAAAAGTGAAAGCTAAATATACTCACGAGGTTGCCTCTTTTGTTTTTCGAGGATATCAATATACTACCAATATAAAGCCAATTAAAGGGGGCGTGTGGGGAGTCCCATTAAATATTCAGGGGCAGGAAAACCCGTCCGGTTCATTCCCCGCTTTGATTGACAGTTTGCGGTTAGGCGGTATTGGATTGGGTGAAAATGTCAGTTAGTTAAAATTGTTGCAGGTGTTCAGCGATGGATTGATAGATTCCGGAATAGAAGCGTGAAATTATTGTGTTTGCGGTGTTAACTTCGTTTATTTAATTATATTAATTATGAAATTGTTCATCAAAATTGCGTGTAAGGTAAATTACATTATACATTTTTATAGCTAGGAGGGGAAACGGGGAATTTTAAACTAGTATTTTTCGAGTTACAATTCACTTAGGATTATGGATTTTTGGCTTTTGTATTTTTGGCTCTAACTCTAAACTTAATTTCTATGAGCATAGTAAGGTTTTCTCTGTATATACTATATAGATGTATATATAAATGTATATGTATATGTTTTATGTATTTTATGTATTATTTATGTAACTATTGTTAATGTATAATTTAGCTACTTGTTTTTCTTATTAACTATTATACAATTCCAAAAATGCTTTCAAATATAAATGCATACGATTCGATTGTAATCGGTACTTGTATTATAATATACTATATATTTATATAGGTTTATGGTGCATATGCATGTAGATTTGTTACGAGTATTACGAAAATTGGGTTTATCCTATAACCTGTGCGTATATATGGTATTTTATTTTTTATTATTTTCTACTTTTTCAAAAGTTTTCTAAATGAAACGTTTTATTTTACTTTTACAAAACTTTCTCATTCAACTTCTTTACATATACTCAACGAAATCAACTCAGAAATTCGCCTTGAAAAGGCCGCAGAACATTTCTTATTTCCTTCAACTTTTGATTTTAGTCCCAGCATAAAATTAAGGCAAGCTTTTCTGAATTTTAGTAAACATCTTTTTGACTGTTGAATGTAGTTTCCCCTCGATCCGAATCCAGTTAGCCAGCATAAGTATTTGTTGTATATATAGATACTATAGATTTGGGGAATTTTAGGGCTTCGCTGGTCCCAAACGAAGACAACGGCGACAATCTCTAAACCCATTCGTCTTGGGTTTACAATTTTCCTCATTCATTCAAAATGGCGCTGAGACGCTCCTCGACGGCGACTTTGCGTGACTTCCACACAAATTCGCAGACAGCTATGACACAGGCGACGCCCATGCCGCCCATTAGAACGACAAAAACGCCGCCCACATTCGCGAGGCCAAGCTCATTGGCCGCCGACGATGACTTTGAGGTTTCAACACGACACTTGCCGCCGCCGCGTTTCTCCTTCCACCACTTTGTTTTCAGTATGTGCAACTTGCCCTCCTCCTGCAGCTTCAAAATGACACTATTAATGGCAGTGCGATAAGGCGAATCTATGTGAAAACGAATATAATTCAATATTATTTATAATAATAATAATTTAAAGCTCAAAACTCACTTGGCGGCGTTGCAATGCCATAGCTTTTGGTATCCAGCATTCCGCCAACTTGGGTGAGTTCACAATTGCGTTCGGTCACATATTCAATGGACGTGGATTCCATGAGAAAGGCATAGGAACCTTTGCCTTTGGCCACTCGCTCAACGCCCTCACCATTGCTGGCCGTAAAGACCGAAGGACGAGCCGACTCCATGAATGACCACATGCGTTGATATGTTGAGATTTTCGAGTCCTGCAAATGGGAAGTTATTCGCGAGTGAAAATCGACTGAAAGTTGCTCGACTTACCCTGAAAAATGCAGCTGTGCTGCCACCCTTGAGTGCACCATATTTGATTCTCGTTTGCTTGGCCAAATCTTCAGCACTCTCGATCGGCGAATCCATTCGTTCAACAGTCAAAAAGGCAGCCAAATTGGCAGTGTATGAGGAAATCATAATCAACGTAAAGAACCACCAAATGCCAGCAACCATGCGAGTCGAAAGAGCCCTAGAAAGGCGAGAAGTTTAAAGTGAATCAAGAATATTTGATAACAAACAGTTTGACTACTTACTTGGGCAGAAAATCGCAGCCCTGTTGCATTAGGGATCCAATGGCAAACCACATGCAGTTGAGCAGAGTGAATTGACTTTCGATCTTCTCGCCATGCGCATCCGTATAGGCGGGCCATTCATAGGGCGTGAATCTGTTTGAGTACAGAAAAATACTTAGTTAATCGTTACTTTAAAAAGGCTCTAAAGAATCGCACTTGGCCAAGATGAAGAGTAAGACGGAAACGCCCAAATATGCTGTCGCCATATAGATCCAAACATCCAACGATAATGGTGACAAAAAGGAGAATAAATTCGGTGGCTGTTTGATGGGCTTGCGATAGAGTATCGAAACGCCCAAGTTCATAAATGGTGTGGTAAAATCAACAGCTTGTTCGCGCTCAAACGTAATGGTGAGATCAGCTATAGCCAGATCGGCACGCTGTTCCAACAGCTCACGGATCATGCCGTTCCATTCGCTGGGCAGACGGAGAGAAACAGGAATTTTATACCAAAGTTTTAAAAGGGGCAAGGTTCAAACTTACCCCGTCAATTTATTGAGACTGCCATAGCTGCCATCGGGCACTAGCTGGATCTTATAGTTGAAGCCCAGCGAGCGCGATATCTCATGTATCAAATCCACGGCATAGCCTTCAAATTGATCGTTGCCCGTCAGAGGAACAGCTGATTCCTTGCGCATGCAGTAGGGATTGCTCTGAAGGACAATCACAATAAACTTTAGTAACAATTTGATTAAGATTCTTTTTTAATACCCACCAATATGGTTGTCACAACCAAAGTTTTGTTCTTTAAATTCGCTTCGATTTCTTGCTGTTTTTGGCTGAAAGTTCGGGTGAAATTGATGCCTTCGGGCAGTGTAGAGTTCCAGGTGCCAATCTTGCGTATACCCGCAGGCGTGAGCTCCACAATATCGAGCATGAAATCCGTGCGAAAGCCCTGATGATCGAACTTGATGACATTCGTCAGACCCTTCATTTCGACAATCTTCATATAGTTGATCAAACTGAAGCCGTGTTGCCAGGTGCTTTGGCCGTCGCAGCTGATCGGATGTATGTCGATTTGTTGCGACGTGTCCAGATCGTGCAGTGCCTTGGCAAACAGATGCACTGCATCGTACATCAGCGCCGTCTCCGAACGTATTGTTGTCAGATTCGCCGAACGCAGCATGCCCTTCTCATCGATGCTCCACTGACGCACCACATCCGAAACGACTTTGTCGTTGATCAATCGAAAGCCCGTTATATTCGTGCCGCCATAGCGAAACTCATCCAGATTGACGGTATGCAAATCGAGTGAGGTGACCAAATAGCTATGATAATCGCTCATCATGCCAATTTGCTGTGCCTGCTTCAACACCTCGTGAATCCGCTCCGTCGAACAGTCCAGCACAATGTGCGCCTCGGCCGAGTTCTTAATCTGCTTCAACAGCGGTCTGAAAAATATGAATTTGGGTTAGAATCTTGACATGGTTTTTTGTGTTGTGAAATAATCCCACCTATAATCACCGCTGTCGCTTAGTTGGCGCACTGTTATGGGAAATGGTGTCATGCCATGTGCCTTGAGCAGCTCCTGGAGCCGAACAATGCCATCGTTGTTCTCGTAGATGATGGTGAACGTTTTCCAGCCCCAATGCCGTACAATATCCACATAAGCCTTAAGAGAGTTTACAAACATTAAACAACAACAACGAAACACAACCGGAATAAGTAACAAATTACCTTGGAGAGCGTATTAGGATGTGGATAAAGATTCACCAGGCAACTTTCCCGTCGCAAGCGATAATCCCAGCGATTCTCCAAATGCGGTATCTAAACAAAAGTTGCAACAGTAACAGTTGTAATATTTTAACAAAATCCCCCTTGAATCCCTTCCCCTACTTACCTCCATGTTGTCGCAAATGCTCTGCACATGGCTGGCGGTGTGGGAGGATTGCGGTCCAAAAATGGCAGCAACGCCAATGTTCAACAAGCCACAAACTGCAAAAGAGGATAAAGACCAGTAAGAACCGCATTCAGACAGTTATTGGCCAACTTTGTGCACTGTTTGCTGCCCCAAAAGTCTTGAGCTGATTAAATGCACTGCCAAAAAAATCATATGCAACTCGGCAAAATACTATTCCCATTCCCTGTTTATCCTCAAACCCAAAAAGCTAATGATAATAAAATCAACAAAATTGAGCCGCAAACAAGAGAAAGAAATACCAAGTTTAAACGAGCGGAAAAGCTATTCGAAAAAATGTTGATTTTGCAAGGATATGTAAATAATTATTTTTGCTTTTCGTTTTATTAAGAAGTCAACAAATTAAACTTGAGATTTTGAATTATTTTGCTCATCAAATATATCAAAAATATTTTGTCTGGTAAAAAAAGCAATTTTAAAGCGTTTTTAATTATTGTCGAAATTAAATACAAATAATTCGAATATTTTTACTAGACATTTTATTTAAAAAATAATTGTATACATACTTCTGTTTATTTTCTCAATTTAAATTCCAACAATTTTGTTTTCATATTTCGTAATTTTGCAATTTTGGCACCATAAACAATTCATTCATAAAAGTCCCCAAGTCTCGAATTGATTTTCAGTTTAATACGCTTTGTGCCGTTCCTAAACCCATTTCAACTAACTGCACTGAGATTATCTCAGATGAATCCTCTGATCTCGAGAGAGAATGAGCCCAAGTAGCTGGTGGTAGGTAGGCTGACTGCAGTTAAGTCTATAGGGCTATATAGTACAGTAATGTTAGTTCGTTCAGTTCGCCTCGTTGGCATATTTAAAATGCACTTCAGAAAGACATAATTCCATTTTGCTTTTTGGCTTTAGCTTTTTATAGCCAGGCAGGCAACCAGCGAGCCAGGCAGCATCATTCTTTTGGGCTCATCAAATTACTGAGCACGTGTAAGTGCAGGTGTATTCTGAGGGAGGAGGAGGAGGGGCAGAGAACACACTCGTGTGTCTTGTTTGCTTGATGTGGGTGGTTGGGTTGGGATGGGTTGTGCCCACCTTGTGGTAAATAATGCACTTGTATTCGTTTGTGTGTGTGTGTGTTGTGTGTGTCCTTTTTAAGCTTGTTATTACTGGCGTGCTAAAACGTAAATGTATTTGGTTTGGATTTCTGTACTTTGTGTCTGCCTTCAAGCTATTTGCTGGCCATGAGGACTGAACTCAACTCGACTCGGCGAGGTCCAAGCTGGAGGTCCTTTAACGAGCGAAGTGTACCTACCTCATTTATCACAATCACACCATTTTGGACAGGTTTGTTACAGTGCATCGAATGATTCTTATACTGCCCGAACATCATTTGTCTTCTCTCTGGTCTTGCCACAAACTTTATTGACTAAGGGAATTTAATGAAAAAGAAATTCGCCCCCAAAGATAGATTTAACTCGTTTTTGGTTGGGATTTCGAAATGAAATTATGCCAACTGACTCAAAACTAATAAATAGTCAAATGTATAGGATTCCATTATCTGCAGGAATTTTATTTTTGTGAACAAATTTTCAAATTATTTTAGCATAATTTTCTGCCCACTTATGTAGCACCTGCTAGTCCATCATCTAAATGCAAGAATGTCTCTAAATATTTTGTCAAATGAATGTCAACAAAAACATGCCAAATGCCAAATGCCCCAAGGACAAACATTGTTTATTGCCCCATTGCCGCCACTGCATATAAAATGTATGTTTGTAGGCTTTTTCCTCAATTTTAAACCGCAACAAGATAGCTTTAAGTTGAAAATTCTATATTTTATTTGTTTAACTTTATTTGTTGGTTTTGTTTAGTTAGGAAATTAAATACTTCCTAGGGAATATGCACAAAACAAATGTTAGAAATCTGTGAAAGTTGTTTAAAGGAAACTTTTTCAACATTATTAAAGAGTTTTTAATAGCTTTTTATAAGCTTCACTTGTTATGGAGCATGTAACTTTCAGAAAAGCGAAGCATTCTTTTAGGGCGGCTATATTCTTATTTAAAAATTGCTTTTAAAAATCTATATTAAATACAAAATTTTCGTTTAATAATTTTCACAGAAAAACTATCTCTTATGATACAATTAAATTTAAAAAAAAAAATACTATCTTAAAAATATTGTAAGCCGTTGATTAGACGGAAATATTCAAGGACTCTACACCGGTTTCAAGTTTCAAAATATTTCATAAATATAAATCAAACAAAGCTCAATAACCATACAATTAAACTAACAGCAGTTGTTTTATGGCAAATCCTAAAACCATGAATTTCGAATGGAAACCCCAAGCTGTCGCTGATTCGATTTGCATAACAATAGTGTAATTCAAATATCAAATAGAATCAAATGGAGCATAAACAAAAACAAAAGCTCAACTCAGGCAGAGAGCGAGAGTGGGAGTGGGAGAGAGTTACAGTTAGAGAGAGACTAAACGAATCACAGCGGGATGTAATCAGAACAACAACAGTTACATTTTGTGGCTTCAGGTCGTATTTATGTTTGCATATAACTGTCCCCCCTCCCTTTTGCTTACCCCGTTTGCCGGCATGAAAGCTGTCGAATGGCGAAATGCGCTCAATTTGGGCCACCAATTTGGAGCGGGGCAAAATTGAGCGGTCGGCATTTATGCGCTCGACGGCCTGGCGAAAGGCGAGCTCCTGATGGTCGTCCGAGGGATGGAAGAGTCCACCTGAAAACCATTAAAAAAAAACAATCTTATTAATAAATAATTGAGTGGAAACAATACGACGAACGCGCCATCAAAAATGAAACGCGGAATTTTGGAACGGCAGCGAGAGCAAAAACAAACAAAAACAAAAATACACACACACGCACACGGAGTGTGTAAGAATATTTATAAGGATACACACGCACACACACACGCGCGCTTTTATGTTGTGAAAAAAATCGATACGCGTTGAAGATGCCGTCTAAGCATCGCATCAATGATTAACGGTAAAACGCGAGCACTTTATAACATGTTGTGTGTGTGTGTATTATTGTTGTTGTTCCACTGACGACGACGACGACAGCTTACCTATTTTAATGACATCGGGCAATGCGATTGCTATACGCCAATTGAATGCGACCTGCAGCATCAGCAGCAACACAAACGGCATTAAACCGTTGTTGCCGACAATTGGCTGCATTTTTAGCGGGCTTTGGTTGGATTTGTGTTTCACTATTTGTTATTATTTATTATATAGTACACTGCCTTTTGCGGTGTGTTCTGTTTTTTTTTTATAGACGCGCACTATAACATTTTATTTTTCCGTTTAGTCGACCCTCCTTATCGTTTTATTTTGCGCCGTTGTATCGTCTGCAGAGATGTAACATCTACTGAGCAAATTCCAAATGATTTTCGCTCTTTTTAAATGCTGTCCTGTTGCCGCCGCCGCCGCGCTGAGGGTGGAAGGCATTCAAAAGCCGGGTGACAGCGCGAAACAGCTGCTGCGCCCTGGTTGTGGATGCTGTGAATGCGAGATGATGTTGAGTTGAAATTGAAACTCACCATTGGGGTTGGGAAATAAATTTAAAAGCAAATTTAGGTTGAAACTCACCTTGAAACTGATTTGAAAATTCAAAAAGTATTTGTGCCTTGAGTCAACTACAAATAATAATAATAACAAATAAAATTAAATAAAATAATTAACATAATGCCACGCGCCGCCAAGCCAAAAGCAGCGGCTGCTAAAAAGCCCAAGGGTAAAGTCTACCCCAAAGCCGAAAAGATAGAAGAGGATACAATTTTGATTGATGCAGCAAACAGGAAATGGCGCATTGGCCCCTCAATTGGGACGGGCGGTTTCGCCGAGATCTATGCGGCTTGCCGCAGCGGACACAAAACTTACGATGTGGCAGTAAAATGCGAGCCACACGGCAATGGCCCGTTGTTTGTCGAGATGCATTTTTATTTGCGGCATGCCAAACTGGAGAATATCAATGATTTTAAGAAGCAGCATAATCTCAAGTCTCTGGGCATGCCCCACATCTTGGCCAACGGATCGGCGGACGTAGATGGCCAAAAGCAAAGATTCATTGTGGTTCCCCGTTATGGCAGCGACATCTCCAACTATAATCGCTTGCCCGAGGGCACTGTCTATCGACTGGCCCTCCAAATGCTGGACGTATATCGATTCATTCATGCCACCGGCTATATACACGGCGATCTGAAGGCGACTAACATTGTGCTTGGCCTGGGCAAAGGGGGTGGGGCGCAGGCCTACCTCGTCGATTTTGGAAATGCCTCGCATTATGAGACAGGAGAATTCAAGCCGGATCCGAAAAAGATGCACAATGGTACCATCAAATATACATCGCGGGATGCCCACCTGGGAGTTTCCACACGTCGCTCGGATTTTGAGATTCTCGGTTACAATCTGATTGAATGGTTGGGCGCCGAACTGCCTTGGATGCAGCAGAAAATCCTGGCAGTGCCATTAAATGTCCAAAAGGCCAAAGAAGCCTTTATGTCCGATGTCGGCGCAGCATTGAAGCTAATCTTTCCCAGAGGTGTGCCAGCACCCATTCTAAAGTACATGAAATATGTGGCTAAAATGCAGTACAATGAGGTGCCCGACTACAAAAAATGTTGCAATTATTTTCTTAATGCGCTCAAACAGTTAAAGGTTGCCAACAGCGGTAATTTGAATATTTCAATAAAGTTTTAGTTGGTTCGTTGCTTAATCGTATTTCAATTGAAGTCGTTGCGCGTTCTGCGTTCGAAGAGTTGCCATCTTGGTAAAATGCGAATACACGTGAATGGCAACGGCGGCGCTGTGGATAATGGCGCGCGCTGAAGATGCGTTGTAGCGGCATTTGTACATTGATTTTGTTTAGAACGGACGAGTCGTGATTTGTGCGAAATATATTTAAACGGTAACAAAATGCCACGCGTAGCTAAGCCAAAAGCCGCGCCGGCCAAAAAGGCCAAAAGCAAGCTGTACGCCATGCCCGAAAAGGTGAAGGAGGGAACAATTTTAACCGATCTTGCCAAGGGGCAATGGCGCATTGGGCCCTCGATTGGCATTGGTGGCTTTGGTGAAATTTACGCAGCCTGCCGCAATGGTACCAAAAACTACGATGCTGTTGTTAAATGTGTAAGGAGTCAGCTGTTATCGGAGTCTTTTTTAGCCTTTTTATTTATCGTTTTTGGCCATTTTGCAGGAGCCGCATGGCAATGGCCCGTTGTTTGTCGAGATGCATTACTATTTGCGTAATGCCAAATGGGATGACATTGAGCAGTTTAAGCAACAGCATAAACTCAAGTCGCTGGGCATGCCTCATCTCCTGGCCAACGGATCCGCCGACATAAATGGCCAGAAGCATCGGTTCATTGTGATGCCGCGTTATGGCAGCGACATCTCCAAGTTCTATGCCCAGAATGGCAAGCGCTTGCCCGAGCCGACTGTCTACCGGCTCGCGCTCCAAATGTTGGACGTCTACGAGTTCATGCACAGCACCGGATATGTCCATGCCGATCTCAAGGCGGCCAACATTCTATTGGGAATGGGCAAGGGAGGAGCTTCGCAGGCTTACCTCGTTGACTTTGGGTTGGCATCACACTTTGTGACGGGGGATTTTAAGCCGGATCCGAAGAAGATGCACAACGGCACCATTGAGTACACATCGCGGGATGCCCACCTGGGTGTGGCTACACGGCGTGCGGATCTGGAGATACTCGGTTACAATCTGATCGAATGGCTGGGCGTTGAGCTGCCTTGGATCACAGCTAAGCTGCTGGCGGTGCCACTAAAAGTCCAAAAGGCCAAAGAAGCCTTCATGTCCGATGTCAAGGCTGGACTCAAATCTCTCTTTCCCAAAGGCGTGCCGGCGCCCATCTCGGAGTACATGGCGTACGTGGCCAAGCTGAAGCACAATGAGGCGCCCGACTATGACAAATGTCGCTCGTATTTCCTCAATGCGCTCAAGCAGATGAAAGTTCCCAACAGCGGGGATTTGGACTTTAAGCTAAAGACAGGAAGCAACAACAACAATAGTCCGCCGGCTAAGAAGCCAGCTGCATCGCGTGCCGCCAGGGCTAAGAAGGACGCATCGCTCATGCTTGATTCTTTCACCGATGATGTTATCCTCGCCAGCGATGATGAAGAGGACACGCCGCCGCGCAGAAGGTTGGCAACACCCAAAGCAACACCAGCTGCCGTTCGTCTCAACGGGGCAAAGGTGACGCCGCCACGCAATGCCAAATCAGCGTCGCCCAAGAAACGCGAAGCAGCGCCAGCCCCCAGTCCCGCCAAGCGGCCCAAGTTAGACTCCAGTGCCAAGATCAACTTTAGCCCGGCGCTCTCGTTGCGCGGCCGAGGCGGCGGCAAGACGGTCATCAACGATGATTTGACGCCCCAGCCGCGTTCCAATAAAACCTACGAATTCAATTTCGAGCTGGACGTCAGCCTGGACGCCAATGTCATTGTGAATGTGAAGCGCAAGAAGAAACCAAAGGCCGGAACACCATCCTCGCTCAGCGCTCGATCGACGCCGCCATCCAAACGAGACTCGCCCGCGACACGCGTCAATCTGCGCAAGGTCAACGGCAGCGGCGGCGGCGGCAATAGCACCACCACCACGCCCAGTCCGAGTCCGAAAACTCCTGCAGTCACCGTGCGAAAATATCGCCGTTAATTTGTTTTCATTTCATATTCATTTATTTTTCAACTTAAATTCATTTAAATAAAACTTAAGCTTAATTCAAAGATTTGATTGTTCCAACTTTTTACTTGGATCGGCGTTTGCTGCTGCTGCTGCTCTCGTGATGCTTGCTCTTGCTCGATCCGGATTTGGTGTTCGAGCTGCCGCGTCTCGACGACGAGGAGGCACCACTGCTGCTGCTGCTGGTGTGCTTCTCCATGAGGGAATGAGCCATGGATTTGCTGGAGCGATCCTCCTTGTGTGACTTTGACGATGAGGAGGAGGAAGATTTGTGGGCGTGTTTGCTGCCGCTGCTGCTGCTGGCATTTGTGGAGCTGCTCACCTCGGGCTTGTAGAAGGGCGACGATGAATTCGAGGATGTGGATGAACGCGACGAGGGCACTGACGATTTGGGCTTGCTGACCACCGGCATAGGCTCGTCTGGAATGATAACAGTGGGTATGAGTGGCGTCGGCGTTGGAGCAGGAATGGGCGCAACAATTGGGGCACTGGCAGCTGCTCGGCTGGTGGAGGGTTTGCTGCAACAGCTGTCGCACTCCCAGATGTGCTCCCGATCATCGCTGGCTTCTTCATGGCTAATTGCTGGCTTGTGGCATTCCTGGTGATAGAGTGCACCACACTTGGAGCACTCGATGAGGCGATTGGTAGCCGTGAACACCATTTCGCCACAAACACAACAATTCAGATCACCAAAGTCGCCGGTGTCCCCGGTGTTGACGACACCGCTCATGGCCAGGCCACCGATGCTGCCATCATCCGAATCCACAATGGTATCGGGCGAATCCGAGGGCACCTTATCCGGCGAATTGGTCAGATTGATGATCTCATCGGTGGCCATTGCCAGGGCCGGTGGCTGTGGTGTGGCGCGACCCGGAAAGTTCGCTTCATCGTCCAGCATGCGCTGGCTCATATTTTTCGATATCATCTTTTCGGGGCCGAAGCGCAATTTAAGCGCCTCGTCAAGCAGCAAGCGAAGCTCGGAGGCGGACGTTGGATTCGTTGAATGCAGCAATTTAATTGCTTTCTTCAGCATGGGATCAACTTCTTGAGCGGCAGCGGCTGCTGCCACAATATTTGCAGCCATATTTCAATAGTTTTTGTAACAATTAATGTGCCTTTAACAACAATTTCTTTGAAAATGAAACAAAACAATAAATACCACAAAAGCGGCGCATTGAACAGCTGTTTGTGTTCGTTATTGAGCACTGTTTTTTAGTGCCGCCCTGCATATTCTTCTTCTTAAATGCTGTTGCTGTTCTTGCATTTGCCCACCTTCACCGTTCCGTTACTCCACCGGGAGCGACCAACAACAGCGTTTGTGTGTTTTAATCAATTTTGCAGAGCTTGCAAAAATTTGCAGCGGTCCTTAAATTTAAGTTAACCAAAGCAAGGTGAACAATATAGTTAATTCGCTGTGTGTGTGTTTATCGTTCGTTGCATTGCAAGCGCGCTAATCAGATAAGGCTCAACGGTCTTTGAAAAATCGAAACAATAATATTAGTAACCAAACCGTGTCTAAATAAACAATTGAAGTGCGAAACAGTAAAAAGTGAAGTGGTTGGCCGATAGCATTTAATTGCTTTGTTCGCCGGCCTGCATATATATTTATGTACAAATTCTTATTTATCATGAGTATTATGCGCATTAACGGGATTTGTGACGCCGCAAAGGCGCCGCTGCTGATGCTGGCGCTGCTTGCGCTTGTGTGCAATGCTAGCGGTGACGACAATCAGCTGGTAAGTAATGGGTGGGGGGGATGGCTCTGTTTGTGTTGTTTGTTTTTGTTACCATGTTACATGCCTGTTATTGTTTGGCTAACAGCTGTAAACAATATTGTACTGCGCACTTGTTGCCAAGTTAACAACACGCAACAAAATTGATAAGCCATTTTTGGCTCAGTCATAATCGTTTGCAATCAATCAAAACAGCCAAACAATATAATTGTTAACAGAGCATTAACAGTGGCGGCTTATTTTACAAAATATCCCATAGCCAATAGGACTTAACATTGACAGTTACTTTTAAAAATTTCCCTTGCTTGCAGGATTTTTCAAGCAGCGATTGCTCGCTAATCGAGCCCGTTTACAAATACAAATTCGACTTTAGCAGTCTACATTCGGATCTGGCGCACGTGGTGCGCAGTTCGAGCGACGATCTCTTTGAGTTTAACATTTGCGGCAACTTAACGCACAGCTGCAACAACGACAGCAGCGCCGCTGCCTGCCTCAAGAAGCAGGGCAAGGAATATGTGCTGGGTAAGCGAAATATGATTAGTCTTCAGTCAGGTTGTCTTAACAACTCTCTGTTCTTTCAGGTCACCAGCATAAGCTGCATTATCACAATGGCCGAATGTATTTAAATTTTACGAGTGGCGCCAAATGTGAAAATGGAACTGCTGACAAACCCAACTATCAGCTCCATGTGATTCTTAGCTGTGATTATACCATGGACACCGAACCGCTGCATGTCACCCCTTATGTAAGGAGAACTTCTTTACAAGTACAACAACTATTAATTCCTTTATTTGTTGGACAGGCTGACGATTCCTGTTCCTTCTACATTACCTATGAGACACCGCTGGCCTGTCTGCCCATACCGGATGCCATGCAATCGAATAGCTGCAATGTCGCCTATACGAATACCGGCAACAGATTTGATTTGATGCCTCTGAGCGATGTTAATTATCGAACGACAGATCGTCAGGGCGCGTTTTTCATCATCAACGTCTGCAAACCGGTGCTGTATGGCGAGAATGCCATGTGTCCAGCCGGCAGCAGCATTTGTTTGTTTTCACCAAAGACTTTAAATACCGAAAGACGGCAAGTTCAACTTCGATTGTCATTTAAACAATTAATAATATTTTTAATCTATGCTTGCAGTTTCATTAGCTTCGGCGATGTTCAAACGCAGCCAGAAATCAAGGATGGACAGCTGCTGCTGCGTCACGAGTCCCGAACGCCTTGTGCCACAAACAAGAGCATTAACGTTGCAAGCATCGTCAACTTCTATTGCGATCGAAGTGTTATGGTTTGTGGCCAGAAAAGCTTTGTTTCTGGAAAACTTTTACTAAGTCTTTCTGTCTCTTTTATAGAATGCTCATCCGGAGTTTATGGGTCTTGACCAGAATGGTTGCACCTATCAGTTCAGTTTCGTCACCCCGCTGGCCTGCAAGGATCTTGAGCCCTGCACAGCAGTCGGCGCGGGCAATGAGCTGTAAGTGAAGTTTGCTTTTTTCCCATTTTTGTGTTTCACACTGAACCTTTTTTTTCTTTGTATGGTCAGGCTGGACTTGAGACCGCTCAGCAATCAGACAGCTCGTAAATTGAGCAAGGATGGCAAAAGCTATACGCTGGCCGTGTGTGCCAGCGCCGGGACACCATGCCTGGCGAACGGTGGTAAGTTCGGTCATTTGTTGTTCTGAAATATTAATGAAGATTTTAAGTGCAGTCGCAGTGGCAACACTTCCATCCAGCTTGTGGCACGTCACATGAGCGCCACAAAAAAAGAAGAAAAAAGTGTAATTAATATTTAAGGGCTTTATATATATATCGGGGCATATGTGTATATATTTAAAAGCGTGAAAAATTAAGTAAAATTCTTTTAGACTTTTTTTTCGCTTTAAATTGCTTGAAAAGTGTATAAATTTTTAGTTTGACTTGCCGCTTTAATCTGTGGCGCTGATTCATGATGATTCATGCTTGCCATGCGGTCATCATTAACATATTTACATATTCTATATATAGTCTATATATATAGTTATACGCATATGGACAGTTCATGTGCGCATTAGCCGCGTCCCTGCATTTTACATTTTCTGCTTTTAAATTAGAGCCAATCCAATGGGTGTGAAATTATGCCAGGCTGAGCTCATCGAAGCTTTGTTGCTCTACTTGGTACAGTGATTGCTTGATAAGGCGGAAAACTATGGTTTAGAATATTCTTTTAATTTTTGAGAATTTCTCATGAACAAAGCTTTCAATTAATGAAATGTTCTTGGTTTTCCCAACTAGTTTAAGTCCTTTGCCGTCTTAGAAACCTGTTCGAGGCTTCTTGTGCAACTGTTTCGGATCAACTGCACTTTCCACCGAGTTTGTAGAATACTTTCAAAGGATTTTAAGCCAAAATGAAAGCGAAATGCATGCGAAAACAGTAAATATGAAGCGATGTGGGCTACGCTGTGTTGGCATGGCAAACGTGCCTGGGCGCCGCATATCCATAAAACATACAAAAGCGCCAGCATATTCGCAACAAACACAAACAGTGATAGTATGTGTGTGTGTGTGTTTGTGCCTGTATTTCTAGTTGACTGCACGTTTACAACAAAAAAGGAAACCCTAGGATTGGGGCATTGAAATCATGGCCCACCGCTGGGCCTAAACAAATAAATAAGCTCACTTGCTTTTGACAACTGACAACCAGACACCAACATGGGGCAGAGGGGGGGGGGGGAGGCGCTCACATTTTCCCCGGCAACACGAAAATTTCATTTGTTAAGCAAATAACAGCGAAAAGCGTCGCGTAATGCAACTCTGTTGCTGCCGCTGTTGCCTCGGCGCCCAAAATGACACTGACACTGACAGGCATTCGGGTCTCTTGTTGCTGCTTGCAACACACTAAGAGGCATGCATTACAGTTACAGCAAATGTAGGAAATAAGAGTTTTTCTTTCCAGTTTTTTCTTTATTTATTTTTTAATCGGTTTTGGATTTCGAATTCTCTGTAATCTAATCTTATTTCTTATCTAGGGTAACTTGAAGTCTTATACATATGTATCAGTTGACTGACCCGCTGTTTGTTGGGCATTTCGGAATCAGTTGTTGTTTGCTTCTATTACTGCTGCTGCTGCTGTTTGTGGCATGCTGCAAGTTATGGCCATGGCCAACAGCAGTTAAATGCTGTTAATTGGTTATGCCGCACACGTTGCATGCAATTTGCATATATCCAATGGAATCGAGATGATGTTGATGTTGTTGTTTATGCCTCGATTGTATCAATATCACTTTTCAAATTTCGCGTGTGTTTTTGGCATATATATTTTTTTGTATGTTTGACCAATCGGTCAACATGGCGTATGATATGTTTATGCATGCCAAAAAAGCCAACAGCAATTCGAGATTTAAATAAATCGACTGATTGAGTGACAAGCAGTATCAAAAGCCAAAAGGCAAACAAAATAGTTGCACTCGCATCTCGCTTTGTTCATTGGATTAGTTTGGAAGTTAGTTTTGTTTCTTTATTTTTATAATTCATTTATATTTTATTATCGCTTTGGGTATTTGGGTTTTGGATGAAAGTGTGGCAGGATTCAAAGTGCGCTTTCCTTTATTGGGAACTTAAACTGCATCGTTGCAATAATTAATCTTTTGAATAAAGAAACAAAAATGATTAAAAGCCAATTTTTCGACTTGATAAAAAAATGCCTTTCCGATAAGAACCTTAGTCTCTCAACTTTATTAGCGCTGCTTTTCAAACAGCCACAACAACAACAGCTGCTTAAAATAGCCCTGAACACACATACAAACAAGCATGTTCATGTGTGTGTGTGTGTGTTTTTGTTTATTTGCCAGTTAAGGACCAGTTGTTTATGACTTTCAATTTGTGTGTCTGTATGGGTTTTTCTTCTTTTTATTTTCCTAGTTTTTGTTGCGCCGTTGGGCAGATTCAATTTAGAGACATGCCCCATTCTCTGACACTTGCCAGCAGCTGTTTTGTGCCAGGATGCGCCAGGATATACGCGCCAGCCAAGCAAACAGCAGCTACTAAATCGTTTATATATTATTTGTTGTTGTTTTTCTTAGCCCTTTTTTTCTTGGCGCTGTTTCTTGACTATTTTTTATTTATTTATTGAAATTCAATTTGCAAGAGTTTCGTTTCGTTTTCTTTTTCTTTATTTATTTATTCGATTTTTTTTCTTACTTGCCCTGTCCATTTTAATGCAATAAAGTAGCTACATTTTGTATATAGTATATATATAGTGTATATATATTCAAGCCTTCCGGTCTTTGGCTCTGGTCATAGTTAACTCTTTTTATGCAATTTAAACGATTTTCTCAAGAGTTTGTTTTTTTGTTATCTTGTTTTTACTCAATTTCTAGCCGTTGGCCACATTCACATTTTCTTTTGCCTTTCGACCCTGTCGGGGTGCTTGGCCAAGCTGTGATTGCATTGAAATTGAATTTTTGATTGTTTTTGCCATCAGCTTATAATATACCCTTGAAATGGATAGGTTAACGAATTGATATTAATATAAAATAATATTTAATTTGCGAATATTTTGACAGTTTATTTAATTTTCCACCAAAAAAACTAAGCTAATATTTTGCCAGATTTTTACTAACATTATAAATAAATCTTTCGGCAAGGGTATTTCATCTTCGATGTGTCTATAAAATTTCACTTCACTCCAATTTGCTTTTTTGTTTTTTCTTGTTTTTCCTTGTCTGGCAGCAGATCAATCTCTTTGGCTAATCTTGACAAGGAAATGATTTCACATCTAGAAGGTGGTCAACAGTTTTCGATGCTTCAACTTCAAACCAGACTCAATTGCATGCTTCCGCAGGACATGTACACCACACACACACGCAAACACACACACACACACACACATACATTGATACTTATATAAGCATTGTCACGCTGCTACAAAATTGTCATTTATCAATTTAGTTGACAGTCGATTTCTATTCAATTCGAAACCAAATACCTCAACTTGAATTGACTTTTTGCAGTCTTTGTTGTTGTTGCTTGTTGTTGTTTGGGGTGCATGCAACCTGTGCGACCAAAATCAAAAAGCCAAGCGACATCAAAAGCTGTTCGTGTTGTTGCTGTGTTTTGTTGTGGCATGTGCAATAAAGTACAAAAATGAACAAATGCAAAGATAGAGAGAGCCCCGTGGGCAACAAAGTGATAGCTACACAAGGGGGCGAGGGAGGGGAGTCTATGATGGAGTGAAATTACCATATTCAAGTCAAATCACAATCACAATGCTGTCTGTTCGCTCAGTGTACGCTTTTCAATCAAAACCAGGCATTGCGTTTGAATGCATTTTCTAAACAGAAATTACAAAATTTTACTCTGTGCGAAAGCTGCTTGGAAAGGGTAGGCGGAAGGTGAGAAATAGGTGTATGGAAATGATATGGAAAACATATATTTTGTAATGAAAATTATATATTAATACTTATGGAACAATTAAAGTTATATTTTTAAAGATTTTTAAGCTGGAAAAGGCCAAACTTGATAAGCGAATAGTCAAAATAATAATGAATTCACAAATTTACTCATAAATTCAAATGCAGTTTTCAGCTAAATATTATAGAAGCTCAAAATTATTTATTCTTTATTTGTTGCGCAGTTCGATCGACTGTTCTCGTTGCTTGTCGATATGAGAGTTTTTGTTAAATGGTAGTTAACAGTTCTAGCTGAGATCAATAATAATCCATAATTTAATGTTTGCTATATAAGCCATTCGATTTAAAGCTCTTTAATAATGCCAAAATACAGCTTCGATTCAGCTTTTAACTTCTTCAAGCTGACAGTTTTAAAGTCGAGGCTGATGATGAGACGATCGCTTGCCATTTTGGCAAAGCCTTCTTCGTCAACTCGAGCTTGTCGAAAGTCAAGAACAGAAGCAGTTGATTGTTAAAAAGGAAACTGCCGAACGCAACAATTAATTTTGGCTTTGAACGGTTTGATGGACGATGCGATGTGTGCTCCATTTAGCTGGCATTTTTTTTTGGGATAGCAGGCGTGGCGAGGTCACCTCGCACAGTTTGTCGCGGCGCTTGTGATACGTTTTTTCTCTGATTCTCTTCTATTGTTGTTGTGGACTTTTGCAGGCGCCTGCTACGAACAGAACGGGCAGACCTATAACCTGGGCAACTTCAATACGCATTTACGTTTCAATCAGAGTGGCGCGCCGTATCTGCTGTACGAGGATGGAACGAATTGCGAAGCGAGCGGCGGACGTCGCTGGTCGACTAAAATCGAGTTTGTGTGCGCGAACAATGCAACAAAGGACATCAATGGCACCAATGGCAGCAACAAGCAAAACATCGATGCTGTCCAAATAATTGAGGACTCCAATTGTCAGCTGTTAATTCAATATCAGACGCCGCATGCCTGCCAACAGCAGATTAAATGCAAAGCCAAAGTCTATGTGGAGCACTCGACCGATGGCAGCGGCTACGAACAATTCGATCTAACGCCACTGATTAACGCCAATGAGAATTATGAGGCTCGTGTCCAGCTACCAGCTAACCAGCAGCATCTCCTAACCAAAAACACCAAGGTGAGCAAGCGAGTTGATTTCCCCATTGGAATGTTCGTTCTAATTTGTGCCTTTTGTCCTTTTTGCAGTTCTTTTTGAATGTGTGCCGTCCATTAGTGCCGAAATACCAATTAGGCTGCGCCGGCGGCTCAGGTGTCTGTATGGCCAAAATGTCGGCAGCCGGTGCGCCCGAGGAGGAGCAAGTAAGTAGTACCCCCATACCACCCCATCATCATCGAACCCCCAAAAACCGGCTTATAAGGCTTAAGCCGGCCGTATGTCCTCTCGTTTCTCTATACCTTTCTCGTTGGATGTGTGTATGAATGTGTGTCCTTCTAATTGGCGGCAATTCCTTTGACTACTGCACTTAAAGAAAAAAGGCCACTATTACAATACTTTCCCTTTAGAAGGTATGATGTTATCAAGTAAAAAGTACTTACTTCCAGCATTCTTGTACCTAGTGAAGTATGAGTTAAATTTTCTTAAGTTCAAACTAATTTCTTACTTCTTCAAGAGCTTGATTTAATGCTGAAATTGTTCTATATTCATACTAAAAATGAGATTTTGAAATCATTCCATTCGAGTTTATCGCCTCCTTTCAGCTTGACTTAGCTACAAATTGCTTGCTTGTTGATTTTTCCGCAGTGTAATTGAATCATTTTTATGGAACTGCCTGTAAATGCTTCAAATTTGACCATTTTGGTAATTTTGGCCAAATGCCCAGCACAAAAATGGTGACGCCAATTCATGCATTAAATATGCAGCAACAAATCCAACTGCTAAGCTCCACTTTACTCCACTTTGCTGGCTGCTCTTTGGCTCAGTGGTGGCCACCACTAGTGAGTGACCAGTGGATTTGGTTACTTCATTAAGCGTAACACGGAGTCCGCCCCAAAAAAAAATCGCCACTGTTCTAGTGCCCGCCCTTGTGCCTCTCTGGCGACTGTCGTTGACAGTTGAAGAGGCGACACGACGAAGGCCCAGTGTCTAAAACTTGCCTAATGCCACAAATTGTGTGTGTGTCCTCATTTCAACATTTACCCACAGTATACATATCTCTGTGTGTCCTGCTGCGTTGGCCTGCGCTTAAATAAGTACTTAAGCCCACAAAAGAATGCTATGAAATTCGCTTGAAATGAGATTTCCAGATCATGGCTACAAATTGGTCCGTAAACATTTCGTTCGGGCTTTATTCTCTTTTTCTTTTTCGTTTTCTACATTAAATGCGATAATTGCGATTGTAACAATTTTCTTGCCAAATGGATATGTGCCCATAAACCAAATTAATGATACAAAATACCTTTTCAAAATGTTTATTTTAATTACGTATTTTTATTAGTTCCATTTGTATGTAAGTACAAGATTTACTGAGTTTTAACAAAGCAGCGATTTATTTCATGTTTTTGAGAGTTTCAAAATCATATAAATTATTTTACTCTTCGAATTTGATAATTCTTAGCTTTATTTAATGGCCAGATATTAAATTTAAGTGTGCTTTATTTGAGGAATTCTTGTTTTAAGAATTATATACATATATATTGTATGTATGCTAACCGATCAGTGACACTGCATATGCCATAGGCAATGCCCCTAATCCCATTCAACATCACTTCTCACCCATCTGGCCATGGGGCAACATAACTTATATCATCTGCCTGAAGCAAAGTAAAAAATATTTAAAAAAAATAAGCACGTACGCAGCTGAAAATGACGTGGGAAACGGTGGGAGGGAGGGTGAGGTGGTGAGCGAGAAATGTTTGTAAACGTAACGGCGCAAGGCCAACAACAACAACAACATCAAAACGTAACGCAACGCAACGCAATGCTACGAAACGGAAGGATATGGCAAAATGCGGCTATGGCGTTGACGATGGTGTTAAAATATAACCACACACACACACAAATACACATACATATACGAATACTTGATATGAATATATATATGTGCATATATAACTGTAAAAACAGCTTTTAGCGGCCAACAGCCATCAGTGGTTGCGCCACTGCAAAACCAAAATGGGGGAGAGCTGTGTGTGTGTGTGTGTGTGCCCCATGCGACGTGCTGTGCTGAACATTTCCGGCTTGTGGTGTGGCAAGTGAGAAGATGAAGCGGGAGGCGAGGGGGGAGAGGGATTGCAGATTCTGTTGTCGACTGGGGCAAAGTGCCGTCGGCTTTTGTTTGCATGCCACTGGCCTAGAAATAAACGTAGCCATGGTTATACATATATACATATGTATTTTTTCTAAAAATTTATATTGCTTTATTTGCACAGAAAGAGAGAGGGGAAGAGTGCGAGAGAGTCTTCTGCTTCTGCTGTTGACATTTGTGCCACGTTTTTGCATTTTGGAAAAATGCTTCGGTTTTTTTTTTCAGCGCGGCATTTCGTGTGCGGAAACGGAAATGTGCTGCTAGCACTTGGAACGCAGCAACCCTTTACCCCCTCTCCAACTCCCTCTCTCTCTTGCACACGCATTGACAGTTGTCGAAATGTCGTTTTAGATTCGAGACTTCTTTGAATTTTGCACTTCGGCATTTCCAGTTAGAAGAAGCTGTGAATTATAATGTTGCAACTGCCAGTTGCACGTCGCAAGCCATTCGAACCTTGACTTGGCACATTGATGCTTGATTCTTGATGCAACATCTTTTGCGTACGTTGCAACCTGTCAATGCGCACAAAATGTCGCTTGTTGCAAGTTTATCGCCCCAAACATTTCACAAAATGAAATAATGCCTTTAAGCCGACTCTTAAACTTTAGTTTCCAGCTAGAGTTTATTATTCATTGTCATTGTGCCATTGTGCAAAGCAAAGGCAAATAATACAAAAATATGATGTCCATTGTTTGCGGACCAACATACACATACACTGAGAGAAATGTTAAGGTCACTTTGAAAAGATGGAAAGTTGAAATTCGATGAAGTTAAAGTATTTGATTCCTTGCTAAACTTTTCCCTAGCTTCATCGCACTCTATTTCTCTCAGTGTACATAGCAAATAATACTGCTGTCCATTGTTTGTTACCAACACACACACACGCAAAGAGAGAGAAAGATTGTGGGGCGTCTATTCGGCTAGCCAGAAGGGACATGGCCTGTGTGTCGCCACAGGACATTTGATGCGTGGCGCTTCACGCTGCTCCTGTTTTCTATGTGAACGGTCCTGTTGTTGCTGTGCTCTGTGTCCTGTATGCCAGCTAGCTCTCGACAAAAAAATACACCCAAACGCTGAACTTGCACAAATCTTTATTGCTTTTCAACAGAAAAGCATTCGCTTTTGTTTAATTCCTTTCTTGTTTTCGACTCAATAAAGTTTCGTGTCCCGGCAAATACACACAGCGGGCCACTTTAATCTACAAACACTCGGACCAACAATTGGGTGGATTTGTTTGGGGCGAGGGCTTGGAGCAACATGACGATCCATGTTTAGGAATATTCCTAATATAAAATGGCTTTTGGAATCGAATTTGTTATATAAAAATCCTTTTTATATGGAAGTGTAAATGTTGATTGCAAGCTCTTTAAAAATATGATTTTGAGTTCTTAATTTTCGGTACTCTATTCGAAGAATTCTTTAACAGAATTTTGCAGCTAAATTATTTGTCAAGCAGCACTTAATGCGTTCGAATACCGTCTTAAGTATTCCTCGTATATTTTATTTTTAGCTCGAGTCCATTTTCAATTAGAGACAAAACCTGATTCACATGATGTATTATATTAGTTGAAGTATTTGTTTTTGTTGTTGCTCAACTGATTTCCAACAGAGACACAATTCTTGGTATTGTTTTAATTTTATAAAAGTTGTTTCGTTATTTGTTTTTTGGCATTTCTTGTTGAACTTATTTATTTGGTATCTGCAAACAATTAAGCTGGCTATTTCTGTTTTATTTTGTGTAAGTTTTTCTCGATTCTGGTCAACGCTTTCTACTTTGTGATAGGTTTTTTCTTTCTTTCGCTTTTATGAACAAAAAGTTCACAAAACTTGAAAGAAAATATAAACAAGCAGCAGCCAGGCAACATAGACAAATGCCCAACTGTCTGTCTGTCTGTTTGTCTGGCTGGTTGGCTTGTTCCAATGCGATAAGAAAAGTTTTTCAATAAATTTTTTGGGTTTGGGGCAGAAGCAGGCTCACTCAAAACTTGCCTTGTCTACCCAGCCAAGCTAAGCTGATAAGCTGGCGCCAGCTGAACTTATATACAGTTTACATACTATATATATATTTTATGTATAGCCATATAATTTTACAGTTTCCATAACTACATATATCCAATGCTAATGAGCTATCCCTGTTGAAGGACATTTCTAGATGATGCCAGATTTTTAGTTTTTTTTTTCAATGGATATTGAAGAAGGGGAGGGGGATGGGAAGGGAATGGGGAATGAAAACTGCCAGCTAGCGTAACGGTTAGCAATAAATAATAGAGCAAACTGCTTGAACCTTGCCTGAGCTGCATACGAAATGAGTTTGGAGTCGGAGTCTGGATTCGCCAGTGGCTAATACGTTTAAGATGGGACGACAACATGTGCAACGTTTGCCACCAATTCGACATCGCACTGACCCGGGGCATAAATCTTTGGCCATTCGAGCGCCACATTCGGGCTACTGCTGCTCCTGCTGCTGTTCCCGTTCGTGCAACTGCAACTGCTCCACTTTTGAAGCATTAAGCGCACGTCCACAGTTTAATGTCCGCCCCAACTGACTGACCTACACTCAGCAAAAAGCTAAGCAAAATGTTTAGAAAGTGTTAATATTTGGATATAATTTTTTTATTTTTGTTCGGTTTTTTTTTATTACTTTTCGAGACGAAAAAATTAATTTTGAAATTCATTTGTATAATTATTTTGCTTTTTGGCTAAGTGTAACTGCCCAACTGTGAACTCTAGTCGGCTCTTGCCTCAATTGCTGTCCCGCTGCTGACAATGTTTAAGCTGTCTGATTGCCAACAACAACAACAACAGCAGCAGCAGTATCACCAGCCAAGGGACGAAACGGGAGAAGCAGCAGCAGCAGCAGACGGACTAGCATCTGGCTGTTGGCGCGTGCTGCATGCATCCGTTTCGTTTGTGGGGGTGGGTGGTGGATGTGTGTTGCATGGCGCATAGTGCCTGTTGCAATTGAAGCGCCATTGAACAGGCGACAAAAAGGTCGATTATCGAGCAATTGGCGCAAACAGCCAACACAGCTTTTGGCCAAGCACAAACTCTCACAGCCAAATTCTCTCGCCTAGCCGAGCTTAAGCTGTACTTCGACAGTGCCATAGTTGTTGTTGTAGTTGTAATTGTTATTGTTGCTGTTGCATCCACAAACAATTGACTGGCAGCTGCTTAAATATTTTAGTTATAGTTGAGTTTATTTCCATTTGATTTGTAATTGATATTCGATTTATTATTGAGTAAAGATTCGATTGAAAAAAGAATCGTTTGATGTCGTGAGAATTTATATGGAATCTACAGAAAAAGTTCTTTAACCTTTATACGACAGAAAAGTCTGCCTGAAGTCAAACCAAATCTAATTTGTATAAGTATTTATTATAAGCCACTTTAGCTTAACTTTGATTGATTTGATAGCATCGATTAACTATAGCTAATAGACTCTTAACACACAGTCAGCTCACACACACAGTCATTAGCTGTTCCTTATAGCTTTTGTCGGCTGTTCGTAGGAAATGCCATCCATTAAATTGTCGTTTTGTGCTTCTGCTGCTGCTGCATGGACTGACTTTCTGTTTGGGGTGGATGTTGGTGGGGTCACTTCTGGGTGGACGCTTATCGTTTTCAAACGTTTCAACGCTTCGACGTTTCGACTCGATACTCAATCGTTATATGAGTCCACTTCAAACGCATGTCCTGCCCAAAAGGAAGCGAAGTGAAGTGCGACAAAACGTAATCGTGGCTCTGATAAAGAGAGATTTCAAGTTATTTGCAGCAATCTCAGTCATAAGGTTGAACATGTGTTTGACCATTGGACATGTCATCTCTCACTCTGTGTCTGTCCATCCTTCAGTTGCACCTTGAACTAAGAAGTTAAATAACTCAGCCACAGGGCATCTTTTAGTCTAACTCTCTCCCTGCACTCTTTCTAATGTTTTTACTTTTTCTTTCTTTTGCACAGAGCCTTGGTTTCCCGTTGCTTAGTCTATCGCCCATCAATCGCACGGCCGCCGAGTTGCTGTACATAAGAGGCGATCCGTGTGCCACAGACAAGGCGATGAATCAATCGACGCGCATTCACTTTAGCTGCAACATGCGAGCCGGCCGTGTAAGTACCACAAAGTGTGGCCAGTTTGGCTTTGGGTTCTTTTGGCACAAAGCTTAACGATTGTTTTCTTGCATTTCGCCTTTGGTTAGGGCCAACCGGTGTTGAGTTCCATTGATGATTGCCAATATCGCTTTGATTGGGAGACGAGCGTCATTTGTCCGCCGCACGAATGCATTTTCAGTGCGGATACTTGTGAGATTGTGCAGGACGAGCTAAATATGCGTTACAACTTCAAGAACGCATCCTTTGCCAAAGAGGGCAAAATTGAGGTAAGTTTTTCAAACAACTTTTAGCTTTTGCTGGAAGATCTAGCTTTAATCAATACGCTATCCCCAACAGATCGACTATAAGAAGAGCAAACTGGAGTTAAATATTTGTGGATTGCATCGCAAGGCTGTCACAGATTATTCGCAGGATCTGGTGAACTTGTTCTTCACACACGACCTGCCCGGATGCGGCAAGGAGGGTAAGTTTCGATTATCGAATTAGCCTAAAGCTACTTCTTCTTCTTGTTCCATAAGTTGCTGCTTGTCGCTTCCGTTTCCGTATCCGCTGGCGCAACACGCGCATTTCCGGCCACGCCATTTTGTCTTTGCTTTTTTTTCACTGTCGTCGTCTTTTGAAGTGTTTTTTTGGTAATGACAAAATCGCATTCGATTTGGCGTCCAGCCCAATGCACTTCCTTTTTCGCTTATCTGTCAACCCTGAGCAACACACACACACTAACACTCTTGACTGCTTGTGTGTGTGTGTACTTTTTGTTGCTTGCCTTTCGGCGCCATTGCAGTCGAGACTGGTTCTTTCGCGCTGCACTTTTTTGCCTTCTGTTTTGCTATCTTTGAAGTCGCTGACAAAAAAACGCAAAGCACTTGAAATTAAGAGAATAGGCAGGCGCTAAAAAAAATACAGGCAAGCGCTTAAGTGCAAGAGCAAAAACCAAAAGAAAAACAAAAACACAAAGATAAAATTGTTCACTAGATAATGCGGTAAAATAATCTTGCTGCAAGCGCGAGCTTCCATTTTTTCTTTGGCAATACCCTGTTAAAAAGTCTTGAGAGGAAATGGGTGTGTAAAGTGTGTAAATAATCAAAAGTTCAAAGTGAATAAGATATCTTTTAACCCTTTTTAACAAGAATTAAATTTTTTTGGCCTACAGTTACTGCTAAAAAAATGCATCATAAATCCTTTCTCTTAATGCTTAATCAATGATCAAATTATTTAAACTAAACAAAAACATTTTAAAGCATTTCTTTATAGTAGTTCCAAAGTTACAGAAATTAACAATGTATTTACAGAATATTTTTGAGTCAAGTATTTTGCTATTTATTTTTTTCGCTTTGTTTTTCCATTCTCCCCCTTTTTTATATTTTATTTTCAAGCTACCGCTGCTGTTGCTTGCTGCATTCACGCCATGAATATTTAAAGAAAAACACACAAATACACACACACACTTATGTATACACACATACTATATAAAAAGCGTATTCGACTTTTGTGGAGTGTTGTTGTTTGTCGTGCATGGCAATGATTTTTATTGGCACCATCAACCGCGTGGTGTGGCACTAAAAAACCCAAATAACTCTGCCATTAAATAGAACTTTGTGTTTTTGCGTTTGTTTGTTTGTTTATATGGCAACGGGCAATAAAACTGACAATTTAATTATGACAACGCTCCCGCATTCCCCAACCAAAGCACACAAAGCACCAAAACACAATGCCCAAACAACTAAGTATTATAAAATTTAACTCCTTTTTTTTGTTTGAGTGTGTGTGGCTGACAATCTGTAAGCGATCAGACAATTCTAATATGCTTACTGACATGCACAGCCAAAATGCAACAAAAAAAGGGTTACTTGTATGTGTGTGAAAGGGGAGTGTGGGTGGTGGGGGAAAGGGTGTGGATTGTGCGGTGTGCTGGTTGTTTGACTGTGCGGCTGAGCCCAAATCCCACAACAGTTTCTGCTACTGCGCTCATCGCCGTCCCCAAGAGAGGGGTAACTAGAGAAACATTCTTTGAATTTGCCGAGTAAAAGTAATTTTTGTAAACCAATTTTTTTGTAAAATTTATGGTGAATGATTTGTCCTTGATCCCATCACAAACTTTTGATGAGAAAGACCCTGAAGGTTGTCTTGAAACATATAAAGTCTTATCTGTCTGTAAGATTTTAATCTTTTTTGATGAGTTGTGAAATTTTTTCTTATACTTTCTGACTTCTTTTTACAAAGTTTCGACCAAAACTTAATACAAAACCAAAACTCCCACATTAACGAAGCTAAAAAATATTTCCACACATTTTTTAGAATCTTGTTTCCCTGGGTGAATTTATTATAGAAATTGTATATTTTTGCCACCGTGCCTGCCTCAACTTTTATGTATGCAGATTTTATCTGACACACACCTACACACACCCAGACACACACACACACACATTCATACATTGCGCATTTGAACGACAGGCAGCAAACCACAAAAAGGGAACCATCCGTTGCTCCCCCCCAGCTCTCCCTTGCCAGCCATATCATGCGGCTTTTGTTGTCGTCTCCAGTGATAATTATTTTTGGCTTTTATGGGAGAACTTTGCAGCGCAACGCAACAGACACACACCAGGCCCAAACCCGTTCTTTCGGCCAGACTTTTGCAATATGATAAGGATTCATTTAAGCCCCAATCCCCCCCATTCCATTTTTGATATTTTAGTTGTTGTTGGAGTTGAGCTTGTGTGCTGTTGTTGCGTTGTATCTCGGTCAATTAAAATAAAATGCCGCTTTGTTTTTATTTTATGTATGGGTTCTCTAGTCGGGTTTTCATCACATTTTATTGGGGTCAAGTTTGTTTGTGTTATGTTTGAAGCTTTTGGGCTTTCATATTTATATTGTTGAGAGGCTTCATTAAAGCTAATTGAAACCCTAATATCTGTTCCTTATTACAGGCAAGATGAATGTCCAGATGCGTTTGATATGCAGCAACAAAACTGAGAGCATCAGCAGCATTACTAATGTGAGTACAAAAACTTTTAGAGTTCCTTTTTTTATAGGAATGCAATAGGAAGGCATTTTGTTAAGTTTCTCAAGCTGCAAAAGGCAAGCTTAAGGTGTTTTAGCATAAGAATTATTTATTTGGGATTGTAGCATTATCAACTCATTCACATACGCCGACTAAATACTTAAAAAATGCCATCAAAGTCAGCTTAAGATCAAAGTTGTGAAAAACTACTTTGTAAAAAAATAGTGTAGCTTACTTTTGTGTGCTTAGGGAAAAAGCACAACATTAAATCGACATGGCAGACGACGCAGCAAAGGCGACAAGCCCCAAGTGGATTTAACACACGCACACACACACACACATTGTTGCATGATGGTCCTGCATGTCCTGGCTGCGGCAGCAAGTTTCTTATGTATAGTCTGGCCAAAGGACCGCATCGCGTCGCGGTCTGCTTCAAAGTAAAAATGTATAAGAAATATGCAAAAAAAGGCCGCAGAACATAATACAAGAGAGAGAACAGAACGGAACAGAAAAAGGGAGCGTGTGGCGCAACTGGGCGCAAAACAATGTGGCAGGTGTCCTTTGTTATGCTTGCCACTTGGCAAATCCGCTTTGCCAGCCGTCGTTCATTGTTTTTGTTGTTGCTGTTTTCTTGCTGCTTTCAGCAAAAATGTTGCCTACCGACCTGCGCGGCTTTTACTTTTTATTCGTTTTTGTTCTTTTTCGTAATGTCTGTTGTTGTTGTTGTTTTTTGTTGCTTCTTTTAGCCCCGGCGGCGGGTTGCGCTATTGTTTTGGTCCAAAGCCTTTGTTGTTGTCTTCAACAATCGCAAACAGCTAACAAGAAGAAGGTACAAGGTATTTAAGGCATGCCAATGTTTAAATACACTTTTAGTCAACGGAGTCCGCTGGCTTCTTCTTTTTATAACTAGTTACAATGGGTCCAAGAAAACATCTTATATGTTCAGTTCACCTAATGTTGCTGCCAAAGAATATCTACACAATGAGCTAGAAGAAATCTTCTTTCACAACCAAATAAACATACCTTTCGGGAAGTGTATCAAAAATGCACGTGCTTTGACTTGTTACAGCAACTGCTGTTGCCCCTTTTGCTTTCGGTGGGCTGTGGCCTTTTGCCTTAGATCCCAGATACACGCGGCTTTCTACTTTCCCCCTCTCTCTTTTTCGCTTTTGGCCATTGTTAGCTATTTTGCCTGCTGCCTTTGACTGACGCTGACCCTTCTTCCTTTCAGCATTGCCATCTTCATCTTCATCAGCATCTGATGCCCTAGCTATGCTCTCTGCCTTGCATCTTGCTTCCCAACCAAATAGTTGTCATTGTCCTTTGCCGCAGGACAGAAGGTTGCATTTTAGTTACTTGCACCTTCTATAAAATGCAATCTTAATTTAAGTTTGCTTCGCCTGCGGCACACATTCCGGCCGCAATGCCTTTTGTTTAGTTATTGAATGTTCAGCTTTTCTGTGGCACAATTTTTGCATCTTTAACTTTAAGTTGAGTTTGAACTCTGCGCCATTTGTTGTTGCAGCCAAACCAATCTGTTAATTGATTTTGCTCTCCGTTTTCATTATGTTTTCGATATAGATAGTTGGATAGATAGTTTTGCTATATGTCGACAGTCGACCAAAAGAACCGCATTTTGCAGCAGCAGCAGCAAAATTGTCAATTTGCAGCACGTTGTAATTAGTGGTTTTTGACCGAACGATTGGCCGGCCAATCGGCTGGCTGCCTATCTGGCTGGCTGGCTATCAACTTTATTAGCCTGGCTACGAAAATGCAGCAATTAGTGCCTGAGGTTTAACACACACACACGCACACACATACACTCCTACTCCATTACACACAAATTGCCAAAAGGAATGGCCGCCGGCAATTGAAAATATTTGCCTGTCCATTTTGTGGATTTTGAGGCTCGACGTGTTCTCAATTCTCTTTGTTGTTGTTGTTGCTTTTGTGTATGTTTGTTTATTATTTTTTCTATTCACTCTCTCTCTCCCTCTCTAAATAGAGGAGAGTTTTTGTGCTTGTGTGCTAAGCAAACAATGAACAAAGCTTAGTTGCGATATATACAAATGTATATTCTATCTAGTATATATTCTTCACTCGCATGTGGCACAAACCAATTGACCCAAATTTAAACCAGTTCACAAATAGCTGCAAGCAGTTTGCAACCAAAACATTGTCCCTTCCTTCACTCGCAAACAGATTGACATGAGTACACTTAAAAATAAAGAGTGTAAGAATATATTAAATATTTAATAGAAGAAATTTCCTGTTACCCAAAGATTACTTTCTGTGAGTGTTTAACCTAAATTTGAATTTTTAAAAATTCGTTTTGTTCTATAAATAAATTTTTAATTTTAATCGAACGTCATTTAATATTAATCGAAAGTCTGAGCGATAATTGCACTTAATGTCTTTGCAGCCCTGGTTTGCATTATTTTCCATTTCCCTTTCCAACTATTTGCTTTTAGTATTCATTTTACTTCTGCAGAATCGGGAACTTATTGAAAGTATTTTATATATATTTTTAGTTAATTTTACGCAACGATTTTATTTAGCTTTTTTTTTTTATTTTTTCAAATACTTCAATCGATCTTAGATATCTTTTTATTTCTCACTGTGTACTGTGGCTCACACACCTATAGAAAGGGTAAATTGGTCGTTCAACCATGTGTTGGGGGTTGCTTTGGTGTTGTTTGTCTGATTGCCGTTAATTGCATTACACACTTGGATAGGTGCAACAGTAGGTGAAGCAGTAGGTGTTGTAGTTGTTGTAGTTGAAGGTGTAGCAGTTGTTGTTGTTGTAGATATTATTAGTTTCATTTCTTTGTCAAGTGAACGTAATGGCAATTGGGGCTCACACCATTGAATCATCTTTCTATATGTATTCGCTTCTCTCTCTCTCTCTCGTCTGTTTGACATACATCTCATGCTCAATTAACTGAATGCTAACAGGTTGCAAGCACCTAAATTGCAAGCACCTCCAAGTATAATTAAACTTAACTAAGCCCTTTGCCCGATTGCGATAATTTGATAAATTGTATTTTTCAAACTATGTTTAGCTTATCGGGCATAACATAAAAATGAATTGCCACATTGCAGCTATTTTTAATTACAGATAATGAATAATCAACGCTAACAACTTGTATAAGTTTCAAGGCTCATTTTGTAGCGTGTCCCTTTGGGCTAAGTTTAGTTTTGGATTAACAAATAGCAAGTTTAATTGCTTTTTTGTGTTCGCTTTTACTTTTGAGAAAGTTTTTTTTATTTTTGTAAAGCAATTTCAGTACTTGAATATATATCTTTTTGAAGTTTTTACTATTAAACATCTAATTAGCAAAGGCTATAAAGAAAAAAATACTTTTTTTAACTTGTCAACTTTGACAGGAGAACAAGAAAATGTGGCTTGTGGGGCTTGTGGGCTGTGCCAGCTGTTTTGTCTAGAAATATATTTTCCCAAAATAAATTAATGTTTATTTTTTGTTGTTGCACCAAAACTCTTGTCATGCCACAAAAACGCAAAGTGTGGGGCAGCGTTTAAACTTATCAAATTAAAAAATGTAGATTTCTAATTTAAGCACAAATAAATATCACGTTGCGTTGCGTTGATTACTTTCCATCAGCAGCTTAAAAGCTGTACAACACAGCGCTTATTTGTTCAACTTTCTATTGTTGCCTCAAAATTGCGTTAACTACACATGCTGCAACATGCAACCGAATGAAATTTAGTGCCACAACTCCCTTCAACATTGAGCGGTAAACAACTTTGGACACAATTCAGAATATTTTTGTGTTGTTTAATGTCCTGTAACTATTAGGAGAAAGAAATAAAGCAAGGCAGCAACTTTGTTTGAGACTTGCTTAAGGAATAAAATATATATATTGTTCATTTTTTGTAGTTATTCTTTGCTTTGGTATAAAATTGGATTGAAATCGACTTAGAATAAATTGCTTACAATACTTGTTTACAGGGTATTCCCAAATCCTTCATAAGTTGTTGTATCTTTTTGTTGAATTATATTTTTTTTTTGGCAAAAAACAGCGAACGAAACAAACGAACAATGTCTCGAAAAGGACCTTGTCTGGCGACGCTGCTGTCGGAAAATTAGCGATTCAATGAAATGGGATTTTAAATGGCTGCAAACTTTTTAATGCTCCTTTCGTTCGTTCATACTGCTGTGTCCTGCGACGCTGTTTTAGTTCGTGTCGAGACCCAGGACCCCAAGAACCCTTGGTAGCCCCCGTTGCCTGTTGCCTGGCAAAAGTTGTTGCAACGAGCCCGAGTTGCGTTTTTGCCACTTGCACAGTTGCCAGTTGCAGCCGCCGCAAAAGTTTTTAAATTATGCGCACATTTGCAGCGCCTTTTCTCTGCTTCCCTGCCAGCCACGCTGCCCTCTTCCCTCTCTCTCTCTCTCTTTACTGTGTTTCTGTTGCCATGTTTCTGCTTGTTGTTGCATGCTTTTGTTGCTGTTGCTGCTGCTGCCGCTGCTTGTTGTTGGCCGCGTCGGAAATGGTCTTTGGCCGAAAGTGTTACACGCAGCGTGCAGCTTCAACGGATGCCGTGCAACGTTTCTGTAGCAGCGAAGAATGGGTTGTTGATGTTTGCAAAGGGATAAAGGGGCCAGAGATTCTGCGAAAACAGTTGTTGCGCCACAATTTGCAGTTCTTTGGTAATCGCCAAAGGGTCCTGGGCCCTACAGACACTGCAACAAACAATGTCCACTTATATTTAGGAGAACTTAATTAAAGAGATTTTTTTATTAAATGTTATTTATGCAAACAGCAAGATTTTTAAAGATAAAATATATTTCCACTCTTAACACTTAACAAAAAAAATTTTTAAATGCTTTAACTTAAGGTTTTTATATTAACGAAAGACAAATAAATTTTACTATATTTAGAAGCATTTTTTTAAAATATATTTTTAGGTTGATATTTTTTTAAAGTGTATTTTGTAAGTTTGAATTTATGTATTTGCGCCGCATATCAATTTTATTTATTAATTTTTTTCTCTTTGTTTGCGCTTAATGAAGAAAGTTTCTAATTACAAGAATTCTTGTGATCCTTGTCTCTTCTCTTCCACCAGGACACACAATGCAGTTTGCTTTATGTGCAGCGTACGCCAAGCATTTGCCCATTCCTGGGCCTCAGCACGCCGCCACAGGACCAAAAGGAAGGAGATAAAAGTAGCAGCTCGAGCAGCAGCAGCAGCAGCACCACCTCAACCACAACAACAACAACGACAACGACAACTCCGAGGAGTTCAACGGGTAAGCAGCCAGCTGAGGCAGCAACAACTGCAGCATCGGAAGCTCAAGCGGAAGCTGTTGCCCGCCCAACGGCATCCGTAGGCAGTAAGTGTCCAGCTAGCCAAGAAGCTTCTTTCTGTTTAAACAACTCTTCGCTAAAAACTCTTCTTACTATTTTTTTTGCAGCAATGCTGGGCATAATCCTGTCGGTGACAGTCTTTGTGGCCTGCGCTGGACTTTTGGCCTTCTCACCGGAACGAAGGCGACGCGTGCGTCGCATCTTTCGTCGTAGCAACTCGGCGGTGCGATATTCTAGGGTAACTAAACCATAACCAATTGGTTTCAGTCATATTTTCAACAACATATTTCAGGTGCAATCGAATGAGGAGGCAAATCTGTTGCTTGAACCCAATGGCGAGTTCACTGAGAGCGACGATGATATGCTGCTCTAAAGGATATACAGGATATACCAACCCCCCCAAAAAAAATCCAGGCTGTTTAAAGTAGAGTTAAATGGAGAGTAGAACGTTCAACACCAAAGAAGGAGACCGAGACGATAAAAATATGCAACCGAAGAGCTAAGGCAAAAAAAGAATAGAAGTTATGAGTTTTTGGAGTATTCAAAAGAAAGCTTATGATACTTATATATGCTACAACACTTACTTATTGTACAATGCGATGTCGAAAAACCCCAGTTAATGGAACTAATTATGTATATGCCTAAACAATATTATAAACATCGATATATATATTTTATATACTACCTGCACTTTACATATGTAAAGGCAACAAATGAAAAAAACCAGTAGATAGCAGCTATGTACCATATAGTTTTTAAATTCAGAGAATTGCCATGCGACAATTGTTTTTTGAAACTCTCCGCCAATTATTTTTCCCAAAGCTAACATCAGACTTTTAACTAAACGGTTTAGTTTTAAAAAGTATTTATCCTATTATTCAAGCCCCACAATAAGCGTATTTATAAACTATCAAAGTTTTTGTTCCTAGTTTTGTTTAGTATTTTTGCTTTGCAAAATTTTATTTTTTTTTGCGTGATATGAGAGACTGCGCTAAATGTACTTAATTTTGTTGTTTGTTTTTAATATACTGTCCTTACTGTGTTTTTCTAAGCTTAAGTCGAGTGTGTAAAAATTGTCAGTTTTCTTAAAATAAATAAATGGAAATTCTATATATGCTCTGTATAAAAAACAACGATTTTGAAAAATAAAAGCGAAAATAATATATACAAAAATAAATTTGTGTTTTTGTCATTGTTGATATTTTTCTCTCCCACAGCAGCCAAATTTTACTTCTTCATCGGCCATTTTTCTAAGTGTCTGGGTTCTTAGATAACCTCATAATCCTTGAATGCAGTTCGATGGAGTTTGTCCTTGCGATGCCAACGCACCATGTCCTTTGAAAATCGGCAAGGATTTGGCCAAGTAAGAGCTAATTTCCCTAAAAGGACAAACGTTTTTTGTTCATAGCTCAGTCATATCCTTAAGGATTTCAAAAGGATACACATTTTTGAGCTCACAGAAGAAAGGACTAACAATCTGCATTCAAGGATATTCGAAATTCGACAAAAATATTTTGCCTAAAATTTTTCAAGGGGGTAGCTCAGAAAATGTAAGAAAAATCACAAAATCCTTTATATCTCGTCCATTTTAAGGACTACCTGGATGTCCTTTGGTCAATAAATTGTCCTTGGCCTGCAAGCTCATATAAGCCAATCAAAAGGACGAAAGTCCTTTAAACAGCTGAAATAAAATTAATTTTTTTAAAACAGAAAATCGTTGTTTACTCGGTCATATCCTTCCGGATCCTGTCGACACCTATGTCAAAAAATTTGTAATTTTTAGGGCTATCAACTGTCTAAAGGACATTCAAATCGTCCTTGTAGTTGTCGAGAAAATAAGGATTTTGTGGTTTCAACTCAGATTCGTTCGCCCTCCGATGAAATTTTTCTAAGTGTTTGGATTCTTAGATAACCTCATAATCCTTGAATGCAGTTCGATGGAGTTTGTCCTTGCGATGCCAACGCACCATGTCCTTTGAAAATCTGCAAGGATTTGGCCAAGTAAGAGCTAATTTCCCTAAAAGGACAAACGTTTTTTGTTCATAGCTCAGTCATATCCTTAAGGATTTCAAAAGGATACACATTTTTGAGCTCACAGAAGAAAGGACTAACAATCTGCATTCAAGGATATTCGAAATTCGACAAAAATATTTTGCCTAAAATTTTTCAAGGGGGTAGCTCAGAAAATGTAAGAAAAATCACAAAATCCTTTATATCTCGTCCATTTTAAGGACTACCTGGATGTCCTTTGGTCAATAAATTGTGCTTGGCCTGCAAGCTCATATAAGCCAATCAAAAGGACGAAAGTCCTTCAAACAGCTGAAATAAAATTAATTTTTTTAAAACAGAAAATCGTTGTTTACTCGATCATATCCTTCCGGATCCTGTCGACACCTATGTCAAAAAATTTGTAATTTTTAGGGCTATCAACTGTCTAAAGGACATTCAAATCGTCCTTGTAGTTGTCGAGAAAATAAGGATTTTGTGGTTTCAACTCAGATTCGTTCGCCCTCCGATGAAATTTTTCTAAGTGTTTGGACTCTTAGATAACCTCATAATCCTTGAACGCAGTTCGATGGCGTTTGTCCTTGCCATGCCAACGCACCATGTCCTTTGAAAATCTGCAAGGATTTGGCCAAGTAAGAGCTAATTTCCCTATTCAGCAAGTTAACTTTTTGCCGGTTAAAACATTCTGAAAATTCAAAAATAATTGATATAACAAAAAATTAAATTAGCCATGTTAAATATATTAAATAAATAAACACTGTTGTTGATTAATTTTTAAAATATATTTTTATTTATATTTGTATATGCTTTACACACTGGTGTACACAATTACATTTTGTATTCATTTGTTGTATAAGTAAATGAGTGTTTGTTTGTCTGCATAAATTTGTAGGTACCTTAGGCAATACATTGATTTTGTTTTTATCAAAGACAGATGACATAGCTACTTATGCGATATATGTTTGTATGTATTTAATGCTAATTACAATATATTTAACATATCGTTTATGCGTATTAATTATTGAAATGTGGAAAATTAAGGAAAACACAGTATATACTATATGTTTGTTTGTATGTTTGTATGCGTTAGATTGATAATTTGATTAATGCATGATAGTAAATAGGTAAATGTTGTATGCCCTTTATGGGGCGAAATCTTTGTTTAATGATTACATTTAATTGATTGCGTCATAATAAAGAGAGTGAGTGAGATGTATATAGCTTGTATGTACATCGGATATAGTCAGTAGATTTTAATACATACATACAAAGAGAATGATAGGATTGTTTTTTCAGCTTTTTTTACTGTTTTTGTTTGTTTTTCTAGTAACATTCAGTACAAGGCATAGTTGAATATGCTACTATTTGGATACGTCATATGTATGTATGTATGTTTGTAATTGTATATTGCATGTGCATTGATTTTTTTAATCTTATAAACAAATCATGGATTGTACATAAACAAATAAAGCTCAATTTGTTCAAAAGTTCTATAAGAAATTTGAGATTCGTGCTGGAAGAATATATCTTTAAATTGTGAGCTCTCTTTGTTTTTTTTTTTGTAACTTAAACATAACATTTACAATATCATAAGCAGTATATAATGTACAATATAATTAAGTTTGCTTAAGCTTAAGCTTAAAACTATTCATATATTTATTTAACATTAAACAGAATGATAAGCTCTTAATTAGCCTAAGTTTTGTTTGTTTTTTTCTTCTGTTTTTTCTATTTTTCTTTTGTCAACAAAGGCCACATATGAAATATTGAAAATTCCAACCATTTTCACCAATCTCTTCTCTTTTCTAGTATTTATTTTGCGCTTGCGAATTTTTTGTGCAAATTTATTCTACAGAATTTCAGCTAGACAGAAAACTAAATGATACACACACACACACATACAGTCAGATACACTCGCACACACGCATACATAGAATGAAATTTTATGATGAAAGTTGCAAAATTTGGAAAATTTGTTTGCCTAGTCAGATTTTCGTCTAAATATTTTTTTTATACATTCAGCTTCGGTTGTGCGGTGAGGAGGAGTAGTGGGGTGAAGTTGGTAGTTGGTCATAGCAAGGATTAGGAATTTGTGTTGGCTCAGTGAAACAGGAGCTCCTCCTCGTCGGGCTCCGTGTTGCGCCATTTCTATACGTCGCTCTGCTTGGCATTCGTATTGATGATGAAGGCGCCATTGATGTGTCCGTTGCCATGGTGATGCGTCGCTGCCTTGCCATTGGGCGGCGCGTACAGATTCGTCAGGCCATTCTTGCCGTTGGCAATCATGATGGCTGTGTGCGGGGTGCCGCCATTCAACTGAGCCACCAACGGGTTCTTTGTCGTGTCGCCAGGTGGCGTTGTGAGTGGCGGCGTTACGGGCGACGGCTTAATCAACTCCAGCTTGTCATCTGTGGATCCTTTCAGCGCCGATTTGATGAGTGAACCATGCCCGTTGCTCTGGCTGCCAATGGGCGCACGATGCGGCATCGCATAACGCAACTTGTCCCAGAACCAAGGATCGCCCCACTTCAGATAGGTATTCATGCGGAGGTAGGCCTTCATCTCGTCGTCGAGCTGCTCAATGTCGCCAATGTCCGAATAGATGATGACGATGACACGGGAACGTCCCTCATTCAGAGCGGCACGGTGTGCTGCACGGAACTCCATGCGTGCCCAATCGGATTTAATGAAATTGGGACTCAAGACGATTATTGTTCGCCTCGAATCCGCCACAGATCGGACTATGTTCTCGGGTATAAAGCCACCGACGAGCCAATCTCGGACATGCACGCAGAGTGCAAACTTTTGTGGGCCGTGCTCGAGTTGTGGCACCAAATGCTTCTCCACAAAACTCTGGTCCTTGTGCGAATACGAAATGAAGGCGTCGAACTTTTTGTCCTTGTCCAGTTCGGCCTCGGTGACGAACCACATGCACAGATTGTGGGCGTACAGCCAGATCTTGATCTCCTGCTGGTATTTGTAGTAGAGCGCCGCTGTGATGCCCACAAGGAAGCCGGCCAGCGAGATGACAACAATGGCAGCAATGAGCACACTCTTCGGTCGCGGGCAAATGTCATTGATGTTCAGCTCCATCAAGCGCGTTGGCATTTCGGCGTCGGTGCAAAACATTTCCGTATGATCGGGAATCCTTTCGTACTTCTTCTGGGTGAAGAGCAACAGTTCCCGGGCATCGCACGTGCAGATCCAAGGATTCTGCGAGAGTCGCAGTGTTAGACTGTCCATAGTAGAGTTGAGATAGCCCAGAACCGTGGAGTTGAGCAGCTTCAGCTGATTGCGACGCACATCCAGATACTTGAGGTTGGGCGGCAGTTGATTGACTTCCAGTTGGGTTAGATTATTTCCTGCCAGATGCAGGCGGGTGACATTCTCATAGCCCGGAGCATTGCTCGCCGGCAGCTTGAGCAGCGTATTGTTCTCCACATACAGTTCCATCTCGAGTAGGTTCTGTGGCAGCCGCGGCAGCTTGGGCACCTTGGTCAGATCGCCGTTCGAGCAGTTGACAATCAGCGTGGAGTCAAAGGTCCGCACGAGGCACTCACAGTTGCGCGGACATCTGCGCTCGCTGGGATCCTCGGCCTGGTCAAAGTTGCAGACAAGCTCCCGCGGATGCACCGATCTCATTGGACGACCCTCGAGCGCTGTCGGCGCCTGGCAATCGAGTCTGTCCGTGTACGTAACCAAGTTCTTGGCATAATCCGGTTGAATATCGCCGCGCACCACCTGCAAAAACCTCAGCAGCGTGCAATCGCAGACCAAAGGATTGTCATTCAGATCCACATGCACCGATTTCACGCCATGCACCAGACGTAGTCCCTTGTCCAGCGGCTGGAATTCCGTCTGCTTGTAAAAGTGCACCGTGTGGATTTGATTGTGGCTCATGTTAACGGTCAGATCAAAGGCCGAGACAAAGTCCAGATCGGAATAGTCCAACCACGTGAAGTTATTGTAGCTCAAATCGATTTCCTGCAGTTCCCTCATCGCATATTTCCAATCACTGAAGATGACCATCAGCGAGTTGTTCCTCAGATTGAGTGTCGTCAGGTTGCGCAGATGGACAAAAGGCGAACCCAAATCCACATCAACGCCGTGCACCGTTAGATACTCGTGCAGATTGATCCGATTGTTGGCCATGTTCAGTTGCCGGAGCAAAGTGTTGCCGGCAAACGCCTGAGGACGTATTGTGATCAAACGATTGTCGTTCATTCGCAGCGTCTTCAGGTTCGCCAATTTGCTAAATAAGTTGCTAAAAGAGAGAAGAAGAAAAACAAAATCAATGAATAAAGGAATAAAAGAGAGCGACTCTTCGTACAAGTTTTGTTTGTTGTTTCGCCAACTTACCTTGAAATTTCAGTTAGTTGATTTTCGGCGAGGTTCAAACTCTCCAGCTTGGCCAAGCGATGAAAGATGCCGTCGGGCAAATGACTCAAGCGATTCTTGTGCAAGTCCAAGTTTACAAGATTCAGTTGATGTTCGAGGAACTTGGCAGGCAGTGTGCCCAGCCGGTTGTCCATGAGTGAGATGTCCGTCAAGGCCGTGGAGTTCTCAATGAGATCCGCCGAGATCGTTTCAAGTTCACAGCGCAAATACAACGTGCGCAGTTCTGGCAAATTGGCAAAGAGCCGAGCGGGCAGTGTGGGCAAAGGAACCTTGTTGTTTTGCAGCTTCACCTGCTGCAGCTGTTGATTGTGCGCAAAGAGTCCTTCGGGCAGCGAACGAAAACTGTTGCCATTCAAATTGATCTCGCTGACATTGGTGAGCAACGAAAATACATCGGGTCGGAGTTGAACGATGCCATTGTTATGCAGATCGACATCCTTGACCGACGTGGCGCCCTCAAAGTCATGTTTGCTTAGGTTGTGCAGCTGATTGCTCCACAGATTCAGGTGCAGCAACTTGTGCAGATTGTGAAAGAGTCCGCGCGGCAGTTGCTTCAGATTATTGCTGCCCAATTCGAGGAACTGCAAGTTCTCCATGTTGGCCAGCAGGCGGGCCGGCAGCTCGCCCAGATTGGCGGCACGCATGTCCAGCCAGCTCAGATGATGCATGTCCCGCAGCAGATCCTCCGGGATGTAGGGCAAGCGTCTAGCAGCAAACCTCAAACGCTGCAGACTCTGCAATCGCTCCAAATGCTTTCGCGTCAGATTCGTGCCCAGATCGTTGCCCTCAAAGATCAGAACTTTGGTGTTCTTGATGCCCAAATGATCCATTATGCCGGCGATGGGCGTGTGAAAGGGCAGCGGACAACGTCGGATCTGCACCATATCAATGTTGCCAATATTCAGCTGTGGCATCTGCTTGTATTCCGTTGCATCGGTCAGATTGCATTCGATTTGCACCGTCGAGCCCGGCCGTATGGTTATCTTGAACTTGGGATTGTAGCTGTTGCCCGGACAGTTGAGTTCGTATTCGGAGAGCGAGGGGGCGCATTCGCAGGACGATATGGTAAGGTCCCGACAATCATCGCGGCCAAAGAGTGCTTCGCCCAGCTGCCAGTTGAGCGCCAGCAGCAGCACAGGCAAATACCCCGCTGCGCTTAATCCCAGCATCCTGTTCCTCGTTATTGTTGTTCTCTTTTTAACTGTAAGTAGGTAAATGGTATTTCGAATGGTAAGTTAAACGCTTAGCATAAAAAGAAGTTAATACAAAATTTCCCATTCCGTGTAAATCTTTTAATTAATTTTTCCATCTTTTTTTCCCTTCATCTATTTAGGAACCATTTTAACACATAAACTTTATTACTTAAATTGTTTTAAAAGTGCCTTTCAATTAACAAAACAAAAAATTGAGCAAAAGCTTCGAGTAAAGTTTTCATGAGCGGCTTTTTAAGTAGCAAAGGGAAGAAGAGTCTGAAGGGGAAAGTAAGCGTGGAAGTGACAGAAAAAGTTTATAAAGGAAAACGAGGCCAAAAGGGAGAATTTTTCATTGAATTGAGGAAACATGATGGATAGAATGACAAGCGCGACAGATGCAAATGACGCGCGTCCAGTAATAACTGACAGCAAAAACAACAACAAGGAAAACACAAAATGGAAAAAATATATATAAAGGAAAATATGGGAAAACCAGCAACACAGCTCATGTGCGTTTTACAAAGGAGAGAAGGGAGTAATGTGAGGGAAGGGGAGAGCAACTGCACTGAGAGAAAAAGGATGGTAAAGTGTACAACTTAATGGGTTTTTGGTTTCAATATAACAAGGAAAAGGGCCATCATTTTACTTTAAGATGTTGTCTGGGTTGACTGAAAAAATCGAACCTAACCTTGGACTTCACTTAAGATTGCAGCTGCTTTTTTTAATGACAACTTGCTCTACCTATATTCTCAGTGTAATCTCTCGCTTTGTCTTTTACCAACTCTCCATTCTGCAGGTAATGTTGCGGGTTCGTGTGTTTGGCACACCTCGCAAGGACTCGGAGCTCCACTCACGCACATCCTTGCAGCAACCGACAACGTTTTTTTGTGGCGCCGTTCGATGCACTCGATCTACCGTCGTTCCGCGCGAGCTCTTTGGCCAGCTCTGCGGTGTAATTACGGTCAAAGGGAGCGCATACAGTTTTTGCAAAATGTGTTTTTTTTTTTTGTCTTTTGTTGTTGTTGTTGTGTGGGTTTCCCCAATGTTGCGGGCGACGTGCACTTTACGGGCTTTGTGCATTTAATGAATTTGTCATGCACTCGAATGCTTGAGAGATTTTAAAGCTTTAAGAGCGTTGAGCAAAAACAAAGAAGGAAGAAGGATTTTTAGCTAGCTGACAATTTAATTGTGCCCATTAGCGGGGGGCGGGGAGCAAGATTTTTGAATGGAATTCAATTAAAACTTTTCGTTTCTTCGCTTCTTTGGCTGCATTTTGGGGCGGGCATTTTGGTTGGCCCTCAATTTGGTTGCCAAGCTGCTTTTGAATGAAATTTTGATAAGGCAATTAAATTATGCGCTCACTGTAATTTGATTTCCAAATTTCGCTGACTTTTCAGGCTTGGCTTGAGAACATCACGCCTGCAGGCAGGGCGTTCAACAATTTCGCTTGCCATTCGGCCTTAATTAGCCGACAATAATGATCAAATTATCAGCATTTGCCATCAAGCAATATTATTTAAATAATTATATTTATGGAGAAATTGCATTTCGATGTTTTGTTGGGCATTTTTAAACTTTGTTAAATGTTGGCAAATATTTATTAAATATTATTTAAATGTAATAAGTACTATATTTAATATTTAAGTATTTATTGAATTATGCGAAGAGTAGAAATATTTATTTCGATAGTTTTATAAATTTAACCAACTATTTTTTCTTTTTATCTAAATCTGTTCAAGCCAACTTTTGTCTGAATCCCAACTCTTAGCTACTATTGAAAAGGTAATTGCTGTATTGGCCCAATCAGCCAACGTTGAGGCCATTAGCTGCTTGCATTGGCAACACCAACTCAGTGTTGAGTTACCGATCCGTGGCGCTTCAAATCGATGTGGCAGAGGCAAATTCAATGCCCCAGCGTCGTGTGCCAAAATCCATTTAAATCTCAACACCTGATTTTGCTATTGGCTTGGCTCAGCTATAAATATAAGTTGGCTATATATATAGTATATATACAGGGAGATATTTATGCAAGCAGCTAAAGCTAAACGGCTGCTGCAGCTTACTCCCTCCCGCTCCTTCTCCCCCTTTGACTATTTGTGTAGCCAACTTGAATTTCGCATAAAACTTCCAAGCACTTTTCGCCCGTTGGCGGCCAAGTTAACCGTGCAATGGATACGAAATAACAACAACTACCCCTCCCCCCAAACCTCCCCACTCTCCTGTTTGTTACCTCTCCTTGTGTGCTGGTTGCCTCATGCCACATGGCCACAAGGCACTGTGTTTTGGCTTTTAAATTTAGCTTGGCTTATCTAAACAGGCAACTGGCGTTGTTTGCCAGGCCCAAGCGACCACCAAAGTACACCGCAAAAAACTGAGCACAAGTTTAATATGTGTATTAGAAATAAGTAGCAAGTTTTTGTTAAAAGTTCGAGGAATTATTTAAAGCAATAAAAATATAAATCCAAGTTAGATTTTAAATATTCAAATAATTTCATTTTATTTCTCGCAGTGTGTTATTGTGCCAGTTTATATTTATATTGTTGTTGCCAAGATCTTAAACATTTATATTCACTTAAGAAAATTACTTTTAACTTTTATGGCCAGCGTTGGCCGTGCTAAATAATCTACATGCAATGGCCAAAAAGGAGATCTTCTTCTTCTTCTTCTTCGACTGCTGTGTTTGCATTGAAATACTTCAATTTTCGCTCTGCCAACGAATCTAAACGAATTGCTGTTGACATGTTTTTGAACGCCAAAACTGGCAACAAAATGCGACTTCATTTGCTGTCCCCCAAAAAAACGTAATCAAAAAACCTAGAAAATATATATTAAATGTCTCCTGAACGTGCGTGTGTGTGTGTGTGTCTTTCGTGTCTTTAGAGCAAAATTGAAATCCTACTTTGTGGCTGGCTAATTAAGTTGGAGATGGAAGGCTTTTACTGCCTGCTCCATTGACACCTCATTTTCTGCTTTTAAGCCTGGCAATTAAAAATAATTGTTCATTTTAATCGACCCATATCCCATATCCACACACACACTCACACACACACACACACACACACCCGCTTCAACTTATTGCTCGGCGTTTGTCAGTTTTAATTAGACGCTAACCTCGCTACCCCGACCCCAACGCCCACCCCACCTCTCCTAGTCGTTAATAAAGGTTAACGAAGTTTTACCAACGCGCAGATTTCTCACATATTTATACACACTCATGCACACACACACACATACATAGCGAAAGAGTGCGCATTTTTGCACTCACGTGCTCGCCCTCTCTCCCTCTCTCGGTGTGTAACGGTACTAAATTCATTAGGCACACTAAATTACAACCGCAGCGAAGAGGAAGCAGAAGTAGAAGTAGGCGTAAGTGAGGTGAAGGTAAAATAAGTTCAGTGAAGGTGAGTTTTGAGTTTGAGGTGAGAAGAAGAAGCGAAATGCCTCTGTTCGTGCCTGGTGAAGTGAAGAAAGAGCCAAAAGACTTGCCTTCTTTTCCCAAGCTCGTACAACAATGTATGTTGAAATATATACCCGTACGTACGTATGTGTGTGTGTAAGTGTAAGTGTGTGTGTGTTAGCTGCTATTAAATAGTCGCATAGCTCGCAGCGCACTTTTGCAAAATTGGCTTTCGCATGCCTGCGGTGTGCGTTTTATTGCTGCAAGCAAAGCCAACAACACCAACAATCAAATGGGAAGGTAGAAATTCAGTTAAAGGGCAGCCAATTGAACTAAAAAATACCCTGTAATTAATTTTATAACACTTCAATCATTTCAGCGATATTCTAGATAGTTTTATTTTAATCTTGTCAAAATTCTTAAACTTTCCACTTTAATATAAAGTTTCATATTTTTTCTCTATCTTACTTTGCCATAACTTTTATGCAATCAACTCTTGAACTTTACAGGGTATTAAGCACAGTAATCTTCACATTTAATGCTTAAAATTCTTAATGCCAGCGACAGTTGGATTAATTCAAAAGTGTTTTTTCTTAATGCTCGTCTTTTTTAATGAAGTTGACATTTTCAGTTTGTGTGCGGAGCGTTTCTTCGAGGCGCTTCACTGAATTTTATAATTTTCCATTTTCATGTCATGTTGTCTCTTTCCCTTCCCACCCCGCACCATGCCACAAATAAGTATGCTATAGAAAATATTTGTTGAGACGTTGTTGGAAACGCAAAAAAATAAAAACGCAAACGCAATTCATCAATCAAGTTGACTAATTACCACAATTGCTGTGTTTGCAGCTTGTTGAAAATTGTTGTTAAGAACGCCCCCACACACACTCACACATATACACTTCACTTGCAGCTGCTGCAACAACAACACACACACACATCACACAAAATTACATGCTACATGCCAAGTTCTTTAATAATTTCTGATTAAAAAATTTTGAAAACAAACTGCAAAACAATAAAACACTTGCTGAAGTCCTTAGACACACTTACACAGACACTTCAGGCATACACTGAGAGAAATTACTCCTCCTTGGTAAGAAAAACCACTTAATTTACTTGTTTTCGAATTTCTTTCTAGCTTTCAGTGTACTTTCGTACGATTCCCACATGCGTATTAAGTTTTGTAGTTTCTCGTTTACTGTCCAACTGCTATTTTGCCTGGTTTGTGTCTGTGCGGTTTTGTATCTTGTAGTTAGTTTTGCTTCTTCGTTTTCTTTTTCTCTCGCTTCCTCGGTTTTTGTGTGTGGCAAGAGATTTCAATACTTGGCAACTTTTTGGCAAAGTTGTGAGCCAATGTTTATGGCGCCCAGCGTGGTTTACAACGTTTCTCCGACAAACAATCTACACACACACACACACTGACACACACTCGCATGCCCCTAAAATTGTGTGTGTACACAGAAGTGCCAAACTGGCAGCTGGGACATGTTTATATAGAATCGAGTTGATGTAGTTGAGGAGAGGGTTATAAGTACAGTGTACTTGAGAGGGGAGAGGGAGGAGACTACATTCGGATTGCTAGCTCAAGCCCTGTGTAAACATGCGGTTGTATTGCTTATTGCTTTTCATTCGACATTCGAGTATTGGGCATCGTTGCAGCTCTCGATATTGGCAAATAGTACTCTAGATGCGATTGCTGCGACTTGAGGTGCGGCGGAACGGCGGGTGCGGCGTAAAGGAAACGTTACAACTTATATTGGCAAGGCGTTGCAGGAGAACAGCAACTATAAACATTCAATAAACAAACAAACTTGCCTAAGTTCACAAAACGGCTGCGACTCAAGTGCCAAAAACAAGTTGCCAGACATTTAAATATTGCAGAAGGAAAACGCAAAAACATTAAACTTAAAACTTTCAAGTAGAACAATCTAGTAAAGAAGGGAAATGGAGACGAAAGTATTTATTCAATGATGCCTTTCGAATATTTTAATTAAATTGGTTAAGTTAAAACTTGCCCTAAACTGCAAATAATTTCCAAGAATCGGCAAGTTGCATTTTTTTCCCTGCCTAGATAAAATATAAACTCTCCATAATTATCCTTATTACGCAACGAAAAGCTAAACCGAAATTAATCCCTGAAATTATCAACTTGATTATAACAAACAAATTTTAATGGCGTAGGCAAACCGAATTATCGCTAATTACAAACAAAACAAAGATATTTAATCTGTTCTTAACTATGCATACACAATATGTGTGTGTGTGTGTGTGTGCATTGCCTTTATGGCAGTGGGCGGAGGGCGGGGGGCGTTTGCCTATCAATCAACCTGGCTTATTAATTCCATTGAGTCAAAGTTACAAGGAAATATTCAAAGCCTCCTTCTTCGCCGTAGAATTGTGCCTTAAGCCTTTGTGGCTTTGGTTGTTCTTGCCGAGAAACAAGATACAAAAACACGACTAAAATAGCTACAGGCTGATTACGCTATAACGCCTCCAATGAGTCCAAGTGCAAATTGCATTTAAAGTCGCTTGTTGCTGTTGCTGCTGCTGCTGCGGTTTTGCGAAGCGTTCGAGTGAAACAAAGTTGTGTGGGTTGGGCGAAGAAGTAGAGAAGCATATCTTATGGAATGTTTTTCTTGTTGAGGATGAGTGCAAGTTTGTGTTGGGTGTAGGATACCCTGTAACGACACTGTCAATGGGGTTTGTGCTAATGATGACTTGACTATAATTTCATGTTTGCAAAGCAGTAATAAAGAGTTTATTACTTGCTGCAAAGTTGGTAATTCAACTAGTTTTTCATTATAATCATTTGAGTTTGCGCTAGTTGTTAATGAGAAGGAGGAGGAGGCGGAGCAGCAGCAGAAGTCTTCTAATGAGCCAAAGCGAAGCACAAACTTCAAAGGGACAGCGACAAAACCAAAGAGATACTCTCGCACCAGACACCAGACTCATTACTTTAACCAGCTGCAACAACGGGCAGAGATAAGGAAAGGGAAACGAAAACATGCAATGAAAAGCCCAACAAACGACAAGAGTTCAAGTTGCAAGCAGCAGCTGAGAAGCTGAGTCTAAGCAGATGCAAGAAAAATGGGGTTAAGACCTGATTTGCGTATGCCTGAAAGGCAGCCCATTGTCTATCCAAAGGAGAAGAAAGAAAGGGCACTCATAGAGACAGGGAGAGAGAGAGATAGTTTCGAGAGCGTGAGCAGTCGGCAAGTGAAAGGCTTTTATAATGTCATTTGTCTGTTAATCATGTTGTTGTCCTCTATATATATAAGTATATATAAAAGTTTTGTGTTCCAAGCTTTAGCATAATGCGCTCGTGCTCAAAGCCCAAGACAAAGACAAAGAACTTGTTGAGCCAGAAAACTAAGAAACTAAAAATGTGGAATAACCCCTTTTTCAGCCCAACTTTAGTTCATACTTTGGTGTGTGCCACGTGTGCCCCGTGTGCCCCCCGTGTGTGCGTGACACATTCAATTTTAATGGCTTACTTTGTTGTTGTTGTGCCCGGGCTCTATTATTATTAGAGTTTAACCAAAAGGGAATAACTGTTGGTCATCGATATCAGAATTGTTATTTACTTTGTTTACCCAAGCAAAGTCACTCAAACGGATACTTTGCGGTCAGGTCAGGTTAACTTGGCTAGCGACCAAAGCACGCTCCAATCTCATTGTTAGTGCTTCTTCCTGTTCACGCACTACTTAGGCTTGTTTCCTTTTGTTTGTGCCTCCTAGTTTAGCATTTGATGGCAGTGCAAACATTTAACAAACATTGATTTCCTTTTTTCGAAAGGTGCAACGACAAACTCCAATGTTTAATACTTAGTTCGGAAGCTTATTGATTTTTTGGCTATATGTTTCGAACTTTTTCTTTTCTATGTCTTTCGTTCATCAACACATCAACTTTGCGGTTTATTAATATTTCAATTGCTATTCAAGATTCTCCAATGAAGAGGGGAACTCAACTTAACTCGCTCCACTTAAGCAGCTTAACGCTTGTAAATTTATGTGCAACTGCCACACAGAGTCATTCACATAAACAACTGGAAAACTGTGCAGCAATATAGAAATAGAAATAATATAATAGACCTTCACAGAGAGAGAGAGAGAGAGAGAGAGAGAGTCAGTTACCTCCTTCCTTGTCGCTGTCCAGTTATTCATCCTTCGTCTAGTGGACAAATGAAAATGTCGCCCATTGGCTTGGAACAGTTTATTATGCAAGTGTAGCCAAGACTCTTGAGAGATAGAGCTAGAGCGCGTATTGTAAATAATACAGCATAATAATGCCAACGTTGCCAAGTGAAGCCAACGCGTTGGCCCTGATTGCCAAAGGGGCGGTTGGCAGCGGCGACGATAAACGCAACGTGCCACACAACTAACAACTCGCAACGCACAACGCGTACACTTCAATTACGAGTGCCACAAAAAGTAACAGAAGAAGAACGCAAAACGAAGACGACGACGAAGACGACGATGACAATGTTGACGACGACTTTTTGCCAAATGCCGCCTTTGGGCGCAACTAGACACACAGAGAGAGAGGGAGACCGAAGAGGCTAGCTGTCTAGAATCTTCAGGGACTGGTTCTACAACTACTTAATTTTAGTTCAACAGCAGCAACAGCAACGGCACTGGACACACACTGAATGTGCTGCACATTGCCCAGTCAGCTGCCTCAGTGCGTTCCTCTGCGCATTTTTATGCTTTCTTGAGTTCTGCTTATTTTAGCTATGTTGTTTTGTTTTTTGGAGTCGTTTTGTAGTATGCCCTGTAAATTGTGAAGAACTTTTGTGTTGTAACATTTCTTAAAACGTAATTATTTGTATCAAGAGATGTAAATAGAGCGAAGGTTCAAGTAATTTGTACTCAAAACTAAACATTTTCTGAATAATAAAAATATATTGCTTAACTCAATAATGTCGATCTTTATTTATGTAAAGTTTCCATTGATTCAAGTAGTGTTTAACTTGATTAAAAATAATTATTTAGACTATTTGAGATATTTGGTTGTTAATGACAGCACTTTTGGTCCCGAAACCAAACTAATATTAGTTAAAAAGTTCCCTAGTTACTATTTTTAATCTACTTGTTCACAACTCATAGAATACCTTCCACGTCTCTCATCTCTCATTCTCCACACACAAAACCTTCTTCTCAGTCGATATGTTTGCCCAGCACAACCATTCACCATTCAACATTGTCTCATTGTCCGGCCCTCATAATTTGCGTTGTGTTTTATTGCACGAGTTGCATGCTGTTTAATTCGCGGGCCCCAAGCGCAACGGCAGCAGCAGTTACTGCTCTCCTTCTGCCTTATTGTTCAGTGCAATATATATATATATTTGTACAAGTACCTAGATATGCCCGTTGTTGTTGTAATTCTTAGTTTTGTGTTAAAAATGTGAGTCACGTTCAAAGTTTTGCGTTCTGTACTTAGGCATTGGGCGCCATAAATGGTATTTTGTGTTTTTTAACTACAACTGCAACGATTTGCTGCTTTGTTTAGTTTTTGTTTTTAGTTTTTCTGCAGCTTCTTTGGCTGAGGACGTCTCGGGGCACCATTTATAGCGCTAATTGTGCGCATTTTGTTGCGCTTGTTGTTTGTAGACGAGTAGACGAGTCAGTTAAGTGCATCCATCGGTCATAATGTTGCTAACTTGTAATGGGCAATAACTGTTTTTGGCATCTGTTTCGAGGGCCCTTAGGGTTTTTGGGCAATTGCCAATCGACAATTGCAATTTTATTGCAACTCGTTTGCAAGCTTAAATTCTATTAAGCCTCAATAAAAAAGATAGTTAAAGTTGCACTAAAGAGATGAAAAGCATTTTGTATGGCATTGTGATACCCTGTAAAATGTAGAACAGTATCAGGGGGCATCTTCTCAAGCTTCTCACATTTAATATTGATTATTTTCGATAAAATTTCCTTAGGCAACATTTTATTTACCTACTTTGCTATAGAATATCTCAAGTCAATCAATTTTTGCACGCACATAAATCGTTTGCATTTGGCATACATTTATTTATGTAATATACGAATATATATTTTAAATGGCAGAGTTTTATGGTTTATTTATGTGTTGCCTTGGATTATATATGCGTATGTATGCATATTTGCGTTGATTGTGCCCTGCGGCGGATGTATAAGTGTCTGTCTGATACACACACCCATACATATAGAGACATGCAAAAACATGCCAGTAACCGCTTCCGGCTATTTATATTCGAGCAACACCACCAAACAAGCAGCAAACCCAAACGATTTTTGTCAGTCGCTCAAAATCAATGGGAGAATCAGCAAAAAATAAAACCCAAAAAAGAATTTGTTATTTTTAAAGAGCCAGACCAGAAATGTGCTCTCTTTATGGTTAGCGTACTATAAAAATCGGTATTGTTTGTGCATTAAAAATGCATAAATATGCCGCAGTCTCTGCGATCTATCTGCATTTATTGTTTGTTCGTTTGGGCCCAGAGACAAAAATAAAGAAGTGTTGAAATATGCGCTACGCATTTATATAGACATTAACATTAATCATTGCAGCTCGCCTCAAATTGGGTGGCAGCTGCTTAACATATCGCCCCCAGCTCCCCAGGGCAGCCATTGCCCCATTGGCAGCCATGGCGGAGCGAACGGACAGACAGCGAGACAATGCGGCATTGCCGCAACGGCGATAAATAAAGATTAAAATCTCTGAAATGTGCACAAAAGTGGCTGCCACTTCATTTCAATTTATGTATTTATATGCACAAAATGGTCGACACACACACACGTACGCACGTATAGGCATGCCAAGTTGTACATAAATAAAATATCGTTGCATACTTTTTTTGGGTCCGCTTCGTCATGTTTCAATTGCCAGAAGAAATATAAATATATTTTTTAAGCGGCCAGCGAGTCAGAGCAGTTGACAAAAATAAAGGAAACAAAGAGCAAGAAAGGAGTCCCAGGCAAGCCAAAGATTACATACACTTCAACTGTTTATATTTGTAAGCTGCATAATAAAGTTTCCTCCACAAATGTTGACAGGAAAAACACGAGTTTTTTGTCAGCACTTGAAGACACTTTCCGAGTAAGAGTATTGAAATTGTGTATTGAAATTCAGTGCGTGCATTGTGCTTGATTTTGTTTCATGTCACGCATTTTTCCTCCTCAATTTTAATAGCCATTAAATCAAAGTACAAATAAAAGAACGTAAATAAAAAGAAGTTGTATAACCTTGATGAGCAGGCCGTGCAAGGGGGAGTTAACGGCAACGGGAAGTGTTATATGGCTTTTGGGCTCAAATGAAATGCTCAAATTGTGTCATAAAAATGCGAAAATTCGTAAAGTGCACTTTATGCGCCGCACACAAACAACAACAATTTTCAATGCAATATAAATCTGTATTGACGACTTTTGATGAAGGGTAGAAGAGAGAAAGAGAGGGAGAGAAAGAAAAGATGCAAGCTCAAAGTCGCAGCAACAAATGTGAAGAACTTGACAAATCAGAAAATTGTGGAAAAAAGCAAATACATTGAATACCACAACAAATATGTCAAAATCACACTTTGGAAAAATGTGTAAACTGCGTGGAAGGTCAGAAAAAATAGATGGAGAAAAATGCCACAAATGTTTTGTCATTACGAAGCCTAAATAAAGTCAACAAAAGAGTTAATACAATTATAAAAAAAAAAAAAAATTCACTCCAAAAATATTTGACATATTTTGTGGTGTTATTAAATGAATTAGTCCTTGATCTGTTTAAAGCTTTAGGAGCGAAAATCGGAATAAATTTTGTATTTAAAATGACAGAGAAAAGATTTTGGATTATTGAAAATCTGTTTGGCCTATTAAAGAGCTTAAAAATCCAAAATTAAACCAAACAAATATTTAATTTATTCTCAAATGGGAAACCACCCTTCACCCTTCCTGTCATTCATCAGGCAATGGCCTTTTAATTACATTTTAATATTTATTTATACAAAAGAAAAATAGAAAATGTGTAAAATGCAGTAATGTCATAATCGCATGCATATCAAAAAATATATATATGTAGGTTTATGCATGTTTATGCATGTTTGTATATATTATATATTATAAGCCAGCACACACAATTTGGCCTAATTGGTTGCCACAAAATGTTAGCTAGCCATGTTGCACGCTCAGCTGCCGCTGCCAGCGACACATTTGATAGCCTTTAAAAAACAAAAAACTATTTCCATACGCAGAGAGAAATTGAAACTTTAAACTCCATACTAATTTCACTTTTTGCTTTGACATTTTCTCAGTGTATTTATTGCGCATATGTGTATTCATGTATATATTATGTAAATACGCATAATGCATAATAAAATGCAATAAACACACCCACACTAACACACACACTCGCACACACAGCTAAACATTTCAGTTGCAAGGATCAGCTATACAGTTGCATTAATTAGTTGTTGTAAAAATGGGTGTGTGTGTGTGTGTGTGTGTGCAAGGGTTAAGGGTCCTGGTTGCGTGTTGAAACTATTTCATATGCAAATGTAAATTTAATGAGTCGTTGAAGCTGCTGCTGCTGCTGTCCCTTCCCCCCAAAATGCAAGGGTGTTAATTCTCTGTGTGCATGTATGTATGCGTGTGTGTGTGCATATTTCATGGCAAATATTTTGTTAATTTTTAATTTTAATTGCCGTCGCTTGTTTGTAATTTTTGCATAATTGCGCGTGGGCGCAGTTCAAGCCTCGCCCCCCAAACTAAATAATAATTTTCATTCGAAGGGTTAGCCGATATGGCCCCAACCCAACCCACCACCCCCCATTATCTAGTTGTGTGTATCAATGGGCTTTAATGTAGCCTGAACAAAATATTAAAATCACATTTTATTATCCATAAATAAATAAAACACAATTAAATGTTTGTGTGTGTAAAATCAAATTAAAACAGCATTAAAAATCGTTCCAAAAAATGCGCATCGGAAATGTAATTGCATGTTGAACAATAATAAACTAAGCAGTTAAACTGACCAAATGTCCAAATAGTTGTGAAATTTTAAAATGTGCGTTGCCTTTTAATACCCTGCAGCCACAGAAAACGCACTTTGCTAGGGTATTAAGTTAATATGCCAACAGAATTTTACGCTAAAAACAGTCTAAAAGTGAAACTTAACACAACATTTGCTGAAGTTGAGGATTCTTGTTGTCGTTCTGTGCTTATCTAACAACTCTTTTGCTCTAAAATCAGGGTACAGGGTAACAGTAAGTATATCACTTATGCCCTTAGCAACGGGAGCTTGTTTATATTCTGGCCTTGTACAAATTTAATTAAATTCTTTAGCTCTTTGAGCCGCAGAATCGCACTTGACGCATAATTTGTCTAGCTGTGGAGTTATTTTTGTTGTATGTTGGATGTGTGACTGTATGTGTGCTGCCAGTTGCGAGTTTGCTTGCCGCAGGACCCTGCCAAAGAATATAAATTTGTGTTGCGCAAGTTTATCTCACAATTGCAGCAGCACAAGGGAAAGAATAATTTTTTTTTGGTATTTGTTCATTTCAGTTTTTGTTTTGCACCCGCACGCACACTCACACACACACTCACACCCACTCAAAAATATATATGAATAAAATACAAAATGGTTGCAGTGTCATTTTTGCATTTGTTTTTTGCATGTTTGCGTCACGCGGTTGCATTTGACAAAACTATGAAAAACAAAAAACTAAAAAAAAAAGAATCCTCTTATACGTATGAAAATGTGTGTGTTGTTGCCTGTGTATGTGTGTGTGTTTTTTTGTGCGTGACAGTGAGTGATAAAAGTTATGGTCTCTTTGGGGCATACATTGCACAATTTACAAATTATATTTGCACACTTTAAATGCTCTACGGAAAAGAATTTACTTTGAAGCTATAAATTAAAACAAATATAATAAAAGAAAGTTTGAGGCAAAAGCTTATAAGCACGACACTAAAGACATTTATATAATGTCAGGGAAAAGGTTATGGAAATTTGTTTATAACTTTTATTCAGTAAAAATCACAACTAGTTTTTTGGCTTATATTATTATTCCTATTTTAGTGTATTTAATTGTTTTGCGTTTTTTAATGAGTCGGATTATTGTCATTAATATTTGCAAGCATTTTATTATTTATTTAGGTTTAATAAATAATGTTTGTACATATTTTTTTTTGTTATCCCACATGGCCGACTTAACAAACAAACCGCAAAAAGTTGGTTAACAATGTGAAAAAAAAAATATTTATTTGGTTTCTTTTTCCTTTGCTAAACATTTATTAATTAGCTGTTTTTTGTTGTTATATTTATTTAAAACTCACCTTTTGTTTTTGTTGCGCTGTTAACCTTTTTTTCGCTCTGCTTTTTGTTGTTCTGTTTTTGTTTTCTACTGCAACTTTTTGTACATTTTTAATGTATTTTTAGGCAATTTACTGTAACGAGAAAATGAAAAGAGGCGTGAAATATATGCAGGGAAAAAAGCAAAGCAAAGCAAAGAATATACTCTAGGTTCTTTATGTTGATGATGGCATCTTATTAACATTTCAAATGAGCGAAAATACAGAAAAAAAAAACGTTGCGACTTTTTAACTTTTTGCACACACTTTTGAGTTTGAAGTGTGGCTGCGTGTGTGTGTGTGTGTGAGTGTTGGTTTTTATTATAGCACTAATTATGTCATACATATGCAAAAGTGGCAAACAAGGCGTGGCACAAACACCAACGCCTACCAAACCCCATTTTGGCTCAAGTGTGTATACATGACACACACGCCGCGTCGTGTGTAAGCCACTTAACAATTTTAACGCATACCTAATGTCTATTCATAAGAGTGTCTGTGTGTGTGTGCATTTAATTTAATTAAGCTCACTGCTACTTAGCATTGCAGAGCAGAGAATGAGAATGAGAGAGAAACCATTTGCAAGTCAAGTGTGCGTGTGTGTGTGCAGCATAATGTTGCAAGAAGGGTCTTGCCACAACTAAAGGCTGCAACATGAACTGATGATATGATGATGATGCTACCGAGAAGGGGCATGATACTATGAGATGAGCTAAAGATGCCACTTGGCTAAAGGCAAAGTAGCGCAGCGACAACAACACTTAAAGAAAAGATATTGAAATTAAATCTTTGAGATTTTGATTTTTCATTCAAAAAATCAATCAAAAATCCAATTTGCATTTGATTTAGTTTAATTCATGCCGTTTGACATTTTGTCGTTTGAACTCTTCTCTTAAAAAAAAATACACAAGTAAATCAATGAAAATGCCAAAACACAAGGAAGCCTTTCTTTGTATAAATAACAAATTTATTTTGCTCACAAAATAAATAAAAAATAGGTCAAGCTCTGTTTTGTAATTGTTGCATAGTCTTGTCTTGTGTTGTATTTGTTGGAAATCCAATTAAGGGAACTGCATCAATTTGAATATATATAAATAGTTCAGGGCTAGTCATAAATATGAAATCAGCAATGTTTTATTTTTTTTCTTGTTTATTTTGTTATGCACATATAAATTGGTATTCCTTAAAACTCTTCTCTTTTTTTGCTTATAAATTTACAAGAATTTGAGTATTTTTGTGTTTTACAAATAACAACAACAAGCCAAAATGCTGACTAATTGCTGGGCAAATGCAAAGTTTTGTAGATAAATGAACTCGGAATTTTGCAGTTGTTAGTTATAAAAAAAAATTGAAACGGCCGAGCGAGTTATTTTTTTTAAATAAAAATAAGAGTTCAAAGGATGATATTTAGTTTTATAAGTGTGACATGCTTCATAGCGATGATTTTTTCAATATATTTGTTCAATAGTCAATATTATTTGGGGAGCGAAAAACGTTGTTTCGAAACTTTTCTATACTAAACTTTTCCATATATTGTTTTTTGTATGCTATAAAAATATTCCCACTCTTATTCCACTTTAAAATGTTGAAACAATGCCACGTTATTTATTTGTATTCTTGCCACATTATGTTGCATGTTTATACAAAATTAGAATGAGCAAAAAAAAAGAAAGAAGGAAACAAATGGATTTTGCATAAGTTGTCTGGTTTTGAACATAATACAAATTGCAGAATGCAGCCCCGACTTATTGCTATAGCAATTAAATAGACTGCAACACACACACACACACCCACACACACACACACACAAGCACACACATGTGCTCATTTACACTCGCATGCTCTAAAAGCCGCAAAGTATATTGCTGCTGCTGTTTGTTTGCTGTCTTTTGTTTGCCACATAATGTTGCAAATTGTAGCTGCTACTGTTGTTGTTGTTGTTGCTGTTGTTGTTGCACTCCCAATTCAGCGATGCATGCAGCAGTTGCTGCTTACAACTCCCCAATAAAACTCGTGTTTGTCTGCCGCTGTCGGTTCTGTCTTGATTGTCTGTCAGAGCTCCCCCTTCTTTTCCCCCCTCTGCCTACTGCATTTTCATATTGAAAATCACTCAAGTGGCAGACCAACAACAACAGCAACAACAGCATGTGTGTTTGTGGCAATTTCGGTTCTTTACGAGAGAAAGAAGAAGATAAAAAAAACCAAAACAAAGCAGCTTCATGTTAATTTTAATAGACGCAAACAGTAAAGCCGCATAATGAGCGCTGTTTAGCGGCAGTTGCTCTCCTTTCAATGTGTTTGTTGCCTTGTTGCAACTTTATTTGAATAGACAATAGCAACAACAGCACACATTACAATACACTGCTCGAAAGGTTTAACATCGGTCAATAAGAGTTTATTTATTTATTTATTTTTTTTTTACCTAGAATTTTACTTCAATTATTTTTTAGCAAAATTTTGAATAACCTTTCAATAATTTATGTAACTTGTATTTATTTTTTTCAGTGCATTTATAAGTTTATAAATTAGACTAGACACTTCCTACTGGATTTTTAATTTATATTGCCATTTCTTTTTTTTTTAATTGTGTTGCCAGGCGAAACCAACAGATGTAGCTCCTTCTCCCCCACCACTTTAAGGCCCCTCCCCACCTTTTACTATATTATTCTGTATGTGCACACATATGTGTATGTGTGTGTGTGTGTGTAAATTGTATGCCTGCACGCGCCCTGCCTTTGTACATAATTCCATTTGCAGCCGAGAGCTTCTCTTTATTTTGTTGTTGGGTCTTTTTTTCTTCTTTCTATTCTCCCTATTTATGCACAAACAACAACAAGCAGAGACTAGGCAACCCTTTCCTCCACACTCCCCGCCCCCCTACTAACCCCTTCGGGCAGTAGCACTCGTCGTTTGCAGCCACTTTGCTTTGTTTTTAGTTTAGTTGCTAATTTATTTGAGTCCATGCCTTTCCCCCTTCCCTCGCTCATTCTGCCCCTTTTGTGTGGCATTTTAGCAGTTCCCCAACTTCCTTCCTTTTTTTTTTTGGGTGGAGTAACATGTTTAAGCGCATCTGCCGGGTGCATTCAGCACCCAATCCTCACCCCTCCCCCCAACCCAACAAGCACATTAAATTCTTTTTTGCATTTAGTTTATTTACTTGCAACATTTCGAGTGCTGTACATGCCACTTGCATATTTATAAACTGCACACAAAACTATATTCTCTGTACTATTTGTACTACTTTTTATGTATCTTTGTATCTTTTTTTGGGTGCAACAAATGCAAAATGTATCTTTTACAGCATGTTTGCCGGCTTGCTGCATAATTTGCGCTCCGCTGAACTACTTTTTATTTTTATTTAGTTGTCTCTAACAATGCTTCTGTTAGGGCTGCTAATGAAAGAATAAGTACAAAAACTAACACACACCAACACACACACACAGACAATTGGCTTTGTTAAGGCTTTAGGCCATAAACCATTCTTTGGTTACCAACTTTTGAAGCGTTTGTTGTTGCTGCTTTCTAACTATTGAATTGCTGGTGGGTGTTCATGCCTCAAGTTGCATGTTGCTGTCTGCCACAGTTTGTTGTTGCGGCTTCGATTTGCCATTAGGAAAACTAGTTTTTTAGTTCTGCTTCGGCTTCAGCTTCAGCTGCAATACACTGAGCACAAAAGTATCTCACTTCAAGTTTATTAAATATATATTCTTGTGTTCTTTTCTCTCAGTGTAGTTTGCATTACTTGGCTAATCAACTTGGCAACCGCAGCGCAGCGCATTGAACCAGGAAAGCAACTTAATGCATTCGGTTCTCATTGTTGTTGTTGTTGTTAGCCATTATATGTTAGCCATGGCTTAAAGTATGTGCAGCGTCGTGTTAATTACATATTCTGCGGTTCTTTGGTCGTCGTCTTGGGCCGCGCCATAAAGCCAAAAGCCAGCAAGTAACTCACGCCAAAAACGCATAAACAAAATGTAATTTCACATTTTGCGCCTCTCGCAAATAAATCATTTTTTTCATTAGCTCACGCATGAGAGGTATTCCCTCTTTTCGTAGGGGTGAGGGGGGTCCGAAATTCCTTTCTGGCCCGTTTCTTTATGCTTTTGCATGTTCAACTTAAATTGAAATATATGACTCGACCTCAAAAATTAACTAAAGATGCCGAAAAAACACAAAAATAAAATCACAACAAAACACGCAAAGTCAAGAATCGTGTTACACTATATAGTATGTATATACTTTATATAGTAGACATTTGCTCGACTTGACCTTTGTTTATTCTACCTGCACACGGAACAACAAACTTATCCGCATTGAACCTTGAAAGATTGGCGTCCTACTTACAACAAAAAGAAAAAAAAAACGAAGGAAAGAGAAAAACAAATTTATTCATTGCCAAAATGGAACCCGGCTGGGGCGAAGCTGTTGAAGATGAACACAAACTTTTTTTGTGTATTAACTTGATTGTGTTGCTGGCACTTTTTCTGGCCGTTTGTATAACTCACTTCTACTCCTAGAGGCAACAAAAAGTTGGCACACAAATACGAGCCTGCCTCGATTTGAAAGGTAAGTCAGGCTCCTTTTAACATACGAAAAAAGTAAGATTGTTTTATATTTTTGTTACCAACTTAATGGCATATTACCTATACCTTTCGCAGAGGCCGCCGTTGGGTAAGGGTATTTGTTAAACTTGTAAACGTCGCATTGTCATTATATACAACAACAACAATAACAAGGAGAAGGAATAACAACAATGCGGCGTTTGGGGGGGGAATTCGCCCGAGCTTTAAATTAACAGCAATTGTTGAAGAAGAAGAAGACGATGGGCGGAAGGGGTGGTGGTGGTGGCGGGGACGTTGTCAGCTGTCATCGTGCGGACTTCATTTTATGTGCCGACAATTTCTCATTATAAAAATTACGGCGCCAGCATCCAAACGGGACAACAGCAAACAAGGACCTCCGCATTCAATTCAATTCAGTTCGGCGGGCGGAGGGATGGGGATGGGGATGGGGGGCATGGCATGACGAACCGTTCTGCATAAATGTCAGCTGTCATGGTTGGGCGAAAATTTGTTTGTTGCTCAGAGAAAAGTCGCCATGCAATTTATTGTCGAAAACAAATTAATACTAACTTTAAATGAAAAAGTTGCGCCAAGTAGTTTTGGGCCCCTGAAGCATCTCAGCTCATTAGCGCCCTCTGGTGGCGGCAATCAGTAGTTTTCTCTCTCTTTCTCGCTTTGGCGTCATTTTGTCTGTCTGACATATTTGCAATGGCAGCGGCGGCCGCAAAACATAAATCACAGTCGCATGTCATTAACTTGCGATAAAGCTGTCATAAACAATGCAACACATAAATTGCAGGGCGGGGGGGTGTAACGAAAGGGGGGGCGGTTACAATGGCAGCGTGCAAAACAATGACAAATATGCAAATCAGTTGAATGCGGCGCAACTGCAAATTTTGCAGCAGTTTGGGGCGAAAAACAAACTCGCGAATTCCCTTTTGCTTTTTGCTCATTTATTTCTTATTGTGCCTGTTTATGTGTGTGTGTGTGTGTGTAAGGAATGCGTAAATATTGTCACTGGCATTTCTGCATTTAAATCCATAGCATGCTTTTGTGCTGTCCGCAGAGCGAAATGCCTAAAGCTGTTTAAACCCTTTGCAAAAGGCGAGCTTAAGAATTTTATTTGTTAACTTTAAAAATTGGCTCAAAAGTTGGCCAAACAAAGAGTGCAGTAAATGCAATATAAGGCTAAATTACTAAGAATTAATTTGTGGAACCTGCGATTGACTAAGAAACCAAAAATCGGGCTTAAGAAAAGTAAATGCAAAATAAACAAAATTTTAGTTTAATTTTTTAGTACCAAAAAACGATAAAAAACTGCTTAGCTAGTTGACAGTAAAGCCTAATGGCGATGAGCTCGAAAAAGGAGAAGCTCTTAATATAAAATGGATTGAATCAAGTTTTCTTTTAATTTATATTTAAAACAATGTTATTCCTTCAAATAACAAAACTGTGGTTTTTGACACACTTTCGTCAGAGAAATAAACTTACTTCATCAAATTAAAAAGTTAAATGTTAAGACCAAACATTTTTCGTGCCTTTAATGACTTAATTTTCGGCTAACGCAGCCAAAAACAAAGGGCAAAACACGAAAATATATATTTATAAAATCCAAAAAAAGAGCCATAAAAACTTAAAATGAGTGGGCCAAGGCAGCAGGGCACTTAACAAATTACAGCGCTGTAAAAATTACAAACTGCAAACTTTACTGGAAATGCAATTTGGTAGGAAAAGGGTGAGAAGAACAACAAAAAATAATAGCTGGGAACACATGCAAGTGCCGTTAGGGCTGAGACTGGGAAAGCTGAAGTAAGAAGCTAGAATGACGTGCGGTGAGGAGGCTTGCGGCGGCTTGCGGCTTGAGTCTAGAAAGAAGTCAACATCAACTTGGCGTTGTTGTGGTTTTATTTTGTTGTTGTTTGTTGTTTGTGCTGTTCGACTGACTGCATTGACATGTAAATGACCTTTAATTGATGGGCTCGTGAATTGATTGAGTGCCAGCCCCAGGTCGGGTCGGGGTCGCTGGCCAAAACTCATGTTCTGCCACTACAACAACAGCAACTAGCCAATGTGTTGGAGCACGATGCAGACGGACGGACGGAGGCACAGTTGAAGAACTTGATTTGCATTTTGTTGCAACCAACACACACACACACATATATACAGTGGCACACAGTTGGTAACTGCAACATTAAATGGAACCCTCTCTTTTTACAACACTCTACCCCACCCTCCTCTCTCTCCGCTTTCGCGTCTGGCTGTTAAAATATTTACGTTCATGTTGGATAGCTTCACATCTGATTGCCATATAGTAGCTGGGCTTCTTCTTCTTCTTCTGGCCGGGCCAAAAAGCGCAGTTCCAAACCAAAAACCAAAATTTATCGCAAAACACATACTAAAAAAATAAAGAACCAGAAGCAGCAGCAGAAGAAGAAGAGAAATGTACAAATCCGTTGCTTCAAACTGCGCCTTTCCAAAGTTAATGGCTTTTTCATGTGTGTATGTGTGTGGATGTGGGTGTGGGTGTTCTGTGGGTGGTGTGTTTTTTTTATTTGGCTGCACTGAGAAAAAGATTTTTTGTAGAAATTTTAAATAAATTTCCAAGTAACATTTCCTTCAAAGATATTTAAAAATAAAAAGTTTGTCGATAAAAAATTATTAAAGTTGTATTATAGTTGCTAATAAAATTGTCTATGAAATAAACAGAAGGCTCTTTAATTTTCTATTGAGTTTTTTTTCACTATTAGAATTTCTCCCAGTGTCGCTTTTGCTGTCGCTTCTGCACTTCCGGCTTGCTGCGGAAGTTTGCATGTTTCTGTATCATTGGCAAAAATCTAAAGCGCGCTAAAACCCAGCGCTTTAAAATAGAAGCAACACAAAAAAAATCACCCAAACGCCAAAAGGTTGCGCATTATTGTTGTTTGTAGGGGGGAGAGATGATTACGCCGCCTAACGGTAATTTCGTAGCCACAAACACACACACACACACAGGCACCACAAACCGGTTCTGTCTAGCTATGCGCTGTGGGGCTCAACTCAAAAGTCGATAACATGTCATTTGAGCGTCGCTAATGTCTTCATTTATTTTTAGTATTTTGCTGCCACGCCTCGTATCTACTGTAGTATCTTGTGTATCTGTTTGCCGGCCCGCTTGCTCAGTAGTAGTTGGCCCAAATGACCTGCCTGCCCGTTGGGGTTTTGTTGTTGTGTTGTTGGAACTGACCATAATTGGAAACGAGCGCGTTATGCGTTGTTGGTTTACACGGTGCAATTTGATGACCGCTTTTAACCCGTCACAAATTTGTGCGTTCTGGCCACATTTGATTCGAGGTTAATGTGGCCGAGGCTTGAAACTGACTGAAGTGGAAGCTGCCTCTGGAACATTCCATGGACAGAGAGAGACAGAAGGAGAAATGGACAGAGGCAAGTTCGTTTTGAAGTGTTTGAGAATTGCTTAACTCCAAATAAGAACAATAAACCTTAAAGAAAAATAAACCATAAAAATAACCAAAAAAAAAAATTTTATAGTTATTAGAAGTACTTATTAATCCCAATATATTTACTAGATTCTAGTTCAAAAATATTTGTAGCTTGTTAAAAAGAAGAAAAGCTTAAAGCAACTCGTACCAACTTTTTGGAGTTGAATAACAAATTTAATTTCATATTTTTCTTTCAACTAAAATCTGAATTTTTCTACTTTTTACTCTCTCAATAAACACTCTCAATTTCTCGCTGTGCTGCTTTCTTTGGCTGTACTTTATGATGTTTCATCTCAACTTTTTGGTTAAGATTTTTGTCACGCACTTGAGGCATAAACTAAACGCTGCCAAAGCTTCATCAATTTGATGGCCAACATCAAAAAAAAGAAGGAAAAAATAAATAATGGAATTTGTTAGTCGAAATGCTGCGTCGATAAAGCCTAAGCATTAATGCCTCAATGCACGCGTTAAGACCAAGAATATTAAATACCAAAATAGCCAAGTGAAGTTTGTGGGACAACCACAAAATAACAAAAAAAAAAAGAACTTTTAGCCACAAACTCAGTGCCAAACAATTGTCACGCACACAACAAGTTGGCATCTTTGGCTTATAGCTTATGGCGGCTTTTTTGTGTTAGCCACTCAACACAGCGCAGCTGGCTGGAAATGCGCTTTAAATGGCCACAAAATGGACGCACACGCAATCTTCACATTTACATCAAAATGGACAGCAGCAGTGGCAAGCCTGGTCATAATGAAGCTTTGCCCTTTGAGCGTTCTAATGCCATAAAAGTCCTGCCAGCCTGTCTGGCTGCTAACTTGGCTAATTTCTCAATCAACAAACGAGAAATGTGTTCCACGGCCACCGAGAAACCTTCTAATTGCGCTCGTGTCAATGTGTGCTTGTATCTGTGTGTGTTTGTGTGTGTTTGTGGGAGATGATTAGCAATTCGCCAGACATCCGTTTTGGTGAGCTTCCAAAATATCCACATCAAAGTTATGAGCAACTTGGCCCAAAGGCTCTTAAGGCTCAAACACAAACAGCACAAAACTTCCACTCGAATTGCTTAACTCAAACTTTAAACGATTTCCATACAGAATGCCGATTTGCTGGCACTGTTTGATCTTTCAGCTAGAATTAGCAACTCAACTTGAATCATTTGTGAATTTGAATATTTTTAGGATTTCCTATAAGTTTTGGTGTAAATTTTAGTGAATCGAGATCTAAAAAATAAATATTTTTATTTGTATATTTTTTTAATCTGTTTGTAATTGAAAATAATTAATTTTGTGAATTTTTAAAAACTTTATTTTAGAAGAATTTAGTATTTATATATATTTTTGATTTTAAGTTCCGATCCATTTTATTGAAACAAAATCTATAAAATACAAATTGCATGCGAATCAAGGGAAAAGGAAGAAAAGTAAAGGTTAAACGATTCTTCTGCAAAATGCCACAAAAACGATGCGCCATATGGTAGTTGGGGTTGTTGTTATGTTGCAAGCACTCTTCACACACACACACACACATCACAAGTAAAACCATCTAAGCTCTACACACTCACACACATGTGTGTAGAGTATTTTAAGTAAGCTCCCCACACATTACTGACAGTTCAAAAGGGCAACAGAGTACTAAAAATAGTGGAAATTACCGCAGGATATTCAAATTTCCACAAACACATAAAAAAAGGTGGTGGAGGTGCTGCGCTGAGTGTTTAAGTGGTAGAAGAAGAGGAAGAGGAAGGACTCCTGTTGTGGCATATAAGGGTGCAACAAAAAGTTGGGGGAAGGGGGGTAGAGACATGCACATGGCATGCAAGTGTGGAAAGTTGCGCCATAATAAACCTCAACCTCAAATGCGAAATGCAAGCAAAGAAAGAATGAAAGAAAAGAATGCCAAAGAATAAAAGAGGAAGCAAAGTGCTGGGGAATAAAAAACACTTTGTATTGGCCATGGCTCGGCAGTTGGCAGTTATTTGGCCAAGGATCACAATGGCCTTTGGCCTTTCGAGTGTGTGTGTGAAGGAGTAGAAGAAGTAGAAGTCAGAGCGATAAGAATCGAATCCTTTTTGCATTGCATGTTAACACATGCAAATTGAAATGTCTAAATCATGCACATACCACACACACACACACGTATATATAGCTGCTAGCTGCATAACTCAAATGGCAACTTAATTGCTGCCCTGCAGACTTGCTAGCTATGCCACAAAAGAGAAGTTTGAGACGTTAAAAAGAGAGAAAAAAGCACTTTGATTCTAATGCGCTTTGACATATAATGCACATTGGTCTAAGTGCCTGCCACAACTCACACTCACACTAACTAACACTTAACCGCACATTAAATCGCTCAACATAACCTGCAAATCTTTTGAGGCATCATTTTGTGGCTTCTGCGGTCGCCGCTTTTGGAGGGGTGACGCCTGCAACTCCTGTAAAATGCTGAAATGGCGCGCAAATTAAATGAAATACTTGTGGCATAAACTTATAAACACACACTTTCAAGCTGACCCCTCAGCGGCTACACAGAGAGAAAACCAAGTGGAAGAAGAAGAAATCTTTAAATCGAAAAGGTTTTTCGGTAAAGGAAACTGCATGAAATGCCTTTTTGTCAGTGTTGGTAAACGGTTGGGTTACTTAAAACATGAACCTTAACAGTTTGTTAAGGGACAAAATGATTCAAGCCAACTTTAACATATTTTTGCTCTGTGTATTACGCCATTTATTTCGCCTCATAACAAACGCATTCCATTTCTACCTTGTTGCCCCCATACTCACAATGCTTGGCATATAATTAATTATTGTCGCAACATCATTTATCAGGCTATGATGCAAGGACAACATTGTCACACAAACACATTACACGTTGCCCCCTCTCCCTGTCTCTCGACATTTAACTGACTATTTCACTCACTCGTTCAAGGATGAGCAAAAGTTGTGTTGTTTAATATCGAGTTAAAGAGTGCTTTTTTGCTGTTGTTGTTGTGCAAGTGTCTGTGGCAGATTATGGTCACACTGTGAGTAGAGCAAACACTTAAACGAGCAGCAACAAGGAGCATCGAGTTAACCAACTGACTGATGACTGTCATGTGTGCGTGTCCTGGAAGAATGTCATGCATGCTTCATGCTTGCCTCTCTCTCGCTTTCTCGGCAATGAAAAATGATTTTTTTAATAAACAAGTCCAACTGTCTCTCTCTCCCAACTTTGGTAAGACTGTCAAATTGGGATTGCCACTTGGATCCAATTCATTTAATTTGCACTTAACCAGATTTTTCATGAATAAATGCCCCGCCATAATAAATGGTTCTGGCATTAAGCCTTAACTAAAAATGATTACAAACGCAGTTAAATTTCGATGCAAAGTTAAAAAGCATTAACAAATTAATCATCATTAAAAAAGTTCCGTGAGACATATTAAGCCGCTTTTGTTTAACCAGAATCTGCATTTAATAAATTATAAACATGAAATAAAAAAAATAGTTTAAAACTTTATGATGTTGTTGAATCTGGGGGCACAACATTTTGTGCAGTTAATTAAAACTGATAAAAAAATAAATAATAAAAATAATGATCAAATGCATTCAAAAATTAGAAAATAATTTTAAAATACAAGGCATTTTTGGCAATTAATTTAAAGAACGAAGCAGCAACAACAACAACAAAAAAGATAAAGCATATTAAAAATTAATAAAAAATATGTTGTACAAGTAGTTTTATCTCTCGCCGGATGACTTTTTTAATGAAACAATTACGCCAACGGCTCTTTTCTCTCTCTGCCACAAAAGTGTTTAATTGCTGCATGTTGCATGAATAGTATAAAAGAGACTCGTGCAACAACACGTAATGAACATTTATCACCAATTAATTAGCCTGAATAACACCAATGGCCAGTTATTAAATATCTTTAATGACTTTTTTTTCGAATACGCCAAACGGGGCGTGGCATTAACCAAAAAAGTAGTCAGATGTTGTACTTACTAGCCTTAATTATTTGGGGCTAGTCAATGTTTGGATCGATTTGAGGGGCGTTGCTCTTGAGGCATACTCAGTTTAAGGCGTGGGGCATGCAACATCGCTGGGCAAAAATCAATTTCACTGTTGACCAAAAGTCCCAAGCATAAATATTTCATGAAAAAGCAAAGGCAAAAGTAAGCAAGTACACATAGAAAAATAATCAAGTGCATTTGGGGAAGAAAAAACATTTTTAATTTTGGAAATATTTTTTACTCAACACAAAATTAGAATTAAAACATTTTTTGGTATTTTTCCCAATCAATTTCTTTCTGTGTACAAAGTGCAGAGACACCGAGTAAAAGCGACCGAATGAAAGATAAACAATGTGATGGCGAGCGAAGAAGGTCCTTGCCATAAGGATATATATACCCACAGCAGGACACAGCCACAACGAGAGCCACAAACTGACAGAGAGAGAGGGAAGTGAGGTGGGTGGAGGGGTGACAGGACACGGGGGCTGTCGAGTCTCGGTTGTCTCTGCATTTATTATTAAAAACAGAAAAAGGAGGAGCAAAGGAGTAAAGGCAATAGGAAAGCAATTGAAAATCAGCGCAAAGTCAAACGAAATGAAAATCCATAAAATCAGATTTCAAAATCGACAAACAGATAACGCAGCAATGCAACCGTAGAGAGGGGGGTGGGCGGGAGGCAGAGAGACACTTGACGCTGCACAGGATAAATGTCTGTCAAGTGTTGTGCTACCTCTTCTTCTTCGCCCCCTTGCCCATACCCCTCTCTTTTCAACTTTCTGCTGCTGGCTTTGCTTCATTTTGCAATTCATTGTGGATATTTTGTTTTTCTTCTTCTTCTTTTGCATTGCATTTCAAGTTGTTATCGATAAAAAGGCAAAGCAGAAAGAAGCCTTTTGGGGGGAAGCCAACGTAAATCATATTGAAAACGGAAATATTTCTCCATATAAAGGCAACATATTTATGCGATTGTATGTGTTTGCTGTATTCGAAAGCCTTTAAGTGTTATATAAAAATAATAATAATAACGATGCCAATAACAACCACAACAGCGAAGGGATTACTGTTTTTATTAAGTGCCGCTGGGTTAAGTTGAGATGAAGGTCGTTTCGCGGATTTGTCAACACTCTTTTTGCCAAGTCAAGGGAATTAGAACAGCAAGCATTACCCAAAAGAAAGAATAATATTCATATTGAGCTTCTTTCGCCAAGCAATTCCTTTGAATGATTTTTGCTGTGAGCCAAATCCAAAGGCATTTCTACTTTTCGCTATATTTATGACCATGTTTGTAATCATAATATATATTTGAGTATATATATTGATCTAACGATTCTATTTTGTGAATTTTTGTTGTATTGTGTTTATTTGCGTGCGGAAATGGGAACACATGAAGCCAACACAACAAATGCCGAGCATAAAAACGCAATTACGCCCACTTCCACACACACACACACACACGCAGGACGACAACAACATGAGATGAAGGCCACACACACAATAATTTTCAATTACATTGAAGTTTCGCTCATCATAGGTTGGGTTTTAATAAGGAGAAAATACTTGGCAAACGAAAATGTCATAATATATAAATATAGAAATATAATGTTTGCGGGGTATAACAACTGATACATACTTATATATATAAAACAACCGCTTGAGGACTCGTCGCACAGCAGGAGCAGGAGGAGCCATAAACAATGCGATATCAAATGTTTGTTCAGCAGCAGAAGCTTCAAGTGTCTGCCGCCACATCAGAAGTTGCCCCAGGCGCATTCTCTTTTTCCGACGAATGAGGCAGAGAGAGAGTGAAAAGAAATGGATGCTTTGAGTGGCGGTAATGCCACTCTGATGAGCTGCTCAATGACACGTGCAGCCTATGCGGCGTATGTGTGATGATAATTTGTTATCGCCGCCTGCTGCTGACGTTTCTCGTCGTCCTTCTACGTTTTTGCCAATGTAATAATTTTTAGGCTGTCGTCTGTTTAATATTGTCGCGCCTAATGAAAAGTAGATCCTCTCTCGCTCTCGAGTGAGGAATTTACATCATTTGTTAGGGCTCAGTGTCAGTGTGCCACAACGAGAAAAATAAAGTGCTTCAATTTACTAGCATTTTTGTATATTTTAGTTAAAACCTAAAAACTGCTCTAAATTGTAAAATAAGTTAAATTAGATTTTTGATAAAGCCTATAAGGAGTTCTTCAAAAATCATGAAAATTTCCTACGTTAAGAAATCAAGTCAAAAATCAAACAATATTGGTGTAAGAATTATGACATTAATTAATTAATTTATTTTTTTAAAAAACCATTTTATCACAAGTACAAGATTTATTTATATCGCAGCGCTGGTCACAAAATTAGATTGCCAAATTTATATAAATTTTTTTTTTTATTATTATTTTTTTGACTGTATATTCCGCTCACACTTTCCCTCATACGGGATTATCTTTCTTTTGATATATTAAGTTGTTGTTTTTTTTTTATATTGTTGCCTTGCGGCAATTTGTTGTGCGCTGATAGCGGATAAGCATTTGATGAGGTTTGTTATTAAATTGGAGATTGCTCTTTAAGCGAAGAGAAATGGGAACAAGGCGCAAAAGGCACACATCGAGCTGCTTCTTAAGCTGCTTACGCAACCCAAGCCACCTTCCGTCTCTTTGTCCCTCCCTTCACTTATTGTTTTTTGCGCTTTTGGCAGTCAGAGCAGAAAGCGGCTTAAATATGAATTACTGCGCCGAATTCAACTTTTGAAAATTAAAAGAAACTTTTGCAAAGAGCATTTATAATGCAAATGCATCCACACACACACGCACACACACACACACTCCAATATAAATTATTTGCACACAAAGTTGCATTTAAAAAAAGATTGCATAATTGCTTTTATTTTGTTCGAGTGCAAAAGTATCAAAATCATAAAATATTTACAATCAAAAAAGTATTTGTGACAAATGTTGTTGACACAAAGTTGATGAAATGCAATTAAACAAAATAATAAAAATAAACAAATTTTGTGCTGGAAATTATCTGTCAAAAACGCTCTGCCACATGTCAATGTTGTTTTTGTTTTTGTGTCATATTTTCGCAACAATTAACAAAAACTAAAAAAGAGCAAAATTGCCATATTTAAAAGTAATACAAAAATCCATTTAGGTTTAGTTTAGAATCAGGAATTGTTTATCAAAGGAATAAATTGAAATAAATGTCAAAATTTGGCAACTAAACAAAATCTATTTTAAGCTTGAAGCAAAGTCAAGAGTTAATTCCGATTTAGAGTCGTGACATGTGTCTTCAGCTATTATTCCGTTTGATATGCCACAAAATACAAATACGAAATTCAATTAGAGCTCCAAATAAATCCAAGTCAAGTTTGACAGCATCTCTCTCTCTCCCCCTCTCTCGCTATATATATATTTTAATAATTTAAAATATAAATTTCCACAAGCATACATTTGTATATGAGTAGAGATATATATATATATATTTTAACCACAGGCAATTTAAATATTAAATGACGATGAGCCGGGCAACAAAAAGGAGGATAGCGAAGAAGAAGAAGACGGACAGATGCATGCTAACAGTGTGTGTGTTGTGTGTGTGTGTGTTACGTGTGTGTGTGTTACTCATATCAAAATCCATGGCCAGCCAGGCCTGCTGCAAAAATCCCAACTCGCAATCTCATCCACTTTGCCTACACTTTACCCCTCCTTCGCCCCCCCTTCCACCCAAGTAGTCACTTTCTCTTGTTATTCTGATGTTTCTCTAGCAACCGCATTTCCTCCATCTCCCTCTCGCTCTCTCTCTTTCGCTCCTTTCATTCCTTTCATTCCTTTCATTGCCTTCTGTGCGCACGTCAAGTCAAATAAATTTAATAACGCATACACATAAGGCAAAAAAGCAACACAAACACACATACACACCCATACATATGTATGGAAAGTTACGCATACGCCAAGTGGGACCAAAACAGTTGCCAACTCAAGCGCTTCTGTTTGCCTCGTTGCCTGTGCCTCATTGTTTGGCTTCCTTGCCATGAATGGAGATTGGCGAATGGAGATTGGGGCATGCCCCCAAGACGCGTCAGCGACCGCGGCTCGCGTACCTAACGCACCACGGTCTCCTCTTCCTCTTCCCCCAGATAACAATGCAAATATGCGCAATATTTGTGCGTGCACTCAAAGAAAAACATCGAGCTGTTCTCAATTTCTTCTTCAAAAATTGAATAAAATTTTAAAAAATCTGAAAATCTTCAGAATCTGGATTATAATATGATAATATATAAATAGACTTTATTTGCATTTGATTTTAAATCATTTTTAGTTTAAGTGTATTTTGTTTGAAGTTGTTCTCCATTTTTATATTTTTTTGGCATTTGCATTTGGTTTAACTTTGCATACTTTGGGCGTTCTGGGGCGCTGCTTACAGTTTTAAGCACTTTGCCAAATTGATCATAAATATATATATACATAATACATACATATATGTATGTGCACACCTTTTGTAAGCTTGCCCCGTGCATCGATTTTATAGCCGGCCTTTTGCCAATTTTACGTTTCTGCCATTTTAACGAGCCGCTCACATGTTGCGGCCATAAAGTTTGCTCTCTCTCTCTCTCTGATAGCCTCACCGACATAAACTTAACACACACACGCACGCACACACACATACACACATACGCATTTAACAATTTTCACATCATTTGACTTGCGAGCCGTTTCAATATTATCAATTGCATCATTAAACTTTTGATAAGAGCCAAGGGCCTTCTTCTTCCTTCTTTAATATTAATCTGGGGAACCTTTTTTGTGTGCTTATCGATTGGTTTGGCAATTTATGATAAAAGGGCATTGACTCGTATGACAATTAGGCACCGACTCGGATGTTATTCGAAACCTTTTTGTGTGTTTGGAAAAATTGTCATTTGATGGCATCAAAAATCAATTCAAAAAGTCAACTAAGAAAATTATGTGAGAAATGCTTAAAAAGGTAGCTAAAATAAATAGCTTGAAGTAAATTTTTCTTTAAGAATATTGACTGAAAATTATGTTTGTTTATTCGAATTACCTTGAGAGATATTGCAATGATTGTCCTTAGGCTTCGTACAGATTTTCAGATCTAGAAAAAAGACAGAAAATTGTATTTAAATTAAATTTAATCAGTTTAAACAACTTTTGTTATTATTATTATTTCTTAACGTTTTCAAAAAGAAAACATTTCATCACATTTGAATTTTCTTCTACTCTTTCCATCAACTTTGTGGCGCCACATTCTGTGCCAAGTTTCAGTCAATGTTTGAGTAGTTTTTGGTAAACGCAAAACTCTGGCCACAAAAACAAGCCAACATTTATACAGGCATGGAGGAGGGGAGTCGAAGGGGGTGCCACGATTGTAGTGCGCATCATTAATTTAAGTCAAGTTACGAAAAAGACAAGCGCGCATTGTGTTACTTGGGAAGCAAACACAGATGGGGAGACGGCGTTGATTTTATGGATTTTCAGGGATCTCCGTTGCAAGTATCGAAAAGGCAACAAGAAGCTTGAACGACGGATAGATGGAGTAAAAGGCATTCTTCTTGTCAATCCATCAATATTTCACACACACACACACACACGCAGGAGCCAGAGTCAATTTCATGTAATCAGCGCCACTGCATTTGACAACAACAACAACAACAATCGGTGGCTGCATCTTAATCATCGTCGTGGTGGGGTAAGGAGCAGAGTAGTCAGTTCTACTTAGTTATGCATGCGCATATGCATGTGTGTGTACGTGTGTGTGTGTGTGTGTGCCTATCATGAATATGCGAATGTGAATTGTGAATATTCGTTGCGCGAGTTGCAAGTTTGCGAGCCAATCACAATTGTGGCAAAAGACGACGATGATGATTCGTTCGTTGCAACTTTGTGGCTGCAACGTTTCGTTTGTTTGTTGTTGTTGCCTTTTTGCCAATTGTCTAAGCAATTTGGTGCTACAACAACAACAACAATTGTGGGAAAGGTTACGCCAAAAGTCATGTGAAAAAATGTAACAAAATGTAGCGAAAAAACCAAACCGAATCGAAACGAAACGAAACCACAAAAGACGCTGTTGTTGATGTTATTGTCACGCTTTCACAGCAGCCAACAAACAAATTTATTAGGCACTACACTGACAAAAAAACAAAGGGTTACTGGCTATTTTGCGAAGATTGGCATAAGCGAAGTCAAATAAAATATTTCAAGTACTTTTTTTGCAGTAGAATATACAAAATTATGATTTTTAGGGACTCTCAAAAAGTTTTCATAGTTAGCCCAGACGGAACTTAAGCCTTTAAATGTATAAATCTTCCAAGAATGTCAAGCTTAATTATAAAAATAATATATCTTCAAGAACGTTGCATAATTATGGAAGTTAAATGATGATTAAGAAGAGCTTTTAGTTCAATGCAATTTTTTACTCTCATCAATTTTGCAGCCTTAAATAAAATTCTGTTTATATTCTATTCCATCTTTATTGCAGATTAATCCCAACTTGCTTTCATTTTGCCAAGTGTACTCTTAAGCTGCTTCGAGTCTGCAATTTGAGTTGAGCTCAGTTTCAATTCAAGCATTCACTTTGTGGCCAGGCTAAAGGCTTATCAGCTGTTTGTCATCGCACACCAAACAAACAAACACACACACACACAAGAGTCGCGCGGCGGTGCCATAATCAATAATTAAAGCTCACCTCGCTGGCATCAAGATAGGAATACGAGAAAGAGATATAGATGGAGACGGGGGGAGCGAGAGGTAGCAGAGCAGGTAACATTTTCTATTAGCCATGCTCGAAAAGTGACATAAATATCATGTCAAATGGGTTTTTATGTGCTTGCGCGCGGCAAGCAACCAAACCAACAAACACGATAGCAAAGCAAGGACTCATGTGGCACACACTTTGTTGCAACAAAACTGTTGCCTCCTGCCAGTTTCGTTTGCTGTTTCTCAGTTTCCCGGTTCCCCCTGTGTGCCGCGCAGCATATGATGCAAATATTTCATTCATGACGCTTGTAAATCTTCTTTTGATTGCACTTAATACTTGTCGCACTACCAACAACAACAACAACAACGGCACAAAATTGCATCACACACACACACATGACAGTCAACAAACTACTTCTACTACAACAAAAAAATATTATAGAGATAAAGAGAAAGAAAAAATTGCCAACGGTAGAAGGAAATCATAATAATCCAACATGTTTGCATTCAAATTGAGAATTTCTATCATATGTGTGTGTGTGTGTGTGTGTGTGTGTTGGCTGCCAGCATGTGTATGTGTGTGTGCCTATGAAGTACAGTAGTCACTCGCAATTTATGTCTTTTATTAACAATTTTATTTTTCATGCCATAAAAAAATAATTTTATTTTCCAAAAATTATTTTTAATACATAATTTCATTATTTTTGGAAATAAAATTAATTTTAAAAAATTATTATAATTTTTTCATAAGCGAAATAAAGTAGAATAATAAATTTTATTTTTTATGGAAAATCTAAAAATCAGAAAAAAGTAAACTTTTTTCATACTAATCGCAGCCACTGTTCGTATGTTACTTTGTATGATTGTGTGCGTGCGCTATCTGCTGGGAAATCTCATTTCATTTGCCAACACACACACAGACACACACATATGCATGTTTGTATGTGTGTGTGTGTGTGTGTGCATGGCGAGCCTTTTGTAGTCAGAGCCATGTCTGCGCCATTCAGTTTTGCCAGTTAAAAATCAGGTTTCTCAGCGAGTTTTAGGTTATCAGACAAACAAATCCACACCATACAAATACACACACACACGAACACACATACACCCCTTTTTAGATATATATCTGAACGAATGAGAGACACCTTTTACCGCAATTTATCGTTCTGGTAAAATCTTTAATCTTTCCATTCAAGGACTTTGCTTTCTGTGCATTCAATATTTGAGCCTTTTGTATGCAAACAATCTTTTGTATGTGTGTGTGTGTGTGAGTGTGCATGTGTGTTCGTGTGTGTTTGGTTGCTTGTTGCCTTGGCAATTCAAATGAATTGACGTTATATGTTGGAATTTGCATCCCATTCTACGATTTATTGAAAGTGAAAAAAAGCTCGCAATATTTTCGGTTGCGAATTTCTAAGCTGGGATTTCATTGGTTTGTTTTGTGTGTTGCGAAAGGATTTTAATAATCCTTCTTAAAGGTATTCAGTGCATATTTGCATTGTCAACAGGTGCGAGCTCTTTACTTATTATCAACTTTGACTTTTCTCTCTCTCTAACAAATCACAAAATTCTCAAGAAATTTCTTTCTTTTTTGTTAGCAGTCACCGCGAAATATTCAAAGCGTCTGCTTGTTAACAGTTAGTTTGTTGGAGAGAGGGGTTTTTGGGTGAAGGGATTACTGGTGGTTTTAGTGGTTAGAAGGGGTAAAGGGGGGCAGGCAGCTGCCTCAAAACTTTTCACATCTACTACAAATTGGTCTCGCCTCTAACCGCAAAAGTGCAAAAGAGCCTTTTGACTTCTTGCAAACATTTCTTCATTTTATTATACTCTTTCTTATGGTGAGGGTATTGGCATTTTGTAGGAACAGAATAAATTTTGAAATGTTCCCTAAAAAAAAAGAGGACAAGAAACTCCTTCGTTCTAGTTCTAATTCGTAGTATAGAAAGGGTGTTTTATTTAATCAAATTGTAGGATTCTGGAAATGAATTCTTTATACGAAGACTCGACTGTTTAAGCAAAGTTCCGAAAGGGTGTTTTGCATTCGTCTTGCCTTTGATGCTTTACATTTTCCTTTTTTCCTTTCTCTTTTTCTTTGCCTTTTACGTGCTCTCTCCTTCTCCGCACACAAAAGAACTTTGCACGCATTTTCACTGTTGCAAAAATGAAGCATAACAAGGCCAGAAAATGAAAAAAAAAAAAAAAAAAACTAAAGCCGAGAAGAAAATGTGGCTAACAACACTAATACCCCAAGAAAATCCCCGGCAAACAAAAAAAAGGAGACAAAAACAACTTTCACAGTTTCAGTTTTTGTTGCAAAAGTTTTGGCGACCTGCGCTTCCAGTACTTACCAATACTTAGACATGCTATATATGTACTATATAGTATATCAATAGACATACATATTTTTTGCCGATTCCACACTTCAACTCACCCGCGACCCTTTTTCCCTGTGCGACAAAACAAATCTTTTGTGTAAAACTTTATGCATTTCACCGCCGATGAAAACGCAAAAGGAAAAAAAAATGTTACGGTAACTTTAGCTTGATTTTAATTTAAAAAAAAACAAAAAAAAAGAAAATCTTGTCAGCCGGTGTTGCAGAACATGTGTCCTGCCTGCCTCTGTTTCTCCCCCCTTTTTTTCTCCCTTTATTTCACTTTTTATTGTTCGCACTTTTGTTTTTCTTGCATCGCCTTTGGGCAATGGGTGGCAAAAGGATATGCGCCAAGGACAAAGCGAGGCATTTGTGATAACATTTTGATGTTTTACTGTTTACGGCTGTCAGTCAACCCCCCGCTGCCTGCCTGCCTGCCGCTGTCTGTCTGTCCTTCATATCAAAATTATATTATGAATTTCGCCCGTTCCCCCTCGCTCCGCTTTCTCGTTGTGGTTGTTTTTTTTTGCGGTGACTTTTGGTTTTTTTTTAATACATTTTGCGCCCATTGATTTGCATATAAAAATGTTCACAAAAATATTTTGCATTTTTTTATTGAAGCAAGAAAAATAAAAATAATGAATAATAAAAACAGCAGCGTGAACAACAACAACAACAACAAAAGATGTTATATGACATGTAAAAATTCAATGTGTTTTTTATGTTAAATTTGTTTGTATATATATTATATTATATCAATAAACTTCATTGAAAAGATGAGTTTGAAAAGGCAAATTATCAATTAAGCAAATGTTTCTTTAATGTATTATTGTGTGAGATGCGAGATGAAACTGTGAAAATTGCAGAAAAAGTGTTTTGTAAATGGTTAAAGTTCACGATAATTACTTTTTTATGTTAATGAAAGACGCTTAAAGCAAGTGAAAGTGCTTGAAACTAATATTAATAAACTATGAAGAATGGAATGCAATTATAGGGAGCCCAAAATTATCTTTTCGGATTTTATGTAAAATTAAATCATCTTGAAGCATAGAGAAAAACCCTTCATATCAACAAAAGTTGTCCTCGAAGAGACCTAAAAAAGTAAACAAAAATTCAAGCAGCATTTTGTGGCAGGCTGAGGGGGGGAATGGACGCCGAACAAGAAGTCCCTTTATATTTGGCATATATAGGGGGCTTTTATATATATGGTATATCTACAATAAAAAATGTATACAAAAATTCAATTTGTTTGTGAGAGAAATTTCTTGACTCGCGAATGCTGCAAATAAAATCTACATAAAAATGTCCCCCATTTTATCCCTTTAGCTGCTTCCACAAAGTGTTGTCGCTTGATTTTGTTTGCATTGCGGGTGTCCCCCTTTCCCCCTTTTAGCCTTCTCTTCGTTGACACTTTGACTTCTGCCAAACTCACAGCCAGGCTCAATATAAATAAATAAAATTCTTTTGCGGCTGCATTTTGCGGCAAATTAATTGAAAATGCTTTCTCGATTTTTATTTTTTGTTGTTTTGGTTCGAAATACATTTTTCAAACGTAAAGCAATTTCAATTATAAGCCAAGAAAAAGCGGAGCACAAAATCAATGGATCTGCGTTTGATTGAATCAAATGTGGAGGGGCAAGCGTTGGGCGCTGCAATTAAGGCGATCTCTGTGCGGCATAAGATAAGCAAAAGAAAAGTTGAAGGAAAAAGGCTGGCTAACAATTGAGGTAACTAAGCTCGATGCACTTGAAGAAAATGGGAGATGGTTGATGGTAAAAATATTAAATTCATTTTCAAAGACTATTTGCATCTTGAATTCTCTTAATCTTAAGCTAAAAAAAAAATTTTACAAAGAACTAGCAAATTCGAGTCAACAAATTATTTTTGAAATTTATTTTGTTATTTATTTTAGATTTTAAATATTTTCTGTTTGATTTTTCTTAGTGTACGAGGCTTCTTCAGGCATTCCTGTCACGATTTTCGTTTTGCTTTGCTTCTAAGATGTTGTTGTGCCTGCATGTGTGTGTGTGTGTGTGTGTTTAGATGCTTATACACACAATCAATTGTGCCTTAAGACTTATTGGGCCAAAAACTTTTCTTTCCAAAAAGCTTGCCTTCTTCCTCCCCCTCTTCGACTAGCCCAAATCTTGAGAGAAACAAGCGCTTAATTTAATTTATTTTTATCTCTAGTTTTTCCCATGTCGGTTTTTAAGTTGCTGTTGTTGTTGCCTCGGCACGGAATTGTAGCTCATTAATTTTGTTTTATTTCATTTTCGAGGCCCGCTTCAATTGGGTATTAAATGTTTTCGAGGATTACTAATGAGGCCAATCCCCTCCCCCTGTCAGACCCAAAGTCAGCCAGAATTTTCGGGTTTGCTATTTTATGCAATTCACGTTTGGTTTTCCGCTTTTCGCTCAGCTGTCATTGTAAATTGTTGTTGTTGGGCAAATTTGTTGCCCGCTTTAATGAAAATTGATATAATTTTCCCAAAATCAATAAAAATAAATTTTTATCACAATTAAATTGTTCTTAGACCAAAAATCTTAAAGCTTTCGAATACTTCCTTGTAATTGTTTTTTGTGTGGGAATAAAAATAAATTTCAGAACTTGAAGTTCAATTCCCACTAAAAAGAGAAAAGGTTCGCGTTCGCTTTTGCTGAAAGAAAAGATATCATTTTGGGGCATAATGGGGCATCAAATTTCAAGCCGGAAACATCGCCCTTTTGTCAATTGGATCAACACACAAAAAGCTTACTCGATTGTTGTTGCTTGTCTTTCATCAAAAATGCTTACCTGCAAATAAAAGAATTAAAGAGCGGAGTGAAGTTTGGCAGGTAAACACAGACTGATTGATATGACGAAGTATCAGAAATATATATATGGGAGCATTGTGTTGTGATAATTGCTAAATGCTGCTGCTCCTTCAAAGGGCACAACAGAATGGAGGATAACGAAGGTCCTTCGTACGCCAACAGCACAGAGAGACACTTGGCTGACGGCAGGACATGCAAACAACTCATCAGGACTCGGGCAAAAGTATAAAAATATATTAAAACTCTTTAAGTTTTCGCGTTGAATTCGCCAAAGTTAAAGCCGACTTATCGCCGGAAAAGAATAAGCTTCAGTCTTAATCATAAACATTTAAAATATGTCTTGAATCAGGGCAAAAACCCAATTCAATTAACTTTTGGCAAATTAACTCGGTTTTTACTTTTACTTATTGCCTTTGGCCAACGATTCATTCGAGTTTGTTTATGACATAATTCTTTGGTATGAAAGAAAACGAAATCAGTTTTTGCTTTTCAATTTATAGTTTGAAGAAACACAAACACAACGGGAGAATAATCATCATCATAATTATCTTTTAATTAACTTTTGCTAAATGACGAAAAGTTCTTCTTCTCTTTTCTATTATTTGTTGTTCTAACTCTTTCTTTCTCTTTGTGTTTATCTTGCGATTGCTTTTTAGTTTTCCACTGACAGTTTTCATTATGCCAAACACAATTTTCCTTTTCATTATGCTAATTTTCGTCTCTCTCGGGCAACTAATTACATGGCGAAAAACACAGACGAAAAGTAATTGTCAACATGGCGTTAAATCAACACAAAAGCAAATAACTCGAAAACAGTTTATCTCAACTTTATTTGTTTTTGGGACTTTGCTTAAGCGGCTTTAGCGCTTGTTGTTGGCTTTCCCACGCTGACTTCGACCGATTGAATGATTAACATAATCGAAAAACCAAATCCAAATAGAGACAATATAATTTGGTTAACCACAAAAACAGATTTAATCAACACAAGAAGAAAGAGAAGGAAAAGAAATAATAATTCTTTCTTTTGTATAATTCTAAGCTTCTTTCTTTCTTTTGCGCCTAATTGAATCATTACAGCTTTCAGTTAGAATACTTCTTCTGGTTGTACTTCTTTCTCGCCAAGATCAAAGTCATCTCGATGAGTAAGTCAATTCCGAGTGCATCGTTTGAACTTCTTAGCTTAGAATTTGTCAGTCCTCAACAAAAATTGTCAGACTTAGTATTTTATAAGCTGGACGGTTCATTCAACTTGGGCCATAAGTTCGTTGGTGCGAGCATTAAGTTTGGGCATTTTTGTGTTTGTGTTCGATTTCCAAGTATTCTTTGGTCATTAAAAAACATGAAAAGCGCTTTCAGGCCGCGTGCCGTGTGCCGTGTCTCTGTGATAATATCGGAATATGCTGTTTGGTTTAATTATTTATGCGCATTGTCCAAAAACGTAATAATAACTGTAATTAATGCGATAAGAAATTGAGAATACAAAAAAGTCACAAAATCAATATGCCAAAAATACCTGCCGAGACTTTGACTTTGACTTTGTCGTCTGCCCACGCAAAGTTAAACGAATGACAACAAGAATGAAAAAGGAGAGAGAGAAACGTTAAGCTAGAACGAAGATTGAATACTCTTGTGGATGTTTTGTATTTTTTCCCACTTCCTATTGACAATAATTTCTTGTCTTGAAAGCATTTCTTATCTATTCGAATGCGTCACAAAAGTCGTGACATTTTTTGGAATACTCCCAGTTTGGAAAAAAAAACACAGTCATTAAAATAAGTATAAGCATTGGGCGCTAGAGAGAGAACTTGGTAAAAGTAGCCCGAGGGCAAAACCCATTTGCAAAGCTAAACAACAAAAATTAAGAGCAAAAGCAACAAAGAACTTTATGTTTATGAAACTAATTTCTAGTTCTTCGTGCTTTTTTCATTCTTCTCATTCTTCTTTTAAAGTCAATGTTCTTAATACGCCCAATAAAAAAAAAGAGTTATAGAAAGAAAGGGGAAAAGGTTTTCGTTCGATTATTTTTTGGGTGGGCGTTCTTAAAAACGTAACGGGGTCATGGGCCGTAAACTATCCCCCCAACGACGTTTGGATTTATTTACATATGCACATATGTGTGTGTGTGCGAGTGTGTGTGTTAATGTTTGGGCACATTCCAAATGCCACTTTGTCCATTCGTATTAAAATTGCCGACAATTCAACTTGTTTGGCCAACAAAACTGGTTGCTATATAATTTGAGGCTGTCCCCAACCCCAACGATAGATAATGCCGCCATATCATTGTATATGTATGCAAAGGGGCCATTAGCTGTGAAGGATCTGTTTCTAATAGCGAAGGACGTTTAAATTCCCAGGGAATCGAATCAAAGCAAACCTTACAAATGAGCTTTTTGTCCCAAGGAAGGATTCTTTTCTTAAACTGTTATACTCAAGGTTGAAGAACATAAACTTAAGCACCTTGGGAATATTCCCCGAATCTAAAAAGTGATTTGAGTTTTTTCTTCTCAACTTATTAACTTTGCCCTTGCATTAAATATGTTTGCTGTAATTACAAGTTAAAAACTGACAACAACAACAATTTTCCCAAGCTGCAAACATTTGATGGATATCAATTATGAATGAAGGAATGGACGAGGGCGAAGAGGAGGCGAAGGAAACATTGAACATTGAGCGCGTCGAAAGCCGACACTTGGGACTTGAATCGTCGCTCATCATAAGTTGGGCATCAATGCGTTGTCCACTTGTTCCGCTAATCAGCAACTTCCATCTCTTCCTCCGCCGTCTCACCTCAAAAAGGTTCTTCTCCCTCAAGTTTCAAGGGAACCGACTCGAATGAAGACTCATCGCTTAGCCAAGCATGACGTTTCGTCTTTTTGCTTCTGTTCCTGTTGCCCCCCTCCCGCCTCACATATGACCGCTTGAATGCACCTTCAACTATCATAAAATATCCATCAAATTCAGTTTTTCTTTTCGTTCAAGTGTTTGCTGCATTTAAATATGATTTAGTTGAGGTTTTCTCTCTGTGATTTTAGTGCACTTTCTTCTGGCGCATTTTATGGCTTATCTTGGGTTTTATCGCGGGTTGCTTAAGTGTTTCTTACCTTATACCCTGTGGTCATAAATATATCTGTTTTCTTACTTTGTTAGGGTATTCTTCAAGTCGACAAACAGTTTACCTTACCTTAGTGGCCTCAAAATGCAATCATGCAGGGCAGAGAGGCCGACATTAACATTCTTCGTTCTTTTTTTTCTTCTTTACATTATTTAAATATTTCTGTTCCACTTTGTTGTTGTTCTAGTTAGCTAGAACGTATTTTTGGCTTGCATTAAAATTAGTTTTTAATTTTAATTATGAACAAATAGTCATTAGGAGCCGTCGCAAAAGGTCAAGTTGCTGTTCAGGCTGTCGTCCTTCGTCTCGAGCTCAAATATTTGGGGGATTTGGGGAGCGAGCAGCTTGAGGAAAGCCCTTAAGCATTTCATGCTAATGACAAATGCTTTTATCTTTGTTGCCAAAAGCAACAACAACAAAGATAAAGATAAAAATAAAGAGCAGCCTGGCACCTGGCAAACTGAAAACTGAGAACTGAAAGCTGTTTTTGTTCTACTCGTGTAATTATACCCTTTGCTCGGGTCATCATAAATAGTTAATCAAGTTTGGCAAAGATTGATAGAACTTAGGGGGGAGTTGGGGGGAGCACGTCGACAACTTTTGAACTTTGTTGTAACTAAAAGCGAAGAGCATCGATTTGCTTTTAATGAAGTGATTTTTTTAAAGTGATTTTTACATGATTTTGATTCAAAAATTATGAATTATTTTTTTTCCCTTTTATCGGCAAAAACTATAGCAACATTAAGATCGAAGTTATTAAAAATTCTTCTCTTATTTTATTTAGTTTTATTTATTTGAATTTTAGCAAAGTTTCGAAATAAATTAAGCTTTTAATCAGTTTAATATATTTAATTTATTATTTAACCTTTCGAATTGATAGAAAATTTTAAATATTAAATGGAGTATTTAAAAGTCGTCTAACTAAATAGCTTTTATGTTTTTTCTTTTTTGCCTACTTTGTGCTGACCCTAATCATAATGCTGGGCCTAGTGCTAGTAGGGACAGTGGCGGCGGGGCGGGAGGGGTGGAAAGTGTCAGCTTGGGACCGTGAAAAAAACACGTTTTTTATTTTCTTATGTTTTTCATGTTTTTCGTTACTTTGAGGTTACAATGCCAGGTGGGCGACGGCAAGGTGGGGGGAATAGGCTTTTGGCTTAAATTTATGCATTCTTTTTTTTTTTTGTTGTTGTTTATGTTGCTTTAATTAAATTTCTCTTTTGGTGGTTGCTAATTTCCCAACGTTTAGGCGCGTCTCTAATGTTCCTTGTGGTTTTTCCTTTGCTTTTTTTACTGTTACTTCATTCAAATTGAGCAATGAGAAATGTGGAAAATATGCTCGGAAAAATGCAGGAAATATTTTCGGTAGGCGTGCCAGCTAATTGCCCCAGCCCCCCGCTGCCACCGGAGCTTTATTATTTATTCAGTCTGTGTTTTTTGTATTTTTCTCATATTTTATGTCTCATTTAGAGAGAGAGAGAGATGAGGGGGAACGGGCACAATGTGACAATAGCTGCGGGGACGGGGAGGGTCAGAGTTTAATTAGGAAATCGATTAAGAAACGCGGTCACCCGCAGGTAATCAAGAGTGTGCACTGAGCGAAATGGGGGGTTAGTTTGGGCATCGAAAAGAAGTCAAATTTGTTATTTTAAGTAATTTTTCAGCCCAAAACTTATTTGATGGAAGATTTCTACTTATTGACACGATTTTCTCTCAGTGTAGAGTCGGTTTCAGGTGTGCAACGCATCGCTGCACAAAATGTCATTCGAAAAGGGCAGGTAAAAGAGAAAAGGGAAAAGGGACAAGGGAACGCAAACAATGCAACCCTAAATAAAGATCGAAATAGAAAACTCGAATTTTAATGAGATTTTGCCATTTGATGAAGGCATTAGCCAAGTGGAAAGTGGAAAGTTGTTGATAAACAAATAAAAAAATAAAAAAGTGTCTAAGAATGTCGTCTGTGGGTTTTTACCCTAAAATAAATACATAAAAAACACGGGAAGAATGTCTCTTTATTGAATGATTGTCTCGCTCTTTTTTTTCTAACAGATCGTGCGACAAAGCTCTTTGTATTAAAACACACAAAGCTTAAGCTCAAGTCAAGAGAGCGAGTGAGAGAGAGGCAGCTTAAAGAGCGAGCGTCTACAAGTCAAGTCAAGTGTTAATTGAAGAGAGAGAGAGGCAGCTTAGAGAGCGGCGAGCGTCTACAAAAATGGCGGCGCGTGTTTGGTGCGTTAGAGAAGAGGCGCAACAGGCGTTTTTACTGTTTGTTGTTGTTGTTTTTTTTGCTTGTTTATATTTAAACAGCTGCTGAGTCATCATGCAAAAGCTAAATAAACATGCACTGCGAGAAAACAAACTTAGTAAGCAGCCTTTCAAAATTACTTCAAAATATTTCGGATTTAAAATTGAAAAATAACAAATAAAATATGGCAACAACCGAACCCAAGAAGGAAATTGTCACCTGCGATTTTGAGATCCGCGGAAAGTTGCCCGATGAGGCCTTTAAGCAGTTTGCCGCCGCTCAGGCCAAGCTGTTGGGCTTGCGGGGCTATATCATAAAGGTCAGCGACGATGTCTACAAGGGCACGTTGGAGGGGTCGGGCAAGGTGGTGGAAGCCTTCAAGCAGGTCCTGCTTATGGCCGGCGCATATATTGCGGCCATCAAGGAATTTATTATCAAGAACCTAAAAACCATCGAGAAATATAGCTACGACACTTTTGAGGTTAGAAAGTAAGAAGAAGAACTTTAATTAATTTACTTTTGGAATTTATTTAAATTGGGAAAAATAAAGAAAATATTTTACTAGTTTCCACACTTTTTTTTGAGCAGTGCAGCTAACAATTACCTTTTGCCAGCTGGCTAATTTTCAAACATAGGCGAAAAAATAAATAAAGAGTGAAAACAATTGGTGAAAATGTTGTTAATTTGTTGAGGCAGCGGTTTTGCTTTTTTTTGTGTTATTTTTTTTATTGATTTTGAAAGTTTTTTAACTAAAAGTACTTAAAAAAAAAAACAACTAGAAAAAGCCAACAAAAAAGAGTCAAAAATAAACAACAACAACAAATAGCCAAAAGTGTCATTGTTGCAAAAAATAAACAAAAATATTACACTGCGAGAAAGAGGGAAAAAAATTATTTTTTCTTCTTTCAAATTTCAGTTGGGTCCGCATTTTGGCCCTGGCTAAAGCGCTACTTGGCCAAGTAATTGTGGGCCACTTTCTAACTTGGCCCTAACTAGATCAAAAAGCACAAAAATCTTTAACTGTTTTTTTTTTTAACTAAATGACTTCCGCACAACAACAACAAAAATAAACTGAAACTCTTGGTTTAAGCTTCTTCTTCTTTTATATCATCTTCTTTGTTATATTTTTTGTTTGTTTTTGTTGTTGCTTAACTTTAATTTCCGCGCCGCCAAGGAAACCGATACAGAAAATGACCCAAATTTGACACGAAAAATAAAAACGAACAAAGAAAAGGCGAAAAGCGGGATTTGGGGGGCGGACTTAAAATAAAAAATAATCTTAAAACTTATTTATGATTATTAATGAGATTTTCAAGCATTAAAAAATCAGTTTAATCTTGGAATTTGACGGACAATATAAACATAAACATATATATTCATACATATGTATAGACTTCAGTATATATTCTTAGCTCAGCAACTGATAAACTCTGTTTGAACTCTCTCCCGCTCTCTCTCTCCCCCCATTCTCTCTGTCTCTCTCCATTCTCTCTTCCCCGCTTATCGCTTATTTTAATGCGCTTTTAAGTACATTTCTTGATTAGTTTATTTATTACTCTCCGCTTTGATAACATTTAAGAATATTAGAAATATTTAAGAGATATTTTTGATTTATTTATCAATAAATTCTAGTTTTAAAAAAAAACTTGTTCCAAGTTAAAATTGAAAAATAAATTAACACGTGCAAATTTAATTTGTATGTAAATTGGCGACGGCGGTGGAAACTTGGGTCGGCGCACTGCTGGGTCTCATGGGCGAAGCAAATCTCTCGTTTGCCTATGGACGCTATGATACCGCGGAACGCATTTGCATGGAGATTATCAGACAGAACCCGTTGGCCAGCGAACCCTTCTACACTCTAGCCGAGATGTATGAGAATCGTGACGAGTTTAAGTTTTTGCATCTGAATCCACAAGATCGGAAGATGTGGATTCGCATCTCCGATCATCTGGCTCGCGCCCGCGTCTGCTACACCAAAGCCATTAAGGTCCTTCACAAGGACTATCTACTCCGTAACTGCGCAAAGCACAGCTCCTAGAACGGACGGATGGGTGAAACGAATGCTGCCACTAATGCCGCCGGCAGAGTGGAGCTTGTGCCTTAGCACAGGAAAAAAGTGTGGCACGCTATTTCCATGTGCTGGAGAAGCATCAGATTGCCCCGGGAGGCCATGGAGGGTGCGTATAGTGTCTGTGTGGTGCCCGCTTCAATGTGGAGGATCTCAACATATATATCTAGAGCTGCTCATCTTAAACAAACCGCACCAAGCTGCAACTGGAAACGGAGCAGGAGGAGCAGGACACTGGAGCAAAAAACACGAAAAAATAATTAACATAAAAGTAGGAATTTAATTTTCGAAGAAGTTTATTTTAGTACAAAAATCTCAAGAAATTTATTCTAGAATTTTATTTAATGCTTTGTTTATGTAAAATAATTATTTTTTTCTTATTCCAAGTAAACATTTCTTTATTAAATATCACGTTTCAGTGCTCTCAAGTTTTCAGTTTCCAGACAATATTTATTTTTGTTAATATTAATTTTCATAAAAATTGTTTTAAGTAAATTTGAAATTAAATCTATATGCAATAACCGCATTATAATATTCTTATCAGTTTCAGGGTCAATTGAAATGTCAATTTTGTATTAATTGAACAATATTTTCCCCTACTCCACAAAGTTCCCCCGTGAATCAAATTCTATAAACAGTTAGTACGTATATCATATGGATTTAATTAGGTTTAAGCCAAGTTGCGCTCTGTCGATAATTCACCTTAGAAATTCCCACCTTAAAAACCAACAACAACAGCGATAAAGCTGTGCGAGTGCAAAAACAACAAGAAACCTGTTGAGCCCAAGCTCTTTTTTTTCAAAGCAAATAAACTTTTCGTTATTGTTGTTGTTGGTTGGCGCAAGTGTTGTTGTTGTTGCTTCGCCTAAACTGGTTCTGCATAAACAAACACACACACACACAAATAACAACAGTGATATGCTGAGCTCTTTCAAGGAAAGAAAAAAAATCACTTTTCTGACTTGCAGATCAAATTGAAGCGACGCTGGGCACGCGTCAAGGCCAAATGCAGTTAGATTTAAACACAAACACACACAAAGAAAGTCACGGAAATTATGTGGAGAGAGCAAATAAAATATATGACAAGTGCTTTGTGTCTTTGTGTAACTGTAACAACAGTTGTTGTTGCTGCGCTCTACTATAACAGTTATAATGAAGATTGGCGATAGAGCGATTAACCGCTTAATAATGCGCAACTGATCTGCACAAAAACACTCGCGTCGAAGCGAGATAGCTAGCTAAACAGAGCTTACGTTGCGCGCACCTAGCGGGCAGAAGAAGAAACGAGCGCGCCAAACCGCAACAACAACTACACGAAGACAGTAGGAAACAACAAAAAAATATGAAAAAATTACAAGCAACGGGTTCAAAGTGTAATGCATGAAATGTGAAAATTGTGTGTGTGTGTGTAATTTATTGCTAGTAGTATGTGTGTGTATTGCTTACCGTTTTTTGAAAGCTGCTCAAAATGCTAATTGCTGTTTGTTCTGCTAATTGTTATTGTTGTTTTTTGTCTCACGCACGTTTTGGAAAATAGTTGTTGCTGTTGGTTGGTTGGGTTTTTTTGTTATTCTGCTTTTGGGCAATATTTATTTATGCAACACTTTCTTCACACACACATTAACATTCAGTTGCGTTAGTTGCTTTCATTTGTTGTTGCTTTTGTTGTTCAACATTTGGCATTTATTGTTGGCCACACATTCAACCAACTACTAAGCTACTACCAATAATAATTGCGCAAATCACACACGAAACGAACCAAAATTCAACTCGCACGGGTTTTTTCCTTTTTTATTTTATTTTTTTCGAGTTTTGTGTTTACGTATTTTGTTTATATTTATGTGATTGTTAAGCGCTCTGCGTGCGAACACGACGGCTACTCTGAGAAAACTGTCTGATGACGATGAGCAGCTTGGCAAAGCAGCCGCCTCTCTTTTCTTCCTAGTCGAGTGTCAAGAGAGAGAGAGGAGGCACAGTTTTGAAACCTGTGTTTTTCGTGTGTGGGTGCACAATTAAGAGAGAGTGTTTAAGCGAAGAGATTTTAGGGGCTAGATTTCTTTGTTTATTATTGTTGTATGGCATTACTTGGACTCCCTTGAACTTAATCAAAAATCATATTGACTTAAATAATTTTTAAACAATTTTCATAATTTATTTGAGCGACATTTCGTCAGATTTTAATATTAATTGAATTTTTGATTAAATGTTTAAATAAATACCAATATATATCACAATTAAATCGAGAACAAAACATAAACAAAGTAAAAATAAATGTATTTGAATTACTCTTAAATGCAAGTTGCATTCTGCTCTTTAGTTTCGAGCAAGAAATACTGGTTTTTGTACTTAAACTTATACGCGCAGTATAAGAGTTGCCGAGGCGCACTCTATATGTGTGCGTGTGTGTGTGAGCAACTTGTTTTGTTTTGGGCAAATGCCGGTCGTTGTTGTTGTTGTTGTTGTTGCTGGCGTTTAGCTTACTTTCTTGTTATGTTTATGACCAAAATTCTAGCTAGCGCAGCAGCGCCCGCCTGATTACAGTTATTACGGCATAATTGTGAATGAGCATAATCCCATACTGAGAGAGAATTGTGCTGGCGCCGCTCTTAATACAATTTACACTCGCTCTGCCAATTTGTGAATTAAATTGAATGCAATTTGTTAGCAGAGCTGTTGTTGTTGTTGTTGTTGTCGATTAATGTTGTTGTTGTTGTAAATTGCAGTAGTTAAAGCGATTTGCTTAAGGTTAAGAGTGAGTCATTAGCTTTAGTTGTAGAATTTATTGGAACTTAATTAAGATTAAAATAATTTTAGATTTTTAAGAGAATTTTGTGATAAAAAAAATGAAATTAAATTTAAATTTAAATTGCGATCCATTAAAAAATGTTATTAAAACCAAATTGATAAAAATAAATATATATCCCCCACACACACACACACACACACAAAGTATTCAAATGAATTGCAGACAGTTTGTCTGGCATTCACCCAAAAAGAAAAAAGATACAAAAAAACAAAAAAAAAGATACACCCACAAGCAGAGATACAGATACAAAGATACCTAAAGCTGTGTGTGGCCGTAACTAATTGCTAGCGGAATGTTTTATTGAATCTTTGTTGTTGTCAACATACACTGACAGAAAAAATTCCAAAATAAAAAACAAAACTTGAAATAATTTGATTAAAAATAATAAATTATACAAAAAAAAAATTGAGAGGACAACCAAAAAAAAAAATATGCATTGGAAACACATTACACTGGGAAAAAAATTTATTGGAAAAAAAAAGTGTTTCAGAAACTTTTCATTAATGTTAAAAAACATATTAAACCGAAATAAAAAATTTTTTCGAATAAAAATCAACATTTTCTCACAGTGTACAAGGGTACACACATGAATACAAACAAAATTTCACTTTGAATTTGTGCCGAAAATTTAATTTGATTTCATTTTCATCAAATAGTGCAACAAATGAATTTTGTACGTGCCACAAATGCCAAAAAAATGTGTTGCATGGAGGTACGAGATACAAAGGGTAGGGGTAACAAGGGGGGTTTGCTAGAGGACATCATGTGTGTGTGTGGTGGACCCACATGTTCCAAGGCTGAGATTTTGTGACCAATTTCCAACGTGCGTGTGCCTGTGTGTGTGTGTCGGGTGTGTGTTAGTGTGCATGTGTGTGTGTCGTGGCAAACCACGCAACAAACGCGCCGCATGGAGAAAGCCGAGAGACGCATGTGGCACGCAGAACCATAAATTCCAGCCGCTCAATAAACTAATGGCAATTTGTATCTGAAAGATCCTACAAATAAACATATACATACATACACACACACACACATACATACATACATTGAAGTCCGAGTGAATGCGTCGTCTGTTTCAATGCCCGTTTTATTCATATTGAAATGAAAATGGCACAGTGAATGCTCGTTAAGAGGGATAAGTTAAGATTCAAATATGAAAATCGAGTTTAAAAATTATACAAAATATATATTGAAACCAGATTATGTTGACATCATTATATGATTATATTATTTTTAGCCCGCAAAGAATGTTTCGCTTTTGATATTTTTAAAAAGATTTTTGTACAAATTTGAACTAAAAACACTTTTTAATTGGGTTTTCTTTTTCGGTTATTATGACTATATTTTTAGTACACAGTTTTTAGAATAAAATCATATGGAAAGCATAGAAAACAAATTGCAAATCATAATGTTTATAAGATTTTAGTTAAAGTTTTCCAGGTACATAAAATGATTTTTTGAGACCGGAAAAAGTTACCAAAATTAAAAAACGGATAAAATTCAAGAAAATTATTTATTCAATTTTTGATTTATTTTTATAAGGATTGTGGCAGTACTATTTTAATCTTTTTTTAAATAAATATATAATAGTATTAATATTTTATTAGTATTATATTTTTATTATTTTTAATTTGTCTATAAATTTTTTAATTAACCTTTTTTTTATAATTTATGTCAATACATTCTTCTTTTTGCCAAAACAAATCAAATCGAAATGCCTTTTACCACCTTCTTCATTATCGAACTTACACTGTAATATCAGTGTTTGCGTGTGTCCAATGCATTATTTGGTTTTATCTCTTTGCTTCCTTGGCTCCTCTCCCTCCTCCTCCTGCTCTTAAATTGGAATCCTTGTGACACTTTTATCACACGCACGTTCGACTCATCACAAAGTTAACGACGATAATGACAAACATTTCAAAAGCAAACACTTTGAGAACCAAACCGAACAGAACCGAACCGAACCAGGCACAAGGCATACATGCATACAAACATACATATACTCATACATATATATATAATGCGGTTCTTCTCACAAGCAGAAAAGCCAGAGAAGTTCCCTGCAGTTTTGGTTTGGTTTCAACTTGCTCGAAACAGACTAACTGAACTGGTTCTTTGGTTGGCTCTAATGGACGAGTCAAGGGGCGGGTCTAACTAAACTGCCTACTCCGTGTGGCACTAGTTCCTGGATGTGTCATTTGGCTAGTCCACATGGCTGCAGAGGCCTCCAAGAGATCCATTCCAACGCCTTAGTCAAATGGAATCGAAGAAATATCATTGAAATGGCATTGGGATGGGGACTGAGACTCGCCCATTTGGACTACTCCTAACACTATTTTTGGCCTAGTCAAACTAACTGCAGGATTTCTTCTTCATTCTTCATTCTTCATTATCCCCCCGCTACTCTTCCCTTTTGACTATCCCCTTCTGCTGTTGCGTCCCTTTGTGTCCGTCCGTCCACTGCGCTTGTTGCATAGATAAATATCTCATTTATAAGGTTCTGCCTGGCTTTATGGCCATATGTTGTTGTTGTTGTTGCTGTGGGCAAACACCTTAATTAACTTCTTTTATTTTCTTTCTTCTTTATTGATATACCCTGCAATATAATAAGGCAGGATAAGGAGTGTTTGGTCGGTGCAACAGGTAGAAGAAGATGCAAAGTGAAAATTTTATATAAAATATTATGTTTAAATACGCCAAACTCATTTATTAAGTTAATTTAATATATATTTATTAATTTAAATATATTTTATGAATAATGTATGAAACATTTAAAAGTTTCTTTCATTTGTTGATGAATTTTTTTGGTGAATTTTATTTCGGGAGCTTTTTTTCTACCTTTTTACAAGATTTCCGAAAGTTAGAAAACATCCTTGAGATGAAAAATAAAAAAATTGAGCTAAAAAACAAAACAAAATTTTTTTTCAAGTAAATCGCTTAGAAAGTTAGTTTTAAAAATTCAAGAAAAAATTATTGCTGAGCAACAATAAATTTAAATTTATTCTTTTAAGAAAAAAGCTCGAGGGTATTTTTTAGTCTATGCCAATCTCTCTTTGCTCTTGAGCTTAGATGAAAACATCTTTGGCGCTGTCAGCCCAGGCAGTTAGTAGTAGCCGAAGTAAGTCGAAGTTATAGTAAATACTTACTTGCCCCAAACTGTTGTTTGCCACAAATGCTGGTGGTATTAACCTGTTTTAGCCTCAAACTTGACTTATTTATTAGGGTTATTTGGCTATAGTTATTCCTTGGGTATCTTTCTCGTTCGTGAGTGAGTGTGTGTGTGTGTGTGTGTGTGTGTGTCCGTCCTAACTACCTGCTCATTTTCATTTTCACCTGAGTACGTGTTAATTTCGTCTATTTATCTTTTCGTTTTCCTTTTTTCCTCTTTTATTTGTTCCAAAGGGGAACACGAAAAAAGATTAAACAAATAATGCCAGATGATATTGTTGTCAGGTTTGGCTGTAAATTGAAAATCTAATTAACAGAGAATACTGTCAAATGTATCTGTGTATCTTTAAGCCGTACCAAGTATCTGTATCTTTTTTCGTTTCATTTCTAAGCCAGCAGCTGACATTTTCAACTTTGACGTTGACTTTGACTTAAAAACTGAGAAAGGAAAAAGACTTTTTTTTGTTTTTTGGCAACGTGGGAAATGCAAATGTTGGGAGAGAATGAGACAGAGAGATGGGGAGAGTGAGTAGGACAGGAACAAACAAAGGCGTCGCTGTCGTCGATTTGTAACTCAAGTGTTTTGCTCAAAACCCAACTTCAACTACAACAACAGCTTCAGTCTTTGTTTAGATATTTCCCTTTCCCTTTTTGTTGTTCCTGTCTTTTTTTCGTCGTTGTTGTTGTTTCTAAGTATTTGAGCTGCTGTTTGTTGTTGTTTTGTCTGCCGCAGATATCTGATATGATTTCAAGTTGCTTAACTTATTTATTCACTTCAAAAGATGATGCCGCACTGAGAGAAAAAAAGGCTATGCATTTGGTGGATTAAGATTATGCCTTAATTTTTCTAAGGATAATTGAACTAATTATTGAACGTTGGAAACTGTAAAAATATCTGATACGATTATTGAGGAACCAAAAAACTGGGCTTGAATTTTGATAAATTAATTTTTTATTTATTAAATATTTTTCGTATTTTTTAGGAATATTTATTTTAACAAATTGTTAATTGAAAAATGATTTTTTTATTATTTTATTTTATTTTATTTATTTTGGTTTTTTGTTCTTCGACTTCCTTTGTAAAAAATCGAAAATACTTTTTTTAAGCACCTTATACACCGCTTTTTCGCTTAGTGCACTCCTGCTAGTTGTTGTTTTGTTGTTTGTTGTTATGATTCGAGCCGTCGACAATTTGTGCCACGCCCATTGTGTCTCGGGTCTCGAGTGGCCGCTGGGTGGAACGAAGTTGAGTTGATTTGAGTTTTGAGGCTGCACAATATGCGTGGCATGTGGCATGTGGCGTGTGTGGCAGCGCAACCAGTTAGCAGAAATTGTTGTTGCAACTTGCCAATTGTGTGCCTGCCTGGCCGGAAGTGGTGCATCTTGCTGGCAGTTGCAACGCGCACGTTTCTTGCCTCATGTTGCCACAGTAATGCTGCATGCCACAAAGCTCTTGGATTACTAGCAAATTTATAAATAATCTCTCTCGTTCTCAAGCACAATGAATGCTGGGAAATATGCAGAGTGGGCGCAGCAAGCGAGCGAATCGTGCAACATCGTGTTGCACACACACACACAGACAGACACCAAGTTAATTCAGCGGCACATGCAAATTGCCCAAAGCATTTTCTCAGCTTTTGTTTCGGAAAATTGTTGCCAGGTCATGTTGCATGTTGTGTGGGTGTGAAATGAGGCAAGTTGCTTGCAGATGCTGCAAGTTCGTAAGTTAGTAAGTAGTTCTTCTTCTTCTCGAGTGTTTGGGCCCATTCCATTCAAGTGCATTTGAAGTTGCCACCAAAACCAGTTTTGGCCAAGTTTCAAAAGGGCCAACAAACCCACAACATTGGGCTAAGATGATTTTGGTATGCTTTTGCCTATTGCCAGTTGCAATTTGCAAGAATATTTCACGTTTTCCATTTGCTTTGATTACTTTTGGTTTCAAATTAGATTTTTCTAACCTTTGACCGCAAAATTAAAACCCCTTCAAGTTGGATTTCGGATAAGTTCAATCTTAATGTTCAACTACGATCCAATTGCTATTATTTAGCGAAGAAATGAGATCGCTAGGTCTTTCCGTTTGGGATAAGTGTTGATAGCACTCAATCAAAAATACCTTAAATGCCTTGTAAGTCTTGTAAAATTGTCCGCAAAAGGAATCTTAGAATTTTTATTACTTCTCCAGCACATAAATCTTTTTTCCAGACCCTTGACAAATGTCTAACGCCGTGTAAATTATGCAAAGAACAGCAATTATAATCAAGATAATTGCTGAGCTTAGAGAAATGCCGGGGCTGTTAGTTAGTTTCATTGAGTGTCCTCTAATTTTTAATGTGCGACTCATAAACATCCTGTCGCGTGGCAAAGCAACATAATTTACAGCAATTAGGATCTCAATGCTAGACATAAACAGAAAAGAAACACAAATCAAGGCGATGCTTTTTTTTTATTTACGGCATTTCAAATTGCCATTTCATAAATTGTGAAACGCCTAATTGATGTTTCCGCCTCGCATTCAAGAGTGGCAAGATCAAGGCGCATATTATAATATAAACATGCAACAGGAGCAGCAAACTGCAGCTGAAGTAAAGGAAAAGTTGAATGGGGCAACGTAATTTATATTAAAATTTATTAAATCAAATTGTAAGGCATGCCTCATTTGGAAAATGTGCATTCGTTTGCTCGACGAGTCTGTGTCTGTGCCACAGTTTTTAAAATAAACAAAATAACTAAGAAAATTATATTTTGGTAAGGTGAAGTTCGAATACACTTTACGGAAAAGAGTTTGCTAATAAAATATTTATTTGTAAGACATTTCAATGGAAAGAAATTTTGATTAATCTTCCGACAGATGCTGATATATTCCGAAAAAGAATGTTATTTTTAGATTGCCCCAAGGCGATACTAAGACATTATTTTGTTATAGTTTGACGATCATGCTGAATATAACATCTGTTCTTTCTCTTGTAAAACTAATATTTAATAAGAAAGCTTGAAAAATTAGTTAGTCAACTTGATGGATAGTTAATTAATGTCTATATCAACTTAGCTTATTTGATTGACCAAAAACATGGATTGTTTTTCTTCGCATTCACCTTCTTAATTACCATACAAACCTCTTAGCAAAATCACATAACTCTTTCCCTCCCTCTTGCGAAGAGTATTAAAATCAAAAAGCAAAAACTCAAAAACAAACCAAAATGAAAGGACAGTTCGGTGGCAAACTGCAGCCAACTGAGACACAAATCCGCGTTGACAACATTTGTGCCACATGTGCGTGCAACAGCAAGCAACAGTCACGGCAACAGCAACAACAACTGCCAACCGAAGATTCTGCGTTTTTCCAAGGAAAAACTGCGACCAAAGAAATTAAAAATACGAAATGCGCTTTAAACACGTGCGAGAAGTGAGAAGCGTGGGCGGAGGGGCGAAGTGTGTGGAGCATGAATCCACTGATCCGTTAAAGCTGCAACCAAGTCACACCCAAGCACCCCTCTTCCTCGCTGTGTTTGTTTGGCGCTGTGGCTGCCACTTTGACTGACAATTAATTTCAATTGCGCATTTCGCGTTAATCGCTCTAAAAAAAGAAGAAGAAGGGACGACAGCAACAGCAACAACAACAATAACAAGAGACAATGCAACATCTTTGATAATTTTGGTGACATACCCTTACAAGCAAAGAGGAAAATTTGGCTACGTAAAAAATTGTGTTAAGCTAATTAATTTGTTTTATTTTAAAAAACTGATTTTATTAAATATTTTATTATAGAATTTTTGGCTAAGATTTTAATTAAAAAATTTTTGTCTATTCAAAAAAATTGGCTGAATAATAAATGTAGCTCTTAAGACATTATTTGAATGAAAACTATGTACTAAAAAAAATAAATCTTATGTCGAAAATTAATTTTAAAAGACATTTTTTAAGTTTCAACACAAAGTTGCAAGTAAAAAGTGGCATTTAATGCAATTTTTATAGCACCTAAGATTTTTTATATATATTTCAATCTTTCTTTCAAACTTGACACAGGGCATTGCACAATCGGTTAACTTGCAACTGCAACATATTTACTTTTTTCTTTATATTTCTTTCCTGCACGCAAAATGCATTTTTTTCCACCAAGTTTTTCTTTCTTGCTGCTATTTTTAATCATCTGTTTTCTAGACATTTTTCAGTGTGTCATCTGCCGCCGTTGCCGCTGCTGCTGCTGCATGAGATTAAAAATATAAGTGACAGGAAAGCCCAAGGCAAAGTTGCGACAGCAGCAGCAGCAGCAGCAAGGCGAGGTAGCCAAGGGGCGATAGCGATTCAGATGCATCTCGCTCCCGAAAGGAAAATGTCAAGTTCAAGAGTCGTTACAGCTGCTACTACTGTTGTTGTTGCTGTTTGTTTTTGTTGCTGCTCCAGTTGAACGTTGCACGTTGGACACCCAACTGTGCGACGTATGGTGACGTGGCAGCATTAGATGGGAAGACGAGGAAGCAAACAAAAGTAGACTCAAGGCTGAAGATTAGAGAATGACAAAAAAAAAAAGTGGGGGAGTGTGTAGAGAGGGAGACGTAGTAGTGGTGGTGGGTGGAAGCACCTAACAACTGGCAACTGGCAGCTGAAAGTGGATTAATTTTGACATTTATGACGTAGGCTTAAAGTGTTTTAATTGCTTCAACGTACTTAAAATGACGACGAGGGCTGCGCTGTACTGCAACAAGAAGAAGAAGAAGAAAAACCAAACAGCAAGATGATTTTTAAGTGAGATAATAATGCAACCAGAGCGAGTGGGGGGCACGTGTCTAGACAATGGGCCAAAATTATCGAACATTAAATTCAATTGCATTAAGTGCATTGGCCGCATAAAAATCACGCACAATCCACACACAAAAAAAAACAAGGTGCACTGCGAGAAAATAAGGACACTCAAAGCAAGTTAAATTAGTGAGTTTATTCATTATGTGTATAGCCTGGAAGATCAGTCGGGAATTCAAGCTATTTTCGAGTAGAATCGCAGAGAAAAATAAACCACTTAGAAAATATCAGATATTAAAGGTTTAGATATTGCATAAGGAGTATCTACTAGATCTTTTGTATAACGAAGTTTTCTTTACAACGAATTAATTTCCTGAACACTGCCATTAAGTTTAATCAAAAATCATTCGATTTTACGAATTTTCTCTGAACCGAACTTCTTTCTTATCCCCCTGAGATTCGTTCTATGCAAGATTCGACTGTATTTCATTTCGCACCGTGTAGCTTGAACCAACAATCGTTTTGTTGTTAAGTCATTGGCGTTCAGGTGTATTCAGGTGTACGTTTCTGATGTGTGTGTGTTTTTTTGCTTTTGGGTTGTTTTGGGAATAAGAAAAAACAACACAAACGATGCCGTTGCCGTTGCCGCAGCAGCCTGCAGTTGTTTGTTTGGTATCCTGTTCGTCGTTACAACAAACAGCCTGCTGTCCTGCTGCATTGGCATGTCCTTTCGCCGGCCTTTCACTCACGTAGCAACGCGTCGACTACGCCATCGGCAACCTCTTCAGCGACCTGCAACCTTCTACATCTTCCCTCCCTACGCTCTCCTCTTGTTGTCTCATTGCGCGACTCTCACGTTTCGCGCTAAAGTCACGTATTTTCCAGGTAATTTACGTTGGGCGAAACTGTTGCCACCAATATTTTCTGGGCCCGTGTACACATTCTCTCTCTCTCTTTTAGTCAATGCACTCGCAGAAAAACAAACAACATTCTTGGAAATTCCCAAAAAGCATCGCGGCAGAATTTTTAACATTTTACTTTGAACGAAAATAAATCTTTTGTTATAATCACGATCTTTAGGGATATGCTCGATAAGGATATTTAATTTTTATTTTGAATATTTATTTTCTTAATTTAAGACAAGTTTGCTTTATCATCCGATGAATAAGTTGAAGAAAGAATAAATTTTTCTTATGTTATTTTTTTTTATCTATAATCTTTAATCCTGTCTCCAAACTTTGATCACATTTCTAATTGATTTCTCAACTTTAATGTTTTTTCAAGTGGTTTTTGGTTTTTTTTTGCTTAGGTTGTTGTTGTTGTTTTTACTTGTGCCATGCATGAAATGCGTTTTTTGGCCTTTGTACGTGGCACGTTGTCCTTTTTTGTCCTCAACTTCTGCCCACCCTCTGCTGCCCACAACGCTTATTGTTTTTCATGTCTTTGCTGCTGCCTCCGCCTCGCACCACCTACGCCATGCTGCTCGTCCTTGTTGCATGTCCGTGGCGCAAGTGCAACGAAATGTGCATAACGTGACCGGGTTTCTTAGTTGGCTTTTATCCAGGCGAAAGTGCTGGCCAACTACTACTGAGTGCAAAGTGCATAGCCCCCCACCACCCTATCCCCTATCTACCTTCCCCAATCTCTTTTGCAGCAACTCTTAGTCATTCATTCGCCCGCTGATATTTCACTTGGAAAAGTTTTCAACAACTTTCTGGACTGAACTGCAATGGATACGTATACAACAGACACAGATACTTTTGAGGTAGTTCTTGTAGTTGTTGGTAGCTGTGTTTGTTTGCGGTAAATTAAGTTGCAACCATTGAAAACTCCACTTGAGTTAATCGTTTAATTAGTGCCTGCCAAAGAGAACGTCTGCCGCATTACCTTCACAGCGAATATCTTCACTCAAAACACACAAACAACTTTTCGAGTTTGGAAATACTTGAAGCGAGGAATTTTCTAAAAAATGGGTTCTGGTTAATATATTTTTATTTGTTACCAAACTAAAGCAAGAAAACTTTTTTGGGAATGATAGAAAGCTAATGATAATATGAAAAGTTTTTGACGGAATAGCAAAACATTTTACTTAGTTTAAGATTTTGTTTAGAAAAGGTAGAAAACATTTAAAATTCATTTTGTTTTGATGCAAAATGTGTCACAAGAATATTTAAACATATTTCCTCTTAGTCGGAACAGCTTAAAGATTTATCATGCGCATTTATAACCCAATATTCGGAAATAGAAACAAACTAAAACTTTTCGTTTTTGTTTTTCGGCATCAATCTTAATTAATATTGTTTGCTCTTTACCCCCAACACCAACACACACATACACCTCTCTCTCTCGGCATGTCAAAAAGGCAACTCATAAAAAAATTGTCATTTTGTTTGGCCAAGTAAAAATTAAAATTTATGACCTCCACATATATGTAGCATGCATTATATATGTATGCGTTGCTCTTGCAACCAACAAAAACAATAAGGAAAAAATCAACACTGAACTGAAATTCATTTTACGAGCATTGCAAATAAAAAATAAATTAATATTTCATTTATTTTGCAATTTTCCAGCCACGAAAAAAAACAAAAGAACCAAAAAAATCCTTTTGCTGTTTCAACTAACTTTGTTTTATGACCAAACTGATGGCCATCCAGCCAGTCGTTGTTGTTGTGGTTTGTTGTTTGCTGCTGCTGCTGCTGTTTTTATGATGATGGCAACGTTATATTTGAAAATGCATTTTATATGAAGGTATTTATGCTGTTTGTTGCTGTTGCTGTTTGTTGTTGCGTTTGGAGATGGCGCTTAAGTGTTTTTAATACCCCAGCAAACCAAGCTGCAACATGGCAAAAGGGGAAGAGAGACGAGTAGGGGCTTGTGGCATCCACTTTCGATCAGAAACAACTTCAACTCCTTGCTGCCGAGGACTACGTGCTGGAAACCAATTACGCCAAAGTATTGCTACCAAATGTTGTTTTGTTGGCTGCTAAAAGTATACTTAAAACATGAGAAAAGCTCATAAATCATCTTATTTTTTGATCATTGATAACGGATAATGGGCAACCCAGCTGGGGCGAAAATTTATTTTTGGAATGATTCGCTTTCGTTCTTCAAGTGTTTCGTTTTGTTTGAGGTGAATGAAGTTGGAAGTTGTTATTAGAGAGATGTTTTTCAATCTGAGAGTATATATACATAAGTTTAAGTAAAAGTTATATAATAAGTATTATTAAAGGTTGAACTAAACTTTGACTTCAAAATAAATCCACTTGAACTTGCATTTTGTCCAAATTCAGTCATAGTTTTTACCTAAGGTTTATCAGCTTTAATTTTGCGAATATATTAGTTCGCAATGAATTATTTTTTGGGCTGTGCATTGACAGCAGTCAGTCATTCAATCAATATCTTTCCTTAAACTTCATACTGTTAACAATATTTTGTAGGCAAAACTAGTTCATTTATCCCACAAAAAGTCCCAGCTCGTTACAAAATATCATTTATAAAGTTCAAATGAATATTCACATCAAATATTGCTGCAGTCAAGATTGCCTCGACTATCAATAGCATTTTTAATGACAATATACACACACACTGGCACACCAACAAGTTGACACATAGGTGAAGTTTTCAATATGCTATATCGATATGAATTATACAGGCAAAAAGGAGGAGTTGAATTGAATGGCAGCTCCTGCCATCCGGATATCGCATCAAATATTTAAACAATCAAACGGCAAGTTCTCTGTGGTTAGACGAGGGGTAAGGGGGGCAGGACAGGCGCCTCAGGGCTGTAAGTGGGCGTGGTGGTGGGCATGGTTTGAGCTACAAGAAAATGGGATTGAAGCTGGTTTAATCATTGTTTGCACTTTTGCACCTGCCAACTGCCAAAGCACTAGTCCTTTGGTTCGATTCACTCTCTCTCATTTTCTCTCTATTTCTTTAGTTGTTTAATGGGATGATGCACTGACCGAAAACAGGCTAAAATGTAAGAAGAGTTAACAGTAAAAAGTTACTTCTAATATTTTGTCCTTAAGAATTTCAAACTTTTCACTTAATTAATTTTGTAACATGCTTTTTCCTTCAAACTGAAATAAAGAATAATAATATTAAAACTTTCACTTGTTTTTAACATTATTCTAGCTAGACCTAAGACTCTTTTTACGCTCTTTTTTATACCAAATAAAGTTGAACTTTAATTTTCTACTTGATTCGAGTTCAATCCAAATCCCATCGAAAATCTAAATCCCATCTCAATTTAGTTTTCTTTCAGTATATGTTTTTGCTTGTGAGTGGCAACGTTATTTAGCAGTTTCCGTTTCCGCTATCAATGAACACAGCTGGCGCATCCTGGGGCGCGCTTTTCCTATCTGCCTCGCTGTCTCTCTGAATGGCTGGCTGGGCTGACTGCGTCAGTGTCTTGTGCAAGTTTAATGCATTTAACTCGCTTACATTGTGCCACGAAATTGGCTAAAAAGAAGTTTCTGTTTCCATTTTTCTTGTTTTTCCCCCATTTTCGTACGATTGCATTTGGTGCATTTGGAGCATCAGGTAAATTTGAAATGCACTCGAAACGTATTAAATTCGAATTTGAAATTCGACTTTAACTTAACAGTTGGAATCGAAAAATTCACTCACAGTTTGCAGTTCATTGGTTTGAAGCTCATCTTGCGGCGGCTAGCCTTGTGGCGACTAGTTCCAGGCCCGAAAGGACAACCGCTGTCATTTGCCATTGCCAAAAATTGTCACAGCTTGTGGCCACAAAAAAACAACCGAGGCTGTGGGTGGCGTTTTCTGTTAAGCAGACAAGTCAAAGTGGGCGGCGAGGTCATTGCACGTCACCGCTTGCCAGCCAGACAGACACAAACAACCAACTGACTGAGACACAAGCAGAAGAAGAAGCATCATTCAATTCCAGCTGGTTTCAAAATACCCTTTTGGATATTGAAAGAGGATTTTCGATGGAGAGTTTTAGGAATATCAAGAAGAAGGCAACAGGGAAGTGAAGCTTTTGCTTCAAGGATTTAATAAAGTAGAAAATTCTTCAAGTTGAACTTGGATCGTCTCAGATTGAAGTAGGAAAATTATATAAGGGGCAATTGGAGTTCTCAATTATTAGTTGTAAAATGTAAGGAAAATGTAAATTCTATAAATTAAAGCTAAACAAATCTGAGTGTTTTTTGTTGACTTTCCCAACCAACAGAAAAGACAAAATAAATTGATAAAAATCCATGGAACTCAATAAAGTTAAAGACCAATTTTGATATCTCCCCAAAGAGTATCCTTGATTTTTCATAGGATATCTTTAGTGTTCAAACCCTTTTTGATTACAAACGAGATTCTTAACTATGCTTCCACTATTTCAGTTTTCTAATCTGCTAATGGAAACAGCTTGCTGCTTCGTTTGCTCACAGCAGCACTTCACTGCCATTATTTCCAATCGGTTTTGTGGCATCTACTTTCCAATTATGTCCATTATGCAGCAGCAACAGCAGCAGCAGCAGCCGCCCGGTCCGGCCTGGCTAAGGACATTTGTCATTTTTCATTCACATCGTCAAACTCGCCCGCGCTGTTTCTGTGCAATTTCATGCTCCACGCTCTCCACTCCCCCCACCCATCAGCAAAATCGTCCAATAATGTCGGAAACGGAACCCCAACAAGTATTTCTTCTTAGCCGCAACAACAACAACGGGAAATGAGCGGAACTTAAACGATATTTTCTTCTTTATTTCATTTTTTTGCGAGCAGCTCAAGCAGCGGAAATGATTTATTAAAAGAGGAATGAAAGAAAAAAAAAGTCAACATAATAACAGAAATATGTCAAGAGATAAAAATTTGCGATTGTCAAACAATAAATCGTATGAAAATCAAGGCACTCGACAAATATCTCACAAATAAATAAAAGATATATTTAAATACAAATATACCAGTTTGGTGGGCGTTGAAGGGGGGTCGTGGGAAAGAGTCTTTGGCTGCAAGAAAATCTGCTTTTGACATTTGCCAGCATGCAAAACTAATAGGCAAAGTTGACGAGCTGCGAGATCGAGAAACTGAACGAACGACTAACAACTCACTCATTAGCCACAAGTGGATTATGTTATACATATATATGTAGATATACTATATAGGGTATCCAACTTAGGCGCAAACTTTCGATTTACGGCACTCAGAGGAAACGTAATCTTATAGCTTACTTTTCGAATGCCTCACAAATTCATGAACTTAGGGCAGAAGCTCGGGGCGGAAGCTTAAGCAAAACTCAACAAAGTTAAGCAAAGAAACTTTTGGCCCGCAGCAGCCCCCAAAAAGTGCGGCAAAGGTGCAACCGATGAAGCACTGTAATTTATAATGCATGTTGCAGTAGAGAGAGCAAAGCACCTTAAACTCTTGCAACCAAATGCATCAAAAGAAGCGGATGGAAAAACTGATGGGTTGCTGGGAAAACCTGAAAAACCAAAACAAATGAAAACAAAAATGGAAATCATGTGGGTGCTTTGGAAGCTGTCTGTCTCTAAATAAAGATCGTGTGTGTGTGAAGTGTGTGCAACACACTCGAGTCGACTCGAGTCGAGTTGCATCAATTTAGATTTAAGCGGCATTTGATTTGTGATTTGGCCAACTTTGACTTCCGTGAAGTGCATTTTCGAGTTTTCATGGATTATGTTTTATCAATTAAGTGAATCTTGGCATAGCTTTTGTAGGTATTAATTTGGGCTGTGCGCGCCCGAGGGGGCTCTACAACTTCCTGCCGCACATGCCACACATGTTTTTACTCAGCGAGTGCCAACAAATGTTGCCTGCCACTTTTACATGTTGCTGCTGTTGTTGTTGTTGTCGTTGTTGCTGTTGTTTTCTCATCAATTAGTCGGAAGTGTATTTATCATTAATTACTCGTCGAGCTGCGGCAACAGCAGCAAAACACAGATACACAGCAATGGAATGGAATCTCTTCTAGATTAACATTTCTTTCTGTTTTTTGTATTTTCTTTCTCTGCTTACTGAACAAACACACAGCATGCCGCAAGTGGCACTGAAGCTAGAATGCTTAAGTAGTCAGGCAACCAAGTGAAAATTCGATTCGACAGTTTCCGAATTTTGTTTTCGTTCAAAAAATGTCAAAAACTAAATTTATCTTTTATTCTTTTAATTTGAATTAATTTATTATAATATAAAAAAATCTAGAAATCTTTTAAATAAAATATATATTGAAAATTTTATTTATATATTTATTTGTTTATTTCCTTTATGAAATTAACTTCTTAAAGTTCCAAGTAAATTTTTTATAATTTTTTTTTTTACTTTTGAATGTTAATTTACTATTTTTCTACATCGTACGAAACTTGGAATCGTCGTCCTGTGTGAATCCTGAATTCATGGAATCTAATTAGCAGCCAAGTTGCTGTTTTGCTGTCTTTGCCTTTGGGGCTTTGATTAGGAACTGAGTCAAAAGGGAGAAGAGAGTTAAGGGAAAAGTGGGTTGCGCCTACTACTATCAATGCAGTTGCATTGCTAACAGTGTATGTGTGTGTGTGTGCATTTTAGAGGCATTAAAATGCCACAATCCCCACACACACGCACACACACACACACGTAGAGACAAGCTAATAAATTTCACTATAATCTGGCATTGTTGCACTAAGTACTTTGCATATTCATACAAAATACGTACGAGGACTTAACCTCCCTTCCCCATTCCCTTTCCCTTCCCCTCTCGCATATGCATAAATGCAAAAGCAAAACGTCGTGCCGTGTCCCCAAAACTGAAAGCCTGGCCAAGTGTATAGTTGAGCAGCCGACAGCCTCATGACAAATAGGTCAGAATAGGAAAGACGTTGCCTTTCCCAAAGCTGCCTCAACTAACTGTCTGTCTGTCCGACTGTCTGTCTGTCTGCCTGTCTGTCAGTCTGTGTGCCTGCTCGACGTTAACCACATGTGAAAACAAAACTTCCGGTGACATAAACACTGACAAGAAGCTTGCTTAGCACTGAACACAACCAGAGCCCCAGACGGTAGCAAGTAACTAAATGCAGCTAAAATATTCAAATGAACAACGCAAGGCAAAAATTGTGAGCCACTTTCTTGCCACACACACGCAGACGCACACAGCGACACTTGGCAAAAATAAAACAAATTTTCTAGAAATTAATTTATTTGAGAACTATTTTTTGTAAACTAGTTAAATTAAATTCATCAAATGTTTCTTATTTATGAATAAGATTTAGTTAAGTTAAACCAAGAATGCTTCATACTTAACTTTAGCATATTATTGCTTTTAGTTAGAGTATAAAACTAAAGCTTTTTCCCCCAGTGCACAGATTGACTGTGGGTGCAATGAGTTGACTTTGTGGCCGCAACAGCAACACAAGCAGACATAACAGTTGACTGCTGCGTGCGCCTTTTGGCCAAATTGCAACAAAATTGTTGAGAACAATGCGAGGCGTTTTCTTCATCTCTTGCCACTTGCTGCTTGCCGCATCTTTCGTATGCCCGTCGTAGACCTGATTGTTGCCACTGTGCTGAACTTTTCAACAATTCGTTTAGATTCAGGACATTCGCACGCATCACAAGACACAACAACAACAGCAACGTCAACAACAATCACTAAATTATTAGCGCACATGTTTCTGTTGCCTTGTGGCAGACTCTTTAAGTAGAAGCAACTGTTGCCCCAAGCAACGAGCTTTTTGACAATCAGCAAGTCAAGTTTCACTTGGCTCAAAACTTTTGAACTCCGCACAATCGAACGAAAACATATTTTTGAGCATGGAAAATTATAATTCAACGTTGATATACTTTAAAAAATTTATAATCTAATATTTATTTATACTTTTTGCTAATCAACAAACTTTAAATTCTTAAAATTGATTTGAAAATATTTTGACAAAATTAAAAACCATTTTTAATATTTTTGTACATCATTAAAAATGATTCCAAGATAACATAAGCCCTTCAACTAGATACCCACACTTCTGCAGACTCTAAATTTTAATCCAAAAATGTGTCTCTTTTGCCTATAGTACGCTAAGCCATCTGCGTTACGCATACGCCACGTTATCATTAACTGTTGATTACCAGTCAAATAACAGAAGAAGTAAAAAACTCAGATGCCATCTGGCTGCTGCATATTAAGCTGACAAACTTTCAACTTGCCACACTTTGCCACTTGCCACACTTGCAACTTGTGGAAGTGCAAAGTTTTTTGCTTGCATTTTGATTAGCATTGAAAAGGGTTAGAAGCAAATTGAGCCGATTTGACTTTATCTTTATCTGGGCAATAGTCAAATGCCAAAATGCCAACACGCCATGTGGCAAGTGGCAAGCGGCAAGCGGCATGTGGCATGTGCGCTTTTGGACTTATAGGTCACAGCTACTTATAAAGTCATTTTGGACGCTTCGGAATTAAGTTACAAAAACAGTTTCATAGACTTTCCGCCGAGCATCTTGGCCTACTTTAGGGCGTCGCGACACGCTTGCGAGATTCATTGGCGATGATAAGTGAACGACAAGGCAAAAGGCTGAGGGAGAGAAAGGGTGGGAGCAGTTGTGAGTTGCTTGTTGAAGACAAGATGACTAGAGGATGCCCTGTAAGTGGCTAATTTTAGTCGATTTGATATTACTTAGTGAAATAAACGATTTGTTTACCTTTCTATCGCTTTTATTATTTAAAGTTTATCTAAAATCAATCGATACTTATCGATGAACAAAACTTCCCTGAATCGAACTCTTAATAACACGCAGGGTGTATATATGAAAGCCTTTCTATTTTTTTTTTGATTTTTGGCTGTGTCACTATCAAGTCATTTGGGCCAAAAAGCCGCTTAGCCCGTGCGCCTCGTTGCCTGCCACGGCTGCTTGCTCCTCAATTTGGGGCTGTGTGGGCGATGTTGAAATTGTTATTCCGAGACGCCTGTCGTATTTGTGCCGCCTTACCGCAATCAAAATTGTTACTTTCTAAGCCAATATGTTTTATGATGTATGAAATTTGATGTTGCGATAACATTTTACACACTTGGATGACTTTTTATATTTTGTGTGCTGCCCCGCATCGACGTCTTCGACCGACCGACCGACCGACGACCATCTTGGCCAACAGCAGTTTGATCCTTTTTTTTTTTGATACCTTTTATTCTGTGTGTTTGTTGTTGCTTGTTTAAAGGGTCCGCCATTAAAGTGTGCTTAAAGAAGCTAAAATTTTCAGCGCCCGAAACAGTAGGCAATGGTTTTTTACGTTTCTTTTATTTTTTTTGTTCGTGGCCAGCGCCGCAATCAACAACCGAGTTCAATGGGCCAAAACGGCTGCCAAGCTGCAAATAAATTTGCCTTTTGCCAATGTGAAATATTGTCAATTTTAAATCTGCCAACTTGTTTTATGCGCGTGTGAGTAAGTGTGTGTGTGTGTTTAGGGGTGGGGAGCAGAGCGAGTGTTGTTCAATTGCAATTGCTGTTGTTGTTTGGTGTGACGATTTCTGTGCACAAAAGAAATTGCAATTGGTTTAGGCATGTCGAATAAATCATTCAGCTTGCGACGACGCCAAACAAGCTGACAACAGCTGAAAAATATTACGAATGCAATTCAACAGTAACAAACTGAATGTGTCACTTTCTACTACACAGCTTTTATTCCGCACATTCCACATGGATAACATACCAAGCACACATTTTGCGAACGTTTACATGTGAGTGACAAATTGCCAGGCAGTTGTAAAACTAAAACAGTTGAAGATTTCTTGGTAGTTTTTCAAAGAGATTTTGCTGTGTGTTAAATTTTGCAGCGAAATTTTAAGTCAACTATCAAATTTGTTTGTTCTAAGTTTTATAGTATTTGCTATTGTTGTTGCTTTTGTGTGAATGGCAATTGAAAAGTGTGACCATTTTGTAGCTTTTTATAGCTTCAGCTTTATAGCCTTAGTCAGACTCCACATACTGCCAGGCACAAAATACTTTTATCATCAACTTTTTATCCTACTTTTTTTTTGTACTTTTGCCAAAAGCGTTTAAGCTTAAGCGACTGCAATCTCTTTCCCCCTCTCTTTCTACCATTTTTGTTGGCTTAAACGATTTTCGGGCAGATATATATATATATATTTTTTTTTATGCGCTTATGGCTTAAATGCGCTTTGGCCATTTTGATTATGCGCTCGGCTCGCTGCGCCATTTTATTTGAAATTCATGAAGCATGCAGCATGCAGCCAGCGGTTTTGTAAGCGCCTCTTTTTAGCTGGGACTAGCACTGCTTCGGGCCAAGTTATTAAAACGTATTAAATACAGCACTTTATACCATAACAATTAGGCAAGTGTCACAGAGGGGCAAGGCAATTTCAAAAGCATTTAAAATTCGTTAAAGTAAGGCAGCAAAGTTTTGATTTTAGATTCTTTGCTTTAAGTTGACATTATAAAATTTTAAATATGTCAGGCGGCATTACTTGTTTAACGCTTCGATGCGAGTGACGGCAAAAGCGAAATGTCCTTGATTCGATAAGGATAAAGACGTGGCAGGCTGCTGTCACAGCTGCTTTTGCTATCTGTATCGCCTTCACCTGCCTGCCTGTCTGTCTGACATTGTTTATTTATGTAAGGCAAACGCGTCTGTCTCTCTGTCTGTCTAACTGTTTATTTGTGTATGTGTGAGTGTGTATGTGTGTGTGTTCTTTTCGTGTGAAATTGTCACGTCAGCGACAAGCTGCGACCGAAAGAGACAGACAACGAGAGACAGGCAAAATCAAAAGTGTGACAAAAGCGAGGTTAGCAGCAGCAACAACAGCAGGTGACAAGTCTTTTGCCATTTGATGTCTGCGCCTGGCTTTGACAAGAAATCAAATTAACAAGCCACAAACACACTTTCACACACACACACATACATATACGCTGAGAATGCGGTCGAAACGTTTTGCTTACGCTGCTTGACTGGGACAAGGTTACCAGATACGCCAAAGCTGACAGCGCTCAAACAAGACATTTTTGCAGTCAAAGAAAAGATTAACAAAGAATTTTTGTTAATGAAAGTTTTAAAATATTAAACTTACGAATAAATAAGTTCAAAAATGCGATTCAAAATGAGTTAGAATTGAATTTTGATTTTTTGTATCAAGTAGAACATTTTTTTCCTCAAGTGCATAACTTGTGCCAGTCACCGAAGTTACTCATACGCCGCGTGTTCTAGCAAAAAGCGCTTGAGTTTTGCTGCTACTGCAATCAATGTGTGTGTGTGTGTGTGTGTGCACTGCAATTGACTTGTGGCCGCACGCAAAGTGCCACTTGGCCAAAATGCTGAGCACTCAGCGCCAAGCACTCAACACACAGCACACAGCTCAAACCATCAAAAAGGGAAAATGCTGAGTCTAAGGCACAAAAATATGCGTTTTTTTATGATATGTAAAAAATAAATCAGTGGCATAAAAAGCTGAATCATTTGTGGCTTTTATGTTGATTGAGCGCATTCCACGAATCCTCGATTTACCATTTAAAGCATTAATTAATTTAAATCGGGGATTGAATTGCATTTCAAGAAGATTATGAAAATATCACAACGATTTTTGGTTTCTGATAAAAAGTTAATTATGATGTGGACTTAAAATGGGGATGAAGTGGAACAATCACAAGCTATCAAAGTATTATGTTTAAAACAATTTTCAATGGAATAATTTAATGAATAAAACATATATCTGACTTACCTAGAATAAAGTGTGATTGGGAACTTCGCTCTTCTATTTCTCTTCTGTTTCATCCTTTGACTTTTCATAGATTCCAAACTTTCAGTTGCTTAATTCACTGCAAACTGAAAATAAAGAGTAAGAAAAAATTGTTAAATTCCTTGTATGTACAACTTTTTTTGTTTGTACTAACTGAACTTTGACGAGTTGCATTCAATCAATCTATTAGACATTCAGGCAGGCAGCTCTAAGCCAAATCTTAATGGACATTTTTCGGTGACTCTTTGACTTTTGTTCATGTTGTAGTGTCTGTGTCTCTGGCTTTTTTTGGCCAATTGCCAAACGGGCGCATTGTTAACTTTACATTTTAAGCAGATTACAAACAAATGGGCGAGGCGGCGAATGCTCGTTGAACACGTTGACCAAGCCGAGTCGAGCTGTGATCTATGTCCTGACGGCTATTCAATTTTTTGTTAAGACCCATGGCACATGTCAACCGTGTGTGTTCTGCCCATCAGCTTTGTCTGGGTGTGTGTGTATTTGAGTGTGTGCTTAATGCATTGAAAAAGCCTGTAATTGTTTTGGCAGTCAGAGTCAGTTTCATGATGGCGTCAATTTATTTACTTATTTTTTTTATTATTTTTTTTTGTTTCGGTTTGGCAAATAGCATAAAATAGAGAGAGAAGGGAAGAGTTATGTCGAAACTTAAATACACTTTCATGAGGTACTTAGATAATGTCAATTTTTAAGCAAACTGATTCTTTCTACCCTTGAAACTGACATTGACAACTTAATCGATGTCTGAATGAAAAGTCCTGCCAAACACAGAGATCCTTTAATAGTTTTTGCCTAACCGCCGAAAATTGTTTTATTATTTTTCGGCCATCCTCTTTGTGTTTTGTTTTTTGGTTTTTTGGTCTAATTTTGGCTAAACCAAAACCACAGCAACTGTAATTTATCATTTTATTTTGATTTTGGCCTCTTTGTTTGACATTTTGCGGTCGAAATACTAAAAAAAACAAAACCAAACAAATAATAAAATCAAATCGAATCGAATCGATATATAACCGCAATGGTAAAATCCACGTCACATAATTATTGGCATACTGCAAAAAACCGCAAATAACTGAAACGCTCGTTTTTGGCTTATTCAAATAGTAACTTATATCAAATTAAATAAGCCAATTACAATAATTGCACTTTGTGATTTGATTTCCATTGACAACTTAGTAATTGACAATACCCTGTTAATATTTGTATGAGCGAATTTTTTAAATATGATAGAAAAAATCCTAAAAATTATAGGTCATTTGTAATATAAAATTTAAGTAAAAACTTATTTTTTAAGACATGAAAAATATAAAAAAAAATATATTAAAACAAGAAGAAAACATTCCTTATTTTGAAGTATTTTCCAATTAATTTCTTATACCTTGACTTTTTTTTATCTTTTTCTATCCATCCCATATTTTGTCTTAAGGTCCACCCTTTAATATACCTTATCACAATTATTTTGCATTAAGCACTTTAATATTTCAAAGCATTCAACGCCTGTCATTTGGTTTTGTGCTTTATGCTGCTTTTCAGCGACTGTCAAATTCGAAAATATTTGCGCAGACTTTCAATTAAATATTTTATGCACAATTTATATACATATTTTTGAGGCAACATTGTGAGCGCGTGCGGGGCAGTGGCCCGAAGCGATATAACCGATTTAAAATCCATTGATGAAAATTATTTATAATTTAATTTGATTTCATTCAAATGTCATGAGTAATTTAATTATTATTGTAGGGCGAGCTGTTGTCTCTCTGTGTGTGTGTGGCATGTTGATTTGTCTGCAATTGGTGCTGCCAATGGCAACGCTCCCAGTTTCCCATTCATAGGCAAATTCCCCTTATCATATCCGACATATTCCACATTGTTTTGGTGTTGGGTTTTGATGCCGTTGAACAACGTGCGAATCATTTAATAATTAGTGGCTCTGACTCTGAATTGGATAATTGAGTAAAACCTGAACAAATGGTAGCAAATATTATTAGGACTTCAAAAGTGCCCTATGGCATAAAACAATTACTAAAAATTATTATGATTTTTAGAAGAAAATAAACTTAAATAAAAATATGTAAGTCAGAGCAAAATAAATTTGATTAATATTGATTTATTAGCTTTTTGATGGTAATTTATTTTTTGGGTCTTGTAAAACGTTATTACTTATTTCTTAATGTTATTTCTCATTAAGCTCAAAGCCTTTAAAGCTTTGTTCGAAAATTATAGAGTATAAAGAAAAAATTAAAAAATGATTTGCATACAAAAATATAATGCACATTTGACGTTTGATAATTAATTTACTATTGTCTGATTTGCAGATTTTTTTTCTGTTATTGTGCCCATGTTGCATGCAAATTGTGGCAAAGACACAATAGGCGCAACAATTCAATTTTTGTTTGGCATTGTTAAGTTTGAAAACTAAAAATTAATCAACATGAAATTGGCATTTTGATTATTTGAATTATTTGTCTGACTTCTGTCAATTATTTATGTCAATAATGAGTCAATATCAACACAATTGAATTTGATTAATTAAATATTTAATTTTGTGCCGCTGCTTGAAGCAAGAGCAACAAACACGTCAAAACTTGTTGCGCTTAAGCCAAAACAATTTCTGGTTTCAATTTTCAAGCCAAAAAACGAATGGAAAATGAAAAATTAAAATGGAAATGTAGCTGACAATGGCAGCCAGCTACTGTATTTTCCATCTTTATATTGCACATTTCAAAAACAAAATGGCGACAGTGCGAGTGTGCGTGTGTGTGAGAGCTGCAATACCTGCCCGCATAAATTCAACTTGTGTGTGAGTTTCGAGCTGCGAGCAACGCCAGCGATTATTGTGCGGCAGCATTAAAACAAGAAAGAACATTTATACTTGGACATGACGAAGTTTAGATACCCTAACACAATCGAGCAATTTTGTGTTGTTGTTGAAAGTTTCCAAGCTTTTTGGCATATCAAAAATGTTTTTACACTTCTACTTTATTTCTCCCAAGTGTACAAGCCTTTGACTTTTAACAGTCGAATGAATAGTCCCGCTCTTTAAAAAGGGTATAGCTAAAGCAATACCTTATAAAACGACATCGGCACGTTGGTCGCTGCCAACAACAACAACAGCCACATTGCACGGACACACCCCCCTCTATTTGCCACGGCAAAGTGCAACAAACGCCAACGGCAGCTTTATATTTGTGTTAGTTGCAAGTGTGGCTTCTATACGCATGTGTGCGTGCGTGTGTGCAGCCAAATATTGGCTCTAAATGGGTAACACTATGAGAGCTGTCAGCATAGGTCAAGACAGGGAGCGCACTAGCTTCAGCTTCAGTTAATAAATAAACTTAGAAATAAATATCACAAAAATTCCATCATGAAAACTCATAAAAATATATTAAGAGTCTTAAAAAGTCAAAATATGGTTATATAAATGGCATTTTGTTGCTGTTATACTGAGCACCCTGTATAAATAGTCCTTACATTATATTCAAGCAAAACTTTCGTCTAACAAAAACTTGATGAAAGTTTCAACAGATTTGTGACGAGTTTATGTTGCGATCTTAAATTTATGCGCCAAACTCGCAGAGAATTTTCACTCAAAGCTCGCCAGATTTTATGACTAAGAAAATCTGGTTTTAAAAACTTGTTCGAAAGTAAAATTTAAATCTTCAATTAAATCAAATAAATATGAAAAAACTCAACTTTTCAAATGCATTTTAAGTTCTTGTATGCAACACGGTTGCTTGCCACAACACTAGATAGTTGTGGGTTGTTGCTTGAATGCTAAATCATATGGTACTTAATTGCACTTAAAGTGTTTTCGAGTGAAAGTCAATGAACTGCTTAAAAACAAGACCAACAAACTGCCAACTGTGCCCAGTCTGCCACATGCAACACAAACACCCACACACACACACACATTTTTGTTGCAAGCAATTTACTTCAACATAATCATATTAAATATTTTCCACCTACTCGGTTAGCTACAGTTTTACCTTTGTGCTTGCTACCTTGCCACATGCTACTACATACTACCTTGTGCAACATCCTCCTCGGGGGCGTGCTCATCTTTTTGTCTAGCATTTTGTACCGGTTCCTGCCCTTCCGCACTCCACCTGGCTGCACAAAAATTATACTTAAAAGCTGGGCGCGTCCTTTTTGCTCCACACACACAAATAAAACTCTTGGGCGGAGGCAGCAAACAGTCGGAGGCAGCAGTTGGAGGCAGCCGTCGGAGGCAGCATGCGTGTAAATGTCTACACACACCCAACTTTTTAAGCTGCAGGCAAACACTTACACATACACTCAGAGAAACGGTGTACAAGTGTTAACTCAAGAGCAGAAACAGTGTACAAATCGAGGATATGCCAAATGTTTGCATTTAAAACCTTTCAACAATTTTTAGTCATTTAAATATTTTAATTTTTAAATTTAAATATTTTCTCTCAGTGCACCCACACATAGTACTTAGTTTTTACTGTTGCGGTGCTGATGGTCCTGTGTCCTGTGTGTTGGCTCCTTTATTTTTCTTGGTTTTCTTTTCTTTCATCAGGTCGTTGGCTTTTTGCTTCGCATGGGCGTTTTTATTTTCTTATGGCCCTGCTGCTGTCTCTGTTGGCCAAGACTGCAAAGGCGTTCAAATTACATACAATTTCTCCCATAATACACTTATGTGTGTGTAAGTGTGTGTGTGTGTGTAGTTTAAAACTCCCAACATGCCAAAGCCCGCATGTTTTTAACCATACGTTGCGGCATTTAGCTGCACTTTTCACAACTTACCATTTACCTATGCGGGCGGGCGTATACTTTTCTATGGCAGTGTTTGTCTCTCGATGTCTGTTTGCTGCGGCAATTATAATTTTTCTAAGGGAGCAGGCTAATTACATTTCTAATCAGTTAAAAGGCCAGACGCTGTCTTTGACTTTGGCTATGCTTGGGAAAATGTTAAGTTTTTCTTTTGCTCTTTTGGCAACCAAAAAATAATAGCCCTCAGCTCCATAGGCAAAAATGTTAATCTTACGAAAATAGTTATTAATTGTTGCTGAAAATTTAATATATAAAAATGTTGTTGGCCGATTAAACTGTGATAAATTCATGCTCCAAATTGTCTGTAACCTATTTTACATATTTTTTATTTTATTGTAATTTAATTTTCTGTCTTTCGATATTTAATCGGTTTGTAAAGTTTCGTTAATTTCGCATTCAGTCAAAAATGTAAAAGAATAATGTAATAAATAATAATTAAGTGTATTATGTATCGGAAGAAAGGCAGCAATCAGTCTGATTGGCATTGAATTGATGTTTTAATTGTCAAACAGTTTGGCAAATGCAATCAATAAGCTGTCAATGTATTTTGTTGCCAATTGTGCATTTATCAGTTAAATTAATTACCAAAAGGTTTACGTTGTTTACAACTGATTAATGCACTCACACAGAGAGACAAAGAGATACGCATACAGTTGCATTTCCTTACACACAAACACACTATGCTTAAAGGGGGCGTGGCAGCACTGTGTGTCTGCGGTCGACCGAACAGCGTGCAACAACCAATAATTTTACTGCCGATTTAAGTCGAAAAAATGAACGATTTACTGGATACCCTGTCCAACAAATGTTTAAAGTATTAAAGACATATGAAAGTATAGCAGATGGTCAAGATGCAATCTCCCGCTTGAGCCACTTCTACATTTTACAGAGCTTAAGAATGAAAGAAAGAAAGAAAAGCAAGATGCCTTTGCCCCAGCTGCCATATGGCAGAACCACACATTAAGCTCATAAATGGATTAACATTTATTGCACTTTATTGAAAAATTGGCGGTTCTCATTCATTCACACACACAGCAAACATTTCTGGAATTTTGTCAGCCAGTTAACGCTTAAATTTCACACAAGAGATGCGAAAATTTAATGCGCTACAATTACTTAAGTGAGGCATATGCGGTTAAGTAATTATGTAGTTGAAGTAATTATATTTCAATAAAATATTCAAATAATCAACCAACATTTGGCAGCATCTGAAGAACATTTCGGCGACAATTTGGCAGCTTTGTTCAATAAATTATCGAAATTGAATTATCTTAAAAGCAAATTTTGACTAAAAATGTTGGGAAACGTTGCCAAATTTGCAGTGCATTGCAATTTGGCAATATGGGAATTTGCTTAAGCGTATTAAGCTTGAAAATAAACAGTTTGGCTTCTGTCTTAAAAATTCCCCAACAACTAAAATTAGTCAATTTATTTTAGCTTTGCTTTAATTTGAAGTTTGTCAAGCAAAAAGTGAATCTCGAATAACTACAACAAACAACAACAATTTATGTGTATCCAGCTTAACATAATACATAATAATAATAAACAACAACGGATCCTAAGAAGTTAATGTCCAAATAAACTTCAATAAATTGTCTGCTCGAGCATTCGGTTTCTAAAAACGGTTGCTGAATCGTGAGCAACAACTGAGGCATTAAAAATACATGTGTGTCAAATGTGGCAAACAATATCGATTCAACAATGATTGATAAGCTCCATTAAGCGCTGAGCTAGTATGTGTAATTTATGCGTCTATAAATCTACACAATGCTCAATAAATTTCGCTAGAGCATTACCCACACCAACCAAACCGACCCAACTAGTATTATATAACCATCCGATTCCCTTTCCTTTTTGATTCTTTATACTTTTTTTGATTGCCTGTTTTATTTATTTAACATTTTATATTTGTGTTGCCGCTGCCTGCATTTTATGACCATACACACACACATACGTTTGTAAGGCGCTTGGGCTTGCAGTAAATTAAGTCGTTAATATCTTGTTTATCACGTGGTATGGTAGTTGCACGCTCATGTGGCACGTTGGTTGCACTGGGGGCCAACCGTATGCGCATGTTAATTACATGATTTATCAATTGATTTATTAAATGAATTTAAAATGGATTGCGTTTTAAAAAAAAAGTGTTGCATACCCAAAAAGCGCACATGAAAATCGAACATTACGAATTACAATTATTAGCAGCGAATAACGCTAACAAGGACCAACACACATTGCAGGCAATGTTAATCACATTAATAAGCACGCACACACTCACCCTTTCAAACACACACGCACACACACAAATATTTGGCTTGCCAACTTTTATGGAGATTATTCTATTAAATTTTATTGAGGCGCAGTTTGTTTGGCTCTTCAACTTGTTACGGCGGACTCGTTATAACGGATTTATTAGCACGCTGAGTGCTGGAAATGCACTCAGAGAAAAAAAAAACGATTTGCATCAATAATTGTAGCTAATTGGCCAACAAGCCGAAGACTATTTCATTAAATATTTCAATCTTTTTGCCTTTAAATATTTTTATTTATTTTTTGCTACTACAACTACACTGCTTTTTTCTAGCCGTGTACCACTGCTTTTATTTACTCTAACGCTGTCTGAATTACTTTATTAGGCTAATTAAATGCGCCACTTGTACGCAAAATGGTACGCGCCTGGCAAAACTAAACAAAAACGAACAAGAAAATGGAGCAGAAAAATAATTAATGAAATTAGTAAAAGTGTTTTTTGTTATTTTTCGGCATAAGTAGAAACCATTTATTACTTACAGTCTGTTATAAGTAGGACTAATTAATGTTGCCACAGACTGTGTTGCCTCTACAGGGCCATTACAAAACTGAAATGCGTGCCGTATGAATGTAAAGCCGCATGCCACAACACATTCACATTCACAATGGTTTTACATCCTTTTCTTCTCTCTCCATTTTTCCACCTGCACAGTTGATTGAAGCAGACAACACATACATGATGAAAAAGTACGTTCATTGCGGCTAGATATAAATCCCAGCTGCAACTGTTGGTACAAGCAGAAGCAGCTGCAACACCGCAGCAACACCACCATGCCCCAGCACCGTGCCACACATCACCACTAGTGTAACCCACTGTTGATAAAAACAATGTGCGACGATGCGTTATGCACAACGCTTATGGCACTCGCCAGATACCGCAACCTAAATGCAACTCTGCCATAAGCAGCAGCAGCAGCAACGGCACAAAAATATATGCACACACACACATACATATATACAATAACTGGTGCGGATTATGTCTGCACTATGCAATCCCCAACTGTCAGACAGCTTTTACTTCGACTACATAAACCAGGGACCAAACCATCGGCAACAGCGCGAAAGCCGCAAAAGCGCAGACAAAGTACAGCAACTTTTTACGGTTATGCTCCTGTTTTCCTATATACCCTGTTGTACATTGGATGTAAGTGAAAAAGGGTGTCATGAAACCGATGAGTGGAAGGAAAGAAATTGTTAGAGTAAAATATTTATATTGCTTGAGCTTGATTTTTGATTTGGAAACAGGGTATGTTTTAGTCAAGTTCAATATTCTGCCCAGCTGTTTCTGCTACCTTTTCAATATTTACACATATTTTCAACAAGGCAGGGCAGGTTTTGAGCGCACAGGAGCGGATTGTAAGAGCGAAGAAACAACAGGTAGAATAAAACTTAAATAAGCTTAAAAAACATTGTAAGCGAAATATCTGATTTATCTTTTTTGAAGTCTTAACATAACGAAATATGGCTTAAAAAATATACATAAATATTTTATAATTTCTTTATGTTTTTTAAAACGTAAAATTCATGTTTCAAACTTTTTTCGATTCGATTAAACAGCCTCCGTACTTACTTGTGCTCCCCGTTCCGTTGTGGTTGTATTGGAAATGTTTGTAAAAATATTCTATTTGACACACGGTAAGCCGAGTTTTATGAAAGAAAGCTGCTTTGGGCTTAGGCTTAGGTTCAGGGAATTTATGCACATGCTTAGAGGCGCAGCGATTTTTGTGTATTAAAAAACATAAATAAACATAGATACATTTGAAATCATAAAAAATTATATTGAATAGCAAAATTGTACGTTTTATTCTGCAGTTGAAAGTTTGTTTTAAACTCCATTGGCCCCTTTTTAACCTGCTTATTAATTCAACAACTGAGAAGAGTACGTTAAGAAGCAGCCTGAAAGCCAGCGTTAAGAATTTATAAACTTAAACAAAGGCAAAAACTGTTCAAAACATAAACTTTTGGCTAAGCTGCGAGCGAAGAAGAGAAAGAGTGGAAAAGGTTTACAGATAAGCCAAAAGCTATGCACATTTAAGCCACACACAGTCCACACACACACACACCCAGTGCGGCACGAGTTGCAAGTATATTGAAATACATTTTTGTTAAAGAAAAAACAATTTTTGCAGAATGCAGCCAAAAGGGACAACAAGGAAAGAGGGGGAAAGTGCAGTAACTACTGTGTGTAAGTTGGTTAATCCTATTGATTTTGATTTGCATACAAATTAGAATGTGTGCAGAAAAGGTAGCAAAAACTAAAATCTCTCTTTCTCTCTCTCAGAACTTAGCAATATGCCAAAAGGATTTTAAGCTAAAAACTTGGCAAAGTTGGGGGGGCGAGAGAAAGGGGCACAAATGTGTTTAACATGTGTATGACCCAATCCCATGGATTATTCTTCCGCATTAAATTTCAATTTAAGCTGAGAAGGCGTGACTGCAAAATACACACACAAACACACACACAGAGTGTGTGCTTGGGAAGCGACGAAGTGAAAATGCCTTCTGAAACAATTAGCATGCCGCCTAATTGTTTGTGGATAGACCAAGAGAGAGAGAGGGACGTTGTTTAGAGAGTGAGGGAGAGGTAAATTGCATGCATGTACAAAATGTTTTTGTTGTTGTGTTGAATTTTAATATGTTTTAATGAAAAATAAACTGAGCTGCTGCTGCTGCCAAACGTAGAGGTGAAAGGTTTCCGAAATGCGAAAAACAAAACCAAATAAAAATAAAAATTTAATTTGATGCCGCGCAAATATCTTTTAATATGTTAACAGGCAGGGGGAGAGGCCACACACAGTGAAAAAATAAAATGTTTATTTAAAAATGTGTTTTTATAACAAAACCAAAAATTTAAATTGGAAATCAAAAAGTTTGATTCAAACGAAAACAGATCAATTTAGCAATTGGATAAATAAAATGGCTTAAAAGAGAATGGTTTGAGTTTGGTAAACAAAACCAAAAAAAAGATAAGCTTCTCGTTAAGCTAATGCAAATTAAGATCAACTCAAAAAGAACTTCATTAAAATTCTGATCAAATGAATATCACAAAAATGTTTCGTTTTGTGCATACTTCGCAGGCTCGAAGCATATTTGGCAAGGACTCGCTGTGCATTCGTGTGAGTGCGCATTTTAATTTCCCTTAATATTTCATATACATATATATATATAGTGAGTGTGTGTGTAAGTAAAAGGCATATGGCGAGCCAAAGCGTCGTGCGGCATGGAATTTTCAATTAAGATTAATTCGCGCATGTTTTGCCAGCAACAAAACTGGGTTGGATGGGTTTGGTGCTGGGGTTTGAGTGAAGCGACAGTTCGCTCAGTTCACATTTTGGCACGTAAAATACAGTCGCCCCCCACCCTCCCCTTACAATCTAGCACTTTGCACTTGGCAGCTGCGGTTTATTCACTCAGTTGCACTCGGGTAGACGCTCAAGCAGCGATGCGTTATGAAGATGGAGACGCGACGCGGAGCGCGACGCCCAGGTGGAAAAACTTGAGCGCCACAAAATTGTGCCACTTAAGAGGTAGAGCGACAACAACTACAACAACAACAACAACTTTGTCCCCGCAGCCAGCAACAAATTACAACAAAATAAACTTTAATCATGGCTTGGCTAACAAAGAGCAGCAACAAAAAATAAAAAATAAGTAAGTATATGTAACAGAAGTAGGTTTAAAAAAAATACAAAAGTGCTGTAGGAGAGGTTGCTGAATAAGCAGATACCCTACAATCAGAGTATGCGGGGCTCATAGGGCCCACAGGGCGTATACGGATTTTATTTATTTTCCTTATGGAAATCAAAGTTTTAATCAATTAAATAATCGATTTCATTGCTTAAGCTTTGTCGAATTTTATTAAATATTTACTTTGACATGTTTCGATTAGTATCGATAACAATAACTGTTAGTATTCAATGAAAATTATCATCGTTTTTTAATGACATCTTCGATATCCTCTTTACAGTCTTTTAATGTCAACAGGGTGTTGCAACGTTAGCCTGCTTTAGTGTGGGGCAAAAATAAATGCTAGTGCATTAAGTGGTGCATTTCATCATCCTTACGACTATTTTCGTCCTTGTCACTTCAGTCATCACAGAGCTGGCTTTTTCCTGCTTACTGCTGCTGCTGTTGGATAACTGAACCCTTGACGAGCAGTAAATATTTTTATTCAAGTTAATAACGCTGCACCAACCCAACCCCCTCGCTCACTCATCAGCCTCGGGCCAGTTGGCGGCAGTCGCTATCATTTATTTGCCTTTCGTTTGAAGTTTGTTTTTATATTTTGCTTATACTGCATAGTGCGCCTGTTTACGTGTTAGGTCCTTTCGGAGGGTGGGGGTGGCTCATCTATTTGCCCGACCAGCAGAAATGTAGCTTTAGCACTGCTTTTCTCTATTGCCGTTGTTTACTGTGGTTTTCATCATCCGTTCTGTTTGTTCATTAGCCGGGCCAAGGCGAATGCGCCAGCGTTGCCAAAGCAAAGCAGCAACGGCTACATTTTTTTTTACCCTCCGCTTGTTTTATGTGGTCTCAAATAAATTGGCAACATCTCCCTCCATATACCCACCCCAAGCCCCTCTCGATTAAACATAAATATTTTCACTGCTCTACAAAAAATAAACTACTTTTGGTAGAGGAATAATAAAGAAGAAGAGTTTGCACAACTATTTAATACCTAATAAAGTTAGCTCTAAAAAAATGGCATATAAAAAGTTTCTATCAAACTGAAAATTCGTAATTATTTCAGCAAAAATCGATGATGTAAAAATGTAAAAATAAGGAAGAAACTACATTCAATAACTAACAAGGAACATTCATTCGACTATAAAGAAATATTCAAAAAAAAAAAATCTGTTTTAAAACTTTTCCCCAAGAGAAATAAGAATATTAAAAACAATATGTAAACCCATTCATAAACATAAATAAATAAAAGTGTCGTTCGTACTTGATTGTTTTTAATATGCAACCCTTAGAAAAGATGTTGTTGGTATTTATTGGGCAAAACACTTTGCTGACTTGACGAGGGATTAATCTTGCCAAGTGGCAAACTGAAAGTGCTGAGCTCAACTATTAAATGTTTATTTGCCTTTTTCTGTGCTTTATTACTATTTCCCCAAACGTTTTGATGATGTTGCAGAAATCTGTTTGCCGGCTGTTTAAACAACTTAAATAATGACCAAAAACAATTAGACAGGAAAATTTCAACGTTCCACTGAGTTGTGTTGTGATGCAAGCCGCAATTAATATCAATTTTATTTGTGTTGTTTAGCGTGTAAAAACATTTTCTTGTTCTACCTTCATATATCATAATTAGCGCCTGCTGTAAAGGGAGGCGGGATTGTAGGTCAGGTCCTGTCTTGGCTTCCTCTTTTCTGAGAATTTATTTTTTGCTTTGTTTTTTTTTGCTTTGGCACAAAAAAAAAGAGGTGCAACCATAAAATTTACATAGTAGTCAGAGTGGAGCAATTTAATGTCTTTGTCTTTGTCGTTGGCTTTTGTTTAAGGCCAATTCTTTTGTGGTCCTTTCTCTCCATCTCTTTCTCTCTTGCTCTCTGTGATATTGAGACTCGATGTCCCCTTTTTTTTTTGCTGTCAAGGAAACTGGCCTCGTTTGCATAATTTTGTAGTTTGTGCTTTGGGTTTTGTCTTTTATTCGAGATGTGAGTGGTTTTATTTGGCAAATGCTCTAACCGAGGGTGCTTGAAGATTTTCGTTAAGCTTGTGAATTTTCACGAACTATATGTTCAATTTCGATAGGAATCAAGTAGGACTTTTTATAATGTTACTTTAGACTTGCTTTAAGACAAAGTGTATACAAACATCGTTTTGCCTTGCCTTTGACCTTATTTCTTGATTTGTCAGCAGCTCAAATGGGCTAATATCTTGGCCTTCGAATCAGGATCGAGAGATACAAAGGACCTGATTTGGCAATTCGTTTTTAGGGAGGGCTTTGCCATTGCACAGCATTGATTAATGTCTTTGATTTCTAAGGCGACGGATCAATAAATGCTAAGCACTTCTGCTCCCAACTTAAATACACACACACACACACACAGATGCGTATCCTATAATAGCAACACATTAATTTTAAACTATTCGACATGTCAAGGATATATCTATACTTATATATATGCATTCAAATGAGTTGAACAAACATTTGACTAACTGGCTGAATGGCTTGACTCAGAGACAGTTGGAAGAAGCTTCATCGAGCTGAAAGGTGAGCGAAACTTTTGATTACGCAAGCTCATTTGCAATTTAAACTTGCCCGATAATAACCCAAGCACTACAATTGCATAACTACACATATACACACACGAGTGTATGTGTGTGTGTGTATTCGTGTGTAACTCCCAAGACGTTGATGAGGTTATTGTCACATACGTGAGTGGGTTGCATAAGTAAATAGACACACACACACACACACATATAAAGCACACACACATGCACATGCAAACAATTTGAACTACACAGAAAGAAAATGGGGTTTCTAATGAGCCAAACTTTAGATTAACTCATTAGTAAATTATGTATTAATGTTTGATTTAGTTTATTTTATAATAATTATTATTTTTAATGCTAATAGTCTCTACACAATACTTGTTTATTTCTCTCTGTGTACCACAGTCTGTGTATGCAGTTTCTATATTCCAACCTTCCTCACTCTGTTTGTGTGTAATTTCAGGTGCTCGTCGCTTGCTTTGCATAATTGTTATTATGTTTGTATTAGTTCTAACTATTTTGGTCTCAAGCCCAACTGCACTAACACACATAAGCATAATGCAAATGTATGCACAAACATGTGTATGTACTCGAAATGATATTTTTGTTTAATTTATAGACAAAATCTTTGAATTTTCGACAACAGCTAAGCCTGTGCAATAATTTCTCGCACTAATTGCCAAAATCTTTGAATTAAACACAGCACAAATAAATTTTATGTTGTTGTCTCCTGCAGCAAAACCATTTTGCATTCAAGATTTTTGGCATTATTTGGTATTTTATTAACAAATGTAATTATCTCTAATTGCATATTGAAATTTAAATCCAATTAAAAGCGTTTATATAATTGCTAAACCTTCCAATTGCAAATGGATTATTTCATTTTGGCCTTTTTGTCATCTCGTCATTTGCAGTTTGTGGCCATAATCTTAGGCCTTAAGCCGCTGTTAACTTAAGTTAAACGCTTTGATTAACTTTGTAGAAAGTACCACAAAATGCAATTAAAATTAGGTTGTAAAATATATTTGGATATTTTATTTAATATAAATGTAATTTTATTTCAGGAAAATTTCATTAAACTGTTAAAATATAAATTTTAATTGATTACAAGCTTCAAAATTCAACAAACTTTTTTTGTAAAGCAAACTTTGAAAAAAAAAACCATTCTTGAGTCTGAATAACATTTAACAAATTTTTAATTTTTATCTTATTTAAATTCATTATATATTTATGTTTAGATTTTTTGCCTGAGAATTTTTCTACACTTTCCTTTCAATAAAAGTCTCAAGTGTCTTTTTTTTATTTCTTTTGTTGGCCAAATAGTCATAGTGGCAGCAGCAGTCAAACCATGTTGGCTGCTTGGCCAAAAAAAGGAACTGTTAGCCTTGGCCTCTTCACCAACCCACTTGGGCGCCTGTTTACAATGGTTTCAACTGTGCAACATCTGCAACTTTGGGCTGAGGCAACACTTAATGACCGCAATGTGCGCGGCCATTAGTGAAACATATGGCCAAGGCGGCAGGCGTTGGGCATTTCTTTAGCCAACTTTTTCGCCAGGCCAAATGTAACTTAATTCTTGGTCTATTGGGGGGAGGGAAGGCTTTGTTCAAAACCGCCCAAATTGTTACCTGGCCGATGGCCGTCGAGGGTAATTGCTCCCCGGAGTGTTTTAGCTACTTAGAGGTAAAAGTTTATGCCGCTTTTTTTTGTCCATTTTCTAGCTTATTTATGGCTTAAACAACGTCGACTGCGGCGACGACGATAAAAAAGGCTAAGCATTTTGGTGGCTTATGTAGCGTTAAACTGGCCAAAAGACTAAAAGAACAAACTTTTGCTCCACACAGCGGGATATTAGCGACAGTAGTTAATTTTATTTTCATCGTTTTACAACACTTAGCCGAAAGACTTTAAAAGTTTTGCGCTTAAAGTTCAAAGAGCTTCAAGGAGCTGATCTGATCAACTTAACAGCGGGGGGCGGGGCCCACGTGCGTCCATGCGTAAATCCCACGTGTGTGCGTGCGAGTGTGTGTGCGTGTGTGTGTGTGTAGGGCCTTAGCCAAGTCAATTTAACGCCCTGAAGGCAGCCAAAGTAGCAGCACAAATAAAGGCGCACTACGCTCGCTTTCCAGGGATTGCTAGCTCATAAATAGTTAAGCAACCCGAAATGGAAAGGCAAAACCATGAAAACAAGAAACGAAATAGATAACTAAGTCAAGCCGTCGCTAATATACTCTTACCAGAAGTACTTTAGTTGGCAAACTAAAAGATTTTTCGTTTGCAAAAGTTTTCTGCATTTTTTGGGATTTTTCTTGAGTTTTTCCGGCCGTCTTCGTAGAAGTTTTAATAAATTTGTCGGAGAATTCTCAGGTTTCTAATAATGATATTTCACACTCTGTTCCTCGTAGGGAATACTTTTCAGATCGCTAGGGTATATTCCCCAAAAAAAACGACACAAACCAACAAAGGTGACCCAAAATGTATGTGAAACCAAAAGGTGTTCTGCCTGTTAACAAAAGGTTCAAACGCATTTTATGTGCCCTGCATGTGTGTGTGTGTGTGTGTGATTGTCAATAAAAAGCGCAAGAAAATCAGGCTAAGTGTAAGCATATTGACCTTCATCACATCGACCTGGCCGAACTCCCAAAGGGCAAGCCAGCAAAATGCTTAGCTAAGCAGCTGTAACTCCGCCCCAAGTATGTGTGTGTGTGTGTTTCCTTATCAGTAGTTCAGTTAGTTAGTATGTGTGCCATTTGTAGTATGTTACCACATCTCCTCTCAACTTCCCCCCTAGCTGTGATTTAGTGCGCGTTTCATGTGCTTCGATTGCTTTGCAATTAGCGCGACTTCAGCAAATTTTCGTCCTTTCTGTTTTCGTTTAATGGCTGCGTTACATTATTCCAAGCTAGTTGCCACTGCCACTGCTGCTCCTGCTGTTGCCTGTGAATCTAATGTGCTCATTGATTTGTAACAATCGACGACACTTGTGTGTGTGTGTGTGTGTCGACAGCAGCAGCCATTTCGTTCATTAATTTTTTTGGGCTGCCCGCTGTACAACGCGTCGCATACGTAATGCGATTGCCATGAGGCTCTTTCGACATACTTATACTAAAGCACTGCTACAAAAATTATATTTAATGTATAATTTTGTTATATATTATTCAACAAACTTCCTAATCTCATTTATTCCCCTTTCGACATGAACAAAAAATAAATTTTCACTCAAATGAATTCTTAATTCCTCTTTTTAATTGTTTTATTCATTTGAGGAACACTCAGCGGCATTAAGCTGGAGCTAAAATTTTTAACTGTAGACAAAAATAAACTTGTCCACATATGAAGTGTATGTCTGTATGTGAGTGTGTGTGTGTGCATAAGAACGTCGGCTCCAATTAGTCGTGTTTTCAAGTGGCTTTTACACTCGCAGCTAGCTTTGAATTGCTGTTGCTGTTGTTGTTGTTGTTGCCACTTGTACGTGCCATTGCAGTCCTTGCATGATGATGGCCGACTAACGAGCTAAGCGCCAACAATAGCTATACAGAATGTGGCACAATTGCTGCTGTTGCTGTTGCCACTGGCGGCGTTGCACTCTGCAACACTGCAACACTTGGCGTGTGTCAACACTAAAACATTTAAGCATTTCAGATTCTCACTTTGTTTTGTATTCTTGGAATTATTTTTTTAATTGTTTCATTTCGTGGGGAAAGGAAAATGCAAATGAGGCGCAACTAAACTGAGTAAAACTCATAAACATTTGAACACACATTAAAAAAGCACACAAAGCACACAAAGAACAAAGCACAGGCATCAACAAAAATTGTTTATAGCTTTGATGGCAATAAATAAATGCGCCGCAGGACCTGCCCGGCTTTTTATGTTGATGGCCGCTCATTTGGGGCCTGCGTGACAAACAAATGCCCAGCGGGCACAAATTCGAAGCTGTCAACAAATTTTCGCATCTAATTCAGCCCTTTTCGTTTTTTGTGTCGTTAACAAATTGCCCCCAATACCAAAATGTCTAGCTGTGCGCCAGTTAGTGACAAAAAATCATTAAAAATTTATTAATGTTATTCGAAATAAAGCTGATGATTATTACTTACATGTTGGAAAGTTTCATGGCTGATGAGATAACTGAAAAAAGAAAAAGATATTAATTACGCATTACTGGGAAATAGCTAATATGATACTCTTGTTTCTATAGAAATAATTCTGTCAAAATGTGCTTAAAAATTTCCCCTATAAATTTAAAATTTAAAAATAAAATTCCACTCCGATGATATTAAATAGCATTTTAATTTGTTTCTCATGCCTCGATGCCGCAACGCTGTTGCCATGTGGGGCCCACTCTGATTGCTGTCCAACGTGGAGTATGCGTAATTTGCTTGCCATTGATTGAAGAGCAGCAGCAACAGCATTTTATTTATAGATTTCGTTCAGGTTCTTCTTTTTGCTGTTGCTGCTGCTTTTGACAAGGCATCAATTGAAAGTATGGGTTGTTCTACTGGCTGCCACGCCCCAGTGGCGCTCAGCAACGTCGACGCCCATAAGCCATGTATTGATTGCTGGTGCATGGCAACATTATTGTTGCATACTTTTTGGCATGCGCTTAATTACATGGCAGTTACAGGCATGTTGTGCGCTGTGTAATCGACATCTATGAGTGTGCGTGTGTGTGTGGCAAATTATGCACGTTAGAAAACGTAACACACAACAACAACAAAAAACAAGCTTGCTCGCATTAATTGAACAATTTTTTAGCTCAACTTTTTTTTTGTTTTTTGCTACTCATTTTCTAGATTATTATCGCTTGGAGAGTTTTAAACATTTTGTGTTGCGAGCGCAAAACAAAAAACAACAAAAAGAAAAAACAGTTAAAAAACGGGAATAAAAAACACGCGCAACGCTTATTAAACGACACCCCGTGACAGCCTTTGCGTGTTTATAATTCACACTTCTGTTGAATGGCAAAAAGGAACGAGGAGCGCGGGGCGAGTAGAAACTAAACTGAAAAATAAAGTCATTAAGTGCTGAAGCTTTTGGGATTCGGGGCTGGAATGGGTTGCTTATCAGCAGGTTAAAATATCGGTTTGCCTGTTGCATGACATACGCTTGATACGAGTATACGAATAACAGTTAATTACTGCAACTCAAGTGGCGTTTGGCGTTTGGTTACTTATTAAAGGATTAAAACATTAAAAAAAGGAGCTTAAGATATTTATCGAAAGGTTGCTTAAGGCATTAATAATCAGAAAGATGGATTGAAAGTGAAAAATAAAAATAATTAAATATGAAGAAAGTCAAAAGAACTGACAAATAATTTAACTTAATTTTTATATTAATGCAAAATGTTACACATAATTTAAATAAATATTTATTTCCAAAATTTTGCACATGAATAAATATTTTCTAAGCAAATTTAATCAACTTAAGCTTAATTCAATTTTGTTAAGTGTATGCTTAGGCATATTTGAAAATGTTGTAATAAACCATTATTATATCAGACAGTTATTGCACAAACACAATGTTCAAGCACAGATGAAGCAACAAACTAGCCCAAAGGGGCATTAGCAAACATTTTTGAGTTTTGGTGTTGCAAGCAAAATTTTACATCATCTCCAACTAACCTCAGGCCATTACTGCAGTAAATAATTGAATATTGTTTCAACGTGCGACCCAAAAACTTGTGCTGTCTAAGTGTGTGTGTGTTGTGGGTTGACGTTGTTGCTGCTGCTGTTGCTGCAGCTGCTGTTGCTGGTGATTTAATTGCTGATGTTGCTGCTGTTGTGGCAGAGGCAACATCAAAATACAATTGACTTTTCGCTATATAGAAACTTTGAGGTTTTCTGTCATGGCAACTGGGGTTGAGTCAAGTTCAGTGTGTTGATTACACACGCACATACTGACACACACATACGCACTTAGAGAAATGTGCTGTTAATTTACAGTGATCCTCATGCTGACGAGTTCTAAGTATTACAAAATTTTAATAAAATCAAATAATTTTTTCATATACAACTCAATTGATTAAGTTTCTGTAAGCTTCTTTTTACAAAATTACAAGTTTTGAAGAAAGCTTTTAAGGTCTTCATTGAAGCTTTGTATCAATTTTATATAGCCCGTTTAAGCTAGTATCTAAAGTCATTCCTCATCCATCTGAAAAAATATAAAAACTCTTCTTATAAAACATTTTTCGAAAAAAAGTTTACTTTTTAAGCTAACCAAAAATCCATTTTTAGCCTCAATTTCTTGCTCTGCTTAAGAACTCTTAGACTTGATTATATATAAAATAGCAAAATTTCTTTCAAGTACCTTACTCTTGCATAGTTTTTCTCTGAGTGCATTTACTTTTAGAGTGGCTGTCTGCATTTCCGTTGCAGCTGCTCTCGCTCGCAGCAGCTCGACAATTTTCGGGGTAATGTTGTCTGTTGGCGCCATTTGCTGTGGCAAAAGCAATTGTTGTTTCTGTTGTTGTTGCTGTTGCTGCTGTTGCTGCCGTTGTTGTTGTCGTCTTTAAATTGCGAACTTTGCAAGTGACTTCTGTTGCGGTGGTTGTCGCGACATTGCGCCACACCAGAGCACTTTGGATTAATTTAGCGGATGCAACACGCACAACACACAATTCATACACACACACACACACGCATCGTATGTTGGTTGTGTGGTAAAAGTTTTCATTTATTGTAGTTTTCTCAAGTTGAGATCCGATTCGGCGTTGCTCGCTTGGCAATTGGCATTTTAGCTGCAACTCTTAGGAAAATGAAGCCATTTAGCGTCAGTCACATCTTGGCCACATTACACGCGCACACACACACACACACACACACACACACACACACACACACACACGTATGTTTAATGTTTATGCAGTGGCAGTTGCCAATGCGATTTCAAGCCAATTTACTTGGCCAAAAAAGTCATAAAGCTTATTCTTCTGCATGACTGCTGGCAACCCTGCAACACCGTAACCCTACAGCCCCTGCAAACCATAATCGTTATTTATGTGCGCGCGTGAAATGTATAAAAAATGCTTCCCTTTAACAACCACATAAAACTCAATAATAATACAACAAGAGAGAAAAAAGGAAAGTCGTATTGGATTAGACGAATATCAAATACACTTTCAGTAGCTGCTTTTTGCTTAATAAAGTAAGTCATACATATAACTGATGGATGATCTTTATGTAGCTCAAATATTACCTTTCACCATTTCCTATGACTCGAAACAAACTTCACTACATAATTTGTATACCCTTTTTGAACAAGAGCATGGAGCAACCGAAGTCAAGCTACGAAACTGCGTTCAACCTTGCGTATGTGTAATTTTTCTGTTTCGCGCTGCTGTTGTTGCAATAACCCGTTCTGTTCAATGATTGTTTTTGGTATTTAACAAGCAAAAAAGAAGAGAGGAAGAAAACTCCAACCGAAAAAAAATAAAACCGCTTAAGGTTAAATTGCCACGCACACAGCTTAGGGAGCCAATTTCGCTCCCGCTATATGCTATATACGCTCGTTTGGTAACATTTATCGCCATTTTGACACAAGCACACACACACACACACCGACTGGCAGGCAACACATGCTTGGCAGCCATTTTCACATTATTTTGTAAACAATTTTAAGTTGAATGGAAAATGTTTATGTTGCTGCTGCCGTTTTTGTTGTTGTTTATTTTTCTTCCTCTTGTTGTTGTTTATTGTTGCTTTTGGTCCCCCGCTGCTTATCGCATGCTGCACCCTATTTAACTTTTTTATTATTGTCGGGTTATTTCTTTCGCGCTGCTTATTTTACTTGTGCCACACGTGCGTGTGTGTGTGCATGTGTGTCTGTATGTGTGTGTTTAAAGTTTGTGTATGGGTCCTTAAATGAAGTTTACTTAAACGGTTAAGTTGAGTAAACGCTGCACACCATAACATAAGAAAATGGTAACCAAAAAATAAGAAATAATACAAATTTATGATGCTTTCTTTGTTTAGTAATAATTCTTATTAAATAAATTAAAGCCGTGAAAATATGTTTACCTAAGATTTATTTCACGTTTTGTACTTAACAAAAATTATATTAAATTAATTTTTCATTTTCTATAATTATTTCAATACATTGCACTTGAATTTAATGCCTAAATTCAATTGAATATTTTGTCAATGCAAATATTTAAATCGAATTTAAAATGGCTGCCGAAAATAAATGCCAAAAGCGCTAAATGTTTTGTAATCAAATATTTGAATATCATTAGTCAATAATTTGCATCCGAATTTAACACTCGATTGGGCATCAAACGAAAATTAAATTGCATAAATTACCCCCCAAATTATGAGTAGCAATAAAACACAAAATAACCACCACAAAATTTGTCAACTATTTATGCAGTTATTCATATTTATTGGTAAATAATCAAAGCATTATTTTATCTTTTTTTTGCTAGGCACTTTGTGTACTCAATTATTGCCGTTTGCTGCACTTGCAACTCGTCTCAACACCTTGGCAAAAAAAAATCCAAAAAAAAACTTTGCTTTCAAGTGCGACCAATTGGCTGAAACTCCTAGGCATCTGAGGTTTTTAGTGTCAATACACAGAGGGAAAAACTAAGTAGAGAAGACATTTTTCATTTAAGAACAAACCATAACACATTTTTAAAAAAAAATCTATACACATTTTTATTTTTTTTAAAGTTTTTTAATTATTCCTTAATTAAAATCCTTTTGTTGAGTCTTGATTTTTGCTCCTTCCCATTTTTCGTTGTGTACTCAGCACATTCGGCTCTATTGATGCATGTCAACCAAAAATGTTGCTTTGCTCTTTTTGGCCAGCACGTGTTTAAATGAAAAACGTGCCTCAGCAGTTAGCCAAGTTAGTTGCCAGAGTTACAAGTTGAGTCTACTACCACGACTTCTACCTGTAACCTGTTACCGTGTTACCCGTAAACTTGCACACTTCTTGTGCTTTTATAGAGTCCTTGGCAATCATGATTGACATGCAAAATGCACACAACCTCAGCTCAAGTTGCCTTTGTTTGCCATTCATTTCGTTGGCAAGGCAGGCAAAACCTTGCACTTTTTAAGGAACAAAAAATTCAGGCGAAAAATTTAGATTAAAAAAACATAGTTTGCCATGACTCAGCATAGTTAATTAGTTAATTTTAAAAAAAAACCTTTTAACACAATAAAATGCATAATTCGAATTAAACATAAGTGAAACTTAAGCCTTTAATTAATGTCAACAATAAAAAGGATTAAAATATTGTTAACTGATAAATGTTTAATACTACAAAATATAATAAATCAAAATAGAAAATACTAAAAGCCATTGAAAAATAAATCAAATTTTTTTTTACGGATTTCATAATAATAATAATAATATTCTAAAAAGTGGTATTTAATTTTTTTCAGATATTTTTCCATACAATTTAACTCATTATTTATTTGAATGAAATTCCTGATTTGAATAAAAGTTATTTTTATTTAGAGAGAATAATTAGTAAATAACTTAAAATGCAACTGTTGAAAAAGAAAACTTGTCCCAGAGAACTGTCAAATTATTAAAATTTCATGCTGACATTTGAAGTTTTGCCCAAGAAATGTTTTTCCCATAGAATTCAATTAAAAACTTTTACGCCTGCCACAGACAAGCAAGCAGAAGAAGGCCAAATATTTTACAAACTACAAAACTGCCCCCCAAAAAATACACTTGACTAACGACCGTCATGTAAATGTTAGGGGCAAGGGAAGGTGGGGGCAGCTAAGCTCTTATATTGAAAACAGTTTTTGCTTGAAGACTCAAAAACAAAGCTGAGGCTGTAGGCAAAATTCTATTTGTTTGCAACTTTTTTGACAGCGGTCAGCAACAAATTTCCTGAGCTAAATTTATTGCGCAAATTAACAGTGACACATTAATCATACGCTCGGTGCGCCCAGCTCGACTTGAGAACATGACTGGAGATATTTTAAATTCATTCAAGTTTGTCTTTATACCTGTCGGGCACACTGAGAGAATAAAGGGAGATGCTCTTGATACGCTTTTTACTTGATCTCAGTTTTGTTCCTTTTTCTTGCTGTGCAGCATTATTGTGTGCGCCAACTTGACTTTATTCCACCCGAGTTCACCGCATTGTGAACTTTAGCTGCAGCCCGCCCACCTGTCAACTCCACTTCCTTCTTCCTCCTTTTTGTGTCAGCTTTAGCTTCAGTTTCAGTTTTAGCTTTTGGTTTTGCTTCAAACTCAACTCAACTCAACTCGAGTTGTCATTTTTTGCATGCACAACTGTGCAAGAAGAGTTTTTTTTGTTGAATTATTGGCAGCATAAAAAAATTGACAGCCAAGTGCGTGACTTTGTGCTTTGGTTAGGGAGAGAGTTGGGTAAAAATTGCATTTTATTTTCAGGCGCTGCCTGACTGCCTGTCTATCTATGTCGATGGTTGGATGGATGGATGAGGCTTTCCGAGCGAATTGCTGTCCATTCAATCAGTATTTCAAGCATTTGAAGTGACAATCATAATGCAGATATTGCCAATGCAATTGCAATAGGGAATTCACGTTCGTTGCCTCTGAATGCCAAGCAGACTGGCAACAACAGAGACAGCCACCCCTCACTCTCTCCCTCTCTTTAAGGTAGCGCAGACAATGCATTTGGGGTGGTGCTTTGGGTCGGGCACTAAGATTGCCGTTTTATATGGCATGTAATTGACTCACAGCACTTGGCGCTGTTTAACTAACGTACTTACTTACAACACTGACAATGCTCGGCCAGGGCCAGGGCCAGGGACTATGGACCGCAACATGCCACAAAGGTCCAAGCAACGACAGCAATAGGGTGATTCAAGAAATAAAAATGTATTACTTCAACCTTTTCATTTAACTTTCATTAACTGTCTGAGCTTAACACATTTAAAACTTATTTCTTCAGTCAAGTGGTAAAAATACCACAGGTTTAAACTTATCTTTTCGCATCATTTTCAGAAGTGGCTTTATTTCACTTATTTTAGAACTTTCTTGAAGAAACTTTTTTCTCATGTCATTTATATATTTTTGTCAAATTAAGCTCTTCGCTTGAGTAACCTTAATGGTGTGTTGCGCCTTGCTTCAACAGGCAAAAAACTTTATGACCAAAAGCCGCAGCCCACACTGAAGTAGCAGGAGGAGGAGGATGAGCAGGAGGATGAGAAACCTGACAGCTCAAATTGCACGTAGCCGAAAGTTGTTCATAGTAGTTGCTCAGAGCGGAGAGAGCTTCTACTTCTACTTCTTGTTTTTCTATTTCTTACTTTTACTTTATGTTTGCTGCTGCATGTTTTTCTTGTCTTTCTTTCGACAGGCTTTTGCTGAATTTTTGTGCTTTGGCGCTGTTTATTATTTGCTTCGACCACATTTTTTTCTATTCTTTCTACATTTTGCACGTTCTCACTTTATTACCGAACATTTTCTTATGTGTGGGGAGGGGCAAAGAGATGTAAAAGATACTCGAACAACATCAGAGATACAACAAACAAACTGCGGTCTGAATGGCCTGGCAAGCCTAAGTTCTCTATCCATCTCGTTGGATCCCTTTGCAATTTCTAATTTTTAGGTGGCACTTACAGCAAAATACAATAAAAATAACGTAATGTTTGTTCGCCCAAAAGGACCGCAACAAAATGCCAATAAGACATAGATAACTTAACAACTTAATGGCAGGCCGCAAACAGAAAAATACTCTTTATATGTGTGTGTGTTTGGGTTGTGTGTAAACAGGATATAAAAACAGAACCCAAAGTTTTCTACACAGACACAAAAACCAAAAATCAGACAACAACACTTTGCTGCACATAAATCAATTTGCCATTGCTTCTAGGTCAGAGTGTAAGAGAGAGAAAGAGAGTTAGAGAGAGAGAGAGAGAGAGAGAAAGAAAGAGTAAGGCTTGTCTGTAAGTTGGGGTGGATTACTTATGTCAGCACAATACAGAAAAGACCGCACACTCAATAAGAACGTTGCATTAGCTGCCTGTAAACAAAAGGGCAACAATGGTAATGCAACAATGCCCTCTGCTCACCTGCGGAGCTACCTTCGCCCAACTACACTGTCATTAAAATATGGTCAAGAGCAGGAGAAACTGTTGCAATAATGAAAATTTGGTATGGGGACATGGTATTGGGATATTTTAAAAGACTTTTCATATCAATAAGTTTTCATAACAAAATGTCTAAGCATAAATCATTTTAAACAATATTCCCATCGTTTTTCTTTGAGTGTACCAGCTTCCATTTGCAAGTCAAGTTGTTGCAGAGGCAAGTGAAACAACAACAATAAGTGTGTCTGTGTGTGTGTGTGTGTGTGTGCAGCAGCCAAACAAAACTTGGTCAAGTGTAAGCCTTTCGGCTTAAAAAGCCCACAAGACCCCCCCCGAAAAACTTAGTCGACAATTGGTTTGGAACAGCAGTTAGCCAGCTGCCGCTAGTGGCTTATAAGCCATTTGGCTTACACTATTCGGCTGGAAGTCACAGTAGTGCATACTGCTGGCAAATCAAAGTTCTTATTGTTATTGTTGTTGTTGTGGTGGGTGGAGAAGCGGATTAAAAGCGAGCGGCGAATGAATATTTTTAGTGAAAAGTTCTTTATGGTGTCGTGATTTATGAACGTTTCAACTTTATGCCGCGTTATCAGCACAAAACTTTTGTTACCTTCATGTCGTGTGCGTACACTGCGAGAAAAACTAACCCAATTATTCGAGATAATTAATATTTATAGACTAGAATATACAATTTTGTACAGAAACTATGCCTAAAATATGTTTTAATGAATTTATTTCAATTCAGATCTTAGAACTTTAATTTAATTAAGTTATCAAACATTTTTAAAAAATTGTATAAAAGTTTTTTTTTTAAGTTATCTTTCATTAAAAAATACAAGTGCTAAGAAATTTAGTTTTTATTTTGTAAACTTAGATTATTGAAAAATTCCTTAACTTTTTTCGAAAGTGTGCCTTCGTTTATGGATGTCCCAACGGTTGTTTGGCTAACACTCGCATCTGCATTGGTAAAAGAGGTCTTTAATACCACACACACACACACACACACGCGCACGCACACACACACACAAGGACAAGTTGTGGGTTCAGGGCATATTCAAAACTTTACATACAAAACAACAACAACAGAATTTATCCAAAACATTTTATCGTGTTACGCTTTCAACTGGCCATAAAAATGCATGCATAACCTTTCCTCACGCCCTGCCCTGCCCTTTCTCCAGCTAAGTTTGACATGCAACACAAAAATGATAGGGTGTTGAGAAAGGCGAGGGGGGCGGGCATCTATTAAAATAATGCCCTACTTCTGGTGCTGAAATCGGCTAACAAAGCAAAACAGCCAACAACAGTTCGTTGATGTTGTTGATGGGCGGGCGTCCGTGTTAGCCCTGGTTAAAATGAAAGAAATGAAAAAAACAAAGCTATATATGTATGTATGTATGTGTATAGTGTATATGTATAGTGTGTGTGTTTACCCTTTTCAAGCGCGCTGACAGCTCCGAGCTCAGAGCTGGTGAAGGCTCATTGGTTTTTAATTTAAAATCGAAGCAAAATTGCTTGCATTGTTAAGCGAAAGAATTAGAAATTTAGGTTGCATGCGAAGCAAGCCGGTAAAAGCACATTAAAGCTTTGAAGTGAATCAAAAGGTTTAAGTTCGAATGATTATTTAGTGGTGAACAAAAGATTTTAATATTTTTATAGATGTCAAATCTCATCTTTTCGAACTGTTTACACTAAAACTAAACAACTAAAAATGATTAAGACTTTTCAATGCATTTTAAAGCTTTCAACATCTTAGCCTGCCTATGCTCAAGGCTAAAATCATAGTACCATAAGCTTAAGTAACTAACAAGCCTTATGCAATTCATATTTACATATGTTGAAATAAACTTAAAATTGCTTCAATTATCGTTGCTTAACTTTTCACATATAATCCTATTAAATGTCTTCATATGCTTGTTAACCTTTGCAAAGACCTTTTGAACTCACAAATATGGCCTGTAAATGCATTAAACCAATTTATGTATCGAATTTTATAACGCAATTAAATCGATTGTAAAATGCATGCCAAAAATTGGAATGTAAATGTGTTTTTATTACAAAGTTGTATAGTGAAATTTTGCAAACACAATTATCAAACTAAATATTGCATGCGATACAATAAATAAAATATCAAATTAACACCAACAACAATATGGCTAACAAACACACACACACGTAGAGAGTGTTTTCCGTTTGAGGCCGCAAACATTTGTTGAACAAATGCGCTCGAAGGGGAAAACAAATGTGGACACATGGCGATACAAGCGAGCCAAATAATTGCAATATTCATGACAATTGTAAACAAATACAAACACACACAAACACACACATACGTACGAACAATTGGCAAACAAAGTTTGCATTTCCTTTGCATGCACCAATATGATATTTGGCCAAGTCAAGCGTTCATAAAAAGAAAAACTTTATGCATACAATATTTAATTTCATGCTTTATCAAATTTTACTCACACACGTGCAATACTCTTGATTATATAGTTATTTAATATTTATGCATTGCGAATGATTGTGGCAAAATTACATTAAGTATTTACAAACTCGTTTCAGTTGCAAGCTTTCAACTTTTATGCCAACATAAAGAGCCAAACGTGTCACGTTTAGTTATAAAATTGCATTTAAATATTTGTCAAAATGCTGTGCAAAATGCAAAATATTCTAATACTCAACTTGAGTAAATTCGATTTGACAATGTAAATTGAGAATAAAATATATTTATGCAATATTTTCACTGCTGAAGGATTCGCTTTAATATCAATAATTAAATCTGTAGTCAAAAGTTCAGAGGGAAAAAAGTGCTTGACTAAAATAAAAGTTTGTTGTAAATCTTGGTTTAAGTCTAAGTTTTAGGTTACAAGCACCAAATCTTAAATGATTTATGGAAAATAAAAATATTTTTTTTTTCTTGCACAAAATTTTTTTCTCTTCAATTTAATTTTGATGATAAAAGTTTGATTCAGAAATATATTTTTCGATTTTGTTTGCCAAGCTTAATAAATTTTCATCATTTAATTTAAATCAAAAACCGTTCACAAAAAGCTTTTAAGTTGCTTTTCAAGTTTGATTTTCATTTATTCTGTTTAATTGGAAGCGTCAAGCACTTAAACAGACATTGACATCCTTGCTTAAAGCACTTCCTTGCACATAAAATGCAAACCTCTAAGAAGAAACAGAAAACACAATCAGCACACATTTAGCAAAGGCAGCCTTCGATTGGTTGCCAATATAAATTAGCTAATTCAATGTGCAAAACAATAAATATTAGTTGACAACGATACTGTTGTGGGTTGTTGTTGGTGTTTGCTTGTTGTTTTCGTATTTTACTTCCTCAACATTCGATACGGTAAACAACTTTCTGACAACGAAACGAGAAGCAGTAGGAGTTGAAGAAGGAAGGCCTTGAAGGTAACTTTGGAATTGAGTTTTGCTTTGCTTTTGTTTCTGCCATCGAAGATAGAAAATAGAGCTGGTGACATAAATTGCCTTTAGTCAGGTGCAAATTGCCAACAATAAATTGTAATTAATGATTTATGTGGTGTGCCATTCAATATACACCAAATAGTGAATACACTATGATATATTTTCATGGAAAGAATTTGAATATCACCATACGAAGTAACGAGAGCAAATAGAACGAATCAAGTTATCAAGTTTCTTACTTTACTCAACAACTTTCCTTAGCATAAAAGAGTAACACCCAAGTCGACTTTACGCACCCCTGCCGAAAAATCGTACACTCGTTCGTCGTGCTTGTCTAGGGGTTGGAAGAATAATGTTCGATTCGCTACACATAAATAACATAAATATTTCAATTAAAGGGCGTGATTTCCATGCATAAGTCGATGGCAACAAAACCGAAGGTGAAATGTGAATTCAGTTACAGCGCCTGCAAGTGTTTGGCGCCACATTTTCGATAAGATTTATGTTGCAATTTCTTAAATGTAGCCGTAATTTGTGGCTCCATTTCAATTGGGTGTTTGACATTAGTTAGAGGGAAAAGCCAACAACGCTGTTGTCAACTAAAACTAAAAGCCGAGAGTTGCTTGAGTGTAAATATAAATACCAAGTTGAGATTGCAAGCAAGCAGTTTTTTTGGCTTGCAACTTTAATTAAGGCAGCGTATGCTCGCTCTGTTTGCTTATTTAATTGCACAATCGGTAAATGCAGCCAAAGTTGATTTCGTTTTCTCGCTTTTTCTTTGGTGTTTGCCTTAACACGACGAGCTGAAAATATTAACTGGGCTGGCACTGGGAGAGGGGGTTCTGAGTGAGTTCTGAGCCAAGCCAACACGAAATTCAATTTCGTTAAAGCAAACAAATGGATAAGGAAGGAGGAGGAGAGCGAGCAGCAACAGAGAAAAATTTGTCAGTTTGCTTCTTCAGCTTGGTTCGTTGTCAACGTGCAACGTGCAACGGGCAACAGGCAACAAATTGCAGCCTGCATTTTATATGGCCTGAAATTACAGGATTCTTCTATATGTGTAGTTACAATACGGATATAAAAAAAATATCAGAAGACATGCTCAAAAAAATTACAAAAAAAAACTGAAACGGGAACCAGAACGGGACGGGGCGGGAAGGGATAGAGGACAGCAGCCAAGGCCCGGTCAGTGAATGACATGCGACAACGTTGCAACGTTTTCGTTTTCGTTGTTGTTGCTAGTTGTCGCTGGCATCATTTTACGTCATTTATCACAATCATGACATGCCTGACTGGACATAAGAACTGAGCAGCGAGAGAGAGAGAGAGAGAAGGAAGGGGGAATAATGTACATCCATGTCCTTGCAACTGACCAAAAAAAAAGGATCCAACCCAACCAGACACAAGTCCAGCTCCAAACCAGAAAACGTTGCAATTTTTATAAACCAACACGGCGTATACTTCATATGCTTGCTTCCATGTCCAACTGGCAATCAATGCCGATGATAATAATGTTGTTTGCCCTCTGCCCTCAAAGTCTGATGAGCTAAATGCAATTACAAGCAAAAATGCCTGTAAATGTTCTAGCAAATTGAAAATGCCAGCAGATAAATGTTTCAAGTCGATTTGATTCTTTGATTGTTATGTAATTTAATTTCGTTTGTTAATGACACATAAAAAAATAAAACTCTTGTTGCTTATGTTAACTCATCTGTTGATTAAATCAATTTAAATTGCCATTCTGATTATTGAAGATTTTTTTCTTTCTTTTTTTGGTGTGTCGAAACTAGATTTTTTGGTGAACATAGAAATTGAAGTTACGAATGATGACAAAGATTGATTTTGTGTTTTTGTGTTTTATTCAATGACAGCAACATAAAAGGACAGAGCGTAGTTTGAACAGACTTTTGAATACCTTTTTTTATTGAGTGTTGCATTGTAAGCTGAAGAATTCGTTCTTGTCCCAGTGTTCCTATAAAAGTCTATTCTAAAATATTTTGAGTCTTCATTTCTTCTCGAATTCACATCACACCAACAAAAGTTTTCATTTCTAGGGTAGCCAAAATCTAAGAACAAACTGTTTAAGGCAAACACAGACAGAGAAATTGTAGTCGATATACTCAAACAGACAGCAAGAAGAAGAAGAACAACAACTAATAGTACTACCTACTCTGACTAGTTTTTTTGCTATGAACCATGCAATTTATGCATATCTAAATAAACAGAGAAACACATGCAAAAACCAAACAATTTATGAGTGCTTTTCTCTTCTCTTTCTGTTTCTCTCTCTGTCTCTTCCCTTTAGTTGCTTTGGGGTCTCTTTTTGTGTCCACAGTACAGTGCACAATTTATATGTACATATATAGACACATGCAGCAGTTGCAGTTGCAACAAATGCTTTTAAATGGAAACTACAGTTATTTTCTGTGTACCAGTTGTTATAGTTGTTGTTTATATATACTATATATATGTATATAGAACGAGCATCATAATTGCTGGTAATATAACCAAAAATGCAACTCGACCTTTTATCTATCTGTGTGTTGTGCGCGTGTGTGTTTGTGAGCTATGCGCAATTCCTGGCAACAGCACAAAATTTATTTAACCATGCAAAAGGCATATTCTTCCTCTTTTGCCCGACACACTCCGCTCGGTGTATTATATAATAATAACAGCCGTATGCTGCGTTCGTTGTCTGCCCCATGTGGTATTAAATGCATTTGTTTTAGCCCATTCCTGCGTGTAACAAAATTTATTATTACATGTTGCAAGCTGCTAGCTGCAAGCTCTCTTTTGGATTGTTGGTTGTGTCATGTTTATTAGGCACAATCAACAGCAATGTTTTTTGATTAGAATATTGCTTTCACAAGCAGCCTCTAACACAATTCGAGCAAATGTTGCAGCTGCTGTAATTTACACTAATATTATTTACAATAAATTCCGTTTTTCTAACAGCTCAAGAAAATTGTGTATTTAAATGGCAGCCTAAGAGTAGGCAATACAATTTTGGACAGAACCCTGTCTTTTAAAGATTTAGAAGTTGTCTTTTTGCTTTCCATTTTTGTACAAACTCTCAAACATAAATCCAAATGTCATACATTCAATTATTATACACCCATTTATCACATAAACTATACTCATTATCAACCAAAGCATTCTAGAGACCATAAATATCTTTGTAGCGCAAATATTGTAATGCAATTTTGGACACTTCAAGGCTGTCAGAACTTGCTTTCTAGTTGGTAGTAGTTGGCCGAGTTTAATGGGAAAAGAAAAACTTTTGCCATTACTTAAATGCAAATTATGACAGTTTGCATACTAATTGAATTTTGCTTTGCGCTGTGACCAAGAAAATGCCATTTAACTTAATTATGCAGCAACCAAATTTAATAGAAATTTTCATTTTAAACAGCTCGCAGTACGATTATATTAACATGGGAAATGAGCTAGGAAATTTCTGTTACGTTCTTGTTGTTGTGCACTTGAGCGCTGCTCATCATATACGACGACTACAGCAAAACAGTTTATAACTGTCAAGTGCCTTTGTTGTTGTTGTTGTTGGTGTTGCCTGTAAATCCTTAATTAATAACCAACATGTCAGTGGCTTGCAACTTTGCAAAACACTCATCTATGTTTGTACAGACGGAAAAAGTTGAGTAAAAAACAATAAACCCTAATATTTAGTATACGTATTATTCAGATTGAATAAAAAAACACTTTGCAGGCAAAGAAACTTTGGAAAATAATATAAAAATATTTTTTAGTTTTTTTCTTACAGGAATTTATTTTAAGACTTACTAAATTTTTGCAGTTGACATTATACTTAAGCATTAAATTAAAAGAAATTTTGAAAATTATAAGATATATTTTTTTATAATTTTATACAATTTTTATTATCAAAAAGTGCAAGACACTCGCTTATTTCTCACAGTGTGCACTACACGTTTGTGGCTCTGTGTGCTCCTTTTCAGTTTTTGTTCTGCAAGTGCTAGCCCATAGTTCGATTAGCACACACATACACAACACAAACACACACAGGATGAACACATTTTTGAATTGGAATGCTTCATTATGCATATTTTTTTGATGTGCATTCAACAAAACTATGCAAGAGAGCAGCATAGGGAAAGGAGAGTGTCAAGGACTTGAAGACTTTCGCACATGCAGCAAAAATTGTTGTGCATGTCAAATGATTGGCCAAAGGGGGGAAACGAGAAACTGGACAGCAATGTGTTTACAAAGGAGTTGGATGAGTGTGGCAAAAGGTTGCCTGAGCTTTTGTCCTTGTTTTTGATATTTGGCATAGGACTTTGGTGTTTAATTAAAACATCCTTTGCTGCCAGCCGGCAGCCTACAATTTGAGCTTCAAGTGCGACATTTTGGCCCATTCAGAGGCGGTTTCAATCATTAAATTCTGCCCACTGGCACATTGTGACCTCAAGTGTTGCTTTAATTTTAGAGATGACACCGGTGCACAATCCTCACCCGCCTCCCACCTCCGTTACACACCCGCTATGTACACTTGGCCCCGAATCTTTTCCTCTATTTCTTTTTCGTTGTCTGCTGAGCTTTTTAATTTTAATGAGATCTCACTGCCAGGCAGGCAGGCAGTCGGAATACGTGCCTGTCCTTTTTGCTGGCCGGGCCTGGCCAGGCAACGTTGTTAGCCACGCCTCAGCCCTCTAATTGAGACAGCTGAGAATGTTTTTTAGCGCTGACTTGGCGCGCGCTTCGCACAGACAATTTTAATTACGAAAAATTTATGCATATTTAAAGATTTAAACGAGCTACGAACAATGCCCGACGGAACTAACTTAAATTAAGAAGTGACCAGAACAACAGCTATGAATAATTATGATGCACTGGCAAAAAATCGGAGTAAAATTTAAATAAAAGATTTTTTAAGTTTTAAGCTTAAATAAAATTTATTTGTGACATTTTTCTTAAACAAAAATTTTTGAAATTCCAAAATAAAATTAATTGGCCAAAAAATCTTTTTTTAATAAGGAAGTTAAACACTTTCTGATTTGAAAATACTTCAAAACTGTATAAAAATATCTTTGTCTTAAATAAATGTTATACTTCTGCTTGATTAAAGTACTCACTGCAAGTCCTTCAATACATCATGAGGCAACTTTTGGCTGTCCTTAAAACACACACACGAAACAAACACCATGCAAATTTAATAGGATGCATCCTCGGCTAATACAAAAAGCCACCACTCAACTCTCAACTCCAATCAGATTTTTGCCGGGACACACATTGAAGTGGGGGGGAGTTGTGGGTTGATGGTAAAAACCACAAAACAGATTGATACATTACGTGTGCAATGTATTTTCAATGGATGCGTTGCAGTCCTGTTGCTGCTGGACGAGTCGCAGGGACTATGCTGATTGATATGCTGAATTCGCTGCAAGCCAATTTCGAATTTCAACAAATTGGGGGTTTTATTTTTTGCTTGCATTTTAATCAGATAAAAAGCTTTACATATTTTTGTGAAGGGAGAGAGAAAGAGGCAAAGCTGTATGCATTTGATTTCATAGATTGTAACTGGAATCTGGGCAAAGTATGTTTTACTTTAGTTTAATGAAGTTTTTAAAAGATTTGTTGGGAAATATGAAAAGTAAGCAACACAAATTAAACCACAACATTATTTCCCCAAAGAGCTTAGTAAAAATTGAAAACGAAGCTTGAGAAAATATTTAATAAATAGAAAGAAAACTCTATAAATAAATAGAATTGCTTGTTTAAAGATTGGGGCTCTTATCTACTTTTAGCAAATACCTACACCACTTACATATTTACTTTGCCTTTGTCAAAATATCACAAAGTGCAGGAAAATCTAAAACCAAATTTAGTACAACGGAAATATTTTGCTACCCAGCGCTCTGACAATGACAACAACAGCAACAACAGAGGGCCGAGCATTTGGCTTGAATGGCGGCCAACAACTGAAACGCAGGACAATGGCGTTGCATTTCCGTTTCCGTTTCAGCAGCCGGACGCAAATGGCGTAAATGAAAACTATTTTTCCGCGCTCGCCTTTTTTTAATTTTTTGTTACAATGTTTGTTTTAAACGAAAACCCCTTTTTACTTGCCCCTCGCTCGGGTTGCAAATGGTTTTTTCTTTATTCGTTGACCGCTACACAAACAGTTTCAGTACTTTGAAGCAGACGCAAAAAATGCTGCTGCAGCTTAAGCTGCCGGGCAAAAGCGCACTAAGACCATTCATTCCATCAAAGGGGCAAACAGAAATACAAATGATGTGTGATCAAAAAAAATGTTGTTGCTTGTTAAGATAATTGAAAGAGTTGCGGGATGATGATAAGCTGCTTCAATAGAGAAAATATTTACAAAAAAAAAAATGATGCTTGTTGAAAACAACAAAGTTACAAATTAAATATTAAATTACTTAAACAGATGGTAAGAATATCTTTAAGCAATATATAAACTATTTTAAAGCATATTGTATTTAAAAACAATGTCTTTTTTGACCTATTTTTTAAAATGGATTAAATTAAAATTAGTAAAATTTAAATTTAATCTTTTTTTTCAATGCTTCGCCACATTTTCTCCACATAAAGTTCATCATCCCAAAAAATATGTCCTCATGCACTTAAGCTATATATATATATATGTATCATGATTTGTAATACCAATTTCCGTTAGCTTATCCCGCAGCAGGACAAAATGGCCAAATTTCTTCTTCTTTTTTTATTGAGTCGCCTTCGTTGCATAGCAAGCTGCAACGTGCCTGAAACTGTGGCAAATGCGTTTGCATAAATTGGTTGCGGCACATAAAAAACCAAGTGGGCAGAAGCAAAAAAAATTCAATTTGAATTTGGGGCACAAACCATTTTTTATTTTCTTCATTTTTATTATTTTTTGTGGCAAGCACGCCTTTCTCATGTGGCAAGGAAGCTGGAAGGCTCAAATATTCGAAGCCTGCGCCAACATAAACAGAAAGCTAAGCTTTGCCGCTGCTGCTGCAGCTACATTTACGCCCACAACTTATGACCAATTTTTATTGGGGGGGGCGGCGGGGCAGGCACAACTGAAAATGCAACTGAAGCGCCAGCAACGGCATTTTTAACCAATTTAAGTTTAAGTTGACAAAATGATAGAAACTTAAGAGTTCTGTTGACTTTGCGATGACGAATGGCGGATGCTCTTTTATCTTAAACTTTGTAATATGACTTTTGTCGAGTTATCCTTTGCTGCTGTGGTAGATGTACAATGAGTTAACCCAAGACTACTTAAGATAGCTCAAAAAGTGGGAAAGTTCACAATGTTAGAATTTGAGTTGAGGGTTAAGCTATTAGGATCTAACTTAATATTTCCCTGAAGGAGTATAAAATACAGTTAAAAAGGGAACCTAAATGTGAACATATGCAGGTTGAACAGAGAGAGAACAGACGACAGTCGCATGTGGGCGTGGCTGGCTCTTTGAAGCCCGGGAGCACAGGCGCAGCAGGAAGCTTAGGCCAGCAACGTCAATGACAGGTCAGGGGATAACGCTTACAGGAAGCAAAAGGCAATGCTAAAATAGTCGCAAATGCAACAAAAAAAGGAATTCCAATGCAGCAGGACGTTAAAAATACATATACATATGTGTGTGTGTGCGTATGTGTGTGTGTGTGTGTGTGTGAGTTAGTTGTTTGAGAGATACAAAAATGCCCAGCCTCCTGCCTGACACTCGAAAGTCGACTCTTATAGTTTGGCAGCAATTAAAACCGGCACAAAGCCATAAAACGGGCATAAAAAGTAAGCAAATGTGAAGAGGAAAAAGGGGAAAATAGTATAAATAAAAATCCTGAAGAGCTGCATTCATGCGAGACCTTAGGCACACATGAGAATTGGGCTCAGGGCATAGGATTTTTTTACTTTAGGGAAGATAGATAGAGAGTAAAAACCAAATGAAATATCTAAGCGCAGGAAAAGTAACTGAAACCATTTCTTTGGAACTTAATTCAAATATGTTTTGATGATAATTGGCTTAAATATAAAGTTAGAAATAAACAGAATTCCCGCTTTATTTGACTTCAACAAAAATCGGACAAAACTTTTCTCCATTTTAAATGCCTTTCCGATGTTTAAAATCTACAATTAGATAATTTTAATTAAGCTTATTAAGTTTTCAACACCCTCGAACAACGATGGAGAAACTTCTGTTTGTTGTTGTTTCACTTAAAAATTGGTGCTAAAATTTCATTTAGCAAACACAGCAAAATGCTGAAAAGCCGCTGAAAACTTTTGCGCTGTAAAAGAAAACAAAAACCAAAATAATATCGATTATTAGCACGCGCAGCAGCGGCACACAAACATAAAGTTCAAACCAAAAAGGCACACACATAAACAACAACAATTACACCAAGAACAACAACAGGAAGAAGAGTGGTGCCCAGCAGGCAAGAGAAGCAGAAGAAGAGCAGCTCTCCACCAGGCAGGCAGTCAAGCGAACGAAGCAAACAAACAAAAACTGCTCCACGGCAACAAAACAAAACAAAACAGGGCCAACCAATGTTGTAGTTAGAGGAAGTGCCCCAGAGGAGGGGGTGAGGAGCAAATGGTGGGGCGTGGCTGCAGGCTGGTAAATTTCGTTAGCCCAATTAAAGCTATTTTGACAGCTCAACTGCGCCGCGGCCAGCAGCTGCAAAAGATTCTTGGAAACAAAAACAAAAAAAAGTTTGGGTCAACAAAGTTTATTTCATTTCTCCCCGTGTAGTCACACTGCTGCTGACTAATGAAGAAAATTTTTAATTAAACATGAAAATTAATAATTATTAAAATTATCAAATGAGAGCTCATTAGATATGTTAAGTAAGGATGTAAGCCGCCCGTAAAAGATCCCTCCGACAGTCGAAGCTCAGCCAGACAATCGACGCCCGAATGCGAACAGGGGAAGGGGAAGGATGATTGTTCCGCTAGCTTACAGGATTAGCGGGTGCCGTGGCAACCCTAAGCGGATTATCATTCGCAGCTGGAGCAAGCGCCAGCGTCTGAGCCAATCCGTATAAACAAGCAAAAACAATGCCACACACACACACAAAGCAAAGCAAATGCTGTCTACATTGTCTGCCAGCACCACAAAAGGGTCCATTGTTGGCACTTTACCAAAGACAGGCAAGGTGGAGAGAGAGAGAGAAGGAGCTGAGGCGGACGGAGGGAGGGTAGAGCACAACAACAGTTCTGTCATGTGGCAAAAGCTGTTTATGCGATATCAGTTTCTAAATTTGGCAGCTTTAGCATTTTATACCCTGTACTTTTGTGAGGCATTTTGGCATATTTAGTAAATTAACTAACAAAAATATTTTAAATTGTGACTGATTCATTTTGTGTTTTTTACTTCTTTTTTACTTGAATAAAATATTCAAAAAAAAAAAAAATTGGTGTAACAAAAAATTAAAGAAACATTTTTTTCTAACATTTTATTAAAGACTTTTTAAGAAACAATAATTGGCAAACATAACAAGAGTTCTACCAAATTTGTTAGAGTATTCCTTAGTCAATCATTCTCATTTTCATCACGAAGATTGATTGCAATTAATACCTTATAGTGAGAGTTAGCAAGTCCTTGGGACGTAAGTGAGCTAATTAATTAAGGCAAAATATAGTTTTAGCAAACAGCTCAGTTTACCAAGCTGAAACTAGATAATATTAAAGTACTTGCAATTTAAAAGGGCATGCAAAATGTTAATGTCTCTTTATTGTTGTTGTTGTTGCTCGTTAGCTGATGCATGTTCAATGGCTGAAATTATTGTGTACACGCAATCAGCAATGTAATGAAAGGCAAAGGCAAAGGCGAACGACGCGTCGTGTAATCAACGGCAAAGGTAAAAGCCATAAATCTGTGTTGTTGGCCCCCACTCACTTTATCTTTCTCCCCCTCCCAGTCACTCTCGCTCTTTCTCCTTCTCTCTTTTGTTCACTTGAGTGGTCGCTAATGATTTATGCGACTGCGAGAGACAAGAAGACAAATGGCCAAGTAATTGAATTACAAAGCCAAAAACGTAGATAACTTTAGCTGACTAAGCCACGCGCGCTCTTATGCAAATTGAGCACGGCCAATGAGCAGGCACAAGTGCTGATAAGGCTACTTGGCCCAATACAGGCCAAGGCAACAACAACAACGCCAACAACAGCGCCAACAAAAACGGCAACGATATGCGCTGATTGCAAAATCAATGGCTCAAAACAGGCAAACGCAACAAAGCAGCCAAAAGTCAGCTTAGCAGCATTGATAATGCTTCACAAGCCAACTTGTTTAAGTTGGCCAAGCTGGCCAAGCAACCAAAGCAAAGCAGTTCAAACAGTTTAAAATGCAAGGCTTTAGCGAACACAGCGCACAAAAGAGTGGTTTTTTTCTTAAAAGCGTGCTCACAGCACAAGCGGAAGTGCATACACCGTGAGAAAGATTATTCTTATAGCATAAGAAAATTTATAATTTCATGTCAAATTAATAAAAAAAAATATTCCAAAAAAATTTATATAAAAAAACCATTTTACTTAAACTTAAAATAATTATTTTTTTGTTATTTTAGATTGATAGAAAAATATTTTTGGCTTTGCTAAGCATTTTTTGATAATTATTTTGAATTTTATTAAGTCACGGTTTTTTTCTCAGTGTGCACAAGGGCCTAGGGAAGAACCGAAATGAAGCGAGAATAGAGTCATGGACATTATTTGTGCAAAATTACCTTTAACGAGGTGACTAGCTGGCAGTCCTGTTGCAATACCATTACCGCAATAAACTGTAGCCGGGAGACGCCTCCGCGGCTCTCGAGTTGCTGCTTGGTGCCTGGCAAAATTGCACTTGACTCGAATGCCAATTACATGGCCCTGCAGTTGTCAGTTGGCAGAAGCTCGAAACTCAAACTCAGCACGGAAACGAAACGAAGAAGAAGCAGGCGACAAGGACATTTGTGCCCAGTGTGGCAGAGGGCGGGTGGCGGGTGGCAACAGACACACAGACACAAACAGCATCATCATCATCAGCTTGGTCTAAGAGCAAAGCATGAGTAGAATTGGCATTAAGTGGATTAAATATGAATAAAAGATATTTGCGCAAATTGCATTTGTGTGTGGCAAGTACCCAAAGCAGCCCCCCAAAGAGATTGATGGCATGATAGGAAAAAACAGCAAAAAAGAAATGTCAAAGATTCCCATTGGTCAGCATTAACTCAATGCATTAACGCGCGTTAAAGAGTTAATGTTTCTAAAAGCCAGCTGTTAACTGGGCCAAGGAAAAACGAGAAAAATTTTCTGAATATTTATTCGATTTTATTTCAGCTGTAAAAAATCCTTTTTACTTCATTAAAAACAAAAAGCTTTGGTTTCTTGCTGCAACAATTTGAACGAGTTCAATATTAGTTTACTATAACTTTCAATAAATACTATTTACAAAAAAGTTGATCATTATTTTCATCATTCTGTCAAACAAACAGCGGCTGTTTGCCAGCATTTCATTAAATTTTTAAAACACACGCAAAATCACAAAAATGCATTTTTGAATAAATGAAAAATGTGGAAAAAAAAACACGTGAACCATTTTGACCAAAGCGCAACCACAAGGACGCCCACGCATGCACTCTGTGTGTGTGTGCTTGTGTATGTGTGTGTGTTTGAGCGCTTGTAATTAAATTCCGTGCCTGCAAGTGTAATAGCAATATTTGGTTTTGTGGCTAACGATCTACCCCCAAATGCCCTCCACCAACCCTCAACTGCATGCACCACTTGCTTTTTCAATGGTGGCCCGCCGTGCAACAGGATATCGCATCTAATTTGATTACGCTGTATGTGTGTGTGTGTGTGTGTGTGTGTCCTTCCTCCCCTCGCTCTCTCTCACTCTTTTGTGAATTGGCGTTAGCGCATTTTTGAGCTTTTGGTTGAAAACGTAACAAGCTGAAGGTTTTAATTGTTTTCGGTCTCCATTTCGCCACTCCTCCGCGAAATGAACTTGGCCAATTGTTAAGAATAATTAAAACTGCTTTAAAACAATACACGTTACGTATACGTCCGGTGTGCAAAGCAGTTGAAAATTTAAAGTTCGTTTGTGGCTTGAGGTTTGAAGGGATTAATTAGTTAAGCGACTTATAATGGATATTCAATGTTTGTTTGTTTTCATTTCATATAAATCAATTTGAATCAAATTAATTAGACATGTCCAAATTGATTAGGAACAGCTTCTAAGCAGCTTGAATTATTTCTGCTAATGGCAGCATTAATTATTAATTAGCAAGCATTTTAATCCCTTCAAAGTCATTAACAATTATCTATGCAACAAAATGGTGCAATAATGAATGGCATAACGAACTTTATATGGCATGTTGAATGCAACATGTTGTAAGTAAATCTTTGAATCGATTTGGATTATAAATTTTATGCTTGTTCATAATGTTAAATACTTTAAATAAAGTTAAGAACTATATCAATTAAAATTGTCATAAATGTGCAGGGTATTTTGTAGTCGATCACTTGTTACTCCAACTGTCTATTGCACATTTTTTCCCCCAACAAGCTATTCAAATTATTATTCAAAATATCTATTTCAAATAAATAAATAGAACGGCAAAAGTGCAGAGAATATTATAGTTCTTACCTGAGTGCACTTAACAACAAACACACACACACACACACACACACATGTACTATGTATATGTGTATTAAAATAAATTGTAGTTTGCAGCTAGCCTCGCAAAAGTGTGTATTTTGCATTTGGCAATCACAGCCTCTATTAAATCTAAAAGTTGGCCAACAGTTAAAGCATGATGCTGGCTTTTATTATATATAGTATATGCTATATAGTATATACATGTTTGCGGCCGTTATCGAGTGCCACAGACATAGCATTTTCCACAAAGTAGTAAACTTTATGCCGACGCCGTCGACAAGGCTCACACATAACTAAATTGAGTTTAGTTGGGTAGCCAAAAAAAAAATAAAAATAAAACTATAAAAAAAAAGATGAGCGAAAAACTTTTTCATCCACTTTTAGCTGATGTTGTTGTTGTTGTTTTAGGTTACATGTATCTGTATATTTATGGAACTTTTTCAATTTGGAAATAAAGTTTTTTCGCGCACATTTTTATTATTTTATTCATAACAAAGCCAAACAAAACCAGCCGCAAAATAAAACAAAACAAAACACAAAACTGGCAGACAAACCCGCATTTGAATGCGAAATAATATATCTGTGTTTGAGCATCATAAATTAATGGTGTGATATATATTTCCTTTCATTAAAAACTCATTTAAGCTGTGTAAAAATTTCGATTTATTTTCTATTTAAATTTTGGGAACAAACGAAAAATTCGCGCACAAAGCGTGCATTTTTTTGAGGGAAATTGCAGAGCACACATGGCGTATGCTGGATTAATTAATTATCTACAAGCGCGCTGGTTAACAAACTCACAACTTAAATGCTGAACAAATTCAGTGGAAAACTTCAACAACTAGCAAATAATTTGCAATGTTAATTTAAATGAGTTTTCTGTCAGTCAACTGCTGAGTGGAGTAATGAAAAAGAAGGAAGGTTTTTTTTTACCAAAGGGAAAGTTTCAATACCCTAGCAGACATTTAAGTGGGGTATTTTGGAGTGTGAAACATGGAGAGACAAACATTTTTGGAGAGTTTTTCCTAAAGCCATTATATATTTAAAATAAATAAAACTTTTTCGCCCTTAACTTTTCAACTAAAAGTCTCCAAACAATTCCTTCTCAACCCCCTTTTGCTCACAGATCAAAAACGAACTCTTTTTTCATTCAAAGGTGAGTTTAAATATAAAACTCTGACAACTCGCTTGAGCTCGTTGGACTGGAATTGCAACCTTTTGCTATCAAAAGATCGCAACATTTAAAATACTCTTTACATATGCGTTAAATGTTAAATGTTGATAGTCGAGACTCGTGTCAATGGCTGTCATAATAAAAGCATAAAAATGCAGTTGCATTTTAAAGCAAAAGCAGCAGCATCATCTCTTTGTTAAATGGCTTGTGCATTTAAATGCACTTAAAATAAGTAGATGCAAGTATGCAATGGGCAGCCATCCAGCCAGCCAGCCAGCCAAACAGCCAAACAGACAGGCAGCAATTAACAAACTGACGGCCTGAACAGCGGCTTTTTACTTAATGGAATATTGCCAACGGATTTTGTGGAATGTCGTCTATGGAATGACCTGTAAACTATAAAGAAAATGCTCTATAAAAGCTAAAAGATCTTTTTTTAAACAATAAATTTGTTTAAAAAACTGAGTTAATGTGTTTTGTTTGTCTAAAAAGTATTGTAAGCGGGGAAATTAATATTTTGGTATATTTACCCAACATAGTTTTCTTACAATAAATAAAATAAATATTCCTCGACTAACTTTTTACAGGGCATTGAGTTTAAATTGACCGAAAAGTAATAATAATAAAATAAAAATCGATCAGACCTATAATTTGTTTCCAAAGAATTCCCAAAAACAGTTGCCTTAAAGTGTTTGTAAATCTTTCATAAATCAAAGTTCTTACTTGCCTCAATTTTAGTTAGTTTTCCTATCACAACTTAAACACACATCGTAAAATCTCTACTAAATAAATCGCAGTTAATTAATCAACCAAAATAAATCAGTTAAACAGTGGCAATTTGGCTTAATTGATTTAAGCCAAATATGTAGCACATTATAATGCGATAAACAATCGATTTGTTTTAGGCTCTTCTGTGGTTGGATAAATATTGTGATTATTTTTGGTTGACCAATTAAATAGCTATAAATTACACTGGGCCGGGCAGCAACTTGAGTTTGTACTCGAGTGCTGTTCATTAGGCCACAAAACACTTGTCATCATTTAGAATTGCTGCTTACACACACACACACACCCAGACAATCACACACACCGACACACCTGTAATTCGAATTCATTGTGGAGCGTGTGAAATGCGCGATTGTGATTGAATTTTGTATGTGTGTGTGAATGTGAATATCGATTGTCTAATCCCCACAAGTGCCATCGTCATCAACATGTAGGTTTCTGTGTGTGGCACTCATTAGTGCAACTAACTAGCTTGATTTACCGAGAATGAGAGGGAGAGAGACAGTCGGAGTTCCAGTTGCTATTAACAACAAGTAAATTGAAGCCCAATTTGTAGCTGCAACATGCAAATTATTTGCGGGGCGCCACTCAATTTTAATGTTACAGCAATGCAGTTATCCATAACTTGCAGTTGATTACCAAAACATATTCGAATTAAGAGAGAAAATCATTCAAGCATTAATCACCAGAACAAATATCAAATTAGACAACATGTTTCCAATTTCAATAACTTAGGAGATTTATGAGAGTTTAGGGAAAAGTTAAGTATTTGTGCAAGAGAAATATAATTTGAATTTTAGGTATTATTTTTAAACTTAAGTAAATAATATTATTTTTTTATTAAATGATGTATAGAAAATAAACACAAACAAAGAACTCATTCAATCAAATATTTAGCTTAATTTTATTAATAATAATAATAATGTTATTTGGTTTGAACCTGAAATCGAAACAGCTCCGTTAAGTTGTTCTGCACAAATTCACAAAAACAAAAAGCAACAAAGGAATTAACAGCTTCATGCTTAAGACAAGTTTAACTCTCTGTCTCTTTCAATGTTCGGTGCTTGTCTTCATTATTGTTTGCCATTCAATTTAATCTTATTTTCCACCCTCCACCCCTTTTCTAGTCGTCAAAAATCTCTCAGCCCGTTGAGTTTTAGTTGCCTGTGAAGTGAAGTCAGCCGTCAGAAACAACAACAGAAACAGAAACATAAGCCGGGCCAACTAATGCAAATTAAGCCAAGCAAAAACGTAACACTTAAACGTAATTTTCCATTATTGTAATCCCTATTAAATGTGAGATCTAAAGATGTGTGTGTTTGCATCTCCCTTCTTATCTTATTCCCCTCTCATTCTCTTACTCATTTACATGTTAATGTGCTTGCGAATCTGAATAAGATTTTACTTCTACTTTTGCCTTTGCTTTAATGTATTTGAATCAAATCGGATTCGGCACCTTTCTAAAGTGTTAAAATTACAGATTTCATTCATTTTATACGCTTGAAGAAAACTTGGTGCGTTTGATGTGCTGCTACACTGAAAAAAATGCATCAACAAAAATAGATTTAATTTTAAAATTATCCAAAAAAAAAAAAAATTTAAAAAAAAAGTTTTTAAAGATTTATTAAATTATAATTTCTCTAATGCAGATAATTGTTTAAATATATTTTCCTTTCTCTCTGTGTACGCACATTCTGAAATTGTCGCTCATTTCATGGCTGCCTCATTAGACGCCCAAAAACACAGAGCTTATGCAAAATGGCAGCTGAGCGCTTTGCCGAAATTTTACATTATTTATTTTCAATGCTAAACAGCTGTGAATAGGTTGATAACTCCAGCCCAACCGTCAAGCACTCTACCTTCTTCATTCACCAACTCATTAAACGCACGTTGATTCAATAGACACACGCACATGGTGCGTATGCGTAATGAGGCAAGCACACACGCACACGCACATTGCGCATGCATTTGATATGCAAAATAGTTTTGTTTGCCACAAAAATGGCTGCCGCATAATTGACAAGCGCTGCGCTCGGTTTGGTGGCAAGCAACGTATGGCGCATTTGCATGCATCATCCATGAGAGGGGGAGGGAGGGGCGGGGAGAGAGAAAGTGTGTAAACAAGTTTTAAATCAATATTTTTAAAATTATTCGATTAAAAAAAAATATTTAAATTTTAATAAAAGTTAACATAAAAAGAAGCTTAAAAAATTTATTTAGTCTTTAAAAATATAACAAAATATTAAATTAGAGTGAATCAAAATTTTAAAAAATTTCTCTCTTTAGAGAATAATATTATTATTTATTTAAACATTTAATTTTTATAACTTTTCTATAATAACAACAACAAACATTAAAAATTACAATAATAGCTTATTGCTTTTCTAACCTCTACTTATTTATATTAATCTTTTCCTTCTTAGTTAAAATTTCTTCCAATTAAAATACTTGTTCTTAACTTCAAGCAAATTCTGTTAGCAATCGAAAACTTTAAATTTTAAACAACTAACTAATTAAATTACTGTTAACCCAACCTGTACCCACCCCAACTACACGATTAAATTCTTGAAAGCAAACTCATTTTAGCAATTCTCATTAGGCTAATGTTGAAATAAATTATTTCTCCCTTTAGGCCTTACCTTCAACACAGCACAAAAAACACTTCAGAGCGCATTAAGTAAATTGTACAAAGTGCCACTTTAACTGAAAGTTAACAACATTAACATTAACAACAACAACAACTCAAACACAACTGAAACAAGTTACAAAACAGAACAACAACAACTTTTACTAAGCCTCTTCGTATTACAATTTATCCATCTTTTTATTTGCGTTTTTGTTTGTTGAAGTCGAAATATTATTTATATGAACTTTAAGTGAAAAGTTTCTTTAAAGTGTTCTGTTGTTGTTGGCCCTTTTGGTTGGTGGCTCCTTTGGCCTCTTCTTCTTCTTCGTTATTTTGGCTGCTATTGCCCTGCCATATTGGCCCTGACAAACGGCTGCGTTTGTCATGTGTTAGCCTGCGAGCAATATTTTCCAGCAGACGGCAAATAAAAATCCCCCAAACTTATGTTGTTGCCGACTCTAGCAGACATCCTCATGCCCCGCATGCCCCATGCCCCGTATGCCCCATGCCCTGTGCCTTGTGCAGCTTCTGGTTGAAGTAGAAGCTGAAACTGAGCTGTCGCACTTTCTGCATAGTGTGCTGGGAATTAACAGCACATTGAAGTTTTTCTCTTTTGGACTTTATTTTTTTGTTGCCAGGAAACATGGATGCAAACGATGCTTTGGAGACGTTGCGACGTTGATAAGTTTGCATATAAATTGTGACACATGCTATAAGGCATAGGGAAAGGCAGAAAAACACATTCGAAAACTGCTACACAGAGAGAAACATAACGATATGTGACAGGAAACTAAGAATGGTTTATTCTTAAGAAGGTTTGGCACTAGAAGGTTTAAGGCGATTAACAACTTTGTTGTTAGCATCATTTTTCCTCTCAGTGTAACAATTGCACTTGGGACAACAAGAGGTGAGGTTGCCAAGGCGGCAGCATGAAGAGCAACAACAGCAGCGCCATCAACTTTATTTATGCGCTGTGCCAAAACTATTAGCTGAGATTTTCATTAAATTTATAAGTAACCCCGCCGAGTATATTGGAAAACTTTTTCGTAAAGCTCTGCAGAGCTATTTGCCCTAAAAGTTGCAGTTCATACTTCACTCCCCATACCAACCCACCAACCAGTTAACCCTCTGCCCAGACTACGTTGCGTATGAGTAATGCATGCCGGCGCACAAAAATGTCAAAGGTTTGAACTTTGCCACACATTTCCACAGCAAATTGTGACAGAGACAAACACAACAACAACAACAGCAACTAAAAGGCGACGCCTGGCCACGCCTCCCATTCAGGATGGATGCTGCTGCTGCTACTGTGACATGCCCCAAAGTCCTCCCAAGTGTGTCTGTCTATCTGTTGTGTCGCATTGAATTTATTGGAATTTTTGTTGTTTTGTTTTGTGTTTCTTTGTTTGTTTTTTTTTTCGAAGCGAGGACAACGTTTTGCTATTATTCGGGGTGTCCTTCGGCCATTACCAGCTATTGTTCTGGCCAAAAAGAAAAACGGATATATATATATGAATTTTCACTCACTCCTTTGAGGGACGGCAAGCATTTAGTTAATGTCTCGTTGGTCAGTCGTTTGACATCGGTCTGCCGCGAGCTAACCTACATTTAACAGAGAGACAAAGACTATATAACTCAACAATATATCCACAATAAAAACATACATAAATATTATATAAGTTCTACCTTTGCTATTACGGACGTTTGTCAGTCGGTCAATTCCCAGGTTGATGGTTTTTATTTATAGTACCTTCATGCATTATTTATATGTTAAGGGTCTCGAGGGACTTTTAGGCTAAGTATTAACATTAAGCTATTAAATCATAAACAATTTTGGTTGTATTTTAATAGAATTTTATGGTTTTATATAATTTTATGGTAGATAGTCCTGATTAAACTGAAGAGTTGTTGATATGAAGGTAACTGAAATACTTGTACACTGAAAAGTTAAGAAATCAGACTTGTTATGAATCTTAAAACTCCTCGTAAGCTTCGACTATTTTCAGCTTACCATAAAATTTGTGCTCTGATTTATTTCCCTTCAAACCCAAATAATAATTATACCAAATAGGTCAGGTTTCACTTTCAATTTCTGCTGCTGCTGGCTAAAAAGCTAATACAATCGCATTCATTTTAATGTCCACAATAAATTAATAATCATCGATTGTTAAAAAGGTAAAGATAGATAAAATGTTAAGCAAACATTTGGAGTTGGCCTGCAGCACTTAACTGTCAGCCGTTCAGAACGTGCAGAAAACTTTATGCCGCAGTGGATTAGGACGTGGAGCAACTCCCTCAGGCCATTAGCCTGGCCCAAAGCTTTGGTCCGATAAGGCTAATGCCTCTCCTACTGCTTGGCTAATTGAAAAAGTTGCCGGTTTTTGTGCCAAGCGCAGGCAATGTTATTATCACAAGTAAGCAGATAAAGTTATATAGCAAAATGATATAGCAAAATGGAAAGCAGATTAAATAATTCCCCAAAGAACTAAATTAAAAGTACATTCGCGTTTTATTTAAGACATATTTTTTTAACACACCTCCCTTCAAACTTATCTGAAAACATTTAAGGAAAAACTGCATTTAATCCACTTGAAAATTTTCTTACAATTTATGTGCTTAAAAACTGAATGCAAAATTTAACAATAAATAAAATGCAGAAAGAGAGAAAAAATATATATTTGATATAAGGATATATTATAAATTGAATGCAGTAACGCAGAAATTCTTAGATCAAATGCAGCTTTACGAAAATAACAAGACAGCACTTGGCCCAAAGAAAACTCTATCCCTCCTCTGCCCACATTGCGTCTTGGCCAAATCGCATTAAAGCATAAAATTGTGCAATGCCTTTTGTTGCTAGCTGCATTTAAGCCTCGCCTTGGATATCATCCTTAGACTATCTCAGCAAACACTACTTACTACTGCTTCTGCAACTACAGCCAACAACAAAATCGTCTACAGGCATTGAAAATGCTGCCAAAAAGCGTCCCAGACACAAGTACTTACCCCAGCACATGCTCTGGCAAACGCACGCACACACAAAAGAAACCAAAAGAGAAGGAAGACCAAAAAGAGAGAGAAAGAGACAGAGAGAGTGAGAGAGGGGACATGGATATTACCTTACTTATAAATTGCATATCGAATTTTGTAATTTTGCACATTGTGTGAATATGGTGCGTTGCCTAAGGACCTTATTGTTGTTGTTGGTTAGCGCTATTGTGAGTCACTCTACACTGCGAAAAACTACTTGTGCAGAAATTCCTTTACTTACTATTTATCGGTTACTTAGAAGGTTTTATGTTGAAGAGCAATATTCTAAAAATAAATCTAATATCTGAAGTAGAATATCTTATTTTATTGAAAATTAAACTGAAATTACTTTGAACAAAAGTTTCTTATATCAGTTTAAAACTACTACCGATTTTTTTAATAATTTTATTTTCAATTTTATTAAAATTTAAAGAATTTTATTAATTACCACTTTTTATTTTTTTTCGAGTGTAGCGTTGGGCTTAGAATTGTCTGTTGCTTCTGCCGTGGATTGCTGCTAATCATGCGATCGCCTGCTCCATTGTTGACCACCACAACAGAGTTCTATAGTACTAGTAGTATTCCCATATGGTATACTATATCATACTCTTTAGTATGAGTATATAGTACATTATTATTCCCTGGTCAGTTGTAGTAGTTGCTGACAGGTTCTGTGCGCTTCCTTTCATGCTACATAGTATATGTAAGTTACGCTAGTGCTGCACAATTTTTCATTTTTCATTTCTCGCATTTTCATTTAATATTTATGATTTATTTATGTGCGGATGTTTGTTGGCTGTTCTCATATCGTACGAGAATTTATGCTTTCCGTTTTGGCTTAAGCTACTTTACAACAAACTGGGAGTTGTTGGGTCGAACAGTTACCCCAAAGAGGCGGAGGGGACATTATCTAAAGGTAGCACAGCAATTTCATGCACTGCTTCACACCGAAAAGAGATAGAAGGAGAGAAAATCGTGTGTCCATTCACCAGGCTTATTATGCAAATGTCTGGACAACACAAAACTTGACCACAATCGCAGCATTGTTGCTGTTGTTATTGTTATTGTTGTTATTCAGGATCCGTAGAGAAGCAGCAGCAGCACAAGCAGTAATAACAAATTTGTAAATCCTGTACCCAAAGGATAAAATGCTAAGCTAAGCTTCTTTGAATTTATGAAAATGATGCAAAAAGGATGCTCAGTCTGTGGATGATACGGTCTAAGGACATTAGGTCAATTGTTTGCAAATTAAACCAAAACTCGGACGCTTCAAATTCGATTTGCCAAATAAATTTTGATTGGACTTCTAAAGTTGCTGAACAAGTTTCGAGATTTTTGCAGTAAAAAGTCAACAAATTTGACTTGGAATAAAATTTGAATCATAGTTAAAAAAAACATTTAAGTTTTAAAGCTTAAACAAATGCATCCGTTAGGCATGCTGAAACCCACCACAAATCCCATTTTGGCCATTTCCTGCTTGCATTTTAATTTAAAGCCCACATAAAATATTTATGCACAACACAAAAACCCCAAACTCAAACCCAAACAACCAACAACAAGCTGGGAAAATAAACGCACAAGATGATTTAAAAAGCGTTAACATATTTTCAAGCGCACATTTCGCCAAAAGCCAGCCCCTTTAACACTCCCTTATCCCCCTTCCTTAGCAGTTCAGGTTGGTAACCGCAGTTTGGGTGAAAAATAATCATTAATCATGTTTTTTATATTTATTTCTTTATGCCCGACGACGGCATTGGCCGCCGCCACCAATGGGGCCAAAAAGTTTCGCTCTGTGTGCGGGGGGTGGTTCGGGTTGCCAGCAGGTCGGGGTCATAACGCATTAAGTTGGCGTGGAGGCACTTGTTAAATCCGCATGTGGTGCTCGCTAACTGTGATATTATCAACTTGAAATGCGACCGCATTCAGCCACATTCAGCAGCGCCAACACACCATGCCACATGCCACACGCCCACTTTCTCACTCATCCCACGGTATGACCGCGACAAATTTGAAAAATGGCCGCCAAAGTTTTATATGGCCAACAAACATCGCAACCAACTCCACCACCTGCATCTTTTTGGGAGCCGGCATAAATAATCTCCACTGGCATGTTACAAATGCTTTACGTCTGTAGTTTAAAAAGTTTTTCTGTGTGTGTTTAAGGGGGCGATTTAAGACCTGTAAAATGGCCAGCTAAAGTTTTTAAAGATTTTCGACATTCATTTAAGGCGTTTTGAATAATGCTGCAATTTTTCAGAAATTTGTTCGAAATTTGAATATGACAAATTTTATAAATCTGCTTTTTGTACTCAAAGTTTTTGATGTAAATGAAACTATTTTCTAGAATTTTATTGTGAATATTTTTGAACAGGAATAAATCATAAGATTTATTTTTATATGAAAATGGGAAAATTTAAAATTTTTTTTTGATTATTTCTTTCTTTCTGAAGGTTTAGACCTAGTTTTAAATTAAGAAAAAAAATATTCTTGTGTCAAGACGATAAAAATTATTTAAAAACACAACAAAAAATACAAAATTCAGCTTTTAATAATTTTTTTCTGTAGTTATTTATTTCAAATCCGCAAACCTTGCTCTTTATCTTCATGCCTTTCTCAACAAATTCACAGTTGTTGCCAGACTATCATCAGCTGTTCGCCGGCTATTTTGGTTAGCAAGGAACGGGGGAAAGGGTTTCTGAAAGGGGCAGTTTGAGCAACGATTCAGAATTCGGCTTCAATTGAAACTCTTCGCCGATTCGTCGTGTTGTGTATTTAATGTAAACACAAAGCCTGCTAAATACTGGTAAAATTACCAAAATTCTCAAATTGCTCTTTCTCTTTATTTTACGCATTCCTCTCATTGGGTATAAGAGAAACTAGCGCATGCGCTTTATTTTTTAAGCAGCTTCCGTTTGCGTTTTATTCACATGTTTTATTTATTATTGTTTTGGTGTTGTTGGTTGTATTTGTTGTTTTTTTATTTCACTGACTGTCTTGTTTTAGAGTGAATTCAATTTTAGATGTGTTTGCGGTTTGCATTGAAAGTGCATGTGTAGTGTACACTAGACAACATGGCACTCCGTGTGGGGTTGACAAAAGATAAATAAAGTGCAGCCAACTAAATGAATGTTGACATAGGTTTTAGACAAATGTGCTGGTCACTAAAGTTTGTTTTTCGTTTTCTTTTCATTTTCTTTTTTTTTGTTGTAGGTAATTAATTGAGTTTTCTGTAAGAGGAAGAAGGACAATATGTTGTTAAGAGGATTATTCCTAACAATATTTCAAACTTCTTCTCTGAGTTGGTTAAAAACCTTTAGAAGATTCCATGGTTAATTTTTCTACTTTATTTTATACAGAAATTCTTCTTTTTTATAACTTTATTCCCAAATCATAAAATATTGGAATCAAAAAACAAAAATCCTTAATCTCTGTAGACAAAATATTTGATTTAAGCCGTGCAATATTTTATTTTGTCACTTCCTGGTTTATACTTTTAGCCAAGAAATCGATTTTCAGATTTAGAAATATATATTTTTGAATGCGATAATAAATTAGAATTTTTCATTTCTTAAGTTTGCCAACTTCTTGGCCGAACATCAAATTCACGCTGATTTTTGTCATTAGGGGAATGCAAAAACTTTTTAAGAGCTCAACTCTCGACAGCGCAACAAACAAATGACAAGCTCACCCGCCTCCAACTCTTCCCCAGAGGGGGCCCCCCTCTCTAGCAGACCATTGGGCACTTGGAAATTGCGCGTTTTTAATGGTCCAAAGTTTTATGTTTATTGTTTATGCGTTGAAGCAAAAATTTTCATGAACTTTTCATTGTTCCGGTTTGGCGGCACAGCTAGAAAAATAGCAAAAAAAAAAAAAAAACTTTTAGCATACAATGCACTTTAATTTTTTCACCCCCATGGCCACCCCCTCAAAAACACTTCAAGAAGAAATGCGACAAAACAATGCGAAGGCAAATGTTGCAGCTAAACTTTATGCCCTCAAAAATAAGAAAAACTTTGCCAAATGACAGTGACATGGTCAAAGGGCGGGTTGGGGGAAAAGGCATACATAAAAAGCAGAACTTCAACTTTTGGTCGTAATATTCTCATTTCAACTTTGCTTGATGGTCTGCAAAATGAAAATTTAAGTTGCAAAATATTCTTCTTTCTTTTTTTGAATACATATTTCTTAAATATATATGAACCCAACTCAGCAGGCGTTGAAAATCAAGTCCATGCAACTTGACTTTAGCTCATTCCTTATACTCTCGCTACACGCTTTTTGGCCTTTTGTTCGGGCAGCACAATGAAATCGCCTTTGAAGTGTGTAGTTGCCTGATCTCCAAAGAACTAACTCTCCTTGATGCTGCCAGTGCTTTTGGGTACTTTGCTCGCAGTCATCTTGTTAACATTTATTTTCTGTACGCTTTTTTTTTTGCACTGCATTCGCAACGTTTTTCTTAACGACTTACACATTTTTTTCTGTGAGAAGTTCACCTAAACTTTTTTTTTATAATTTTCACTGTCAGTAAAAAGTTTTGGCTCTTTCAAGCAGTTTGTTAGCCAATTTTCGGCCAACTTGTACTGAACGATTTTTTTTCGTTCTGTTTACGCATAAATTGTAGATTTTTGTGCGTAAGTTTAGAGAATTTTTTAAAAAAAATCTTTTTTATATTAACTTGTGTATCATTTTCCTATAAATATTTAAATTTATTTTTATTCACTGTACTTTTTAATGTAACGTTTAAAATCTCTTTGGCGAAAACATAAATCTTTAACACGTATGCACACATACATATATCACACATTTTTCTCGAATCAAACATAAATTTAATCCCCAAAAGTATGGAACAAATTGCCAGTTGATGTTTCACAGCTGCTGCAGCTTCTCCTGAGCTGCCAACAGAATTTTTTTTGTATTTTGCGAAGCCCGCCGCCTTGCCTTGTTTATTCCTTTTTAGCATATTTTCGAGAAAAACACATTTAGCATTAACTGACATAATAAATTGCTACAAATGTCGACACGAAAACATTGTTTTACCTCATGCTGAGAGAACCATGCGATTTTTCGCTGTTTGAAATTTTTTGTTTTGTTTTTTTTTTGTGACACTTGAAAAATATTTTGCACAGTTAAAAAAAGGAATAAGAAGCATTATTATTAATTATTATTATTAATAAAATTCATCAGGATTAAAAGAGGGAGCGAGATTAATTTATCTTACTTAAACAAATTCTTATCTATCTTTTCCCGAGTGAATATTTTACTACGAAATTGTAAGAAAACAAACCAGAAAAACCTATTTAAAACCATTTTTCATTTTTGACCCACCTTGTCCGAACTTTGACAACATTTGCACTTGATTTCAATAAAAGTTAGTAATACTTTTTCATAGTGCATTTTGAGTGGAACGTGTGAATGTGCCCCAAAAGTGTGTGTGTGTGTGTGTGTGTGCAACATCAGCTGTCAACGTTCTGATTGTTGTTGTTGTCACTGTCATTCACACTTGCTTACTGCTTCTGTTGCTGTGTTTGCATTTTGCCTCAAAAAATCATGTGAAATATTTTTGAAAGAAAAAAAATGCTTAGAATAAAATAAATATACATTTACTTCGTATAATTTATGGCTTAAAGCTGCCAAAACGAACATGTCAATAATTGAAAAGTTGCTGAAAGCCATTGATAACAACAAAATTTTTTGTTGCCCAAACAGCTGCCACACAGAGAATGAGCGAAAGAGAGAGCTTGCAACCTACAAGATGAAAATTGGCCTCCGTTCTGACACGAAAAAAAAAAAAAATTGCATAATAATGCCTTATGGACGTCTCGTTCGTATCATGTGCAAAAACGAAAAACGACAAAAATGTGACACAAAGTTATGACAATGACGAAATGGAAACGACATAGATGAGGGGCGAGAATGTCATCAGTTCCCATCCATGATGATGCTGATGATGATGATGACGGGGGAGGGAAAGAGAATCCATCCAACGTCCTCTTCTCTGCCAGCTGGTTTGTCCGCGTTTCAAAATAAGACATTTCTCTCGCTTTTGGTGGCATGTTTTTCACTTTTTGTACTCTGCCAACCATGCCACAAAGTACAATTTCATTTTATATCCCCTAGATGTTGGTGCAATATCTGTATCTGCATGTGTATGTGTATGTGTGACGATATTTTCGCACATTTACATAAAAAAGATGTTGAATATGTGGGCAAGACTAAAAAGAGAAAGGAAACAAACCGACAGACATACCAGCAATGCAGTCAACTCTTACATGGCTCTGATGCCAAAGCAAGCGCGCTGAATTTCTCATAAGACACACACACAAACAAACAGAGTTGCGTCCTCTACATTTGGCTCAGAAATCAGGCATATCGCATTTCACCAGTCATCAGATAAACGAGTTGAAAACAAAGTAGAAGAAGATAATTTTACATCAAGAAAAAGGAGATTGAATTTCCAAGCAATTATTTTCAATTTAAAAAAAAAAATCAAAGAATTATCCTAAGAGACAGAACTTCCTTTGTTTCTGGGAAATGTGTGACTCAAGTTTACTTTAAAATTAAAATAAATTTTTTTTCTTTGAAAAAACAAAAGGTTGTCGAATAAAATATTTAAAAATATTTTTTCTACCCAAAATTATACGTGAAATCATAAAATTAGATATAAATCAATTATGATAAAAAACAATTCGGATGGGAAAAAGTTCATAGAACTCTAATAAAAAGCAGCTCATAGATAATTTTCTCTAACTCCAACCTTGTTGCAATCACTCACAGCAACCGCTCGCATATTTCTAAGACATTGGCACATTCCGCCCAACCGCCAGCAAGGCTCCCCTGCTCTGCTGACATTGCATACTTTCACTAACTGAGCTCAAGTCAAGTCGTCTGAAAGAATTTGCATACCAATGCAAAGGAGCGCTCAGTCATTCCCTCAGCCAGTCAGTCAGTCGGACGGACGGTCATATGTGACATTGCATGACATATAAAAGGCGAAAGACGAAAAAGAAAACGAAAAAAAAATGGAGCAACAAAACTTTACGAGTAGCAAATACACTTAAAAAGTAATAAAATATTTTATTACAGCGCACAAAATGCGAAAGCGAAACAAGTGCCACAAAAATGGATGCAACTTTTTTTGAGAAATTGCTTTACTTAAAAAAGGAAGACAAAATTACAAGCTGACATACATATGAACATAACAATTTTATATATTTTCGCAGCTGGCTGGCATAAATTGAAAAGTAGAAACACGTTAAAATTCGCTGCAAAAATCTCTGAATGACTTAGACAAAATATTTAGTACAGCTTAAGTTTCTTTGATTGTCGCTTGCAGCCATCTAAGATCCTTCGATGATAATCATTAAGTTAATAACATCCGGCGTATTTAAGTGGCCGCAAAGTCAAAGCAGCCGCCAAACCACTGCCTCTTTGTGTAATGTGCTTGTCATAGTGGGCTATTGGCGGTTTTGGTTTCGCCACTCAAACCAATTCACAATGGCATCGGAGCCCGTACGACTATCTGGCAAAGCAGTTCATCAATCAAATCACTGGCTGTTAGTCAAGCAGTCATGTGATTTGATTGATTCACGCTAAAAATCCCCACACCCCACTCCAACACACAGCCAAGAGAACACAGTATCACTTGTCTATAATGAATTAAGCCGGAAAGTGGGAAAGAATTTCATTTGAATTAAGATTGCTTTAAATGAAAAATCAAACAAGGGAAAATGCTATTAAATCAATATTACTTTGTCATTCCCCAGCCATGCCACAGTTCATTATAGTGCAGTTCGACTGTTTAATGCGCTTTGTGGCACCAAAGCGAGAGCATCAAGCAAGCTAGGCAGAAAAACTCGCCAAACCCCAGACCAGCCGGAGGCAGCCCGAGCCAACCAAATCCGCCGAGCCAGCGAGCCAATTCATCCTTGTCGCTGGCATTTAGCGGCGCTGCCTTTTGCATTGTTTATCCGCAGTCAGCAGACTGTAACTAAAACTAAGATGAAGTTTGAGTTGGAGGCAGTGCAGCAGCCATGGCAAACAATGTATCAACGGCTGCAGCAGCAGCAGCTGCCACTTGCATTGATTTCACACAAATGCGTCTGGGCGTGTGGCAAAGCAAAAAACAACAAACAAGAAATAAAATCGATAGACGATGCAAAAAACTTTTAGCTGGCGACAGCTACTTAAGCAGATTCCGTTCAACTCAACACAGCTTGGGAGCGAGCATTCGTTCATTTGTCACTTGGTCACGCCAAGCATTATAAATTATTTACAAAAGACAACAATATCAATGGGCTTATCTAAAGCTCTCTCTCCGGTTGCCATTTACTTGGGGGCTAAACAAAGTTTTTGTTACTACGTTGCACGTCAATGAAATTGCCCAATTTTTATGTTTGAATCAATAAATGTGCCTCATAGACGTGTTGGCTGCCTCAATTTATTTGATATTCATGCAAAATTAACATGGATTTTTATTAGTATCATTTTTTGAAAAGGGTTGCCTGCTGCCCCAAGCCAAAGGCACAAAGTTATTCGAACTTCTTCAACGAAACAGAAAAAAAAAAACTTGCCTTTGCCCTCGTATTAAACTCAAAGGCTCGTCGTAAGGCTAAGCGAATTTATATTATGCCAACCTTTTTGCCATCAAATAAATAGAAAAACAAATGAAAGGTGTGTTAAACAAGGCATTTAACTTGAAGATGCTCTTTAGTTGGAAACGAGAAAAGTTTTGATGCATTTTTAACTTTGAAGCTTTAGTGCTGAGTCTTAAGACAACGTCATATATTTATTATTCTATGGAATATAATAATTTTTAGAGATCGAAAACTTGATAAGCTCCTCTTAAGGCACAATAAATCCATGTACTAAATTTATTCAAAATTTGTTTCCATATTTTAAATTATGAAGTTGCTTTAATTTCCCCAGATATTTCCCAGTTAAGAACAAAGTTCAAATTACTTGGACATACTCAACCCTTTAATTGGTTTAGGGTTCATCGTAGACAGGTGAAATAAAATGCAAGCTTGAAACTTCAGGGAGTGTGCCAGTCAGGTGTACGTGACTGTTGCCAGGGTGCCCAAAAAAAATATAGAAATAAAACCCAGGAATAAATGTGTGACAGGCATAAAAAGCAGCTATTCGACACGACACCTTGATTGGCATTTAAAAATATAAAAAAAAAATATTAAAGTGTAAAAAATTAAATTTTAAACTAAAGGCAATAAATTCTTAACAAATTTATTTTAACTTCAAATTTTTGCTCACTTTTCTTTAATTAAACTGAGCTGCGCCTAATCTTAACTTATTAAACTTCTTCTTTGTACTTCTTCAGCTGCCAAAAACTTAACTAAATCTTCATCTTTCAGTTGAACTAATTTAAGTTCTCTTCTAAAACAGCGGAGGGCGGGCTTTTAACTGTAAGGTTTAAGCGGGCCCAGAGCAGCTCTACCTTTTAATGACGCCACCAACAAGTGTCTCAACTTAGAGCTTAGCGTTGGCAACCTCCAACCCTTCGCTATCTCCTCTCCAATTGTGCGAACATAAGCGGCCCATTTTGGTCGGGGCGGTCATAAAATGTCTCACGTTTCAGCCACTTCTTGGCCATAATTAGAGCCAAGAGCAATTTAAAAAACACTTGATGCCTGGCATTGCAATTGCAATGGCATTTGGTCCACCGCGGAGCACACGTAGAATATGTTGGGATTGGGATCGCCCCACATGTTCGTGGCATGTTTGCATGTTGCGTTCGTGGCCGCAAGCGTGTGCAACAACCTGCTGCTGTTGCAGCAACATTGCCATCGCCATCGCCATCATCAGCAGATCCAGCTTTACGGCATTCCACACATTTATCATGAATAATTTCATCGGGCACAACAACAACAAACAACAAAGACACAACGTCACTTTATGACTTTATTTTCAGTTTTGTTATTATTTTAACGATTCTCATCAATGGTTGGTTGGAGGAACCCTTTAACCGCTTCGCTTTTATTGGTGGCACCACGCAAAAGCATTGACTGATTGATATGGCGCCATTGTCATTCATTTTTATACCCATTCCAGTATTTTTATTGTTACGCTCTGCGTTTCTCTCTCTCTGTTTTACTTTATTTATCATTCCCCATTGAATATTCCCATTGTCACAACATCCAAATTTGAGCCAAGAAAATCTTGATATGTATTTGCTTTTCATTGCTTTTTCTTTATGATTTTTACTCATTTTATGTTTGTTAGTCTTTTGGGATAAATTTATTTAAGAAAATATGTGGTTTTCTGGACTGAGTATTCAATAGTAAGCCACATGATAAATTAATTAAAAGATTACTTCATTTATAGAAAGTACCGAAAAACAGTTTTTGACAGAGGAAGATTGTGGCAACGACAAAATCTGATTACTTAACTCTGAGAAATTGCTTTCCAATTTTAAGACAAAACAGATGCCAAAATAATTGAGATTTTGAAGGGCTGACGGCACTATAAAATGTGTGTCTACTTCCTCGAGTTCTTCAGTCATATTTTCACCATTGAACAACAGTAGCAACAGGATGGGTCACTATTGTTCGCTGTTTCTAGTTTTGTTACTTACTGTCCTTGTTCTGGGACAACTGAGTGAAATAGAAGTATACTCCGCACCCCAAGATATGTTACGCCAATTGAATTTCAATGCAGTAAACAAAGGTAGTAATTGAACTTATTTGCTTTTCAAATATGTCTAATATTTATTTCTCTTACAGCCATATGTAGTCACAAGCCCAAATATGGCAATTGCAAGGGACATCGATTACTTTGGTATTTTAATAAAATCACACTAGAATGCGAAACGTTCATCCACTCGAACTGCGGCGGAAATACCAATAGGTTCTATACCAAAAAAGATTGCGACTCATTTTGCACTGCGAAAATAAAGTTGTTTAATTTTAAGCCTTCAAATTACGAGTTGCCGTTTTAACATTATTTGTTTATTTGTTAATTGTCAACTAATGTCAGCTGACACAAAATCAATTTGTTGGCTAAAAGAAACTTAATTTAAATTAAAAATATACAAAATATTTTTTGTTTATGACCAAAAAATGTTCAGTTTTTGTTATTTGTCTTTCAGTGGAATTCGTTAAAGTTCTCTTCTGAAACAGGTGAGGGCGGGTTTTGAATTGTAAGGTTTAAGCGGGCCCATAACTGTTCTACGCCACCAACAAGTGTCTCAACTTTAACTTAGAGCTTAGCGTTGGCAACCACCAACCCTTCGCTATCTCCTCTCCAATTGTGCGAACATAAGCGGCCCATTTTGGTCGGGGCGGTCATAAAATGTCTCACGTTTCAGCCACTTCTTGGCCATAATTAGAGCCAAGAGCAATTTAAAAAACACTTGATGCCTGGCAATTATAAAGTTGAACAACATTTTTCTCTCTCTCTCTTTAGCTCTTTTTTGTATTCTGTATTCTGGCCACTAACCCACGACCCTGCCCTTCCCTTCCCCGTTAAACAACCCTTACTGCTTCCGGCTGCAAGTGTAATTAATTAGTTTTCAATTTCAGCCAGCTAAATATGCATAATTTATGTGCCGGTGACTCTCTACAAATAAACAGCAAAAGTACAAAAAGAAAAACAGAAAGTATCCCACTAACGGCTAGCATCCTTACGGTCATAACGAAATTTACTAGCTATTACTGGAGTTAGCTGTTAGCTCGAAACTTTTTATTTGTATTTCTTACTTTTTTCCCGGTATATCCTGTAATTAAAAAAGTGACATCAAAAGGTATTTGAATGGATGCAAATGTTTGTGGGAGGCAAAAGAAAAGTAAGTTTAATATAAAATTAGTTGAAACTTATGCAAAAGTTTGAGCTGCGGTTTGATAGCAATCAGTCAGTGTTACACGACAAACGTTGCGTTTGATGTACAGGGTATCTGCTCGTTGAGCACTCACACTTTCTTTACTTTTTACCTATTTACTCGTTATACTTTACGCGAGCAATTTGTGCGCCAATTACTCTGTTTGTTTGTATGCTCTGTGCCGTGCGACAATCGCAAGGACAAATAGTAACAAGGGGAGAACATTAGTTAGAGAGAGAGAGAGGGAGAGAGGGATGCATTGAGCGGGTGAGAGAGCAAGAGGGAGCTTTCGCTTCTATTCTATTTCCGTAGCAAACATTTCCGTTTCGCATTGCTGCAAATTTATTGTTTCCTTGCGGTTTTCTCGACTTGACTTGAACGAAACGAAAAAACTAAAGCATTTTATGCGCTGCTTGAACTCGGCAACATCAAAAGGATATTATTGCCAGAGCAAGATAGACAGCAAGGATTAGCAATGAGAGCAAGAAAAGTAAAAGATGACAGTCAAACGGATTTTGATGTCTTCCCCCTTCGCCTCGCCTCCCCCACGCACATCCGGTGCGGAAATACGCATTTAGTTGCATGTAGAATTGTTAGGTTCTTTCTGTCAACAACCAAATTATAAAAGAAGCAATTTATTCGACTTAGAAAAATATATATGAAAATGCCGTTTGTAATAAATCATTTAGCAAAGGCGACTTTTGTTTACTTGCTGTCGCTGCTGCTGCTGCTGTTGCCGCCAACTGTTTGTACTTATTTCCGTTTCCGGTCGGCTCTCAACGAGGCGCCTATTGTGGCGACACTTGAACAAAATTCAGGGCTGCTTTTAAAGTCAAGCATTAGAGTCAGATTCCAAAAGTTGAACATTGAATTTTCTTGCAGTGTATTTATGCAAAATATGTGTAGAGGCCGTATTTTGTGCGCCGTCATTTGAACGGGCATAATTAATTGCCCGAGCGCCCGCTCAACGTTTCCCAACGGCATCGGCGGCGACGACGATGTCCTTGCGTGTGCCACATGCGGCCAAAGGGAAATAGCAAACAAACGGCGTGCCTCTCTCTCACTTGACAATCCAAAGGGCACCCGGAAATGTGGCACGGACTCAGGTGCGGCTGTTTTGTTGACAGCTGCCTGAGAGTTAAGCGCGAAGAGAATATGGAAAAACTGTACATTAATTGGATGCCTTTAATTATATGAATTTATTCAGACAGACCGCCTCTAACAGGGAGTGGCAAGCAAGCCTTATCATCATCATCATTGTTGTTGTTGCTGTTGTTGTTTTGCTGATCGAAAAGTTGATTAAATGCCTTTTAACTGCTTGGGCAAGCAAATCGCATTAGAATCTTAATTAAATTACTTCCATTTAAATAATAATAATGAGCTTGTTTTCCTTTAAACTTGAGAAGAAAACGTATACTTAATTTATTTTCAAGAGATTTTCTTAAACAAATCGAGACAAAAATAACATTTTATTTGCTTTAAGTATTTTTAGCTTTATGATATTGATACATTTATTTTTTATTGGCTTTGCGATTCATTCAAAAATGAAGTAAAAAACTGAAAAATTATTTATTTTTTTTTTTGTGGAAAGCTTTCATTATTTATTAATTAAATGTATACTCCCAAATATTTTTATGGAGCTTATAATTATTAAAAAATATTTATTTAAGCATTTTGTTTGTTCTATTTTTTGAGCTTCATCTGTGTCCCACAAATAACCAGAGGATAAAAGCGGCAGTTGATCCGCCATAAATATTAAAGTTTGATACATTTTTGTTAATTAACTCGCCGCGGGGAGGAGGCAGACCCGAGCTCAAACGAACGCCTAATATTGATTCATGTAATTTTGCAAATACCTTTTAAAATGTTTAGATGCAATTAATTAACCGAAATGCAGGCCACACAAGGGAGGATGCAGGGAGGTTTAATAGAGTGGGGGGGGGATTCTCTGGGTCTCTGTGGCATAAATCCCAAATGTGCACAAAAATGCAATGCAAATTGCAATGGATGCAAATGTTGCCAGGACGACAGAGAGAAACGTAGGGAGAGGGACAACGGAGGGCGAGTAGAACGTACCTGGGCTAAAATATGCGTGAAATGCAAACAAGCTGAGGATGGGTGAGTGCGTTAGGGTGTGTTAGTGTGTGTGTGTGTGTGCTGTGGCATAAACCCATTTACAGGTGTTTGCCCAGAGTCAACAGGAGTCATCGTCGTCATCGTCGTAGTCGATGCAGGCGCAGCCATTCGTAAAACATTTGTCACATTTACATTAAGAGCAAAATGCAGTTGGGTAAAGTAGGTTTTGTGGTTGTTCAACTAGCATACACACACACACACATGCACAGTGTGTATATCCCCTTGTCATATCGCCTGGGTATGCAATTTATTTGCGCACTGCACTTGCCAATTAATTCTTATCTTAGCAGCAGCAAGCCATGCAATGGTTTCGCTTTCTCTCTTCGCCAACAACTGCATAAATCAATGTGCACAAGGTGATAACTCATCTACGAACTACGAGCCAGCACTCACGGCGCATTGCTCCATTTATTTCTTCTCCCTTACCCATATACACACACACACCAGCACACTCTTATTGAAGTCCTGGTAGCAGAGGCAGCTGCAATAAAAGCCTCTATAGCCTCTATAGTCTAGACTGTCAAGTCATGCGGCTAGCAAACGGCAGCTCACTCAATTTCATGGTGTCAAATGTGTGCACCACACACACACACACACACAAAGTAAGCATACACTGAGGATAAATGCCTTTCCTTTTATAAAGATCTTATTGTTCGTTTGATTAACTTTAAGGTAACTTATTTCTTTAAAGCGTTTTGCAAACTTTTCTTTATTTTATTTTTATTTTCTTGAATTATTCCCAGTGCTGCAAGTTATTTCTCTTTGTGTCAGGCACCAGCATATTGCATTCAAACACTCTGCTTGTAACAGGATTTTTTGCACCCTGGTTCAGCCATGTCCTTGTACCAACAACTGCTACGAAACTGGTCAACCCACGGCATCTAATTGAATTGCATTGCAATAATGACGGACAGGCGCCTTAATCATGTGTGAGTGTGTGTGTGTTTGCCTAATTGAAAAATGTTGTTCGTTGAAAAGCGCCAAAAGCAATCAGCTAGCTGCTAGCTAAACAGCATATACTTGCTGCTCGCTTGATATCTATCAAATGGAATTGCGTCACGCTAGATAACGTGAAATATTGAGTTGGCTGCATTTGTTATTATTCTATTTTAGCAGCAATAACATTAAAATTTAACTTCATGTCAAGCCCAATAAAGCTTTGTTATGCTTATGTTTGTTGAATTTCTCACTTTGGAAATGTATTGAAAATATTCTATTCATAAAAAATTCAAGTTAATGCTAAAATAAATTGTTAAATGATTTTTTTAAGGTTTGTATTGTTGATTATTAGACCGCATAATATTACTTTAGTTCAGTACATTGAACATTTATTTAATGTACATTTTATTATTTATGCTGAGTTAAGTTTCGCTTCTTTTTCATAAACTCTATTTATTGCTATTTTATTAAGCATCCTGCGGCGCAATAAATCTCAATAAAAATGCCGCCACAGAACATTATTTTCTTTTGTTGCTCGAAAACAAATCTTAAAGAAATTTGTGTAAAAAATTATGCTGAATTACATTAAAAGCAAACCTGACTTAATTTTATAAAGTTTTATTTAACTTCATCCATTATTAGACATTCTTGGTCACTGATTAATTTCAGTAAAACTTTTCTTCTGCAAAAACAACAAACAAACAAAAGCTTTGATTAACAAGGAACGACAGATCATGGGTCATGCAACCTTTGTGTGTGTGCACCCAGTGTCGATTGGCATTGGCAGTAATTTCCTGGCCAGGTGCATGGTGATCAAAAGCAGAATGCGATTTCCGATTAAACGCGTTTCTTTTTCTTTTGTGGCAGCTGGCAGCTGCATGGGTCCAGGCTTTTACGGCCAGGACACACATAAATGTAAATGAAAAAGATACAAAAATAGCACACAGAATGGCTGACAAAGTAAAAGTGCGCATTCAAAGCCAAAGTCCTGACCAAACTGACCGCAGCTGTCGGAAAGGACTACGAAAGCAAAGGTGTACAGGATTTCAACATGGTGGATCTTTTTTGCCGCCAGTTTATATATGTAAAATGGAGTGTTGGTTTAGCTAACTTGGCTCGCGAAACTTAAACTCAACTTATCTTTATTCAAATTGAGATAAGGTTTTAAGCTCGAGCTTGTCTCAACAAATCCTTTGCCTTTATTTTTACCATTACCCAAATGCAAGCAATAAGACTTTTCGCATATTCAATAGAAAAGTTTAAAACAGAATCGCCATCTTTCATTATTGCCGTCACTTTTATGCTCAGCAAAAGGGAAGAAGTACTAAGAGACTTGCAAAAGTCGTTAAGCTAATGCAGGCACATAAAATATTTATCGAAAATATTGCAACTCAAAGCGAATAAACTAAAAATGCATATTAAATATTTATAAGTAAAAATAAAACTTTATTTCTTAGATAATTTCAGTCAGATTGCTTATCTTATTAATGATGAAAAATTCATGTCAAGATAAAAATAATAATAAAACTAAAAGTGCAAAGAAACCCGATATCTATTTATAGTTAACATCACTTTGTGCTTGCTTTGATTATTATGAGTTGGTTCAAAAGTACGATTCACATTGCATTTGTCGCCGCCAGTTTGGCCAGTCGGCACAGCCAACTGTTTGTTGAGTTTGAATGAAACCTTTGCCGGGGGCACAATTAAGCAGAAGAGGTGTGGCATCAACACCCGGGCACATGTAGAATCGATTGGGATCGATGCTGGCCCACGGCTGTTCCCTAGCCTGTTCCTCGCTGCTGCAGATTCGCGTTGTGGTCGAGTTGAACCTACATGCTGGCCATTGGTCGTAGGGCAGGCAACCCAAATGGCCGATACCCATGAAAAATCCACGTCCCTGTGGGCATTGCAATTGCAATGGCATTTGGTCGACCGCGGAGCACACGTAGAATATGTTTGGATTGGGATCGCCCCACATGTTCGTGGCATGTTTGCATGTTGCGTTCGTGGCCGCAACGGATGCGTGTGCAACAACCTGCTGCAGCAACATTGCCATCGCCATCGCCATCATCAGCAGATCCAGCTTTACGGCATTCCACACATTTCTCATGAATAATTTCATCGGGCACAAAAAACCACAAAGACACAACGTCACTTTATGACTTTATTTTCAGTTTTGTTATTATTTTAACGATTCTCATCAATGGTTGGTTGGAGGAACCCTTTAACCGCTTCGCTTTTATTGGTGGCACCACGCAAAAGCATTGACTGATTGATATGGCGCCATTGTCATTCATTTTTATACCCATTGCAGTATTTTTTTTGTTACGTTTCTCTCTCTCTCTCTTTTGCTTTATTTATCATTCCCCATTGAATATTCCCATTGTCACAACATCCAAATATGTATATATTTCATTGCTTTTTCTTTATGATTTTTACTCATTTTATGTTTGTTAGTCTTTTGGGATAAATTTATTTATTAAAAAGAGATGAAAATATGTGGTTTTCTGGACTAAGTATTCAATAGTAAGCCACATAATAAATTAATTAAAAGATTACTTCATTTATAGAAAGTACTGAAAAACAGTTTTTGGCAGAGGAAGATTGTGGCAACGACAAAATCAATTTTCTGATTACTTAACTCTGAGAAATTGCTTTCCAATTTTAAGGCAAAACAGATGCCAAAATAATTGAGATTTTTGAAGGGCCGGCGGCACTATAAAATGTGTGTCTACTTCCTCGAGTTCTTCAGTCATATTTTCACCATTGAACAACAGTAGCAACAGGATGGGTCACTATTGTTCGCTGTTTCTAGTTTTGTTACTTACTGTCCTTGTTCTGGGACAACTGAGTGCAATAGAAGTATACTCCGCACCCCAAGATATGTTACGCCAATTGAATTTCAATGCAGTAAACAAAGGTAGTAATTGAACTTATTTGCTTTTCAAATATGTCTAATATTTATTTCTCTTACAGCCATATGTAGTCACAAGCCCAAATATGGCGATTGCAAGGGAAATCGATTACTTTGGTATTTTAATAAAATCACACTAGAATGCGAAACGTTCACCTACTCGAACTGCGGCGGAAATAGCAATAGGTTCTATACCAAAAAAGATTGCGACTCATTTTGCACTGCGAAAACAAAGTTGTTTAATTTTAAAGCTTCAAATAACGAGTTGCAGTTTTAACAACACTATATTTATTTATTTGTTTATTTGTTAATTGTCAACTAATATCAGCTGACACAAAATCAATTTGTTGGCTAAAAGAAACTTAATTTAAATTAAAAATATACAAAATATTTTTTGTTTATGACCAAAAAATGATCAGTTTTAGTTATTTGTACAAAAAAAAGATATCGTCCAAAATTCTAGGGGAAGGGCAGCGGCCCCATTTGCCCCTACCTGGGGACGCCGTTGAGTATGTGTAATAAAATGTATTTCTAATTTATATATATATTATTTTTGGTATACCAAAAACTATTTTTGTCTTAAATAAATAATTATAATGTCGTTATATACATAATATTGAGGGGCTATTACTAACAGTGAAAAATGCACTGTAACCAATGCCATTGGCTTTAGAAACTAAATTTTATTTTTTTTTATTATGTTTTTTATTATTTCTAAAATAAAAACCTCTACACAATTTTATAATTATCTTCTTTTAGCCTTGAAGTACTCGATGTGCGATTTATGATTATTCTTAAAGTTTACGTCGTGATTCACAGTCCAATAAAATTCGAATTGACAACTAACAAAATATATAAAACACAAAGCATAAAAAAGAGTTGACAAGTGCGTTATCAATGCGATGCGATAGATAGGCATAACATTAATTGGCTTTCAAATGAAGGTAAATTGGAAATAATTGCTGCTGCTGGGCAATCAGACCAAAATTTAATTACAAACTTCAAGCGACATGACAAACGAGAGAGCGCGCGCTCTCTCTCCCGCTCTCTCGCTGGCAGCATTACAAGCTGTGCAGGTGCAGCTGCTGTCAAAAGTTCTAATTGTAAGACAGAGAGAAAGGGGGTCGTAGGCCATACTCTAACCTGGGTACTTTCTAAAAGTTCAGCAGCAGCTTTCGCTTTGTTGTGTTCGACGTCACGTTGTCATTTGGAACTTCTCTTTAGAAATCTACTACTTGTATTTTACGCGTACGCCCAAGTTTAAATAGGAAAAAGTTTGGGCAGCAAAAAGTTGACAACATAATCGACATAAATTCCAATAGGCAATGTGGCCTGGAAATTCTATTAAAACTTTTGCCCAGACAAATGCAATCCAATGAAATAGTAAAGACGCATTAAATCGACAACGTTGTAGGAAATATATTATCTTGGAACACTTTTAACATGATTCAATAGAAATTCACCCAAATAATAATAAGAAAGATTAAGCTCAAATCGACACTTATCTGTCTAGTTGGGCGATAATATATAGACACAAGAATCGGAACAAATCATATTTTGATGGCATTGTCAAAACAACCCATTGAGAAATGGTTGGAGATATGAACTAAAGTCCAGATAAGTCGTTTGATTAACTTTGCCAACAACAACAAAAAAGGTTATAAATTCCCAAGCAATGGCTAGAAATCAATTTAGTCTATTTTCAAGAGTGCCAAACGCAAGAACTAAGTTGGATTTAAAAATGCAAAAAGGTGAACTTAACACAAAAGTGACTATATTGAAGGAGTGACAATATTGACAATATAAATTTGTTAATGAAAAAATGCAACGCACCTTTCGAGCCATCCAAAACAGCAGCAAAAAAACATTACACATCGTTCAGCGATCCGAAACGTCAACAAAAAAAAAAGAACTCTACACATTGTTTAGTTACTTTTTCACATAATTTCACTTGCAACGCCCGCAACGCACTTTTATTTATACCGCGCGCGACTCGTTTTTATTTATTAGATTGTTAATTTGCATATTCTGTGCATTTATTTCACCAATTGCCAATTGTAAGAATTGCCGCTTTTTTCTTTGCTCTTCTTCGTTTTGTGCCATTCGCTGCGAAGATCAAACAATTGGCATTGCCACCTGTGGCGAGTTTAATATGTAGCTTTGTGACGTCACAGCATCCTATTGCTGATCTCGCATGCGCTTCTTCCTGCGATAACATTAATCGCTGCCAACTATGCAGAATAGTTTACAAATGCTCGCAAAACATAACAAAATTAAAAATTAAATTATTTGCTTTGTTATAGCCATTCTGATATTCCTGAGCCTATTGGCGCTCAGCACGGCATTCTCAATCTATGCAGAAGACGAATCAACTACGGCTGGAACTCGTCCAACCACTAAGGAATCCGTTGAATCCACTCCAGAGCCAACTGTTCCATCTGGTCCAACCGGGACCACACCTGCATCAACTGTTCCATCTGGTCCAACCGGGACCACTCCTGCGCCAACTGTTCCATCTGGTCCAACCGGAACCACACCAACAACAGTAACATCTGCTTCTTCCGGTACCACACCTATACCAACTGTTTCATCTGGTCCAACCGGGACTACACCAGCATCAACTGCTCCCACCTCTGTTGCACCATCTGTTCCCACCTCTGTTGCATCAACTGCAGCAACCTCTGCTGGACCAACTGGTCCCACCTCTGTTGAATCAACTGCAGCCACCTCTGCTGCATCAACTGCTGCCACCTCTGCTGGACCAACTGCAGCCACCTCTGCTACACCAACTGCTCCCACCTCTGTTGCATCAACTGCAGCTACCTCTGTTGGTCCATCTGCTCCCACCACTGCTGCCCCCGTTGATTCAACAACTGCATCAAGTAGCACCACTGTGCAGGAGAAGTGCTTGTACCAATCGCAGACCTGGGGCATGGAGGATCCGCGCATGTACTACTGGTGCCTGGACGATAAGCCCATTCGGTCGGAGTGCAATGAGGGCTCCTACTATGTGAATAATGCCACAGTTTCGGGCTGCATTCCCGAAAAGCAAATGAATCCAAGCTGTGTCAACTTGGACGTCAAAGTGGGCCCCTGCGAGGGCATCAATCTCAAGCAGCCGCAGGCCAGCCAAATCCTAACCAACTTCTGGCTCTGCACCAAACCCAATGCGAAGCCCGTTGAATTGACTTGCCTCAAGAACATGGCGTTCGTCAAGCAGGATGGCTATTTGGGCTGCTTCGAGTGGCAGGCATGGCGATCGATTCGCACCTGCAAAAACTAATTGAGATAAGATTTCAACATTTTAATTATGTTCGAAATACTTTTCGACATTATCATGATTTCGAAAAATAAAATAAAAATAAAATGAATTTCTTGGAAATTCATTGAAAAATTGATTAAAAATCAAATTAACCCCACAAATATCTTATCTTTATTCGCTGACAATTTGATAAGGCAGCACATTAAATCAACGATCGAAAAATCCTGCTGCCTGCAGAACGAAAAATAACACCGAAAAGCAGTTCAAAGAAAATGAAAACTTTTCTACCAAGCCAAATGACACAGCTGCCAAACTCAAGCGCAGCTGTGAGTGTGTGATTGTGTGTGTGTGCTTGAGAGCTAGAAAAAAGCAGAAGAGAACGAGAAATACATTTATCTAAGCCAGAGCGAAGTTTTAATACCCTTGCTGAATGGAGTTTGCCCGGAAAAAGTTAAAAATCTTTTGAATTAAAGCCAAAACACAAAAAAATTTATTTGTTACCTAAGCCTATTTTGTCTAACATAAACAATATTTAACAAAAATTGTACATATATCTTTATTTTCTAAAATATTTTTTATTTTAATTTGTTTAGATTGTATTTAATTTGTTTTTTTAGTCAAACTTTTTGTTCTCCAAAGCGTTACAAAAAAATTCCCTCAAAAAGGGAAAAATAAAACAATTGTCACCACACATTCTGTGCTCAACAAAACAACAAACATTAAATTGGCAAATTGCAGCGAGGACGATGGAAAGGGCCAAAGGCAAGCGGGCAGGGCTAACCTGACTTGGTCAGCTAACATATGTACAAATGTGGTATAGTGTATATATATAAATAGAAAATAAAATAAATTTGTTGTTGCAGTTGCATGTGCTTCTCGTGTGTGCTTGTGTTTATTTTCTTGTGTCAACTGCCAGCGAGTTCAAAATGAGTTTAAAGTTCAGGCATTAGTTTCGCTTTCCCCCTTGACCAACACCAACAAAATAATGTGGAACTGTTTTTTTTCTGTTTTTAGATTAAATGGAGGAAATATTGGTAATGTTAGAAATGCAATTGTTAACTCGAAAATGTATAAACTTTTTAAGATCTTACAACTTTTACTAGTTTTTTGTTCCAAGTTACTTTACTTTACTTTTGCACTGCTTGCATTGTTTGCACTGCTTGCTCCTAATTACCCAGAAAGTGTTGTTTTTATCTCATATGACATTTGCGCTGCAGTCAAGTGCCACTAAAACCCCTCTCCCCCCACTGTCTCTCTGTCTGCTGAGGATAGTTACGCATTTAGTCACACAGCACCGGACACAAAAATAATTCAAGCGAACGCTAAATGCTGTCTACAATGCGGACTCTATTGCCTAGGTAATAAATGTCTGAGTGCGATACAGTTCAAAGCACACACAGACAAACACACTCGCCCACCAACAACAACATCGACCCCCAAATGAGTTAGTCAGGAAATTGCATTATTTGTCTTTTTGGTTGTTGTTGCTGTTGCTGCAACAAAAATGCTTCACTATGCAGGACATTCCATACCCTTGCGTGAGAGAAAAGCCGTTAGACTAAATTATGATAGAAATTCAAAAACTCTTGAATGAAAAATCGTTTTTAAGAATTTTTACTTTTAAGTTCAAAGACAAGAAATTAATCTAAAATTGACTTAAATTGAGAATAAACTTTTTTGTTTCTGATGTTATTCGAACGAAAATTCTGACCGTTCAACCGATTTTTTTAAGTGTACCTCTCTAAAAAGTTCTCTATAATTTTTTAGCTGTACTACAGTCGACATTTAGCTGGTATGTTTGTATGTATGTTTGCATGTTTGATTGTATGTGTGTAGCCACTTTCAAATGGCGCTTGGCTATCTCCGTTGCGACACTGTTCTGTCACACATGTGAAATTTTGCTACAAAATGCTCCAAGTCCAAGTCACTGCAATTTTTCTGCTCCATTTCCCAACCCTCCCCCTCCCCCCTCGCAATAGCTGATGTTGCCATTTGCTGTTGCTCTTCTTCTTGCTGTTGCATTTTAATTGCTTGGCTTGGTGTGTGTGTGTGTGTGTGTTGGCCGCTTGGGCCATTAATCCTGCACAACTTGTGCACTGAAATTACGGAAAAGGGATTTTTAAAGTCACAATTGTCGTATGTTATCAACACACACACAACACGTACACACACATACACTCGGGGAATGTCTGTGAGTTCGTGTTGATAGAGCTGATAGCGTGTCGCAGCAAGCAGCTTCTGACACAGTGCAAAAAGTTTATTTGCGGTGGGAGTTCAATCGATAAGTTATCGAGTTTGTGTTATCATCACTAGCTGAGAACCGTTATAACAACTAGTATATATTTTGTTATATATTTTTATTTATTTTTATCAAGTTTCGTGACACGAAGCCAGACACGATGTCAACTCGATTGCAAAAAGTGCAAAGACTTTGCCTTCTGTTTGGCAGCAGTCAACGTGTTGTCTGTGTCTGTTTGTGTGTTTGTGTGTGTGTGTGTGTGTCGCTGGGTCCAAAACTTAGCCTGTAGTTAAGGCCAACAACATGAAGCTGTCGCAACGGTGCTCAGATTTAATTGAGTTTGCAATTGTTTTGCGGCCGAGCGGAGACACAGAAATAGACAGAGAGACAACTCGAGAGATTTGCTAGTTATGCATTTGAATGCGAGAAGTGAAGAGGAGGGGGAACTGTCGAGAGAAGCTGCAGTCTCTTGGTCAGTTGCACATTGCTTCCGTTTCCGCACCTCTCAAATCGCAAACAACTACTGTCATATCGGACATAATGCCACGGACGTTCTCGTCTACGCATTGCGCACAAAAAAAATGCAACAATATTTTCTGTTACAGTTTTTCTTATTTTTTATAACGTTTTTCCTGCTGAGCTATTTGCACTCCTGGCACTTCCTGTCGAATAGCCATAATTGGCATTTTTTACTCTTCTTCAAACTGCCACAAAAACCACTATTTGCTTGCCTCCACCCCGTTTCGCTCCTGCAGCACACAGCAGGAAGTATCGCTCATTGGGTCCTGTGACTCTTTCGGGTTGCTCTTTGGGCTCTCCTCGGGCTTTCCTGGCTGTTAAGTTGGCTTAAACTTTTCCACTTGAATGGCAAAACGGAAGGTTTTATGTACGTTCTCCATTGTTGTTGTTGCTATTGTTGTTGTTGCCGCATTGTGTAGCAGCGGCGCATGAAAGTATTCAGCATTTGCAATTTTTGCTCTGCGCGCTTGCAACAAATAAATATTTGACATGCAGGCAGAGAAAATGTATATAGATCGAAAGTGAAGTTAAAGTTTAGTTATTTTATTAAAATTATTTTCTATCGAATTTTTTCATCTTTTGTTTTATTATTTTGATTTAATTTTTTTTATACTCCTATGTTTCTCTCAGTGTTCTCTCTCTCTGTTCACAGCCTAGCTGCACCTTTCACAGCCGCCTTGCATTTGTATTTTATGGCGCCGTTGAATTTATATTTGCACTTAACAAGCAACAACAACAACTGCAACAACAACAACAAAGTTTGTTTGGCTTATTTTTCGGTTACAAATCAAATCCAAAATCGCATTAAAATTGCATGCAACAAACAGTTTGAGGCAGACTTACAACACACATACAAATATTTGTAGCTTAAGGTGTTTGTTGCAAGCGAAACAAGTTACAAAAGCAACCCAAACCCCCGCACCGATCCACCCCCTCGCTCACCCCTTCCTTCCTGCTGTCTGACACGGCGCATTTCGAGCTATTTTGGCGCTTTTCAATTGTTCAATGTTCGTGAGACGAAATCACTTCAACGCCTTCGATTTCAATTTCCGCCGTATTTTGCAATTTGAATTTCGTTATTGCATTGCTTCGGCATTGTTTTGTTTCGTTTTTGTTTCTTTTGTTCGCTTTCGACTGTTTACTTTATTGCCAGTTTTCTGTTCGATTGTATTTCCTATTACAAAGATAGACGATTCTTTGATTCTTCGATTTTCGGTTGTCATTTCTATTCTTTCTTTTTTTCATGGGTTTTGCAGTTGTGGCATTGTTTTAAGTATCTTTCTACTATGCCAATCAAATATATTTGATAAAAATAACATTTAGTTTTCGTTCTTAGAGAAAGTATTATGGAAATGGGATATTTTGTTGCATTTAATATTCATTTGGGCTTAAAAAAATATATTAAAATTTTATAAGAACTTTTTTTATCGAAAAAAAAAATTAAATAAAAATTCCTTCATCAATATTTGTATTTTTTTAGAGAAAGTATTGTGGAAATCCGATAGTTAGTTAGTTGTACATATATTATTGTCAATTTGGTAATCAAAAAAAAACTTAATAGGTTTAAAAAAACATATTTTATTGAAATATAAATAGAATAAAAATATATTAACACCAAGTTAGTTTAGAAAAAGGTTTAAAAAATGTTTTGGTATTCAATATTCAGCTTATTTCTCTTCGGAAATATTATTTCAATTGCCTGAAAAAGCTTGTCAAGTAAATCTTTATGCTCAATACTCAAACAGTTCTGAAACAAACACCTTAAACTCAGATTAACTACGTTACAAACTTAACAACCAAATTAAAATACTATCTCTTTCGCTGACTCTACTCTTTCTTAAATAATAATTCTGCTTTTTGACACTTCATAATCCGAACAGCTGGCATTTTCTATCTCTCTATTTGCATTTAATCCCAAGCAGTTTGACTTTTCATTTTTTTCATATTGTTTTTAGTCACTTTTAGTTATTTTTTGTCACCGAGTACTTCTGTGTGTGTCTGTGTGTGTGTGTGTGTGTGCCTGCAGCTGCTTTTTAACTGTTTCTTCTTCTTTTTCTTCATTTTCTTTCGCTTTACACTTTGTAATTTTCTTTTATTCACCCAACTTGCCAACATTCCAAATGGACACGCACTTGGCATATCTTCCCTTTCCCTCCACTTTTTTTTGAGCTGCTCATTTTGCATTTCGTTTTTTGCTGCATACCTTGAGGCGTTCGCATTTTAATGGCGGGGCCTTCAAAACGATTACCGGCCAACTTTATGCAATGTACTGTACGTGCACTGTGAGAAAACTCTTACTTAGTTGGCATAAATGAAGCAAGAATTTAACTCAAGTTATAACTACAAGTTATGTTGAGACTCTTATTACTTTAAGCATTTGCTTGTTTCTCCCAGTGTACTGGGTATCAGTGGCAAGTGGCAACAATCTGTTTGCCACGCCCCACTTCTCGCACAAAAAGGGGCTGGGCCAGTGTGCCCATTCTGCATGCATGTTTGTGATTTGCTGCCTTGTCTCGATGTCAGTTTGTGGGAAATTCATCGTCCTTCTGGCTGAAACTCTGAAGCTGTTCCTTAAGCTGTTGTTGTTGTTGTTGTGATGGGGCATCAATAACGCATTTGTTCAACATATATCGCCAGTCAATAGCAGACACGTGTCTAAGTATCTAGTTGTAGTCGTCTCTGTTTCTATTATTTTCTATGTCTTCTTGGTTTGAATCCGAATTTGAATATGAGACGAGCCTAAGCTGCGTTCCAAATGCCATTGTAATGCTATCATGGCTGTAACAGATTGCTGTTTACCTTGATTTACATAAGCAAGCACAGACACACCAACACACATACACACTTACACCTTTGTGTGTGAAGGTGCAACCGCAGAGCAAAGCAAACAAAACGACACGAAGCACTTTGTTCGAGCTTTGTTGGTTGCACGGTGGCAAGAAAGTAAGGTAAAAACTGAATTAGAGATGAAAATTAAAGAAATTTGTATTTGATACAGTTGAACTTTCATATAACGAGACTCGGGGAGATAGGAACAAAATTCGTTGAAGAGAAAATGCGTCGAGAAAATTCGTAGAATGTTATTTTTCGACAGAAGCAAGTTGCAGGGAAGAGCTCGTGCTTCGATTTCGTGTCACGCTATAAAACCACAAAATGACACGCTCTCAACTTTAACAAAGGGTAGCAAAGGGGCATGGAGTACATCCTACTTAAGCATGCACTTAGTCTTTGTGCGCCTTTCACTTCACCATTTTCTTTATCTGCTTTTTTCGGTTCGTGTCGATGTTGACATCGATGTCTGTGCAAAGGGCGTGAATAAGCACGTTTGGTAGTTTATATATATGTATATGCTATATATGATACCAACTTCGATCTACCTATGCAAATTTCATGTTGTTTCTGCTTTTGTCTTTTGGCATAAAATAAGGCAACGCCGCCGCCGCCTGCTAACGTTCTTTTTGTTAACAGTTTTTCTTTTTCCCAAGCTGAGTTTTTTTCACTAAACAAATAAAGCTATTTGCATGCGCAACTAAATCGATTTGTGTTTTGTATCAAAAAAAAAACTGTCTACTTGGCCGCAGCTGTTACCTCAAATCAGCACAACTAACTTGGCCCAAAAGCGAAATGCAAGCAACAAACAGTTTAACTGTCGTCAAAAGACAAGAAAGTCCATCAAAAAGTTTTTGGTTTCATGATATTTATTATGTTTTAACTTTACTTTAAAGACTGCAATTTAAAGATAAAACATTTATATATAAAATTAATAATTAAAAGTGCAATTTACAAACAAACAGCGCCATAAACTTACAGCCAAATAGCAACAGGCATCCAAATATTCCATTCTATATAATTCCAACTGTCTGTAATCTGTTTACAGCTTCAATTTTGATAAGATACCTCCCCACCAAGCTTTATAAAAGCAGCACTTGCAACTTGCCATAGGAACTATTTCTACTTGCTGGCATTATTCCTGGCTCTTGTCAGTTTGTCCAGTGCAGCTCCTTGGGTTAAGCCCACGGGCGAGCCAGGCTGCCAAACGGAGAAGGAAATCTCAGTTCGAAACTATCGTCATTTCTATAAAAAGAACGTACATTGGAGATGTGAAACTCATGGTGCTCCAGCCACTCTGATCATTTGTCCAGTTGGCCATGGCTATCTGGATTATGTCAAAGCTTGTGTTCCCTATTCCCAATGGTATTGGAAACCAACAGTCTTGCCACCTTCCGGTCTAGAGAAGCATCGGAAGTTTTACTGAAAATTATCCAAATGGCAACAACATGAAAATGATTTTATTTATATATTAAGTCGATTTATAAAACTAAATATTTATCAATTTGTGGGCAAGAAATAATTTTGAGATAAATATTCTAATATCATCTTTAAGCCTGGTTCCATGGCTTTCAAAGCAAGCTAATCCACACGATTGAGCCATTGAGCCGCTAAGAGCCAATATGGCTAACAAAAAGCAATGCGTTAAGTGGCCGACTTGGCCAAATTGATTGTCAAAGCCACAAAACCCAAATAATTAAATGCAAAAACAATTCAATACAAAAAACAAAACCTTTGGCAATTTAATTAAAATCCAATTTTTTCGAATGCAATAGAATTTAGGTGGAGGAGCATAAAGGGAGGCGCGACAGGGAGGTGGTGGTACTGGGAGGAGGCGTGGCTGGAGGGAGGATGCGGCACTGTTATAAGCCGCTTTGGGGGACACAACGTTGGACATCGAGCATGTTGGCCAACGGCAAAAGGATTTGCATTTGTTTTTCTATTGTCCCTGCACAAAATATATGTATATATATATATATAATAATACAGATGTCTATGTGTGTGTGGAGCAATTACGCAGAGTGGCGCTGGTCAAAATGTTCCGTGGAGCGTAAAGCGTGAATCGTGAATCGCGTTTTGGTCTGGCTGAAAACTCTGCGGTTTTGCTTAAATCCTGCCCCGACCCCAACTCCACCCCGCTTGCCAGCCACTCTATTGTTTTGGGCAATTCTACAAAATATAGCATTTTAGTTAGCCCTCTGTTTTTCTGGCAATTTTAATAATTATTAATTAGCTGGCCGCCAGCTGACAATGTTGGGCTTTAAATTAAATTGGTTTTTAATTAAGTTCACTTTCCATTTGGCCCAAAAATTTATAAAAACATATTTCTGTTTGGAATTTTTACGATGAAAATGTGTTGGAAATTTTGAGTTCAATTTATTTCTTTAACACTTCTTTGACACCAAGACGTATACTTAATGGAAATTCACATATTTCAACGTGCAAAGAATTTATTTATTTATTTTAATCATTTTTTAAGGTATTGCCATTTGGATCAGCTTCAATTGAAATAGATTTTTATGCAGCCGCCGCAAGTGGCTGAGTTGGCGGCAAAACCGTTGGTGTCCAATACCATTCGGAGTAATGGACGCAGGCCTTGGCATCATCCAAATAGCCATGGGCAACGGGGCAGCGAGTCAGCGTGGCAGGAGCACCAAGCGTGGTACAAACCCAATAGACATTCTTATTGGTGAAGTGACGATAGTTTCGAACTGAGATTTCCTCCTCCGTTTGGCAGCCTGGCTCGCCCGTCGGCTTGCCCCCAGGAGCTGCACTGGACAAACTGACAAGAGCCAGGAATACGGCGATGAAATAGAAATAGTTCATGATGAGAATTTACTTTTAAGACTGACCTATGGCAAGTTGCAAGTGCTGCTTTTATAGGGCTAGAGTTGGGGTAAGATTATTCTAATCTTATCAAAAGATAATGATGTAAACATAAAGTAGAAAGAATTTGGCTAAGGCCTTGTTGCTATTTGGCTGTAAGTTTATGGCGCTGTTTGTTACAACTTTCAAGGGGCCTGGTTTTTGAATATTCATGATAACAAAAGTGTGGGAAGGGGCAGCAATTTACTGGCTGTAAATTATATAGGCAGAGATATAGAGGCGCCGCCACAGGCCCAGCAGCTAATTAATTCAAAGCGGCCAAAATAAAATGCGAATAAATTTCACCTGGCAAATGAGGCACTTTTCCCGCTTGCTTGGGGCCTGACTTAAGGCCACACACACACACTTGAGTAATTGCCTATGCCGCTGCACTGAGGCTGCATTTTGAGCCTCAGACTTGTGGCAAAAGAGAGCGACAAAGAGGCAAAGGGGGGTAGGAGTGCCTCGCGTACTTGGCTTTGTTTGCTTTTGGGCCATAAATTAAATCAGGTTATTAATGTCTGCCATTAAATGAAGCTACAGCAAGCAAGCCAAAAGCAAGCAAGGACACGCGGCAAGGACAACTACAAACAGAACATAGGCCATGGCTTTGGGCTGTTTTATTATCCACTTGCACTCGCCTCAAGTCGCAAGTCTCGAGTCTTGAGATTTCGGGGTGATTTATGCTAATTTGTGCGGCATTTCCCAAATTTTTCTCGGCAAAATAGCAAAATGCACAAAATTCCAAAGTATGCAATTTTGGCCTTAAAGTTTTTGGCAAGAATAAAAGCCTAAAAAATAGAATAGAAAGAGTTTTCAAAAAGTTATTTATTGTTTCGAATGAGAATTTGGAGAATTTGTCTTAGACTTAAATGATTTATATTTTTTTAGTTGTGGTTAAAATTTTAATCATAAAAAATCAAATTAAAAAATAAAAAAATAATTTAGCTTAAGTAAAACTCATCTAAATAAGTTTTAAAAAAAATCCCAAATGTCCAAAACGAGAGCCAATAAAAATGCTAAAAACAAATTCTTTGCTTTAATGATTGATGTACAGCAGCGGAAAAATAATAGCATCACCAAGCAACTTTTTCTTACCGTCAAAAAAATAAAATTTTGGAGTACTAAATTTTTCAAATTATTATTTTTGTTATTAGCTGGAAATGTGGTCTAAGCAAAAAGTATCCGTTTGTCCCAAAATTCCTATCGATAAATTTTTTTTATTTGGGTTTTTTCAAAAAAATTATCAAAATTATAAAAGAAACAATTTCCGCAGTTGTATATATTTACAGTACGACCTCGCTCAACCCAACCCTCGTTACAAGCAACTCTAATAAATTTCAACACAGAACAGACGACAACTTGTCAGATTTTTAAAAATGCCTTGCCTTTACAGATTTATTCGATTCACTTTAATTTTAAACGTTGGCAAAGGCATCTCTTTTTCTCCGGGCCAACAAAAAATGTTCCCTCAGTTGGCCAAATTTAAATAGGTTGCTTTGAGCGAGGTCACACTGTATATATAAGTATATATTATTCATATGTTTTTCCCATTTGCGCAGCTAATAAAAATATTTTTCTGTTTTTTTTTTCGCAGTTCATGAAATTCCTTTCACTTTTCCAAATCGACTCTTCATTTTACCTCTGTTTTTTCGGCCGTTCATATTAATTACATTTAAAATTTATCACGTTTTTTATTATTATTAATATTTGCCAATTCACAGTTGTTGCAAATTGTTATGTGCCCCCGTTTCTGGTTTTGTGGCCAATTTCAAAGTAAAAGCCAAAAATATAATTAAAACTCGAATACAAATATGAAAAATACGAGAATATGTTTTCGAGTCGACTCTATATTGCATATGATGCAATTAAAACTCGCAGTTTACCGTTACATTTGTAATTCGCACATTTTTTTTCCACCCCTCCCCATTCGAGTTCTTTTACATGCAAATATTTGTTGAATATTTTTTCGCAACGACAAAAAACAAAAACAAAATGAAAAAACTGCGAATTTTCCATTCGACAAAATTTTCACATTTTTCAGCTCGTTTTTATTGACGAGTGCGTGTTTGAGGACTGGACAAAGGACTTGACTGATAACTGGCAAAAGGATATTCGTTAAAAAATAATACAAAAAAATTTAAGGAAAATAAAATAGGAATTTTGGGTTTATTTTTTTAGCAGTTTTTTTGTGTTTAAGGCCGAAAGTCAAGTGTATATATTGAAATGCACAGCGAGAATTGAAAGGCACATAAATAAAATAAATCATTTTTGAACCAACTTAAAAATTATTTCAAGTAAGTAAAATATTTTCTTAGTAAAATATTTCAAATCATTTATTCGAACTGACTTAAAAAATGCTTTTAAAATAAAAGTAAAATTTTTACAGCAACGAAATAATTTTATTGAGTTAATTAAGTCTTCTATTAACAAATAAAAAAATGCTTCCTGAAAATTTGAGATTAATTTTCTAAACATTTAATTTTTTTCTGTGTGTAAAACTGGCCCAGAAAACTGCCAAAAAATGGTTGGAATATTGATTTATGACAGATGTTTTTTTGTTGTTGTTGTTGTTGCCCGTCGAACATGCAATTTAATTTTATCTGTCCAAAAACCGATCAACACTTGCGGATTTCGTAAAGTGGGCGTGTTGCACGTCAATGTGGGCGTGGCAGCTTAATTGCTGTCATAAGTCAAAAAGTCGATTGCCAGATGTCAGATGTTTATTTGTTTTACTGTTGTTGCTGACAACGTGTTTGAGTTGTACACTGTGAGAAAAATACCTAATGAGTCATCAACATTTATCTGATAAGCCTTATCGCTGAGATGTGTCTAGCACTTGACATTTATCTATATGTATAAACAGCTTTTTTTTATCGTCGGTTGACTTTCCGGCAAAAGATAAAACTGATAAAATATACAGCGAATGTCGGAAATGCCTTAACTAAAATGTTATTAATTTATTTATTTTTATTTAATAAATTTAATCTGGTAAAAAACACTATGAGTATAGGCTGCTGCTGGCCTTCGACTCAACTTTATTTATTTTTGTGGCTTATCTCAATCAAATTGTAAAAGTTCTGGAAAAACAGTGCTGTAAAAAACGTCTAGAAATTGTTTGGGCATAATAATTTAATTATCAAAATGCGCGGCGCGTTGTTATCTTTATATATCTTAATCAGTTCAACAGATGCAAGTTTTATTATGATGTAATCCGAAGTGGAAAATATTTAGAAAAATAAAGATTAAAATTTTATTGAATGTAAGTTTGGAATGGCATTAAGATAAATGTGACATGAACTAAAAAAAATATATACCCTTAGATTGGAATATCTCAAAAAACTATAAATCAGAAAATATAGGGCTGTGATTTTCGTGTTTAAGAAACCAAAATCTATAACGAAAAATTAACTGAATTATCACAAAAAAGACGTTTCACTTTTTATAATACACTTTCCGATGAGAAGTTTTTTAACAAAAAGATAATTTTCCTTTAAAGAAATAAAAGATTTCTGTTATAATTTTTTCATGTTTTTCTTAGCACTGTTCCCAGCCCGTTGGACGACTTGGTGGCTCGCGGCATGGCTTCCATACCCAGACAATCCAGGGTATGCAAGTGTTCATGTCCTGATCGAAGCCCGTATTCGGCTGACATCTTCGCAGTTCGGCCGTAGCATTAAGCTCGGGGCACATCCAATATTTGGTGGGATCGATGCAATGCCGTTGCGGATTCCCAATCTCCGCTGCCAGTTTGCAGCCCGGCTCAAAGGTATCGATGCATTGCGTCGTGCTAACCGCAAATAGGCCAAAAAAGCTGGCCAAAACCAAAACTAAAGCTAGAAATCGATATTAAGCAGAAGTTATCGATTTCGAAAGGTTTTTGAAAAAACTTTCTTACCAGAAATTCTCATTATGTGAGAAGCACTCGAAAGCAACTGTCGGTGGTTCGACTGTGGTGCAATGGCTTTTATAGACTGACTGTTAAAGTGGTTAAAGTTCGTTGGACGATGTTGAGAGAATTTTTTATTTTTATTGGCAAATACTTCGATAAAAACAAGGTCAAGACTTGTTTGGTATGTCAGAGATAGTAGCTGTACTTTTTTTACAACAACAAATGAGTTAATAATCTTCGCTAGCAGCCAGTGCAACACACATGTAGCATGCCACTCACGACGCAACGACAACAACAAGAACAAACAAAAGAAAATATTTCACATTTAAAGGAAGGAAAGAAAAATCTTATCCAATTTAGTTGGACATGACAAATCCATTGTAACCTCCCTCCCCACACCCTCCCCCCCTCTCTCACACACACACACACACACACTTAGTCATTTGCGTTTGTGTTCAAATTGGATTAAACTGATTTTGATGCTTGATTTAAATTCAATAGTGCTGCCAGATCACCAGAATTTTGACATTCAAAGCGAACCAAATGCCTCCAACACACACACAAAATATATAAGAAACTCTTGTGAGTTTATTTTTATTATTATTGTTGTTGTTTTTTTTTATACTAAAACTACAAATTACTCTACGACGTCTGTCTAGAAAATTGCATGCCACTCACGCTCAATGAAATGGTCAAGTTGAAAAGAGAATTTTAAGCAACAACAACAACTGTCAAGAGAAAAACTTTCAGATGCCCGCTTCACCACCACTCCCCCTTCACCATCACTAACAGAATAGAGAGAAGAAAAAAAAACAACAAGACGTATGTCCAAATACGTAGAAAACGAGCTTAGCACCAACTTCATTTCAAAAGCAAAACTGCACAAAAAACGGGCAACGAACAAAGGATTGCCTTTGGCCAATTTGGCAAGACATGTGAAATGCATTTCCGTTCCAACGGCATTAAAGCAGTCAGACAAGTATGTTCAAACATAAGTCGAAATTAAACTTGCTACAAAATAAACCAAATAGCTGGAAAATTAACTTCTAGTTCAAGACATCTAATAAATAATTGACTATGGATAATGGCTTAAACTCGTTTAAACTTTTCACATATATTCAGCGCCTTTTATATAAAATGGAGATATTTTAAATTGTTACTTGTTACGCGCCTAATTTTAAATTATAGTTTAATTTGCAATCGTGCTGCCAGATCGTTTTAATGAAATGTAAACAAACCACGCATTAACAAGGGCTGCAGCGCAAACATATGTGCGCAACATTGCGAGTCACTTGAAGTTGGCTGCGCTCACAAAAATCATTTGCCGTCGTCTATCGATAAACAAATAGTGGCAACCAAGAGAAAAATAAAAATTCCGCAACAACAACACACACGCAGAAATTTTAAAGTGCAGTGAAGAATTTAATCTAATTATAACAAGCAACGCGCAAGCATTAAGAGCAAACACACACACAGTCAGGCCGCCCGTTAATTAGTGGCGTACGAATAATAAGGAACTTAACGATTTTTAAAACAACACACAAAAGGTAGGGCAGAGAAGCAGCGGCAGGTAGCCTAAACACTTGCGCGTGTGTGTGTGTGTGCAAGTGTATAGGTGCGCGGCATGGGTTGAGGAGGTGTGTGTGTACGTTTGTTGTGCGTGTGTGCGTGGCTGTGTGTGCTTGCGAGTGTGTATGAGAGTGTGTGTGTGATGCAAGCAACAACAAAAAGCGGCGTGTGTAACCAAAGCTAAAGCGAATTACAAAACACACACACACAAATAGAGCCGAAAGAAAGATAATAAGAAGAAGAAGAGTAAGAGTGAGTGAGTGAGTGAGAAGACGAAGAAGAAGACGCCTACGTAATGGCCAACCAACTGGATGCCAATGTCAAGGACGATCTGAAAACGCAATTTGTAACGCGCGAAGGCACCTATCGCCTGCTCACCTTATCCGAATATTCGCGTCCGAATCGTGTCGGCTATAGCAACAATCAAAGTTCGCCCCAGGTGCGCGTCTCATTTGTGACCCTGCCCAATCCCACAAACACCAAAACCAACAGCGAGGTGGCAACCCCACCAACAACAACAGTAACATCATCAATACAAACAACAGCAGCCGGAACAACAACAACGAGTGATAAACAATCAAATGGCGCAACAACAACAACAACACCTGCTACACCAACAGCTGCAACAGCAACAACAACAACTTCGAACGGCGGCGGCGCCAGCGGCGATAGCAACTATAACGGTAGCAGCACTGTGGACGCCCGCTTGGGCGGCGGCATTTCGATGCATTCGATGACAAATGGCAGCGTCTTGGACCAAAATGGTTTGCCAACAAATCAAATTGTTGGCGGCGATCGGATTTGTTTCAATTTCGGGCGCGATCTCTATGTCTATGCGTTTCGTGGCGTTAAAAAGGTGAGCTAAGCTAAGGCAACAACAACAAAATTCAATTTGCATAATTTAATTATGTATCTCTTTCTATCTCTATCTCCCTCGCACACGGGAGGTGACGTGTTGGAGTCTTTGAATAAAGATCTTCTCAAGCTTATCACCTTTTTTTGTGTGTGCGAAGCTGATAAGCGCAAGTGCTTGCCCCTCTACCCCTCGTCACCTTGTCACAATTGTCTACACTTGAAGAAAAGAACGCTACCTTGGAATATATTTGTTTTATTGACGTAGAATATTTTTCTATAATTTTTCTTCGAGTGTATTGGCCTACCCTAAGTCCATGCCCATGGCACACATTGACAACATCAAAACGCTGCCCCCAACAACAACAAACAAAACACAAAACACAATCGCTTTAATTTGTTTCAATTCTCGCAGCGCTTGTTTGGCTATTATTTATTTATTTGTTGTTGTTGTTGTTGATCAATTCGCTTGCTTAGCTTATTATTTAAATGTGTGTTTATTGCGCTTGAAGGCAAAAACTCTGTCCGCATATTATTCCACTAGATTATATACGTATCTATCCAAACTTGTGTTCTTTTTGCCATACTCTTCTTTTACTTTTGAGTTCTTTGCATTTTGTGGCTCAAACAAAAATAAACAAAAATATTCCAATTTTCCTAGGAATTGATTGATTCTAAGCTTGTTGGAATAATAATTCTCCAGAATTCCTTTGTCCACTTTACTTGTAAAAAATCCTTATACATATTTTTAGTTATTTTTCTTATTTGAAGAAATCTTCAGAATTCTTTGTCCAACTTTACAGTTAATAAAAATTCCATTTACTAATTTTTAGTTATTTTTCTTATTTGAAAAAATTCCTTAGAATTAATTGTGAACCTTTAGTTAAAAAAAATTCGTTTACTTATTTTTAGCTATTTTTCTTATTTGAAGAATTCTCGAAAATTCTTTGTCCAACTTTAATTAAAAATAAAATTCTTTTACTTTTTTTTATTTTATTACCCAAAGCCAATTTTGCGTCTATTCTTTAATATATATTGGCTTTAACAGCTTTCATTTTAATATTATATTTTTATTTGCAATTTTTTTTCAAACTTGCAACATTTTCATTAGGTGCAAAGTCATCGCTGCGTCAGTTGCCTTGCGATGAACAAGCCGCTAATTTTTTGTTGTTTTTTTTTGCTCAAGCTGTGCTAATTTTAATACCTTCCTGTGAGGCATATAGAAATACAAAGAGATGATGCGATTTTTAGTTCTATGATAAAGAAAAGTCTTTGAAAAACCTTGAAAAAGTTAGGGAAAATGTTTTATAACAAAGCAACTTATAATGCGAATACGAAAAGACTTGAATCCAACTTTTTTATAAGAAACTTTTGTACCAAGAAGAATTGCTACCCTCGAGATTCGCTGGAAGATCCTATATGAGTTCCGTATTGATTTTCGTGTTTTATAAACACTTTTCAAGAACTTTCTTAGTTCCCATTATAAGGGCATTTATATAGTATTTATACCTTCCCATTGTAAGGGCATTTATACATTTATACCTTGTGGTTTTTTAACTAAAACGTCAGCCGCCAAAAATTATTCAAACAGTGACTAATAAAATTGTGTTTGTTTTTTGTTACTTTAATTAACAAGGGCACCGAGATGAGTAAACCCATCGACAAGAAGTTTTACAAGGGCACGAATCCGAGTTGCCATGACTTCAATGCGAATGCAGCAACGCCCGCTGGAGCGCCGCTTCTAGTTGGTTTCACAACGGGACAAATACAATTGGTGTCGCCCCAACAAGGCCCAAGAGAATTGCGCAAACTGTTCAACGAGGAGGTGAGTAACGAAACGAAGAATCAGTTCGATATATAATGTTGTTTCTTTGCTTCTTTGTAGCGCCTGATTGACAAGACTCGGGTGACGTGTCTGAAATGGCTGCCAAATTCACCGCATCTGTTTCTCGCCTCGCACTCGTCGGGCCATTTGTATTTGTATAACGAGGAGCTGCCTTGTGCCGCAACAGCGCCCAATTATCAGCCCTTCAAAGTGGGCGACGGCTATACGATACTCACCTGCAAATCCAAATCGACTAGGAACCCCTTGTACAAGTGGGTCTTTAGCACCGACAATTGCTGTATCAATGAGCTGTGCTTTTCGCCGTGCGGCACGAATCTGGCGCTCGTTTCACAGGATGGCTTCTTGCGTGTCTTTCACTATGACAGCATGGAGCTGCTGGGCATTGCACGTTCCTATTTTGGTGGCTTCCTCTGTGTCTGTTGGTCGCCCGATGGCAAGTACATTGTTGTTGGCGGCGAGGATGATCTCGTGACGGTGTGGTCCCTGCACGAGCGTCGCGTCGTCGCACGCGGCCAAGGTCATCGTTCCTGGGTCTCCGTCGTGGCCTTCGATCCGTACACCACATCGTATACAACGTGGGATGGCGGCGACTTCAGCGACGATGAGAATCAAATCAATGAATATACGGCGACGCGTGAGGAGCGTTTCTCAGGCGATTCCACGGCCAATGGTGGTGGCGGTGGATTCGATGGATTCGATAAGAACTCAACGCCGTTGCATGCGACACGAACGCATCCGCATTCGGCATCGTTTCGTTCGGACGCCTCGTCGGCGGCGCTGGCGCCCGATAAGCTGGCCATAAGCTACCGGCTCGGTTCGGTGAGTCAGGATACCCAAATCTGTTTGTGGGACATTACGGAAGATGTGCTCCGGCATCCGTTGACGTTGCGGCAACGTGTCAACAGCACACAACTAAACGAAAGCAGTTTTGTCAATGGTGGCGCCCTCGATGCGGATGGCATCAAAGTGATACGACCCGTTGCGACTAGCAATTTGGCGGATTCGGGCAGCTGTAGTCCGATACGGGAATCATCAACAGCGCTGCCCGCTGCCGAGCACAGCAACAACAGCAGTTCCAGCAAATTCTCAACGGCCAATTGTACAATATCCTCGCAGTCATCCAATGCCAATACACCGCCCGACGAGCCGTGCGAAACGGAGGCGCCATCGCCAACAACAGCAGCAACTGTTGTTGCACCCACAACCACCAAGAGCACCACTAACAACACCACAACAACAAAGGCCAATAATCGTTCGCATGGCAACAATAGCAATTCAATAAAGTTTCCCAATTGCATCAATGCAACCAAATCGGATAGCATCGATAGTGGCACTGGCCTGCGTATGAGCACCAATTCCAATTACTCCACAACATCCGGTTATAATAGCAAGAATTCCAATAGCTCAACCAAATCCCATTCAAACTCAAATCCAAGCAGCAGCGGCAGCAGCTTCAGCGCCTTCAATAGTCTAACCCAACGTTTGTCGAACTTCAGCTTTTTGAGCAACTCGGAGAAGCATCGTTCGGCAACGATTGGATACGAGGGCGCCCCGACAACAACGACGTCGTCGACGACGACAACAAATCATCGACAGCATCGCAAGGCTATGAGCATGCTTAAGAGCTATAATCAACATAATAATCACAACAACAATCGAAGCAACAACAATTTCGCCAACTCCACAACGCTGGAGTCAGGCGGCGCCGGAGCAGGAGCTGTTGGGAGCACTGCGACATCGCATAGCTTTGGCTCCTTGAAGCTGAGCAAATCCTCGCATAACTCCTCGCTGGCAACAGCCGCCCAATCATCGACGAGTGTCGCCAGCTATGATCCCATGAAACTTATCGGCACACCGGCGTGTCCGCGCTTCGAGGAGTGTCCGCTGCTGGAGCCGTTGGTCTGCAAGAAGATCGCCCACGAGCGACTCACCGCGTTGATATTTCGTGAGGATTGCTTTTTGACGGCTTGCCAGGATGGCTTTATCTATACATGGGCGCGCCCAGGACACACAACGGTAAGGAATGAGTTTCTAAAGGGAAAAACTTTGTTTTAATTATTTTTCTCTTCTTTTTTAGCACGTTGCTCAGCATTTGGCGTCGCCGAGTCAAGCGCTTGCCCCACCGCCGCCTGGTGGCACGGTTATTTAGTGATCCAAGCAGCAGGAGTCAAAGTCGGCGCAGTCGGTGATTTAGGTTAAAGAGCTAGCGATTGATTTCAAACTTAAAAAACTTTGTTTTGTTGCAAAACACATTTTTATTATTTTTTTATAATTTTGTATTCCAAATTTGAATGAAAACAAAAAACTATACGAGATATAGTTGTGTAAAACATAACTACAATTTATATATACATAAACATATATGAACAACAGCAGCAGGCAAGAGAACAAAAGCAAAACAAAACCTTTATATTTAAATTTGGATTATTATTTTTATGATAATTTTGATTATTAGTTTTTAATACGTGGAATTTGTTAAAAACAAAGCAAAGCATGTTTATAACTATTTACTAAGCGCTAGCATAATAAACAAAACACACACATTTAACAATAAAAACAACAACCAAGAACAACAACAACATTTAAACATTTTGCTGCAGCTAAAGCGAAAAATATTTGTATGCAAAACTTTTCACATTTGTGCTAATGGAACTGAGTTGCAATTGAGGCCCCCAACAACAAAAACAAACAACTAACGAACTATACTTATACTAAAATATATAAATTAACTAAATATATATTATTAGTATGCATTAATTATTTAATAAATGAGAAATGAGAATTATGAAAATGAAAAAAAACGAAAACTAAAAACCTAAAAATGTAGGGAAACTGTTATCGTTATACCATATGAAATTATCATTAATTATAATTATTTTGTCAATGCTATTCGAGTGCAAAAGTCAGCCACAACAACACACATTAAATACATATAAACTAAACACCCAAAACAAATTAGATTAAATAAATACAAATATTTCATACAGGCCTATATAATAATAATACACACACATATATATACATACATATATATATATATTTTATAAAAATGCAAAATCGTTACGCGTGTGAAGAAAAAAACAAAAGTAACAAAATTGTCAAACAAGATCAACAAACAAACAAACTTAGACCATAAGTCAAAAATTAAAAATATCTAGGCAAAGAGAATCAACAAAACCAACAACAACAAACACGTTACAGTAATGAAGACTAAAAAACTTTCAATAAAAACTATATATATTAAAAACAAAACAAAAAATTCAATGAAAAAACATACATCAAAAATCGTTTTAATATATGTAACAGGATTATTATCATTTGTTTTGTTTATTTATACAAAAATTGGGTTTATTTTGTGGTTAACAAAAATTATGCATATCTCAAAAATTCGAAAAGTTCGCCTAACCTTAAGAAGTTTTTTTTTAACATTTTGGAAATGATTTGGAAACGATTTTAACATATCATATTGCCCCGATTAATTCAATGAGAGTTATACAATATTATACACTAAAGCAAATACATAAATAGTATTTAGATCGGTTTTATCGTGGCCAAGGGATCCGTGCCAACCAGATACAAATGCTTGGACAGCAGATAGGCAAACAGCACCTGGCCGCCAACGACAATGAATAGAAAGTAAAGCTTGCGCTTGCGTCCGCCGCTATAATCAAATTGCTGTGGATTGCCATAGGGATCATAGTTGATGGCGCCGCTGGGTGCAGTCGGAGTGTTGTCCTGCAACAGCTTAGTTCGCAAAGTGCGCAGCTGTAAAAAAATAACAATAAGAAAAAATTAAATTAAATATTCTACTCAAACTCACCAGAAAGAACCCGAATGAGAAACTGGTATAGGCGAGGGCCATAAAATATCCGGAGCGAAAGAAGAGCAAGCTCATCATCAGGCAGACGACGATATTGACATATTTATAGCCGGTAAATGCTAGCAGATCCAAGGTCTTCAAACTCGTCTTCACATTCATCACGTACAACGCTATCGAATAGACGACGAGCTCGAAAATGCTATAGGCCATGGCGCTCGAGGCTTGGATGCCCAACTGTTCCGGCGAGAAACGATTCTGCATGCCCAGCAACAAGCCGGCGACAATCACATACGTTATATAGCCCATCGTTGGCAGATAAAGATCCGGCGCGTTGATATCATAGCGAGGCTGTACGGGATGCTCCTGATCGTACTTCAGAGACCAGTCCTAGGAAATAATAAACAGATTGTTAACCTCGTCCAACTGGCACTCCTCCTTGCGCTTACCTTGTGTATGTAAGGAAAGAATAGCAAACGCAGCTTGCGACCCACATAGGCATTATCGACGGCAAAATAGTATTTGAGTTTTGCCACCGGCACCCACCTCTCAAACTGATTCTCTACCAGCTGTTTGCCCTGATCCGCCAAACGTTGGCCATACTGCATCGCCATGTCCTGTACTATGGGTTCCTGGAACATGGCAAACTGTGGATATTGGCCGGGGGCACCAACGACTCCGCCGGGTGGAGGAATACCGCCAGGTGGAACCATGCCATATGCTGGCGGCTGTGGTGCAGCCATGCCGTATGCCGGTCCAGGTCCAGGTGGTTGCATTGCCTGTGGATGTTGTTGTTGTTGTGCTGGTGGATAGCCATAGCTTTGCTGCTGTTGTTGTTGTGGAGCCTGTGGTGCTGCATTATATCCAAAATTATTGTTGATCGGCTGTTGTTGTTGTTGCTGTTGGGGTGCCGGGCCAGAGTACATATTGGGATCAAACATTGTGGGTGCATTTGCTGTTTGCTGCATAAAAGCAGAGTTGCCACTGCCAGCTGGAGCCATCATGGGGGGTGCTGCCAGACCCATGGCATTTAAATCGCTGACGCGCTTTATGGGCCGAACACGTCCTTGCGTGCCGCCCTGAGCTGCGAGACAGACAGAGACAGGTGTTTATTGAGGTGCTCAGTTTTTGTCAAGGGGTGAGAGGAAAGAGACGTTGTTAGGGGAAAGTGGCAAAAAACAAGCTACAAACATACGCAGTAAACAAACTAAACAGAAACAAATGCTCTCAACAACAAACAATTAACGAAAACGAAGGCAACACAAGATTATAAATAATTGTCGGCGTTCTGAGTTTCTCGCATCAGCATTTCGCATCATTTGGGTTTTTTTGTTGCCTCCGTGGTATAAATACTTGCGTACTGGCCGTAGCTTGGTTCCTTACAATTTTCCCACTTACGATTCCGCATACCCGCATTTGGATTGTAGTTCATCTTGTCGATGATGTGTGTGCTTTTTAATTATGTTAAAAGTTTGTTTTGTATTTAAATAATCACCAAAACTTTTAGTTTATTACACATCACCACTCGGACGAAACTCGATAAGTACACGGTTGGCTATGAAACAACGATACATTCGCGTGAATATATCGAATGTGCCAATTAGCATCAAACATTCTGCAGAATGTCATGGGATGGGTGCACCACCAAATTTATAGTACGATGGCAACTCTTAAGCACGAGTCGCACGCAATTGATATCGCCTATCGGCTTTACTAATCGTGGCTTGCTCATATCTACCTGCCACTTTTGTTGCGATTGTGCCTAGTTTTTGTTTTTATTTAATTCATGTATAATTTTAAAGTGTTTAGTGTTTAATTTGTGCACAATTGGTTGGTGAAACCACAACTTAACGAAAACATAAATTATTCATTTAATTGAGTGCAATAAGTGGCTTAATTGGTGGATCTGAATTTTTAAGGTGTGGTTTGAGTTTTGGGTGTTTGACTAAGCGCAGCTTTTCTCAAAATGGGCGAAGTTGAGTTCTAGCTGTAAATGTGTTAAATCAAATCAGCAAGTGTTTAAAAATATAATAAATTCATCAACAGAGGCTTTATTTTAATAGTTATCACTTTGTTTAGTTTTAAATAAATTGTTTTGTAATTAAACAAACTTTAGACCACGCCTTACTAAGCATACACACACTCATGCACATACATATATTGTGTACTTGTATGCGTGTGATTACTAATACAGACAGTGGTTGCTGGCTAATAAGAACATTTGGTTCCAAGTGGATGATTCAAGTTTTGAAATAATTAAAAGTTTTCATATTTTTAATTGGAAAAAAGTTAATTGTTTGAATTATGAAATGTTTCCCTAGCGAGTGTTCACTGTACCGATTAACTGACCAACTTGGACGCTTTGTTTATGTTTACAGTTTATAATTTGAATATTGCAAATAAACAATTGTTTTTTTCTAATTTTAGACTCAACCGAATTTCCTCGAATATATTGAAAATGTGCCTTTAGTATCGAACGCAACGCCAGCTGGAGCAATTCTCTCGCACACACATCAACAAACAAACTAAACCAAGTCACAATGTCAACAAGGCGCAGCGGGCTAATCGCCTGCCTATTGCTCTTGGCAACGTCGCAAGCCCAACTGCCAAACGACCTGCAACAACAACAATTGGGCCAACAACAATTGGGACAACAACAATTGGGCCAACAACAACTAGGACAACAACAACTAGGACAACAAGTGGGACAACAACCGTATCAACCTACTTACAACAAGGATTATACTCCGCGCTATAATCCTTTGTATACGGGACAGCAACCGAATCCGGAGACAACGCAATACGAAAATCCCTTGCTGGACTTTAACAATCCCCAAAACAATCAAAATACTTATAATGGCTATGACAACAACAATCGCCAGTTGTTGGGCGGCGGTGGCAGCAATATTGGTGGACCGGGCAGCCTGGGCAATGTGGGTCCCCAATACGATCCCTTCAATCGGAATGCGGTGACCAACAGCAATTCGGGCATCGGGTATCGGGACATGTTCACCGATGAGGATAACTTTTGTCCCGAGCACTGGGTCTCGTTTCGTCAGACCTGTTACCGCTTTATACGCTCCCCGAAACGTAATTGGGCCGAGGCCAAGAAGATCTGCAAAGCGTACACGGCGGATCTCATCAACGTGGACAATGTGGAGAAGCATGCGTTCATCCTCAAGCAGCTAATCCTCCAGAATCAGCGACAATATCGCTACTTTATCTCCGCGCGGCAAACGGGGCCGCAGAGCTGGATCAATGATGACAATTCGCAGCTGGTGCAGATCGAGGATTCCTTTGCTTTCGACGAGGCGCAGGCTTTGGAGAACGAGGATCTCATCGACAATCGCTTCCTGGTGCAAAACGATCCCAACAACCCGAACTTCAATCGCAACTTCAACAACAACAACAACAATAATAATCCCAATCAATTCTACAATTCCCAAACGAACCCAAACAATCTCAATCAGCGCAATCAAAATAATTTGCGAGGATTTTTCGGTGAGAAGAAGAATTATTACTTTAACTATTTATAACTGAAATTTCTCCCTCTTAAGGTCCCAATCAACCCTTTGGCCTGGACAATGGCTATAATCGGGATCGGGTGGTTTATGCCTATTCCAAGAAACGAGATCGCTGGATGTTTATGCCCGCCTATGAGATCGAATTGAATTTGTTTATCTGCGAATCGAAGGCGCTGTACAGTCCCGACAATGTCAACATCAAGCTGGACGACAAGCGTCCCTATACCTATGGCCAGGATATAACGGATCTGGAGAGGATTCCGCGGGGCCCGTACTTTGTGAAGCAACCCAATGACACCACCTACGATGTGAACAAGAATCGTCTGATCAACGATGTCTCGCTGCGTTGCCTGGCCGGCGGCTATCCGACGCCCACCTACGAATGGTATCGGGAGGTGTATGTCAACGATACCCTGGAATACCATCGCATCGATCCTTTGGTCGTCGATCGTTATACCATCTCGGGCGGCAATCTGATCATCTATGAGCCCAAGCAGGCATTGGATCAGGGCGCCTACCATTGCGTGGCCCAAAACAAGTTCGGACGCGTCCGTTCGGAGAGCGCGCATCTCAACTTTGGTTTCATCATGGAATTCAATCTGAAGCGTTCGGCGGAGTCCAGCGAAATGAATTGGGGCAAGTCGATCTTTTGTGATCCGCCGCAACATTATCCGGCCATCAAGTACTATTGGGCTCGAGACTATTTCCCGAATTTTGTCGAGGAGGATCAGCGCGTCTTTGTCTCCCACGACGGTGCTCTCTACTTCTCGTTCATCGAGACCGTGGATCGTGCCAACTATTCGTGTACGGTGCAGACTCTCGTCTCGGACACCGGCCGCAATGGACCCTTCTTTCCGCTCCGAGTAACCCCGAACAGTAATTATCAGGCGCTGATCTTTGCCAACACCTTTCCGAAGGTCTTCCCCGAGGCGGCCGTCGCTGGCGACGAGATTCGCTTGGAGTGCATGGCTTTTGGTTATCCCATCCCGTCGTATAACTGGACGAGGCAAGGGCAACCGCTGCAGCGGAACGCCTACACCATAAGCTATGGACGCGTCCTGATTATCAGGAATGCAACGACCAACGATAACGGACAATACACTTGTAGTATCACCAATCCCCGCAAGACGCTCGAGAAATCCATCTACATTAATATTCAGATGAGACCCGAATTCACCATTCCTCTGAAGGACATGATCAAAGACTATAACAGCGATGTTACGTTCATTTGTGAGGCCTTCTCCATACCGGATGCCAACTATACGTGGTACAAGAATGCCGAGCGTCTCGATCCGTTGTCCATCAATCGGGATCGCTATGTCATCCAGGACAATGTGCTGACCATCAAGTTCCTGGAGAAGGACAAGGACGAGGGCATGTATCAGTGTGGTGCACAGAACCAGCTCAAGACCTCCTTCTCGTCCGCCCAACTGCGCGTGCTCTCCATGAAGCCATCGTTCAAGAAACATCCACTCGAATCCGAAATCTATGCCGTCTACAATGGCAACACGACGATTGTGTGCGATCCCGAGGCGGCGCCTCGACCCAAATTCCAATGGAAAAAGGATGGCCAGCTGCTCGGCTCGGGCGGACATCGTCGCATCCTGCCCAGCGGCACGCTCATCATCTCGCCCACATCCCGCGACGACGAGGGCATGTATTCCTGCATTGCCTCCAACCAAGCGGGCCAAGACGAATCCCATGCTCGCGTCATTGTGCTGCGTAAGTTGTTGAAGTATTTTTAGAGGTTCTGATTCCATTTCCCACTTTTTCTGCAGAGGAAATTCGCTTTGTTCAAACGCCGCCGCAAAGGATTGTTTCCCGCGAGCACGATCTAATCTATTTGCATTGCGAGGCGGCCTACGATGAGCTGCTGGACATTGCCTACGTTTGGAAGCACAATGGCGAGATATTGCGTAATGATCACGACGGCACCCAGCGTATTGTAAGTTTATCCTAATTAATCCTGGAGCCTTATTAACTCTTTCTCTCCCTCTTAGATTGTTCAATGGAACAGTTTGACGGTGCATAATACAACGATGCGGGATGCTGGCGATTATGAATGTGTTGTTCAGTCGGCGGTCAATGAGATTAGCACCAAGACGAATGTGATTATCGAAGGTGCTCCGGGTGCACCCGGTGGCGTTCAAGTCATTGAGATTGGCAAGACAAAGGCGATCATTGAGTGGGTCGACGGCGTCAACAATGGCCGACAAATCCGCTATTACAATATCTTGGGACGCACCAATTGGAATCGGACGTGGGTGAATGTTTCCACCCATGTGCAGGCGCGTGAAGTGGATCGTTATACGGCACGGCAGCAGGCCGAGGTCACCAACCTGACGCCCTGGTCGTCGTACGAGTTCAGCGTGACGGCTGTCAATGATTTGGGCATTGGTGCCCCGTCGGCGCCATCTCCCATTTATAGCACCTACGACGACAAGCCGTATATTGCGCCACGCCATGTCGGTGGCGGTGGCGGCAAGATCGGAGATTTGACCATTAAATGGCAACCGCTGCTGCCGCAGGAGCAGCACAGTCACGGCATCTACTACAAGGTGTTCTTCAAGCTCAAAGGCGCCCTCGATTGGAACACGGAAATCATCAAGAAGCAGGAAAATGTTGGCGTTGCCGTTGTCAATATTCCCGCCAATAATTACTACACCGAGTACGAGGTGAAGGTGCAGGCGATCAACAGCATTGGCAAGGGCCCGGAGAGCGAAGTTGTTGTTATCCATTCGGCGGAGGATATGCCACAAGTGGCGCCACAAAAACCCTTCGCCTTGGCCTACAACTCCACCTGCTTCAATGTCTCCTGGAGTCCCATCGACATGTCGCGCGAGATTATTCGCGGCAAGCTCATCGGACATAGGGTAAATATATATACTTCGATTCGATATCGATTCTATAACTTTTGTAACTTGTAAACAGCTGAAGTACTGGAAGACGGAACATCAGGAGGAGGATGCCGTTTATTACCTCTCGCGTACGACGCGTCCTTGGGCGCTTATTGTGGGTCTGCAGCCGGATACGTATTACTTTGTCAAGGTCATGGCCTACAACGCCGCAGGCGAAGGTCCCGAAAGCGAACGTTTCGAAGGTGCGTTGAATATTTATAAGCTTAAATCTTATACAGTTAATTTACATTATATTTGTTTGATCGTCCTTAGAACGCACATACCGCAAGGCGCCACAAAAACCGCCATCATCGGTCCATGTCTATGGCATTAATCCTTCGACCGTGCGTGTCGTGTGGCGTTACGTATCCCCGGCACAAGATGAGGAGCCCATCGAGGGCTATAAGGTAAATATAACACGAATCTGTCTCAAGCATAAACTAATACTCTTTCGTTCTCAGGTTCGCATTTGGGAAACTGATCAGAATATGATAACGGCCAATAATACCATAGTGCCTATTGGAGATAAGCTGGAGGCTTATATCAATACCTTGACGCCGGGCAAGAGCTACAATATGCGTGTCTTGGCCTTCAGTAATGGCGGAGATGGGCGCATGTCCAGTCCCACGCTCGTCTTCCAAATGGGCAAGACCACAAGGAATGCGGCGAACACCCGACACGCCCACAACATTAACACGGCGTTGATATTGAGCGTTTTATTGTTTATAACCACGTTTTTCTACAACTAGAAGCAGCTCCATAAAACAGCTATTAGTTAAGTTACAAGAAACAAACCGTCCGGCGCACAGCTTTACAAAACAAACACAAACTTAAACGAATCTCGTTTAGATTTAAATCACAGCAACAACAACAACATTCCGTCTTTATCTCAGCGAATTGAACATACATATGCAAAACAATTATGAAAGTGACCTTATTATATATAAAATAAGTAGCATATGAATTGAAAAAACATTTATTAACACACAAAACTTTTTTAGATACTACTATTTTTCGAACATAGTTTATATATGTTTTTATATGTATTGGATTTACCAACGAATTAGCCTTAGTTTAAAAGTCTGTAAATGTAACGCCATTATCAGTTTGTGTTTCGTCCCAATTTTTTACAATGTATTTAATATTATTGTGTCCATTATACAAAAACGATTTTCAGCTATTTTAAAATAAAGAAATAAAATCAAATACCGCTTAAATTTTTAATTCGTTAAAGTTATCGATAACTTATGCAAACGCGAGCAACACTGAAATGAAAGCTTAAACAGCTGTTCGCATCGGCAATTTCCTTACATGTATATGCAGATTCGTATGTGTGTGTGTGTGCTTGTGGAGAAACCAATGATGATGGCTCATAGGAAAATTCAGTGAGAAAACGAAACGAATCAAGCGAAATTTATAAAAATGCATTTATAACGCATAAACAACGCACACACACGCACAACGAGTTGTTTAACGCAGCCAATATAAGAAAATAATATACAAAACCAAAATGGAAATGGCAAAAGTGAATGGTTGGGCAACAACAACAACGACGGCAACCACAACAGCTAGCTCCGTTCCAATATATTCAAAATATACGCGCTTCACGGAGCTGCGACGCGTCGACGACAACGACATCTATAATCTGGCCCAATTCCTCGACGTCAATGGCTGCTGGCGCAAACTAATGTCCATCATCCCGAAGCGGCTGGATGCGCAGGCTTGCAGCGCGCCCGGAGCACTCAATTATGCGGAAATTGCTGGCAGGGTGGGCTTGAAGTATTCGAGCCAACAAATAAGTCTGATCGATGGCACCGCTGAACGTTTGCCGCCCGGCCAGAGCATCTCCCAGGTGATGATCGATGAGTGGAAAACCTCTGGGAAGCTCAATGAACGGCCCACCGTTGGTGTGCTGCTGCAGTTGCTCGTCCAGGCGGAGATCTATAGTGCTGCCGATTTTGTGGCGTTGCATTTTCTCAATGAGCCCAAACCGGAACGTCCCAACGATGGACCCGCCGCGCACATCAGTCTCGATTTGTGCAGCGAAGATTTGAGTGAGAGCATGATGGAGGTGGATGTGGATAGCTATCAGCCCAATACATCCGCCTTGAATGTCGCGGTGGCACAGGCACGCGGCACTGGCGCCAACCTCGATTACTTCGACAAGCATATGGTGCGGCGGGATAAGAGTGTGCCGCAGCAGCTGGATGGAGTTGCTGCCTCGCGACCCATAGCACCGCCTCGAACGGCGCGCAACTCGCGTCGAACCGGAACGAACCCATTGGAAAGTTCTGTCGCAACAACTGCGCCCAATATGCCAATGCTGTCAATCCTCAATCCGAGCGGGGAACAACAACAAAATATTCCAAACCTGTCCATACTCATCAATGGTGGCTCCAAGGAGCAACAACCAACCACATCGACAGAAGCAACAACAACCATTCCGAATGTGCCGCTGATAACGTTGCTCATTGAGAATTCCAGCAATGAGACAACAGCAACAACAACAACAACGAAAACCCCTTCCAATTCGAGCTACAACAATTTGCCAGCGATAAGCGCATTAAATTTAAATACGGCGGAGACAGTTGCCAATGGAGCCGGCGACAATCAGAGCGAAAACGACGAGGATGACGACGACGACGATGACGAGGAGGATGATGACTCCTCTGACTCGGATGATGATGAGTCACTGCCGCATCAATTATCAAATAATGATTCGAGTCTAACGACGGTTACGGGCACCAGCGGCGAGAATAGTTTTGAATTGACCAACGATTCGAGTTCAGCCTCCAACGATGTTGATAACATTCCCAATCTAAGTGAACTGCAGCAGGCCAAGGAGGATTGAGCCGTCCATTAATAACCCAAACATTCCGTTTAAGCACTTGATTTAGATTCGGATGTATATAAGATAACGCAACAATTTGTTAACTAACTAATTTAACATATCATCGCTTCCATGACAAAAACAAACAACATGCAACGAAACATGACGCAAATGAGATTTCATATAGTATTTGGATTTTGTTTTAATTACCAAACCTTAGCAAAAATCAAAAAACGAACATTTTGTATTAATACACATTTTACAAAAATAAACATTTCATAAAACAATAATTCTCGCCTTAAATTCGGCGCGCTTGCAAAAAGCCATTCACAACGAAAAGCTTAGCATGGAACGAATGCAAACGAATGCATCTCTGCGTTTGCGACACATCAACAAAATTGTTGCGCATCTCTAATTTAGTGCCAGTGTATATTTAATATTTTATTTTTGTCTTATATTATAGTGAATCCTATCAAAATTATTCGCAACATGGATGAGTCGGAGCTGCTCTTCAATTTATTCTACTTCCTGCTGTGCATGTGCGTCATTTATCCGCCCGAGGAGTTTCAACGTCTCGGCTTCACCATCGAACAGTTGTTCTCGCGCTTTCTAGGCGAAGAATATCTCGACTTTGTCGGCTACCATCTGCGTCGCACCTCGCTCAATCTCTTTGTGCACAGCTGCCTGCCCGTCACCTACTTTCTGATACATCGCGTCAAGTTCTCCGTCTTTGCGACGCAGGAGCCGCTCGAGGACAATGAACTTGATCCGGATTTTCCAATGCCCCAAGAAGCCGTTGCCTTTAAATCTCTGACCTGGAAGATGGCACAACGCTTTAGCGTCTTAGCTGTCTTGGCTGTGCCAGCGTTAATCTTCAATTGGCATCAGCAAAATTGGCGCCGGCATCCCATTAACAAAACCCTCGCCAAATACTCGAACACGCCGGGCAGCTACAGCGCCGTGGCCAGCGACATTGGCACCGAATTTCGTCGCCAAGATGTTTACAAACGTAAACTCAACTCGATCAGCACGGTGATTGCCACAGAGAACTGGATAATCAAGACCACAATGTACAATGTCAACTTTGCCCATCAGGCCAACACAGCGCTGAGTGTGGCCAAGGTAAGGAGTTTAAACCAAAAAAAATAGGATTCAATATTAATTATTATTTCCCCGGCAGGCGGAGACTTATAACATTTCGCAGCACGATCAGAACGATACACTGCAAATGATCAGCATTATTGTGCGGCCGATGCGGCAGAATGTCGCCGATTTTCATATACGCATCAATGCCTTGGAGTTTCGCAGTCTGGAGGATCGTGTCAGACGACCAATTGCCATACCCTCGAACATACAGTTCCATCGCAGCGTCATCGATCGATTTGTGGACGTATTTAAAACCCAAGTCGCACTCAATCCCATCTTCAGCTCGGAGCCGATAACCGACAAATGCTTTGCCTGCATGCTCGCCGAACCGAATATAAAGATCAACAAACAGTGCGTCGATGTGAATCGCGATGGGGAACCCCTAACGGATGAGGCATGCTGCTCGAATTGCTATTGTCGCCCGATGTGGTGTGTCGAATGTTTGGCCCGTTGGTTTGCCGCGCGCCAAAGCGATGTGGATCGCGAGGTTTGGCTGGAGCAGAAGTGCACCTGTCCCATGTGCCGGGCCAAGTTCTGTGTGCTCGACGTCAGCTACATAAGAGCGCCGGCGGCGACACCCAGCACTGAGGATGCCACATCAGCAACATGATTGAATTTTTGGACAAAGAAATGATTTCAAATCCTTTTGCTTTATTTTATATAAGTTTTAGGCAAAGTCAAAATTTAATAGTTTCTAACAAAATTAAGACAGTTTATATATATGATATATATACTATATAGTGTGTAAAGATATGCATATATATATATTATATAATTATGCGTTTTAGTGCAATTATCACGTTTTTAATACTTGTACAATCTAAGCATGAAAGAGATACCAATAATGTTAATACATTTACTAACAAATCTATTAATATAAACATATAAATATAAATATATATGTAAGTACAATCTGTTTATATATATGTATGTGCCTAATCTGTTCTATATACTCCACTTAAACTAAATAGCTGATAACAAAACAAAAATAACAAAATTTTGCCTTCCCTTATTTGATTTTAGCTTTGTTTTTTTGTGCAATAAACTCTTAGGTTAATTTAATAAAGCGCAATACAAATGTCTATATATATATATACTATATATTATATATATGCTATATACTTGATGTGTGTGTTGGTTAAAGGCCCCGATCTATTATTATCTATAAGTTTGTTTCGTAGAAACTTTTATAGCTTTCCATTTTGTCACGTTGATTTCGCATTGTTGCTGCTGTTGTCGCTGTTGTTGTTGCTGTCGCTGTTGTTGCACTTGCATTTGTTGTTGCATTATTTGTGGCATAGGAATTGGATTTGTTGGACATGCCGCCACTTGTTGCACTGCGCGCTGAGATCTGCAAGAGAAGTTGAACTATTGTTTAGAAATTATATCGAAAATAATTGTTAAAAATCAGGAATTATAATATTTATATTGAAAATTAAAAAATATGAATTATTTAAAAATTACTGATATTTTACTTATTTTTTGACCAAAATAAATAAATTATTATTTCATTATTAAATTTAAATTTTTTATTTAAATAACTTATTTTTCAATCTTAATTATAAACATTAAAATTAAGAGTTATTTTTCCCTTTTTATTTTTACGAGCAAAAATAAGAATTTTTCAACTTTTATTTTAAAAATTGATTAAATTATTATTATGCGATTTTATTATTTTTTAATAACATTTTGGATTCCTATCCGCTCCAAGGAAAGTAATCAAAAGACATATTCCAAAAGTCATAATTTGTGATTTATTGACCGATTTTAATCAAAGAAATGCTATCGACTTGGACTTAATACTATATATATTCAAACTAACTATATATAACCCATAATAATTCTTTGGCTCAACTTCGTTGTTAGCCGACTCAAACAGACGCGAAGCTTGCACAATCTACCTTAGCTATATATAACATATATACTATATATAGAGCTATATATATATAGAGTCATAAACGTGTGTTTTATTTTCGTTACCCTATGGAAAATTGGGTTTTTGTCTTTGTTGTTGGCTGATAATGTTTTGTGTTTTTGCTTTGTTGCTAAAAAAGCGCAAAAAAGAAGAAAAGTTTTGCAATTTCCGATTGCAAATATTGTTAAGAGTGCTTGCTTTAGTTGGCCAGAAACAACTTGGCTATAATTCATCCCATATCAAATTGAAAGAAGAATAAAGAGGGGGTGAAATATCTCTTATTTTTCAATATTTATTTTAACAATCAAAAATAAGAGTTAAGGCTTAATTTACTTATATAAATTGAAAATAAAAGTTTATTCTATTTTTGGTTCGTTTTCGCAATCTCAATATTTCGCTTTGGTTTTTTTGCAACGCCATAATTCTTCTTGGCGATCCCTGAATAATGCTTAAAAGTTGCCTAATTGAAGTGCTTTTGTGGCATAATTAATTTTATTATCATCGATTCATGGAGTTCTCTTCAGAAAAAGCAATCTTGACCGATTTGAAAACACTTGAAAGTAAATCCAAGTAATAAATCCAAGTTCAATGCGCCAGACAACAATGACAGAATGAGAGAATGACGCAGCAAAGACAAACAATCGATCGATCGTTCGTTCGGTCAATGCATTTGCATTGCGTAATAAAACACAACAACGAACACACACGCACACCCTCTCCTCCCTTCGTGCCACCTGCTGACCCGGCGACTTTTACAAGATGCGCGTGCCGACGAAATGGCGCCCCCCTTTTTTTTTTGGCAAAAAACGTATTTGGTTTCGTTTTTTGGTAAGTATTATATGACATGTTTGGTGAATTTTTCGGTTGCTTGACTCATTTTACAGAGAGACCCCCCCCCCAACCAACTCTCCCTCCCTTCTCGCAACCGAAAACAAATACAGGTGTATAAAGTTTCCCAGAAAGGTGTGTTTGTCGGTCGCTTATAACAACATTATACAGAGTATATATATATATATTTTTTATATATATGTTTTTGATGCAAATTGAACTTACTTTTTTTTAAAACTCATATATATATCCCCTTTATAAGACCTTTTTTAAAGCAGCCCATAAACAATTCTGTTTGCAAAAAATCTTTTCTTTTTTTTGTCTCTCTTTTCTATATTGTTTCTTTGACAAGAACAGCAACAATGTTTGCAGATAGTAATAGTACTTAACAAATGGAAGAAATTGCAGTCAAGGCCAAGACTTTTTTTTTGATAGCCCACAAAGTTGTACCCTTTAGTAATCTTATCTATCTTTTATATATATAAATCATTGCAAAAAAAGGTACAAAGATTAAGTCAAAGTTTCATAGTCAAAATCTATATAAAGTTAAATTCGCAAGAAAATGCCAATTTTAAGATCCGAAACTGGGAATATTAAAATATTTTAATCAAGAATGTGAAATAAATGTTTCATTAACTAAATAAATCAAATGAATATTCTTCTAAAAAAAATAAAATAAAGTAAAGTTTAAAATTGGAAAACTTAATTCAAGAACTTTTCATTTCAGGAAGAATTATAAACTTGTCTAAAATCTTCAATTTTAGATCAAAAAACATTATTTTAAAACCTAAATTTTATTAAAATTCAACTTTTTTCTTAACAAATAAATCAAAAAAGAATTTTATTCCATATATATTCCGTTGATGATGGATAATAACTAAGTGATTTTTTTTAATGTGTTTTTTTGTTTCGATTTATTATTAAATTTCGAGATCATAAACGAGTTTAAAGCACTTTATTTTTATCACAATTAAAATGTTCCTAATTGTTTTAATTAAAAAGTCGTTAAAAGGGTTTTAATATCATTTCTAAAATTATTTGAGTTAATTAACATCTTAATTTTGATAAAAAGTGGAAGTTTATTGTTTCAAGAAATTCTTGTGAATTTTGATTTCACTTCAAACTGACATTGAACATCGCTATATATATATAGAAAAGCAGATATCTGTGCAATCGCCATAGAGTTTATTTATATTATGCTTCCGATGACTGCATTAAGTTTTATCTTTCTTTGCATTGAAAAGCGACTTCCGTTTTTTCTTTCTTTCTTTTATTAATGAGCATTTCCGTTTTTTGCTTTTGTTGCTTTTTGTTATGAAAAAAGCAAAACAACATTATGACGTTTGAACTTTCGAAACAAAAGACAAAAACAAAGGCCAGTTAAGACCCTTTAAGACCTGTTTCTAGATAACGGCGATATACACTTGAAGAAAATTGGTTATAAAATCTATTTTAACAAGAAAACTTAGAAAAAATTAATTTCGACTTTTATTAATTATAGTTGCTGCACTTTAGTATTAAATTTCTTTAAGTGTACCTCATATAAGATCATCCATAGCACGAAGAATCTTCGTAAGAAACACGATTTTAGCAAGAAATCCCAGGAAAAACTCACTTTAAATTTTTTTCCTATTGCTTAACATATTTTTCTCTCAGTGTACCACATATAAATCACGTTAACGTGCACGCAAACCATTTATATTATTGCGATCGCGTTTTTGTTGTCATTGATATACTATTCTATTCTTTTTGAACTGCTGATAAATAATAAATAAAAAAAAAATTATGAGAACTGGGTTAACTGGGAAAGCAGAGAGATCAAGAGAGCGAGAGAGAGACGCACCTTTTCGTTCTCCTTGCCGTTGGAGCCGTCGAAGAGTTTGCCGTCGACAACATCCCGTTTCTTGTTCTTCGATCTGAAGCGACCCGAACGAGAAATTGTGAAATTGCGCCATTGATGGGAATATTGATCGCAGCGCTTCTCCTCCTCATTCAGGATGCTATCCAGATAGTGTATTGTGGGTTCATGTGCGGCGCTCATTTTGTCGGATTGGAATATCAAAGGCTTCGTTAAGTTGTTGTTGTGTCGCGTTTCCAAATGTTAATAATTTTGAATATACGACAACAGCTCGGATTTTAGTTCATTTTTTTGTTAAACAGAGCAACTCCCGAACGATATATATATTTTATCTTTACTACATATTTGCACTTTTGTGTATTTTTCTTGTATATATTTCGTGTTTTTTTCTGTATTTTATCAGACAAAGAGAACAGATGCGTATGCGATGCGTTTTGTTGGCCGGTGCCCGTCTGACTGCGGAGTTGAAAATACAACGCTGTTATTAACCGTATTCTCTCTCACATACAAGTGACACAACGGCGACAACAACAGTAACACAGCAACAACTACCACAACAACACAGGCAGCAAAAAGCTAGTACACCAAGGCGACGACTAAATGCCCTTACAGTACGTTCTTCACTTGAGGAAAATATATATAAAATAAAATATAATTATTAAAGTAGCACAAAAATTTGAACTTTATTTTTCGAATATTCTGGCTAATAATTATTTCCAAATATATATGTATAGACTTCATTTAATATTTTTACTTCCTTAGAAAATAATTATACCCGTCGGTTAAAAGTGTATAACAACAGAGACGACAAGCAACACGACTTCCAAGCTTCAACGATTCGTTACGTTATAGTAGTATGTATGTTTTCGTGCCCCCCTTTTTGGCCACCAACGGACCGACGACGTTCAGTCACAAAGAACAAACGCAACCCGTTGGAGTTGCTGTTGTTGTTGTTGTCTTTGTTGTTGTTGGTGTGACGGCAGCGAAAGAAAGCAACAAGAAATCTTTCAACTGCTGAACTGAACGTAAAGTAAGCAACAACAACCAAGAGCGTGTGATTGCTCCTGAAAAAAGCCAAACAGGTGGGCTCACCACACACATCCATATGTATATACTAAATATGTACTTGTGTATGTGTGGAGTGTGCAAATTTTATGTATGAATGTGTGTAAGTGTGTTGTGCTTGACTTTGTCGGTAAGAAGGTGAAGCTTCGAAGACAAATTTAATGCGCTGCAAAATGAAGAGAAAACTTAGCAAATTAAACTGGTTTTGATAAATTAAATTATTATAAAGGTGTTTATAGCTAATTTTTGAAGTTCTGTGATAAGCTTACAATATATAAGATTTTTTTTCCTATTATTTTTTTTCTGTCCAACATGTATTTTTTTTTGGGTACTTCAAAAGCCACTATGGCCGGCTGTGAAGTGTATAATTTTGGTACATATGTATTTGATATATGTACATATGTATGTAGACATGAAGATAAATATCTGTCATCTAGCAGGAGCAGCAACCGCAGCAGTAGAGAACCAACAGCTCGTGTGCTGTCGATGATAAGCGCAAATAGACAAAACAAACACTCGAGTCGCTAACAATTATAAATGATTAGATCGCTTTTTGGAGCATTCACTTTGTCCGGTTCTTTAACTGTTACATTTTCTTGTGTGTGTGTGTGTGGCGATAGGATGAGATGATGATGTAGCACCTTTTAGTCATGTTTGAAGGGCCGATAAACACCACAAAAATTTTTGCGCAAAATGCTTGTGTGTATTGGTGCTTCACACACATGCATTTGCGCAAATCGAGAGACGGACATCAAAATTGTTATGATTTTGTAGGGTTGTTTGCACAAATTTATCGTATGTTTGTTTTGGTGAGTGATCGATTTGCACAAATTGTACTCAGAGCGTGTGAAACTGCTGTTTGTGCAATCATGGAAAGAGAAGCGGAGCAGAGTTTTATATTGGATTTTATTGAAGTTTACCGTTCTTTGCCTGCTCTCTGGAACAAAAGAGCGAAGGAGTACGCCAACAGAGACACGAAAAACGCCCAATATGATATTTTGCTTAAGAAATATAAAGAGCGCTACCCAAATGCCGACAAATTGGCCGTCATTAAAAAACTTAATTCGCTGCGAACGAATTACCGCCAGCATCGAAGGAAGCTTAACGAAACCGCAAAAAGTGGCATCGCCCTAGATGAGGACAACTTGACGACGGTATTTTATTTTGAAGCGCTGGAATTTCTCTACGATGTTGAAAAATCAAACGAATCACTTTCCAGTACAATGGCAAAAAAAGAAGTAATTAATAAAATTTACTTCGATTTTATGAACATACTAATTTTAGCTTATTGCAGCATGGCAGCGTTGCTAAAAGGGCAAAAACGGATTCTGCCGACGCTCTGCGCAATGCTCCGGATGAGAGCATGAAGATAGCGGAGACTTGGGCAATAAAATTGAAGAAAATGACACCGGAGCAGCAGCTGTATGCGGATCGTTTTATAAACGAAATATTATTTGAGGGCCAATTGGGAAATCTGCATCGAGACTCGATGACAATTAATCAAAGCCGCCTTAACTCCTGACAGCGAAACAAGCTTTAAATATTTCGTTGCCAAATTCCCATCGGTGAGGGAGTAGCAGAAAGTGAATTTACACACATACATACATATGTAGCCGCCATTTGCAGAAGCTCTCGTGTGTGTGTGTGTGTAAGAGAGAGGATGAGATGATGGTGCAGCACCTTCCAGTCATGTTTTAGTGTCCAATATACTTACATACATACATACATACATATGTATATAAATAATGCCGGGTTGGTCACTTGCATTTATCTGGATGAGTCAGACTTTTGCCGGCTTTGTAACAAGAAATTATTCACACTTTCTGCCGTCGCGTAATAAAAGGGTGACCACCTTATCTAATTTACATACACATGTATGTATGTGTGTCCACTTTAAGCACTTGTTCTTAATGAGTACATGTTAAATTAGCAAATCGCTTGATTAAAAAACAACCCACCCACTGCCAAGTGTTTTTTGTTTATAGTTTTTTTTTTAGGTTTTATTTACATTGGGAATTTTGTCGTAAGTATTTGTTTTACAGTTTTACAAATAAATTCAATTGAGTTTGTTGTGTGTGTGTGTGTATGTTTGTGGAAGCATGTACAAGTAAATAAGTGTAAAGAGAGGGAGAGAGAGAGTATTAAAGTTAATTGCTAAATGGAACTGTGCAAATTTCATTGTCGATATATGTATTGTATATTATTTTTAACACATAAATTTGGCCAAGCAACAGAGCAGCTGCTTTTATTATTTGTACATTTTGTACTTATTAACAAGAAATTTATTTTGTTTGTTTAATGTTTGTTGTCTGTTTTCTGCTTTTGTTTGCGTGTTTCGCGACTTGAGATAAACAATGTGAACTTAAAACAAAAACTGAACTAGTTGAACAATTAGTATACATATATGTATGTTTGTATGTATTTAAACAACGCTATCCTGCTCTCGCGCAGTAGCCAATCGCGGCATGTCCAACGCGGGCCGCTGCTGTTGTCGCTGCTGCTGCTGTTGTTGTTGGTGCTGATGATGCTGTTGCAGAATTTGACGCGAGCTAACAGCACCGGCAGCAGCACTGTTACTGTTACGGTTCTGGAAATTGCGTATATTCTCCTCGGTGTAGTCGATGATGCGACGCTTCTTGCGGCGTGCGTATTGCTTCTGTTTCAAATAGATCTTCAGCATGCCCTTGACCGTTATGAAGGTCAAACCGCCAAGCAGGGTGCGATGCAGCGTATTCTCCACCGAGTCGAACAGTATCCGGCCCACGATGCACGAAATGGTGGGCAACAACAAAGCGCCACAAAAGATGCGTGTGGCCGAAACGGGATCGGACAACGCCGGCGTTGCGGGATTAGACGAGGTCGGCACCTCCTCCTCCGGCTGCTGGTTGCTATTAAGGAGATAATCCTTCAATCAAGAGTTTAACCAAGAGATGAATCTCTACTTACAGATTTGGGTAGAGGAAATTAGCAAATGGAAATTTGCGCATAACTGTGCCACGATTGCGTATCAAACGCAACAGGGCATCCTCCCAGCGGATGAGGCGACCCAAGACTAGGCCAACGGGTATCGCCGGCAGACCAATGAGCAATATTAACGGATCTCCCGCCTCCATTATGGACATGCCATTCTCATGCCCAACAATCTGTAGAAAGGTCACCGCGCCATAAGTCACGGCTGTCCAGTACAAGGAGCCAACGAAGAAGCCAGCGGCCAGGAATGGACTCAGCCGCTTGACCAGATTGTCCATGGCCTCGAGCGCCCCACAAAGTTTACCCATTTGGGGGAATACAATAATGTATTCGGTTTGACATTGGGGACAGGAGACGGTGCGCAGCGGATTGCCTTTTTGGGTCTTCTCATCGATCCAGCGATAGAGGCAACTCTGATGCACCCATTTGGTGGTGCCGCGGCATTGGCACGGCTGCACCCATGCCGCCAACCGATTATCCTCATCCGTTGCAAAGCATATCCAGCAACAACGTTCCGCATCGGCATCCCTGGCTGCTGCTGCTGCCGCCGCCGCCGCTGCTGCTGCTGCTGCTGGACTCTCGTTGGCAATCGCTGCTGCTGCTGACTTGGATGTGGTTGGCTCATTTGATGGCTCCACTATGACGGCGACTGCGCCATCAGCTGCGACTGCGGCTGATGATCCGGATGAGCCCAATGAAATGTCGTCCATGTCCGCCTCGGTCTCGGTGGAAGCGTCGGCCATTGGCACAGCAGCTGCTGCTGTTTTATCATCCATAATATCGCTGCAAAACTAAAATTTAATAAAATTTCAAAACATTTTCAGTTGACTTACGTTCTGTTTGTAAAAATTAACTCGTTTTGTTCAGTGTTTTTTTTTTTTTGGCAATCCGAGTACTTATTTTTTTTTTTTCAATTTTTTCTCAACTTGTTCTGAAACTAAAGAGTATATATCTGAACTAGAGATGTGCACGTGACTATGATTTGTTTGTCAAATAAAACACACACAATTTAGCATTATGCATAAGCATATATAAATAGTTAACACTTAGAAAATAAAATCAATAACTGTTGATTCTTGGCCAGGTCAATTTTGACTTATACATGCTGCAAAATACCGCATGTGGCCAAATATCCCGAAAAAATACTAGACAAATGCGAATGGCCAAGTAATTATCGATTACAACTGCATCGATAGCAAGTTGATATTAGCAACAGGCACTGCAATGCAGACAGTGCAACACTTAATTAAATGTACCGCTATAAGTTTTAGTTTAAGCAAATATACACATTTATATATATATTATAACATTACAAAGAAAGCCCGTTTTATGTCTGTATCGTGATCTTTATATAATTGTATTTGATCCCTCTTCACGTCGCTGCCGCTAATCCAATTCACTGTTAGCATTCGTTCGTTGTTGCCGCTGAGGTCTGCTTGGCTCGTCATCGTCATCGTCATCGAAACCCTGCATCAAGTGATTGAATATATCGCCAAACATGCCACCCAGTCCAGGTGGCCCTGAGTGCACCGGTTCCGGTTGCTCATCAAACGAAATAACGCCAATTTTCGTTAGATATTTGTTAAAGGAGCTGTCCCGCTTCAGAGATGGTTCGTAGAGTTTGCGCAGGTCACGGAAGCCCCTAACACACCGCAGATCAATGAGTCGAAATAAAAAGTAGAGGAAATTGATTAACGGCTCCTTGTAGGGAAACTCATGCCTAAGGATCTTGGGATGATAGCGTGTATACTCGTTGAACGTAGCATCTGCCGATTTGCGATCCCTTAGCGCAAGCTGTTGGAGTACGGCTTGCGCGAGAAACAGATCCACCTCACTTTGGAAGCCCTTGCTCTGACTGATCTCGATGAGGACGCGGCCGCAGAGACTGCCATCCTGGCAGAGCAAATAGTGATGACGTGCCGCCTCGATGTTGCCCTCGGTCCAGAAAACATGCGCAATCAGCTTGTGCAGCACCGGATGACCGTAGTGTCCATACAAGCCAATGCTCCATTTAACAGCGCGATGCTTTAATAACAAGAAAAACATTTGAGATTCGAAAGAAATTTAGAGAATTTTCAACCTACAATTAGGGTTTCGCGTTCCACTGTGGTGGCGCTCAGGCCACGTATGAGGGCACCCAATCGTGGTATCCACTCGAAATGATCGATATCCTCGGTTCGTGGCCGATTCTCGAGTGTGTCCACGAGCAGCAGACACAAATCCGCGGCGCTGCTCTCCTGCTCCTTCTCAATTAGTTTCTGTGCGCCGTCGAAGAGTAGATCGAGGCAATCGTCGTAGCGCTTCTGGGCCGTATATCGAAAATATAACGTTCGATACATCATGTGCGCCTCATAGTATTCGCCCTCCGCCAAGGAGTGATCGAGCTTGGCGAGAACCCGAGAAACACCCCGCTGATTGGCTGTAGTTGAGGGGGCGCTGGTGCTGGTGCTGCCGCCGCTGCCAACGGCACGTTCGGCTTCGGCCGTGTTCATATTCGTGCTTGTTATGGGAAGAACAGTTGTTAAATAATTATGTGTAAACGTATGTTGACCGCAGATGATTCTAAATATTTTTCTTATTTATAGATATAATATACTTTATCGGCTAAGAGCCGATATTGCAATCGATAACAACCAAAACAGCAGATTTTGCTATCGCCGATGTTGCTATCGACAGCAACCAAAATAAGTGTGCAGCGTTGCCACATCGATTAATTTTGCCATTCACATAAAAAGACCAACAGATGAAATAACAAACAATACGAAACGAAAAACAAACAAACAAATGGAAAACGATGATGGGCCAGAAAATGCAAGTGCTTACGACACGCCCAGCACACGCAATTATCCCGCAAACCGATGGATAAAACTAAATGTGGGTGGCAAAATATATACAACAACAATCGACACACTCGTTGGCCGCGAACCCGAGTCAATGTTGGCCCGAATGTTTTTGCAGGATTCGGGCGGCATGATGCCGAGCGAAAAGGATGAGCAGGGTGCCTATTTGATAGATCGCAGCGCCAGGTATTTCGAGCCAATCATCAATTATCTGCGCCACGGCGAATTCGTATGCGAATCGCACATCAGCTTGAAGGGCGTGCTGGAGGAGGCGCGCTTCTTTGGCATTTACTCGTTGGTCAGCCATCTCGAGGAGCGGCTGGGCGAACAGGAACAGCCGCTGGACGACAGACCCTTGACCCGCTTGGATGTCATAAAAGCCATCATACAGACCTCGGCCTGCACAGAGCTGCGATTCCAAGGCGTTAATCTTGCTGGAGCGGATTTGCGTAAACTGGATTTTCGCAATATTAACTTTAAGGTGAGCGGAATGAGGAAGCGGGATCGAACCTTAATAACTCTCTTGTCCTTTGACAGTATGCCAATATGTCGCGTTGCAATTTGTCCCACACAAATCTCAACTATTGCTGCTTGGAGCGGGCGGATCTGCAATATGCAAATCTGGAATGCGCCCAGCTTGTCTCGGTGCGCGGACTCTGTGCCAATATGGAGGGTGCCAACTTGCGTGGCTGCAACTTTGAGGATCCAACGGGCGTCCGGACCAATCTGGAGGGCGTTAATCTCAAGGGCGCCTGCCTCGAGAGCAGCAATATGGCTGGTGTTAATCTGCGTGTAGCCAATCTTAAGAATGCCAATATGAAGAATTGTAATTTACGTGCTGCCGTCTTGGCCGGCGCCGATTTGGAGCGATGCAACCTGTCGGGCAGCGATCTCCAGGAAGCCAATTTGAGGGGCGCAAATCTCAAGGATGCCGAACTGACCTTAATGGTAACGCCTCTACACATGTCCCAGGCAATTCGCTGAGCAAGTGAATCATTTTGGGACAGATGTGCAATCATTAACTGCGGTCTAAACTTAATTATTGTAAATAGTACTAAATCAACGGTTAAAAAAAAAACAGTATTAAATACGCCATTAACTGTTTAGCTGGGCTTTTGTAAACTAACATAAAACTATGAAATAAATATAATTTTGTTTTTTATTAAAATTTACTTTTTCGAATTAAACACCGATTAAGCGTATCGATAAACATATCGAACTCAACTTCAACTTGGAGCCATGCGTAAAATGAACCAGTTCATTTTGTAACTCTTTCTGTTCAGTTCGCACAAATCGGGAAGATTTGATCAGAAGATTTTGCGGCAGAAACATGTTGAAAACGTGTCATTTAATTGTGCCGCTGGCAATTATATGTATTTTAATTGCAACGCAATCGGTGAACGCCGACAAGAAGCAAAGCAAAAAGTATAGCAAGGAGGCAAACGACCCGCACTTCAAGCAAATCGTCAACGAAAAATATCAACCAGAAATTCGCAATTTGCAGCGGCCATTTCGTTTGGCCAAACTGAATCTGATTTGGGCCAAGGCACAGAATGTAAGTACGTTAAAGCTATTAATAAAACTGCAATTAATTTTCGCACTATATAGCGGCTGACCGAAAGCAAAATCAAGTCTTTGTACATGGAACTGAAAATCCACGATAAAGAGGAAATCGCCTGGAAACAATTAAATTCGCAGCACAAAGATAAAGATGGACTCAAGGAGAACGAATTGCGCCAGAAACTAATTGGTATAATGAGCAGCTACGATCTGTTGGAGCACTTTGACGATACCCAAGATGTGGAGAAAACCAAACCCTACAAGGTAATGTCCCGGTAACGGTAAATGCAACAGGTTTCCAATGGAAATTTCCCTTCCAGAAATTCCATGACCCCGAGGAACGGCACAAGAACAAAAGTCTGTTCAAGGACAAGAAACTGAATCGTTTGTGGGAGAAGGCGGAAATTTCTGGTTTCACCGCCGAAGAATTGAAATCCTTGAAACAGGAATTCGAGCATCATCAGGACAAAGTCGATGTATATTACAGTTTACTCGATAATATTGGCACAATGGATACGGACAAGCATGAAAGTAAGTTGGAAGATTGTTTGTGTTAAGATATTAAGGTTCCTCCCCACACAGATGCAATCAACACTGAAGATTTGGATACATATAACCTCATTTCGAATGATCCCAACGAAAACGAGATCACAACCCACGAACAGAATGTGAAAAAGTTTGAAACCAATATGAACGCCTTGCGGGAACATCATGTCGGGATCAAGGATCACTACGATCGGCTCGAGCGCCTTGTCTCCTCCGGACCGCATAGCCAGGACTTTATTGAACCCAAGGTGCAGGGTTTGTGGCGTGTGGCGCAAGCTAGCAATTTTACGGACAAGGAGTTGGGCTCCATCAAGACGGAGTTGCATCATTTTGAAAGTCGCCTTTTGAAATTGCGCCATTTGCATGCCGAGCATGCACTGCACAAGGAGAAGTACAAGGATGAAAAGCACAAGGATAAGAGCAATCGTTTCGAGGATATGGAGGATCAGCTGAAGAAACAAACTCGCAAAGTCGAAAAACTTCAGGAGAATATTGAGAAAACCATATTCAAACATACTGAGCTTTAAAACTACAAAGCCTTGCAGCAAGGTTGTGCCAAATTGAGCAAATTAGTTATAATCCTATATATAGTTTATACCAAAACTGAATTACATATTAAAAATCTCATGAAGTTTATTTTGTATCTTTTGTTTGAGCGTTGCCACCTAGTTTAGCCATTGCTTTTGCTTGCGTGTGCACATTCTGGGTGAATGGTAAATGAAAAAATCGTAAATAACATTGCAACTGCAAAGCAGCAAAGCAGCGAAAACTATGTGAAAAGAAAAAAACAATTGAATTTGTTTGTTAATTGTAAAGCGCAATGCAATGCAACGAATGTGCGCAATGTGGTCTAGTTATTATTAAGCATAAATAGTGCATATGTATATGTGTATGTATACGCATTGATGTAAACATGGTTGAGACAACAACAAAATTTGGCAATCTGGAGGCGTACACATATCTGCTTGTGACGCTAAATATAACACTAACATTAATTGTAATGTTCTTCAATTGTTTGTGCTGTAAAAAGCAAATACCAAAGTGAGTTAAAATCATAAAACACATATGCTATTTAATTGCTCTCGCGTCTGGTCAATGCGCGAGTGCAACTTTCACCTTCCAGTTCCAGTTCCAGTTGGATGCGCTCGCGCCAAAAACAACAACTTAGTTAGAATATGTGCTGCAAAGACTGGAAAGAACTTTATATACCCTCTCTCTAATTCTAATTCTCTGCACAGAAATGATCTACTCGGCCTGGAGGGCATGGTGAAGCTTAAGAATCCCGACGATGTCATCGTTCTGAGTAACAACAATCCGAACAACGGGAATGCAAATACTTCCAACAGCCTCGTGCACAACAGTGAATCACAAGCCGAGCTAAATGCGTCCACCGTCTCAAATGCTGACTCAGAAAAGAGGTAAGTAATCACTTTGGTTTAATTTACAATTCAATTTAATTCTCTCTCTCTCTTTCGCTCTCTCGCAGATCTAGCACAGCGGCGCATCGCAGCTTGCCGGACATTCCAGTGGCGGAGAGCAATGATAATGGCTCCGAATTGTATGAGACTGTTGCGGACAAGCAGCTGGCAAATGCGCATAATCAAAGTCGTATGTGGAGAAACTTTTACCTTAAACCAAATCTTCATTCCTCTTCCCTCTTACAGCTCAACCGAGTCTGAAGAAGCAGGCCAGCGTTTCGCAGCACAGTTCCATAAGTCAGGCGGACGATGTCAGTTCACCGTATTCGCGTGTCAAGGGATTGCCGCACGATTATGCCAAAGTTCGGGCCACCGAACATCCCTACGCCCAGCTAAATGCACCGTCCACATCCAATGGCTCATCGGCAGCGGCGGGAGCAGCAGCGGGATCAACAAAAAGCAAAGTTTCATGCCAGCAACATGGCACCGATTCGCTGCAACGTGGCTCACAGCTGAGCAGCGGCTCCAACCAGCGCCTAAACGACGAATCGCAATCGCAGGTTGAGATTCCAGCTGCTTCGGCCATAGCTGGCATGATCTCGGCCAGCCAGGATCTGCCTTACATGACGCCACCAATTGCCAATCAACATTTTAGCGGCGATTCCCAAGACTCTTCGAGTAAGTAGAGACAACCCTTGGGCGAATCGAGTTTTTATAATTTTTCTCCTCCACAGAAGGCTATACGAGCATTAGTGTGCGGGAGCCTTTGGCCAACATCCTGGCACAGCAACCGCCGAATAAATTGACAGCCAGAAATGTGACATTGACGCGAGATGTGAACGATTCGCATTATGCCACCGTCTCGGATGATTCAGGTGAGAATTAAGTCGAACCATTCGAAAGGCAATAAACTAAATTTCCTTCCCTTTTTGGTAGATGAAACCTATGCAGCTATTGAGGATCCCAACAATCGTCACAATCCAAATGTCATCGATATTTATACGAGCGGCTCGGAGACCTATGCCCAAATCCAACCCATGCCGGCCAATCCGATTGTCGTTGCCGTCGAAATAAATAATAGCAGCAGCATCCCGGAGTCGGGATCGAGCAGCGGATCGATGCAACGGGCAAGCAGCAGCAGCATGGAACAGCATATGGGACCGGTGCCGCCGAATGTGGACAGTTTGCGGGCACAAATGCATTCGCGCCAAGCATCGTCGTCGTCCTCCGTCTGCAATCTGGGCTCGCCGAAGCCAGAGAAACGTCAAGCGAACTCCCCGCTGCCGCCAACACCCAAGGCAAGTCTTGGCCAAAGCCAGGCGCAGCATCATCTCCACTCGGCGGCCAGCAGCAGCAATCTGACCTCGGGTCGCAGCTCAGTTATATCCGTTATCGAGGCAGCTGGCGGCGGCGTCGTTGAGGGCGGCGATGATGCCAGCGATATATCGCCGCAACGCAAGCACAGCAAAAGTCTGAGTCCATCCAAAGATCTTGTCGAGCTGGGCAACAGAAATATCGAGGGCATGTATGCCAAGGTAAGTTTTGAATTATTCCATTGTGAATCCTTTTACTTAATCTTCCCCTTTGCAGGTCATGAAAAAGCACAAATTCAGCTCGCATCAGCCCGAGCTGCTCGGGATTAGCCCGTTGGACAGTGCTGCAGCGGCGCTGCTTATGGACACACCAAAGTTGGACAAGAGCCGCGTGCGCAGCAATAGCTATACAGCCAAGGATCATGGCTACGAGACGATACCAGCCGATGGACAGAAGGCGGGGCAGTTGGGGCATAATCCCATGCCCCATGAGAATCGCAAATCGGATTGTTATGCGGCAAATATGCTACAAAAGGAGCGGCAACAGCAGGAAGCAGGTACTTCAATACCCCATCGATCCCAGGCTCTAACCACCTAATCTTGCCCAAAAATCTATCTCTCTCTCGTCTCGTTTCGTCTCGTCCTTGTAATTATTTTTTTCGGTTTTGGTTTTGAACCTTTTTGTAAAATTTAGTTATTTTGCCAAAATGAGAAATTTGCGCCTTTCGACAATTTCGTCAGTTTTTATTTGGAACTGGTAGCGGTTAGTATGTTATACACTGAAAAAAAAACATGCTTTACTTTTATATTAATTTTATGAAATATTTGTTTTTATATTTTTTATTAATAATTCTTTTACTTTGTTAGCAGCGTCGAGTCAGGCCAAAGTTCCAACGCCCAGCACAAAGCACTACGAGACTATAAATTGCCCACCGGAGAATAACAAGGAGGAGAACAACAGCAACAACAGCAATGATCCTGGCTATGAGCAATTGCACAAGGATGATGATGATGCCAAGAAATCCGATTATGATCCCAACTATGAGGTGTTAAAGAGTCGCGCCCATTCCGATGATGGTTATGCCAAGGTGCTGGAAAAGAAGATTGGTTCGGATGCTGTCGATGCTAGCGGTGGCTATAGCACCATACCCGGTGCGGATGCCAATCATAATTATGCCAGCATACTCGAAACAAAGGCAACAGCAACAACACCAACGCCAACGCCAGCAACAACAACAACGGATCATTATGCGATCTTAACGCCCGTTCCACCGCTCCTCATCTCACCCACCTCAACGGCAACCAACAACAGCAACAACAGTTTAAGTTCGCAACAGCAGCAGCAATACGAATCCCTAAGTGAAACGGATCCCAACTATGAATCCGTTTGCTATATAAACAACACAACAACAGCAACAACTAATAGCAACAGCAGCAGCAGCAACGACAACAGCAGCAACAATACCGATCCTCATGCCTATGAGCCTTTGGAATCGGGCAACAATACCCAGGCGAGCAGTCCCTTAAGCCAGGATCTAAGTACGACGCCCAGTGAACAGCAATTGGTGGTGGATGATTATTTTCAAGTGTAGCTAAGATCTCGTTGAACTCGGAAATCTTCTCAAGCAAATTTTGTTTTTTGTTTTCGATTTTTTTGCCTAGCAATCGCAAAGTTTTTTAACGCACATATCACAAAAACAACAAATGCACAGCAGTTAAAAGTAGTTATATATATATATATATATATCAGCTATATATAGAGTTCATTGACCCCGCCACCCGCGCTTTACTTTTTATCGGTTGCACTTTAGCCCTAAGTTATTTATATTTATAATAAATTAAGTACAAAGTATTTGTATTTGTTAAGCTCGATACAGACAGATAAGCATATATAATATATAGCTATACTTTACCAGTGCGTCCTACTTTAAACAAAAGAACACAAAGCAATTTGTTTATCTTTTTTTGATTAGCAAAAAATCTAAAATTAATTTTTTATGGCGAAAGACAGATATTATTATAAAAAAAACAAAGGATTGTATATTTTTTGATATGTTGGCATTTTATTGCTGCCTTTTTTATTAATTAACCATTATACTATATATAACGATATATACGATAACTGGCCCAATGTTAAAGCCTTGCAAGTATTCAAACATCAAAAAAATAATAATTAAGCTAAAAGTTGAATAAAAAAAGGAAATTCAATTAAACAAAATTCTCATAAATCATATTTAAATTAAATAATATTTTTATATTAATATATTTACGAGCACAATTGTTTATGGTAGAGATTATAGTTTTGTTGATTTAGCTAAATGCAGCTTAATTGTTGCCCGTGGCTGTGCCGCGAGATCGCGACATCATCATCGACCAGATATAATAGATAAAAGCACACAGGACAAACTGCAGGAATATGTATTGATAGTCGATCAAGATCAGGCCACATCTGTGCAATGTCAACGTTGAAACGCGCCCGACAAGCGCCGATAACGCCGCTTCCACGTTTCATTCATTGTTGACAAACGGTTCGATCGGATGAGGAGCTGCTGCTGCCGCGGCCACCAATGGTTGCAGTGGTGCAGGAGGCATTGCAACGGGTTGCTGTTGCTGCTGCAGCTGAGCGAGGAATGCAGCTGGTGGTAGCGGGTTCACAGGTTCACGATTCAGCAAAGCTATATTGCTGGCTTTCATGCGGGCTATGTTGGTGGCAAGGTGGCCATTGCCACCGTTGCCACCGCCCATAGCCGAAAGACACGGTGACATACAAGGTGTTGAGCATGATGAATTGCTGATTTCACATTGGTCAAGCAGGCGGAGAAGTTCGTTAGTGTCGGGTCCGCCTGAGATTTTATGCTGCTGCTGCAGCTGTCCTTGCGCATCCTTGTCCTTGTTGAGCAGCGCCAACGCCGTTGTCAGATCCCACATCTGTATCGCCCCGTTGCAATGCCCCGTCAATATAAATCTCGAACCCATACGCGACGACACCTCACATTCGTGGACACAAAATGCCGACACGGTCGAGCCATCCACCGAGCGGATCACACACACCCGATCCCCGTTGGACGCTAGGCGTACGTACAGCTGATTCGTTTCGGGCACAACTTTCTGGACAAAGATCATGTCATCGTAGTCGCCATACGGTCCGAATTCATTGCCCGCCGCATAGCTATAATTGCTATCGGTTGCCTCGAGCGAGACAATCTTGAAGGATGCCTCCGGCGTGGAGCCCGGCTGTGTGGAGAGCATGCCACGAAACCGGGTCAAACTCCAGGTTCGCACATGATGATATTCGCTGCAAACCGAAACCAAATACTTCTCCGATAGCATGACCTGGGCGAGGATTAAGAATTATTACTTAAGTTTCCCTTTTTAAAAAATCATTCTCACTTTTGTAATTGGACTCTGATGCACAAAGAATGTCTCGAAGAGATGGGGTCCGTGTCCAGCTGTCTCCGGATGCTGGACAATAATGCGCACCGCTCCCGATCGGGTGCCATAGGCGATTTCGATCCAATTGCCGCTGATGCTCGATGTCTTTGGGGTTAGGTAAACCGATATTGCCGTTATCGGATCCATATTGATATCCTTATATAGTTCGGTTACCAGCAAATCGTTATCCTTCATGCGCAACGGAAACTTTTGCATATCTATGAAAGATTGAAAGTAAAGCTAAATTAAACTTAATCGATAATCATCGATTATAATCAAAACTAAATTAAGCTGTTCCGATAATTATCGATTATAATCGAAACTCAAACTCACCTATATAGTAAATGGAACCATTGTTACAGCCTAGAAGTAAAAAGGAACCCGCCGAATCGAACGATAAAACTGGCACCAAATCCTGAATTTGCCAATGTTGGGTCATGGCATGCCAAACGCCAATCTTGCCGGATGAGGACAGTGCCACAAGTTGGCTGCCTATGAAGAACAAATACTCGACACGCACGTGGAGATTGAAGGTGCCAATATCGGATTTATTGCCGCCCTCCTGGATGCTCCACAAACGGATTTGGCTGCCATAGGAGATGGCAATCATTTTGCTGGGCATCGGTTCGGCGGTGGAGGTATTCACCTTCGAGTTGATGGCGATGCGTTCGATGGCCGCATCGATGTGCGGCGAGGTGAAGACCTGTTGCCAGCCATTCGAATCCTTGACGCGATAGCAGGTCACAAAATGGGCATAGGCAACGGCAATCCAGTTCTGATGCGCCTTGATCAGCTGCACCCGCAACGGTGGCGTCCAGTTCGAGCTCTGGGTGGGACTAAAGACCATGCCCACCTCGTTGCGCATGGCCTTGTTCAGATCGGCGGAGGAATTGCGCGAGTGGCGCATGAAGTCGAGCGACGCGTTCCTTGAATGTCCGGCGGCGGCTGCGTTCCAAGCCGGGCCGGCACTGGAGCTGGCGGCAGCGCTGTTGGCGGCGACGCGACCGCAACGCAAATCCCACGACGAGTTGCGCGAATGTGACGACGAATGACGCGACGAGGCGGAGGAGGATTCGGGCACGCGTACCATCGAACCGGGACGTGCTCCGGCTCCAGCTGCACCGGCTGATGTTGAGGGTTCCATCGCAGTCGCGGCCTCCATCGATGCCGACTGCTCATCATTGGGCGGCATAGCCGGCGCTGCCAGAAACCCGTAGAACAGCACATCGCCGCAAGACGAATGATTGAGATCCTCGCACAAGGCCAGACGCTTGGTCAGCGGCGTCACGCCATAATATTCCGCTTCGTGTCGCAGCGCACGTATTTCACAATTCTTGATATCGATATCCTTGGTTCGCAAATAGTTCAATATGATTGAGAACAATGTCGGATCTCGATCGATAAAGATGGCGTTGTGTTCGTCTCTTAGACTCGATATTCTGCCGCTTAGCAACGCCGTAAAGAACGTATCCGGTATCCACGTAAGCGTTTGACGTGACGTCGAGAAGCTGCAAAACAAAGGGAGGAGGGGGGTGATAGATTATTGGTTTTTAGTTTTTGCATGCGTCATCAAATTTAAAGTCCCGTTATATTTACCGTTGGCCGCCCACATTAAGATTCACTAAATCGCTGCTTGCACTGTGCATAAAGTAGGACATGCCAAATTTATTACACAGCTGCCAAAAGGCAGCACCAAATCCAAATTCACTGAAACTCTATATATTTTATATATGTATTAATTCTTTTGTGGCTTCTTTCTAGTTGATCCGCTGCTGCTGCGGCTGCTGTTGTTGTTGTTGTTGACCCGTTGACGACTGCAGCTGCAGTGCGAGTCGGGTTGTGCCTGCTGTTTGCTGGCTGGGGCAGCGCTTGATTCGTTTAAATAGGCGACCACTTTATTTTTGGAATTACGCTTTTTTTTTTATTATTTATTTGCTTGACAGTTGCACTGCGCTACACAAACAATTTCTACACACATATATATATAAGTTTGTAATCTGCGTTGTTAGTGAGTGTGATTTTGTGTTGTTGTTCGCTGTGAATGGCATGCATTCTTATTGTGCAAGTCTGGCAAGGCTGCTAACGCGCTCGCTTAAGCGAATGCTGCCATTTGAAAGTTGTAATGCATTTGGATTTGGAATAAACAAAAACGCACTTAATTTAATCTGCCAATAAAGTGCCGTTTAATTAAATAATATTTTAAATGTCTTTTAGTCATTTTAAACAAGCTGTATTAAGTTTATTTTATTTTTTCAGCCAGCAAAACAGCATTCGCGTTGTGGCACATTAAAAAATTTGTCAAGTAAGGTCAGTTCTGAAATACATAATTGTATTTTTTACGAATTATGGGCAACATTCTAAACATTTGAGAAGTGCTTTGTTTTTAAGTTAAAACTTGTAAATACAAAAAGGTGCGGTTTTATTGCAGCTAAAAAAGCTTAAAAATAATAATCAACATATTTACATAAACTCGGGTCAGTAAATGCACCTGTTGTGGGCTCATATCGAATTGTGTGCCAACATTTGCCGACATTTGGTTTTTGCGCTGCGCCAAGGATGTGATTTTGGCGCAAAATATGTAATTTATAATAATACGAATAAGAAAATGTTTTTAAGCACTCGGGTAAGTCCGCAAGAGTGTTTAACTTTTGGCGTGGATACGAAAACATTTAATTTTGTTTTGCAAGTAGTTTTACGGGGAGCCAGGAGGAGCGCCTGCATTAGGGTGGTCCACAAGCAGTGTGCTCCCGAAAAGTGCGAATTCAGCAGATTTTTATGTTTTGTGTGTGTGGGTGTGTATGTGGGCGTGTTTATGTTTGGAGATTACAGGAAGAGTAAAGGGAGAAAGAGTAGTAATGCACCATGTGTCTCACAAAAAATACACAAAAAAAAATATCTGAAAAAATTATTCTAGTTTTGAAAAATATTTTCGAAATTTACTACCATTTTTCCCGTAGCATTAATTGATTTAATCTCTTCGAAAAATGTGATAAGATTTAAACTTGTACTTTTCGCTGAGTGTATTAGCACATATGGCGGAAATAAACCGAATGATAATGATAACGGCATTCGAGCAAACAACAATAAAGGAAAATCGAGTAAATGAAAGAAATAATGGTGGCAAAAACGTGTAACAAATACTAACAAAAACTTACGCACACAGACACACCCATACATACATGAATACAATCCAATTCCCTTTTGGGTTTGTTGTTAGTGTTTGTTGTTGTTGTTGCCAGCATCGAACAAATGTTTTGAAGCAGCATATTAAAGTGAACCGATTTTGGCACGTGTTCCGGGCTAATATACATACATACACATACATACATACTTACGCGCACCTGATGAAGTAAAAACGTTCATCGCTTAAATCGCATAAATGGCTAATGTCCCTGCATTCCCCTTCCCCACCTTTTAGACTGTTGCTCTGTGTAAGCTTAAAGCTTAAGTTAATGCGCTCTCTCTCTATCTTTAAGCTCTTTGCCTCAAGGCTCATAATTTAAAACAAAGTTGATCGTAAGCTTAAGTGCAAAAAACCAGGATTAAAAAACGCGGAGGAGCACAAAAAGTTTCTCGGCGGCGAGAAACTTAAGACCCAATCCTAATCGAACTTTCATACAGCGAATCTTGATGGGACAGAAAGTAGTATAAGTAAAAGTAGTATAAGGAAAAGTAGTAAAAGTAGTATAGATAAGTATGCCGAACAGTTAATACCCTAGTAAAATGGAAGTTTAATTTTTTGTGTTATTTTTCGAACACCTTAAAAATTACATGGCGCTCCGAAGATTTAAGTATCCGATATAGCACTCAAAAAAATTCTTTAAATTTTTTCAAGGGTATCTCACAGTCAATCATGATCAAACAAACTCAAAACATAACGCTTTTGTTGATTGCAATAATTGTAAGCAATTAAATAACCTTGTTTAAATAAAAAATGCTATTAATATTTCTCTCACACTTTGTCCTTACAAATGTGTGTGTGTGTGTGGCGACACCTTTTTGTCGTCCGGGTGTTAATTGTTAAGCCTTGTTGACACCAATTTTCCATATATAATATTTATTTAGCTTTTGTCGTGGCGCCAGGCTTAATTTCTTAAATGCCATCCGGTTCTTATCTGGCCTCGTTTGTGCGCTGTGTAATTAATTGGGCCCTATATAAATATATATACAGGAGCCTTATGATTAATTTCAATTTAATTTGTTTGCCATTTCGTTTGCTCGGGCTTCCATTTGGCCACAGTTGCAGCAGAAGCACGGTTGTGAATATTATTATTAAATTAAATGTAGGGATGACTGAGAATATGAAATGGATTTTTTAATAAACCAACTAAAACTATTTTGAATTTATTAGAATTATTTAACGATTTTTAATTGAAGTTTAAAGACCCTTGAAACTATTTTACACAGAAACCTAAAGAGATTTAAAATTTAAAATTTGTCAGTATTATTATTATTATTTTGAATTTATTAGAATTTTTAAACGATTTTTAATTGATGCTTAAAGACCCTTGGAATTACTTTACACAGAAATCTTAAAGTTCTACTACTATTTGAATATTGACATTTTTCAGTAGCTTGGTAACACTATTCCGCTTGATCGTGTGTAAATATTTCCGCTTTTTGGGTTCGCATGAATTAATTGTTTTTACTTTTGTTGTTGTTGTTGAGGAGTAGCATTGTTTGCATAGCCAGGTTAAAAATATGCTTATTATTTAGAGGATTGTGGCTATTTTAGCATAAAATGTTTCCACCTCGGCATTTAAATTTTAAATTTAAAGTAATTTTTCATTTTTATTCCTGCTTTATTTAATGCCGAGGTAACAAAAGCAAAACACGAAAGGAGTGAGAAATGGGAATTTCTTTGTGTTTGGTCTAACATAAAATTAACTCATTTGCTTGCGGCATACAACAACAACAACAACACACACACACGCAAATAGATAAAGACGTTTCAAGATGGAGGTCAAGCGACGCCATTTTTCAGGCGGGCCAAACAAAAAAAACGTAGCTTCAAGTGCTTACGTTAATGTGTTTCTATGTGTGTGTGTGTGTGTGTGTGTGAAGCACATGCTCTTGAGGAAAACATAAACAAACGCCCACCTACACACAGAAGCAGACACAGACAGAGCGTTGCGGCGTAAAAGCTTACCGCACCAAAAACAAAAAACTGTGTCACAAAAAGCTTTTACGCTTAATATAATGAACATTGTGACGAAATATCGTGTCAGAAGGCGGCCCAGGCGCAACAGTTTTTGGAGCATTCGTGCAGCACGACAACACTGTCGCTCTCCGTGTCGACTCACTCGCATTCTCTCTCTCTGTCGCTGTCGCGGTTGGAGCAACAGTTATAACCGCTCTGCTCTGCTCTCATCCCGCATGTAGCCCAGACAAAGCCGCTGGCGACGTCGCTGCCAACGTCAACGGTCTGCCGTTAACTTTACCTGCTCGCAAGATGTGCAGCTACTGTACGTGTGTATGTGTGTGTGTGTGTGTGTGTGTTTTGGAGCAGGACTTGCTGCGCTTTGTAGGCCGATGAGTTAATTCAGTGCCTGGATTGTTGTTGCCGAGTTAACAACGTGGTGCGCGCGACTTGTGCGCGTTACAGTGTTGTAAAAGTCGCATTTGTTTAAGTACCCGTTATCGTTTTCGTTTTTTATTGTATTTTATGTTAACAAAAAAAAAACAACAACAAAAATGGCCACGTGCCATTATAACAACAACAACAACAAAAGAATGTTTCAAGAGCTGAAAGCCCCAACAAGCATAAAAGCGCCATGGAATTGGTATGGGACATTTTTACAAACTATTAATTCGAACTAAAAATGATTCGCTTTAGAGATTTAATTACGCATGCGACCATTGCACATTTTTCCCATTTTCCACATCGTCGAGCAACGGTTTGAGTATAATTTAAGGTGTTTCTCTTTTTATTATTATTATTTTGTGACCTGTGCGCGCCGCTATCAGTTTTGCTTTCACCCCGTCGTCGCCCAGAAAATTACAACTTATTGAGTTGCAAAGCGCGCACTAATACACACACACACGCACGCACACAAGCGGGGCAAAAAGGAGCAGACATTACAGCTCCCTTGGGAGTTACTTTCTACTACCTAAAGCGAACTTTTGTGTTTTCAGCGTTTCCATTTGCATGAACAAAACATAGAAAATGAAAATATCTGCAGCTATAACAGTGTGTGTGTATGTGTGTGTGTTTTTACATACATATGCTCGTTGCCATAGTTTATTTTTCTGCGCGGTCCGAGAGACACTCGGTTGCCTAAGCTCCTGCTGCTGCTGCTGTTAAGGTCCTTGACTTTCTTCTGCTTAGCAAAAAGCTTAAAACAAGCAATGAAAAAATGTGCCAAACTGTAGAAATATAAGTATTTGTGTACTTAAGGTTGAAGCGTGATCCAATTATTGTATAAATGTCAAACAAATTTGGTTTGTTTGTGGACATTAGACAACACTTAAGAAGTACTTGGATAGATTTGTTTGTTTGTTTTGTTTTGAGGGTAAATATAATTCGATTGTCATCCTTAAAGCAAGTTAAGTGTAAACAGAGATTTTACTTAAATTCTTTTTCGTAATATATAGAAAAAGAATTCAATTTTAAATCCATTTCTTCACTTAAATGCCTTTTTTTAAAGTACCCACCAAATCGTTTGGTTTATTAAATAGTCTCAACTATCTGGCAACTCTGTTTGTTAGTTTGAGGTCATTAGTGCAGTTAGTTGCGACTATTTTGGCATCTACTACTATTTTGGCATCTACTACTATTTTCGTAAGTACTATTTGTTGCTGCCATTTGAATTTTGCAACACGTTGCCATTAATACGTACTTCCCTTGACACTTGTGAGCCAATAAACTTGAAAAAAGAGCAACAGTTGCCGCACACACGCACAAACACTCACACACACAGCCGAGTAGCCGAAGTTTTGTTCGTGCTTTTAGTGCCGAGCAGCTGGCTTGTCGTCGGCAGCAGCCGCAGCTAAGCGCTGTGAAACATAAAAATGTTGTTTGGTCCGCACATAACGCAGATGTCCTTTGCCGTGGCACAGTCTCGCCTCTCGCACAGTCTCGTTTCGTTCTTTTCGCGCCGGCTTTTTAACGTAAAAACGGGAAAAGCGTTTTTCACGCTCGCGATAATAATTGTTTTGGCGCGGGGGTTTTTGTTAGGGTAAATAATGAATGGTGTTGTATTCGAATGCATGCTGTGATATGTTAATTTTCGTCCTTTCGCAACACTTAGCAAACAATTACAAGTTCGTGTGTGTGTGCAGGTGTCTGTTGTGTGTGAGAGGGAAGAGCAAGTCGGGACGTGTTTAAGGCAAGTGAAAAGTTTTAATTGTCTCTGCGTATTTTCATTGAGAAACTTTGTTCAGGTGTGTTTCTGTGTCTGTGTGTATTTCTTTATATTTATACTTGCCTCCTAACAGTTGTTTAATGGCAAACGATGGCCCTCAATATTAGAATCATCATTATGAAGCTTTATTGCCCTGCGTCTTTTGTATTTGCATTGCATTTATTGTATTGTGTTTTTCTCTCTGGGCTTCTGTTTTTTCTGATGTTTTTCGTTCTCATCTTTCGCTTTCTTTCGTTCTGATTAAAATCAAGTGATGCTTGCAATTTATGTTTTTTTTTTTTATTCTGTTTTTTATTATTTTTTTGAGCCATTTTTCTGGCAAATTGTTTTGCATTGTGTGTTTTGCAGTGTATTAGATTTCGTTTATGGCAATGTCACAAGTTCAAAATGTACAGAGGAAAAAACCTCTTGCAATCCATAAAAAGCTGTTTTCAAACCTGGAAAACTCGGATTTTATTCTCATATTGCGTTTATGGATAAAAAAAAATTCTTTGAAATATTTTTTCCTGTGCACAGTTGAAAGACTTGCCGCATGAAAAATCGCCTGACCTCACCAACTTGTTATTGTTGCCTTTTTTTACGCTTTTCTCGTTTTAAATGTGCTGGAATTTGAGTTTTATTAATGCTCAATGTGCTTAAAAAGGTTTTTCCCTTTAAAAAAAACCGTTACCTACTTTTATGGGCATTTGAGTTTCCTCCAAAGAATTGCAATTTAAATGTAATCTTCACCTGAAATCAGCATTTTAGAGCAATAAATATTCCACTTTATTAACAAAGTTAGCAAAATATTCCCTAGTTAAACGCAAGTTAAGGCAAAATAACTTTTTTGACCAAAAAAAAGCCATGCAATGAATTTTGTAAATATTCCACAACATTTAATTTGATGTTTGTAGCTTTAAGGTTGAGTTTGAGAGAAATTTGCATATTTTATTCCACACAAAAAGTGCAAATGTAGTTTTTGATTAACTTATTTGCAAAGGCTACTTCAGAAATTTCTGAAAGTTCATAATCATGTTAAAGCTTATGTTTGAAAATTAAATAATTATGGTTGTTCAAAAGTTTGGCCAACAAGTTTGTCTGTTTATAATTTGTAGATTTCATACATCCTTTTTTTGTTCCACAAAATGTTTAATGGGAAAGAGTTTCGAATGTCGGATGAAAGTTTCAAAAACTTCTCTTTTGGCTTTGACTGTTGTGATATTAAAGCTATAAACCAAGCTTAAATGCAATCTGTATTGTCAACGAGCTTAAGAAGTGAACCTGCGATTGTTCGGTTTGTCGATTGATTTGACAAATAATTGAAGATTGTTTTCGCTAGAAGTCTGGTTGGGTTCGTCGGAAATGTGTTGTCAATTACGATAACGATGATGAATGATTTTTGCTTCAAAAGAAGTGGGAATATTGCTATAAATATCAATACAAAATTGTTTGCTTGAAGTCGACGCTTTTTCAATAGAAATCCTCAAAGATTTCATTGTAAAGAGAAAGCCAAAAATATATATTTTTTTTTATGAAAAAGTTGCAAAAATTTAATCATTTTTAATTTCCATCTAATTATGTGAAACTTTTATTCAGAAATTTAAATTTTGCATATGGAACATTGATTGTTGCTGCGCATACCTTAATATAATATATGTATATATATACCTTTAACATCCTGTTACATCAGGTTTTTTCTGATTGCTTTCTGACTGGAATAAGCTCTTTCTCACATGTTGTAATTGCCCCTCAAAATGAGTCGAGTTGTTAAATTTAATTTTGGCAACTGTGTGCTACGACTGTCAAGTTAAGTATCGAATAAAGTAGGTAACAAAAAAGTCACAAAGTTAATACTCCGAACACTCACACACACACACACACATTGATGTTTTGCTGTCGAAAGCCAAATACTTTAGCTTTGTTGCATGCCTTGGGGCTTAAATGTTTGCGGCATCTTAGCCAGTTATAAAGTACAACCTTGTTTCGGGTGTGCCAGACAGATATACAGGCATTTTAATTAATCATGTTAACACACACACACACACACGCACATACCTATATAAATTTCCTTGTAGAAAACGACTTTCGGCAGCATTGGGTCTTAATTTATTTATTTAATATGTGAGTTCATTATGAAATGCGATTGAATGGGATGTAATTAGTGCTTAATTAACGTGGAAATCTATTAGACGGAAATACGAGCAGCTCTCCACTTGTCCCTTTTGGCAAATACATGCGTCTACACTGGACGAAACGGAAGGGGGTATATAGAATTACTAAAGTCGAGTTTAAAAGTTAGCCTGAAGCAATTTTTGATAAATAAATTTCTTTGAATCAATTTTTAGCATGCATTTTTCAGATTGATTAGGTAGAAGTGTTTTTACTGGATTTTTTTCTTAGTGCTTATGTCATTAGAAATCTTATTTTGAACAAAAGTCATGGCAATCAATTTAAGGGCGTGGTCCTTGGCGCTGATTAAGCAAAAAAGCAATAAAAATAAATCAAACATTATTGACTTAAATATTGGCATTCTAACAGTCGGCCAACAGCCACATCAACTCCATCATTAGCCATTAAATAATTATAGTGTTTCATTGTTCATATTGTTTGATTATGTTAACAATTTGTGGTGGAAAATTTGTGCACATCACTTGGCAGCATTTTAGACAATGGCACACAAATCGGATTACAATATATTGTATATATATGTGAACACTAAGGCACTAAGGGCTTATGCCTAATGTAATGAATAGCTATTTTGAGGCTAATGCATATTGAATTACTTATTCATAGAAGTCAACGGCAGCATCAAACAAATTAGATAAATCGCCAGTTTCATTTATCAATTTGCTTCAATTTGTTTAATTAAAACAATATAAGATTGGATTTACGAGGAGATGAATGTATTAAAGCAACTTTTGATTGACTTATTTAATACTTTTAATCAATATTTACATTTATTTATTCTGTTTTGATTCCATACTTTATTTATCCCGCTCAAGGCAAACATTTTGCATTAACTTTGTGCAAACAATATTTGCTTTGTATTTGTATTATTTAAATGTATATTACTTATTATAGTTTGGCATCATTAACTGACTTCTTGGCTGCCGTCAATGTTGCAACTAGTTGTTGCTTTGGGGCCAAGGCCTTGTCTTTTAACAAAAGTTGCGCATACGCCGCGTCGCCCGCGGGAAATATACAATTTGCTTGCGCTTCTCATTAGATTCAATGCCAACGCAACGAAAATGTCTTTTTGTCGACAAAGCAAATATTTTTGTTGTCAGTTTTTTACTACTGTTTGCCCCGCCCCCCCATAAATATATGCCAGCCTCTCCTGGTCTAACTCTTACCCATTAAAAGCATGAAAGAATAGAGTGAAAAAAAACAACTAAAAAAATAGTTCCAATAAACAACACAAAAATAAAGCTAAATAAATCGATTATTTCGTAAAAGTTCATTGAGTCTTAAAATAAATCAAATTAAATTTTTTTTATAATATGTAATGTAATTTTTTAGATTAAAGGATATTTTCGTGCCATGCTCTGCCCCAGAAAAATGTTGATTTTCTTTGGGTCATAAATAAAAAACATAACCAAGAAACCGAAACCGCATTGTTTGCTATTTTTGACATGAAATAATCAAACTGACACAAAGCTGGCGGCTGCTTGGCGTGAATATTATATTGTGCTCATAAATTCAAGACAACAAAAACAACAACAAAAGCCACACACAGCGAATGCAAGGAATGCCTAAAAGGATTTCCAACAGCCCCAAACTCACAATTTGCATATGTTTTGTGAATTATTCAAGTGCGTGGAAATACGCGGCGTATGCGTAATGCTAAAAAAAAGTGATTTATTTACAATGTGGCTTGCTGACTTATGAATCTTTTTTCTCATTTCTACTTCATTCCGGCCCGCTTGTTGTGGTTTTGTGCTCGTTCGTCGACCCATTGTTTGTTTGGCTTATTAAGCTTTGAGGCAAACACAAAAACAAAAATTGACAAACAAATTTGCGTGTCTAACAAATTGCAGCACATTTATCAGACGCATCTTCAAGATTGACAGCCACAAGCCGCCCATTCAGACAAATGGCCAAGATATCGAAGCCCGCAATCAAGGGAGCCAGCATCCAGGGAGCCCAACATGGGCGTAGTCGAGGCAGGAAATGTTTGCAATATTAAATTGGCATAAGGACTTTAAAGTCACAAATAATCATCCCCTAGCTCTAAGGACTACTTTAGATATGTTAATGATATAAGCCTCGACCCCAAGCAAAAATCGTAGCTACGCCTATGGCCGAGGACAATGTAAGCCAGAGAGATGCCCAGATACACACAGGCTATAGATACAGCTGCGAGGCAGAGCAACAGATATCGATTTAATCATTAGTGTAGTATGTAATCTCTGTCTGTCTGTCTGTCTGTCAATGACTTTGTGCTTCTCTCTTTCTCTGCGAATGTGCAGCACTCAAGTGGGCAACGAATGAATTTACATTTTTATTGCATAGGGGGTTGGAAAAGGAGGGGGGCTGAATTTGTGAGGGGATGCGATTTAATGTTGCACTCACTCCAAAATTGCATCTCTTTGCTGTGTGTTGTAAATGCGATTACGCCTGTTTGGCATCACTAATTGGCTAATTATTTGGCCATCATATTTGGGTTTTTAAATCTGCCAACATTCAACCGCCAATATCTCTGTGTGTGTCAGCAAAATTGTTAATTAATATTACCAATGCGTGTTTCGAATATGCAAATAACATTTGCAATAAATTATTCATAGTTCGATTGCAATTATTGTTGCAAACATGTTGTTATTGCAAATTACTTGGGGGGCTTGTTGATGCTGCTTGACCTATTTACAAGATGTATTACTGTACTTAGTAAACTTCTTATACTTACTTTACTTTACTTCTTTTACTCATTTATCTTACTTTGTTATTCAAATTAATTTATTTCCCTTGTGGTTTTTAAATTTGGTGTTTACTGTATTTTTTAACTTTACCTTTGACCCTGCCTGCTTTTTAACTTGTTTTTCAAGTCTCGCTATCTTTGCTTCTTACTTGTTCTTTGCCATTGCCTTCACCTTTTTATTAACTTGCTTTAACAAAGAATTATTTTTCTTCTCCCTTATCCTTTTCCATCTTGTCTATTAACTTTTGATTCTCTCTCCACTTTGCCTTTCGCTTTGTCTTTGTGTTTTGTACTTCGATTCTCATTTTACATTTCTCCTGCTCCGTTTGAGGCTAGAAAATGGAATTTTCATTCATAAAAAATACTTTCAACATATTAATTAATAAGTTATCAGTAAATGTTTTCCCTCCTCTAAGTTGTAATATTAATTACACATTGAAATATTTTTGAGATTGATTTTAATATTTTGTGTTTCATATGCATCAAATTAACGATGCATGAAAGATACATTTTGCTGTCTAAACGAGCTTTTAAACGAAGGCCTGTCGACTCTTCAGCCTCGCTTATATACATTTCTTTTTAAGCTGACGTGAATTTATGGCATGGATCCCCATCATATAGGGGATGTACATTGTGATGAGGAGGTGTCTGTTGTGTGTGTGTGAGTCTGTTGTGTGCGTGTAGTATCGGTGACATTTAAAGATTGATGCTTTCCATATCCGCTAGTAATCTGTTAAGTTGCGTGTGCGTATTTCTTGTGTTTCTCGCATTTGTTTAGCCACCTAGAAAATCAAGCGGCCCCAGTTACAGGCAGAGAAAAAACATCTGGTTTTTCTTAAGCAGTATTCGACTAAGATTAAAGTTAGTTCAGTGCTGTATTTAAATAATTTGTGGCAAATAGTTTAACAAAATGGTTCATAATTCAAATTAAACAATAAATCTTCAGTGGAATGCAAACTCGATAAAAAATACGACGCTGTTAGCAATATCAAGTTTTTTTCCAGATTATTTTGAGCAAATTATATATTTTTATTTATTATTTATTTATATTTTTGCCTTTGGATAACCTTTTTTTTTTTTTCTTACTGTGCTTGAACTACTTTTTTTTTTGTGGTGTTCCCTCGCTGTGCGCCTACCAGAATCCACCACTCACCCATAAAAATACCACAGAACCCTTTAACACACAAAAAAAATCCCTCTTCACTTTGCCATGCACTTTGTGTGTGTGTGTGTGTGTGTAACGGCAGGCTTTTAAATTCTCTTTATGTTTGTTTAATCACTCGAAATGACATTGGGATGCAACAGCACCCAGCACTCGGCATTCAGATGTCGATTTTCGAAATCGCTTTTAAATCTATTGCCTTAATTGTACGGTCACATTCACGTACCACACTCAGACCACTGTTTTGGGATTACACTGGGCACACTTTGCGCATTTTTTTGTTCATATCCCTAACATATTTTTTTTTCGTTTTATTTTTTTGGTTGGCTTTTGTTTGTGCAGACATTTTATGATTTATGAGCTTATGTAGGGCGTAGGGCCGGGTGCCGAAATTGAAAATTCACAAAAGCCCTCGTCATGAAAAAAAGTTGTGCATAAAAAGCGACAACAACAAAAAAGGGGCCTTGGTAAGGACATTCTCAGACCCCTCCCTAATGACAAAGGCAAGGCCTCCAGGCATTAAAACTTTGTACATGCGTCTACTTATCAACATATTATATCTATTTTGTATATCTACACAGCTGTCTAGCTCTACGTTTTAAATATAAAAAATATGTGTGGCAGAGAGAGGGAAGAGAAAGAGAGATAGGAGAACGTTGCTAAATAATGCCCTGGGGATAAGTCGACGTCCTTGCAGTAGGCCAAACACTAATGAGTCCACAGTCCAGTCAGTCGAAACTATGCTATGGAAGGTGTGGATGGGTTTTTGTTGTTGGGTGGGTTTAGCATAATTATATAATGGCCAGTTCACTACGTGGCATTTTTTAAGCAACACCTTTAACAATTTGCCAAATTAAATGCTTCAAAATTGTGTTGATGGATCGTTGCGCAATGATTGATGAACTTTACCTTTGATTGAATTTCAAATATTAATGAAAATTATTAAGTTTTGAGCTGATTAAGCAAACATTTATTTTACACTTACAGCCAGAATATTAAAAGCTTAAACAAAGTATCTGTTAACAGAAAATCAGCTTAAAAAATATATAAATATTTTGTGGAAATAGCAAAATTAATTTTAACAAAAGTTTTATTGAAAGCTTTTTAGTGCAACTTTTTAAGCATTAATTAAAATCATAATTCGAACGCAACTTAAGCGCACTTAAAAAAGCTTAGAGCAGCTTTAATTTAGTATTTGCAACCACACATCACACACACACACACACACACATACTTAGCAAAAAAATAATAGATGGGGGGTGGCGTTAGGCAGGCCAAAACAAAAACAATAAACGGCTTATTGGCTGGACATTTATAGAAGCGAGCAAACGAGCGACATTCGATCGGGACAAAAGCCAATTGGCCAATGGACCACGAGCGTACTGAATCTATAACAACTTCTAGCAGATGGTGGAGGGGCCAAAAGGGCAAAGCGGGCAAAGAGGGAAAAGGGTTAAAACGTGCACGCTGCCAATCGATGGAAACATAACCAAATCGCATTAATCACGCTTCAACAATTGTTGAGCCACAAAGCTTAAATGCCGCTTAGATGAAACTGTGACGTGAACCACTCGGTTGAGTTAGAGGGGAGCAGGAAGGGAGTGGAGTGTAGGGGGTGACTGGCTGGGCGAAAGGTTAGCCAAACGATTTTTTAATACGCGCAGCACTAACAAATTGGTTTAAAGAGGTTTATAATGTGGTGAATGGGCAAAAGGAGTTCAAATGAAACAAATAGATATACAAGGGATTTGTATATAAATATATATGTGTTCCTGATTGGAAGGAGGAACTTAGATAGTGTAGCTATGTCTGTCTGTTAGGACTTGGGGAGATGAAATATTTTAAGTTGAAGAAATTACACAAAAAATAAGCTACAAATAAAAGAATTTTTCTAATGCTCATTTCTGAGCTCCTTGAAAAAGGCAAGCTAATAAAATTCGACTCGTTTGTCAACCAATAATCGTTCCCTCTTAAAACGTTGTTGTATTTTCTTAAGATGTTTGTTTTTATAGGTCATAAAATTGGCACATCTTCGTTGGTTTGGAATCAATCTAAGTACAAGATATTTTCAAGTTAAACAATCTGTTAACATTTCTCTCTCTCCCATTCCACATTGTATTTACAACATGTGTTTGCTTCACTTTGGCAATTTCCGGCATTTGCAGCAAATGTTTTAATTAAATGCCAAGCCACTTGGCCCAAACGGCAAAGAACTACCTTACACACACACACACACATCGTCTCTCTCATATACAGGCCCTTAATTACTCGTTTACAACTTGGAAATACTAAGTGGTGAAATCTGTTTGTTGCTGCAACTTGTTTGGTTGCAGTACCTCAACAACAAGAAGCGAGAGAATGTTTTCATATATTTAATACCTTTTAGCCGCATAGTAAACACCTTGTCGAATGCTGCCTCATCTCTCTAACTTCCGATTCAACTTGTGGCTATAAATGTTTACATCGCAACGCAACCCACTCGATCAACCCCAATCTACATTAGCATCATTATGAGAGCAGCCAGTGGGAAAATTGTGTTGGTTCCGTTGAGCAGGCTGCTTTCGATGGATTTGGCCATGACTTGGCCTGGCTAGCTGCTGGCCCCTTAATTTGCCACCTAGAGCGGCTTTTAATGAATGGCTTTCAATAATATCCCAAATGTGGCACAGTCTGCACAAATCGACCTTGCCAACCAACCAACCAAAAAGCCAGCCAGATGCTCGGCTCTGCTTAGAAGCAACCAGTTGATGATGGTTTCTAGCTGTTTCTGTTTTTTTGCCAGCAAGCCAGCCATCCTGTCTGTCAGTCATTAAGTGTGTGTGAGTGTTGCCACAAATGCTGCCTGTCGAGGGCATCATTAACGTTTGCAAATATTTATACACTGGCTTTGAGTAAATGTTAGTGTGCAGCCTGCTGAAGCGTATTATATGGTTGTCATTTTTGGGGCCACAGTTTTTCTTTTTTTGATTTTTTACTCAGAGACAAAGGTCAAAGGTTTGGCAGTAATGCCGTCTGTCATTTTTATATTCCGCAAGCTGATGCTATTTGATAAAATAAAAACCTGCTGAAAAGAATCCTTACAATGTCAGTCAACACCATATAGTATATTCATATAGAAAAGAAATCTGTTGCATTTTGACTTATTACTGTTTGCTTTTTTTTTTTGCACTAGGAATTGCATAGAGGTTGAATCTTTTGTGGGCGTGGTATAAGCCAGCTGAATGTCACAGCCAACATGATAAATTGAATGCAAATACTTATGTGATAAAAAACCAACTTACATATGAAGAGGGTTTTTCCTCTTTTTTTTGGTGAAAAAATAGCTTATAAAGGGAATAAATATATTTACAATTCATTTTTTTTATAAAATGTCAAAAGTTTTTATTACATTTCAACAACTCATAATTTATTTCCCAAGTCAAAATGCAACTTGTTGTCAACTGAAAGCTAAATTTATTATTTGTAAAACTTTTTTTTTCAAACACCTCTGTCAAATTCAACTCTTTTTTTAAGCTTAGCCAAAATTTAACTTATTTCACTTTAATAATTAACTAAATTTCCCTAATGTCTAAAAACAGATTGTAAAGGTTAAAAAACAATAAATTAATTAATTTACTTTTTTTTTAAACTACCTCAAACCTGTTGAATAGCCGACGAAATAAGGTATTTAATATTATTAAAAATGTATTAGACACTGTAAAAAAAATCATTAGTTATTTATGAACGGCAGTTAAATAGTAAATGTTATTACAATTATTGTCCAATTTCCAAATTAATTTCCACAATTATTTTTTAAATCAGAGAGAAAAGTAAAATCTACAAAAATGGCCAACCGCTTAACCCATGCTTGCCTCGCTTGCTTCTTCTTCCTCTTTTTAGTTCCTTCTCTTGCACTTTGACCTACATTTATTGTTAAACTTTGGCCGACAAGCGATGGGACGACGAGAGAGTTCTTTGTTTTCTGAATAAATCATAAGACGCGCGTGAGTGTGTGTGTGTGTTTGTTGGCTTGTTGATTCAGTGGTCTGTGGCACAGACTTTAACAAATAGTTGCTGTGTGTGTGGTGTAAAGTTGCCAGATGGCAGAAGCCTGCTCGCCTGCCTGCCTGCCTGCCAGCCTGCTGTTTATCCTGTGCATCACTTTGTCGTGGGCAGTGGCCCGAACAGAGTTTTGTGTTCCAGCGTATGGACGGGATGTTGTAACGCCAAGAAAAAAAGTGAACAAAATTCGTATCAAATTCACGTTTCGAATGCAGACATTCAGTTCGATTTCCTGCCTGAATCAATGGCCTGTGTTCGGATTTAGTTGGTTATTTTGATTTATGATCTACGAATTGCGTGTTCAATTATTTTCGCTGTTGAATACAACAGAAATGTTTCGATAAAAAAGATTTAGTGGTGAATAAATGGATATTTATTTCAGGATCTTATACTTATTTAATGCATTTAGCTATTATTTATTAATTTTGTTTCTTCAATAAATTACTTTAAATTCACTAACCCTTATTTTTCTTAGTTTTCATTGTCATTTCGTACCACTGTGCGTGCCTATGCAGTTTTAATGTCCCGCTACGCTCTCTTTCACACATTTCTATTGCAAGGGCAACAACTGTGCAACGTTTTCTTTGTTGTACGATATATATATTTATATTTTATTTTATATATTTTTTACTCAACTTACAGTTGATGAATTTTATACCAGGTTAAGTGGTTCGGGGTCTACCTTTGTGGCAAGCAATGGGGGCAGCTGCTGTTGGGCACCTGGGCATGTGGGAGCAGGTGGCTTGGGTTCCTTGTCATGTCCGCTGTGTGTGTAAATATTTGTGATTCAGTTGCTTTGCGGCTGCTGCTGTTGCTTCACTTCACTTAACCTTTTGCTCCGTGCCAGGTTTAACTGGGCTTCTTCACTTCGTTGGGTTCATTAAGGCTGCTGGATGAAAGAGAGAGAGAGAGAGTCACAATACTAAAGATTGGCTTCGATTTGGTTGTCGCTTCCGGCATTTCCTCCGAGACATGCACGACTATTTCTGTAAGTGCTTCAATTATTCAACCGTGCATATTTAAACATTCAGGCTGACCGAGTTGTCCAGCCCAATTTACAAATTCATTCGGGCAATAATGTCCTATGGCCAATGCCCAATTGATTACTAAGTACCTAACGATTTCTATTATACTCGTTCCTTCGGAAATAAGATTACGTTGACATAAAATCGATTGATTCACCAAATTAAACCAACCCTGCACGTAAAGCTAATTTGTGTCAGCAGTTAAAACACAAAATTAAAATGTTAATAATTGATCAACAAATTGTACTTGTTGATGGCGATTTCTTGTTTGGCTTTGCTTTGTTTTCGTTTTCTTTTTAGGTGCCCTTAAAAGAAAGGGCTTAAAGTTCTTAATTAATTTGTGTGCAGCCAAAATTTGTGCAGTTTCATGTTTGTTTCATAAAAAATAAGTTTTGAGTGCAAGCCAGAAACTTTTTCTGTAATAAAAAATGAATGCAAAAATCTTCAATCAGCTTTTTCGTCAGAAATTCATAACTGAATTTCTTAAACGTAAAATACGACGATTCTGGTTATTCTGTACATAAGCTCAAGTTTCTTGACAGGTTTCCTGTATATAATACATTTGGATTTTCCATAAATTCATTTTTCACACGAACGAAATGAAAATAAAATCCAAATTGAATTAACGAGGCTGCATGTGTAATATTCCGAGTATTCCGAGCAAGCAGAAAATAATTTACCAAAGGAAATGGTAGCCATTTTTTATAACAACTTACTGAATCGATAAATTGTATTTAAGTTCAGTAATAAATTCAGTTTGCTTTTAGAAACAATTGAATTTTTGATGCAGTTAAACTGCTTAAGCCACACTCCATGAATATCTTAGAGTTTGTCAAAGTGAAAAAGGGGGTCATAAAATAAATTGTCCTAGCTTACAATTTAAAGTCGTAAAGAAAATTTATAGCCCGAAGTATATATATTAAAATAACCAAACGTATCTATGTGATATTGGCAAACATTCTCTTCCATTTTACTTTAAACAAACTTTATTTGAGAGTGATTTTGGGTAAGGCAGCTCGACTGGAAAAATCCTCTTGCCCAAGCTTTTGATAATGAAAATTGCTGAAAATATTTATAGCTGATAAAATCAATGCCCATTAATGGCTCTAGTCAACTAGAAATCGATTTAACGACTATCAATTTTTATCGATATCACATAAAACTGTTAGTTTTCCAACAAAATATTAATTGCTTAGTGAAGTTATCCCGCCTTTATATGTTTTATATTATTGCACGGTATAAATCGATTACTATTTACATTTAATCAAAGCTTGTTTCTCATCGTGTTTAGATTTCTATCTCAAATATGAATATGTGTCGCATGTCTCTTTATTTGACAAGAAATGTTAACTTTACCCAACCTCCAGATACAGTCTCTCAAATAGTATCAGCCTTTCCGACAAGCACTTGACACCCGTACAAACCAAGACATAGATACTTAATGTGCGCCACTTGTAACAAGCTGTCTATGTATATGTGTATGTGTGTGTGTGTGCATTTGTAGTCATGCTTAACGCTTAGTTTATAGTCTATAATATATGCGACCTTTTGAGCAGAGCTTAAGGCATTTTATGTAGGGCAGACAAGCGCAACGGAAACTGCACACAAATGTTGACAACTGCTGACAACACACACACACACACACATAAAGATATCTTACACAAATGTCTATATTTGTGTGTGGCTTTTTCGTGCATATACTATATGCATTGACATTGATTGCGATGCTGTGTGGACTTAGTGTTCTTTATACCCTTTGCGAGCAGGTATGCCCCACATTATGCTTTTTTTTCCCGTGAGATTTTCCCTCTATTTTTTGGCTTTTAAATTTTATATGTTCTAGATTTTTGTAGACATTTAGTAAAACGAGTTTAAAAATTATATTTAATTTTTTGCCATCTCAAACTTTGATACTCGATTTTTCAAGAATTTCATCATCGCAGGGCAAACGTATAAATATATATTTCATACTCTGTAATTTAGCTCAATTCAATTGATATCGCCATTTTGTATTTGTTGTGTGTGTGTGTGTGTTTGTGTCAGATTCCTTTGCCTTTTGTTGCTGTTGCACTTTGACATTGCTGTCAACGTTGTTGTCAAAGTTGCTTCCGAGGCTTTTACATTTATTTGCAGAGAGATTTCGCAATGTTGCTTTGTTGCTTCTCGTTATTCGACAATGACACTGAAATGTTTGGCTCTACTATTTCCATACGTTTGTTTATTCATGACCTATGGTGCATGTAGCACGAAGCATGTGGGGCAAACGTTTCTTTTTTTCTTTCGTGACGTATGCGCAATGTGCATTTTAATATCAGTATAAAAACTTTTAACCTGACCCAGACCCTGGAGCCGAATGATGTTTTTCGATTGGCCTTGCAGCTTCTGTGTTTATTTTAGCTCTTCTTCTTCTGCTAACTGCCAACTCAAATAGATTTGTGTGTTTCGAGTCAAATTCAATTAAGAGGATCTAGAGCTCATCGCCTCATGCCCTCAATCCTCAATTGTTTAGCTAAAAACGTTTAAAAATAGAAAGGCAATTGTGTGAATGTTACACAAGGGAATGCCAACCATTCCCCGGTTTTTATATGATTGACAAGAATTGTTTGTGTTTATTTATAAAAAAATCAATTATAAAACTTATGACGTGCAAGTTGCATGATAGGAGGAATGCTTATATGACTGAAATTAAAAGCTGCTTTTATAGTACTTAAGCTATAAATAAATTCTTAAAACTTTCATAGACACGTTACGTATACGTAACGAGCTGGCGGCGGTAGCAAAGACGCATTAAAAATTCAGCAAGTGTAAATTATGAAAGGCAAGCAGCATCCTCAAACTCAACCCACTCTCTCGTACTGCATGCATGCAATAAGACAAACGTGAAAGCAAAAGGCATAAGGATGAGTTTGCCACACACACCAGCACCTTTCTCCCTTCCTCTCTTTCTCTGGGCGGCAACGTGCAAATGCTTAATTACATTTGCGCCACACGCAGTCAACAGGCAGGCACGATGGCAGGCAGTCTTCGCATCCATCATCGAGTCGCCTGGATAATAGGCAGAGCCAGTGCTGGGGATGGGGGATGACTGCCAAAGTTCTGACACTGCCTAAGCATTCGAGTGTCGAGGCTTGCCTTTCAATTGATATCGCATGTCCTTGCCAGTCAGTCAGTCAGCGACAGGACAGAGCTCACAGCTCACAGATTACAGCATTCAGTTAACCAGCTCAGAACGCATCCTGCATTCGCGTTACTTTACTTTTGAAAATAGCATTTTCCATATCATAATTTGTTGCTTGACTGTGTAACAATGTTTTCGCACCAACTACGAACCTGAATCAACATCAAAGCAACCAAGTCAAGTCAATATAGCTATAAGAATTAAGTCTCTCTGTGAGGTTTTTCTAAACCAAATCAATCTTAGTATTCGTGTACGGTTCATCTGCCATCATTAAGCAAACAAATTATATAGCTAACTACCACCCTTTTGGCTGTGCTTTGATAGCAGTCAGTCAGTTGGTGAGAGCCTTGCTAACAATCCTTTATTTTATCGTATTAATTGTTAAGGGAACTTTCATTTCTTCTTGTTGTTTGTCAGAACAAACTTCAAACGAGAACAAATGGACCACAAACCCTGCTAGTGTATGTAATCTCCGGTGTGCCGTAGATATGTTTTCTTTTATGTTGTTGTATTAGTAGTTGTTGTTGTTGCTGCAGGCAGCGTTAGGTAACGTTACGTTACGTTACTTTGCGAAGGACACCAGCGAGACAGCGACTGTGACAGCGGCAACACTTCCGCAAAGTCGTGAGTCGATAAAACTGTTGGACTTTTTGCATGCAACTTGTGTGTGTGTGTGTGCTTGCTGCCAGCTTGTCTGTTCAGTTCTGTTCAGTTTTCTGTGTTCTGTTGTTTCTTTCTTCCCATCCCTCGTTTGCCACTTTCTGTGGCCCACGCGTAGTACACCGTTGTGTGGTCCTTTTGCTGCCGCCACACAGTTAAACTGTCATTGTCATTTAAATGTCTTTTGACTGTTGCTGCTGTCATTTTTCTTTCTTTTATTCTCTCTCTCGCCTCTTTTCCCCCGCAACACATTCTTCATATAAAATTGAAAATATTTTCAAACTGAATGCACACCGAGTTGAGGCAGGATGTCTGTGTGTTGTTCTGTTTGTGCGTAGGTAAATGCATTCATGTTCATGTTTATTCTTCATAAAAAAAAAAAACATTTTAATCAATTTCACAAAAGCTCTCGCGAACGTCAGAATAGAGCAATATTCAATAGTTCTAGTGAAAAATGTTTCCAGCTTATTAAAATTCCACAAAACACATTTTTAGCATTCCTGCCAAGAATTCACCTTACAAAGAGCAATTGTTTTTTCATAATTAAATTCTGTTGCATCTTGCATTTTGATTGTCTTTTTTATTTTTATACTTTTACTTAGAAAATCTATCATTATTTTAATACCATATATCCGTTGGTGCTGCCCGCCATCCGGTTTAATTTTAGATCCGCAAATCCGCTGTGGCTATTTTAAAAGTTGTTAAGTTGGCTAGCCGAAAAATCTACAGGCTCGTGACATATGTGTGTTGCAGCTGTTGGCTGTTTGTGGCACAAAAATGTATCCACATTTCACTTCATCTACAAATTTTAGTTTACTTTCGATTTTATTTTCAACAGCTAAGTTCAAGCGAAGCCAATAATTGTAAGCCCTTAATGTTGAGCTTTAAGCAAAAAGCACTCAACTTTGCCACAGACTTATATGCAACAAGCTAGTCGTACAGGTTTCCGAGCGAAGTTTTCAATAGTATTTAAATCATATTTTTCATTAGAAAGATTTTTAAAAATATTTTAAGTTCCATTTAGTGCATTTGATTTATTATTTCACTTATCAAAAGCGTTCAATGGAAATTATTATTTGATTTATGAATATTTTTTTAGAGCGCTTTTAGCATTAAATTTTTTTTCATATATATTTTGTGGATTTTTTCCATGAATATTTTACGTTCCATTTTGTGTGTTCAATTTATTATTTTATTTATAAAAATGTTTTTGCTGTTATCAGCAAACAAATTTGTTTGACTACAAAAAATAAAAATATGTGAAAAACATTTTATCGATATTTAGCTTTGCATTTTAAATAAAAATTAAATTCTTTTTTTTTATATTATAAATTCTATTTTATTTTTTTTAAAAGTTGTTTAACATTAATTGCGCGTTTATTAAATATCAAAGTGCTTAAATTATATTTGCTATTAACTTTAATTTGTTAACTTGGGCATAAACAGCAGCTTTTAGTTGCAGTTAGATACACACACACACAAATAGATACACAAAATGTGTGTGTGTGTGTGTGTGTTCATCGTTATGGCACTATTAGTCAATGGCTTTGTTTTGGACACATTGTAATTCACTTTTAATGGAAACACAAACATGCAACAGCTGTGCGTTATCAAATATCAAAAGCACACACACACAAACACACACATCTATAACAGTGTTTATATATATTTGTATATATTGTGTGTTGTATTTGAGTGGCAAAAACGAACTAACTATAAGCTCCATGCTGGCAGTAAGCAAACCGCCAGGCACCACATCAATATTTGTTTGGCTGCCACACATGCTATGTGTGCGTGTGTGTGAGCGTGTGTGTGTGTTTGTTTTGTGTCGCATGGCAAGCATGACGATATGTTCAATATTAAACTAAACTTCAGCCGCTCGCCTTCCCGTCGCCCCTTGCCACACTTTTGCCTTCAACTTGATAAAGTATTTATGGATTTTCTTGCCAGAACTTTTTCTATATATGTCCTTTCCGCGTTTGCCGCTTGCCGCTTCATTGGTTGCACAAGTTTCACATCTGTCATGGCAATTACAGCGGCAAACAGTTTCCAGTTATTATATCTGCAATGGATCTCTTACTAATTACATTTTAAATGGAATAGTTTTTCCTTTCACTCGTAGCGAATTTCATCTAAATTTCTTCAGAATTTTATTTCATTTTATTAACGTTTTGTGTTCTAAGGAATACTCGTTTTTTTCTTGTGAATTTCATTGGGATGCTTTTAACTGAAACTGATGAAAAATGATTTTCTGTCCAGTTTCGTTCGTTGGTTGATTTAATTCGATTCCATTTTTCCCGTTTATTAATCAAAATTTTGCCTTAATTTATTTTTACAGAATATTTTGCTGAAAGCTCGCACAACACCAAAATGAAATTCTTTAAACGCCAGGCATACAATTAAGCAACAACAACCGAAACCAACCCAATTAAACCAAGAACCAAACGAAACACAGATAGAAAAGGAGGCAAACCGAATCGACGAATTGTGTTTTTCACAGAACTTGCACTTGTGCTGGCAGTTAAGCCGAAAAGCACACGCAAACACACACACTCACATACACACACACTCATACACACAAGGAGAGAAAAAATAGACAGCCGTGTAGTATGTCAAGTGGACGCAGTGCTAGATTACCGCCAACGCCCATGCAGAACGCCAACAACAAGCAACGTGTGGCAGCAACATCGAATGAGCCGAATAGCAACAGCATGTTGCCCCAATACTGCAGCAGCACCACCAGCGGCAACAGTGCAACAACAACAACAACAGCAACGGCTAACGGTGACGCTGCCACATCAGCATCGGCGGGCTACACAGGCGTTGTTAGCTCCTCCGACTACCAAATGTCCGGCATGAATCTTAACATGTCCAACATGGGAGGTGGCGTTGGCGGTGGAGTAGGAGTAGGAGGAGGAGTTGGCATCGGAATCGGCATGGGCAACGTTGGTGGCATCGGCATGGGCGTTGGCAACATGGTGCCCAACTACACGCTGGGCACACTGTCCACGGGCATCAGCGTTTCGACCAGCGATGCGGCCACAGATAGCATACCCATTGAGACCATTGAGGCATTGGGACCCGAATTGGCCATGGCAACGTCGCAGGTGCTCGAAAATTTGTCGGACAAAGAACGCAAGATGATAATCGAAGTCCTTAATCGGGACGAATCGGTGCGGCAGCGTGATGCAACCAGAATAATGTGAGTACACAAAACGAAAGCAGCCCCAATTAAAAAAAGAGGGGCGCAAGATAAAAGATTTAACAAGAAATCGAACACAACAGTGAGAGAGCGAGGGGGATTAAAGAGCCAATTACGCCAGTTTTTGACTTCAAGTAGTTGTAGTTTTTGCCGATTTTTGGTTATAATTCTCAAGTGTTTTGCATTAATATTGTGGATAGACCAAAAGTCGATGCAAAAATGTAGATTTTATTGAGATACTTTTTGAAAATTATAGCTTAAAAGCTTTTAGCTTCAATATTTTTATTTTCCATCAAGCTCTGCGGTAAAAATGTAATTTAAATATTGCTTTGCAATTACTTTAATATTTTCTTTATGAAAAGCAACGAAATAAAAGCTAAACACACGTGAAATAATAAAAATCTAAGCAAAATTAAATCTCTAAAAAGATGCACCTTTTAAAAGATAATTTGGCGCAGTTCAAGCTAAACTTTTATTATCTTTCCATTACGTTTTTCTCGGTATTTTTATCATACCGCCAGCGCATTGCATCACTTTTAAAAACGAAAACAAACGCTCTTTTTTTTTGTAAACTTAATTAAAACTCAAGCTGTTAACAAAACCAACAACACGGCAATCTCTCGCTCGATTCTACACGTGTTTTCTTAATTAAATGTCGAAAAAATAATAGTTATTATAATAATAATAGTGAAAGGAACGAGAACAAACTTATTTTGGGGTAGCAAACAACAATCTGGAAAGTTGCAACGTCAACAGCATCGCTCAAACACACACAAATACACTTATTTTTGGCTGATGTTAAAGCACTTTGGGTTCACTCTATGCATTTGGCAACTTTTGCTGCTTGCAACTTTGAGTCCACCACGCACGTAAGACCACAATTTACTGTGAATGCAACCCGAAAATGCAGTCTATGTTAAACAAGGTAAACTCAACAGAAGTTACTTACCCACCCCCGCCCCCCACTCCCTCGGGGGCATATGGGGCGACAAATCACGTAGAACATGACATGACATGACATACTGCAGGCAGTCAACTTAACTCAAGCAATCTTTGAAGCCAATTCCACTCTGACACTTGGAGAAAAACAATTTTACTACAAGGAAAGCTCAAATGTTTGAGGATTGATGTCATTTTATTTTGGGTAAAATCAAGTAGAGGTTTGTCTTGAACGTGTTTAAGGCATGTTTAAAGATGTTGTTTGTTTTGCCAAGAAGAATTTCTGGCACTTAAACGACATAGTTTTTTAAATGACACATTTTGTCTTGAATTTTCTTAGCTTCTCAAACAGGTTTTAAACATTTCTAGATTGCAAATTTCTCAAATATTCATTCAAGAAATGTAAAATTCATTTCCCAAAAAAACAGCAATATGTTTTAGTCAATAAGCTAATTTTCTCTATAACTAGGGTTCCGTTTTTTTTTATCTCCTTTGAGATTCGCTCCTTTGCTTTGCTTTCTAAGTTTATCTTTGGAATATTTTCGCGTTTGTTCTTATTGCTTGCAGCTTTAAATTGATTTGCGCGGAAACAGAATTGTTTTTCGCTAAAGCAGCTTATTATATTTGACTTGCAATCGATCCTTCCACAAACCGCCCCCGCCCTTTAACCCCCCGCCAAATCAAACAATGTATTGTATTTTTATCTCTTGTTTGGAACAAAGTGTAATTCAATTTCTATTGTACTTTTCTTTGTTATTGTTGTGTTGTATTCTACTATTTGCGTGACTATTACTATCGAGCCGTACGTGTTTATGCTTTTAGTCTGTCCTCAATATAACGGTTATTATAGTAATTTAAGTAGGCGTCTTGCTTATCAATCAATTGAAATTACTTATTAATAATGTATTTTGTGAAATTAAATTCCAATTTGATTTTACAAAGTGAAAGAAAATATATTAACCTAATTACGTAGGCTATAGCAAGCAATAAGCTTAAATAATTCAATATTTTTTCACAATATTTTTTATCAACAAATATTTAGCTGAAGTTTTCTACAAATTTTCAATGTTGAACAGAGAATTTTTCACTTTTAATTCGATTATAAATTAATTTTTGAAAAATGATTCTTCGAATTATTATTAAAATTATTTTATTTAGTTTTATTTTCATAAAATTTGATAGAAAAATGTTTGACAATGCCTTAAAACCCACAGCTAAAATGTTGCTCAACAATTTTCAATTAAATGTGGCCAACACACATGTTGTGAGTTATAGCCGAACCCTTAGCCCTTTTGTCAACAACAAAATTTAGTTCACATGTGGCAAGCTTAAAACCCATATCAACTATTAAGAAGCCGTCGTCATCGGTTGCTCCCCCGTTTCCCATTAAATACTATGTTCAATATATACTCTAACCATATATATATTAAAACGCTTAATGCAACTTAATGCCTTCTTGTCGTCGTGCAACAAAATGTCGCAATGACTTTTTAGTGCCAACTCATAAACATTTCGCTTACACACACCAACACACACACAGTCCGTTCAAATAATGTGCACACATAAATCCTTTTGCTTTTCCGTTCCGTTTCGTTTCGTAGCCGATGATTTAGTTATAATGTTGCCGCCTTTTTTTGGGGGGGGAGGGCGTTGCTGATTGCTTAATCATGTTGTGTGTGGTGTGTTGCGACGGAAAAATAGCGAAGTTGATGAGGTGAGGTCAGGAAGGAAATACTTCTCAATGGGTCAAAAGTAGTCATGACAACGAGACTCCTCGCGACATCAGCTCAAGGACTCAGCTGTGTGTGGCAACAAATGATGTTTTTTTCATAATGACACTCGACGCCCACGAGTCGTCTCGACTTTGTTGCTGACTGTGTGTGTATAGATTATATATATATATTTTATATTGGCCGTATATTGAGTAAAGCGCCAATAATGAAGCCTACCCAACAGTCCCCCACACAACACAGAGTCATTAGATGATGAATGAGCATATTGAACAATGGATGCTGCTTGCGGCATTCAATTGAATTCCCATCGATCGAGAGAACCATTTAAATGGTTTTGCCATTTCATTATCGGTTTTAATCAGAGTCCCTTGTGTTTTGCCATCAACATAAAGCTCGCGTTAAATAAAGTAATTAATGGAACTTGGGAAAACAACTCAAATTCCTAATAGAATCATTAAGTTTTGCTTTGCAGTGTGCTCGAGCTGTGTCATTAAATCGACAATCTACAATTTAGATTCAACATAAATGTTAAGTGTGACATTATAACAGTCGAAGTTCCTTATAATGGAGTCGCAAGGGAACAAGCTAAAACTGCAGGGAACTGGAAAAAGGAGGAGTGGCAAACTAACATTGAATCAAAAATAAAATAGCAAAAATAAACAAAATTAAATTCCTAAATAAATAATGTCATTAATCAGAGTTCAAGTATCGAACTAAACCTTTTGATTATTTTTGTTAACGGAACAAACAAATTGTAACCACAAAGTGCCATTAACTGAATATGGACATAAACCGAAAAGGAACATTTTTCATCCACTAAATCAATAAATCTAAAAGGCAAGCTCGTAAAAACCATTTAAGTGACCATTTAGAACATATGTTTTTATTGTTTTTGGTTTCTTTTCTGGCTTAACTAAAAAGCTATTTTGTGTGCACTTAAGTTAAAGTTAAGTGTCCAGCAATCTCAAACAGAAAACTAGGAAAGTTCTTGATGAAGCGAAAAAATCGAAATTTCTTGCAGACGTTGTTGGGCTGCCTTAACCAAGCACCAGCTATATAGTCGATGCTAATAAGCTAACATTTATTATGGCAATAAAAATCTGTCTCTGCCGCCCGCTCGGTCTGACTCTGAGTTGATTGCTGGCTGACAACTCACGCACAGGCGACACTTTATCAAATGGCCAAATTGTAACCAAGCAACGCAATTAACGTGCTAATCTTTGGCATGTGCTCCTCTCTCTCTCAGCTGTCACACGGAATGCTTGCCACATGTGTAAAATACCTGGATTTGGGTTGCGTGCACTTGGAGAATTACAATATTCATTCTAGAACTAAAAGATTAAAAATTATGCGGTTGAAGTAGATTTTAGAATTACATTCTCTGTTCTGAGATTCAAAACTTTGATTGAATTTTGTCAAGAATTTTTGTACCTTAGGAACTCAAAATGTGGTCTAAATATTTTACAGCAATTTATTTATTAATGTAATACCTTCACAATCAAATCCGCTTGACAAAAGAATTTCGTTTTTTATAATTTAAATTCCTTAAAATATTTCAAGAATTTCTTGAAGTGTTGTCTATCCGTTACAAATGCCCTGCTGCCTGTCTGTCTCTGTCTATCCATCTGTCTCCCTGTCTGTCTCCATGTCTCTCTGTCTGTTTGACCCTATCTGGGCATTCATTTGTCCCAGTTGAATGGATGCTTTTTTTGCAAAAGTTACCGTTAGTTGCTGGCGTTGCACGTCGCATCCTTACAAATGTATAACTTTTGGATTCTTGTCGCAAGTGCAATTACATATACATACATAGTTGTGAAGTTTCTGAGCTGAGCTCATTTCCGTTCCGACACACACACACATACAGAGACAGTTTTTTAGTCATTACTTAGTGTACCTTGTGTGCGTGTTTGTGCGTGTATGTGGCCTACCTCTTGACTAAATTAAATCAAATGTCCCTGCTTCTTGCCATTTCCAACTGACTGTTGTTGTTGTTGCCAAACAACTTCATTAAGCGCCAGCGTCCATCACCTGCCCGGCAGTCTCTCCTTCGCAGCCCCACCCAACATTGGCCATCTTGCCACTTGATGTTCATCATTTGCGTGCTTCTTGTCTGCCATTTGATGATGTGCCACTTTGTTCAAAAGCAAAAGGTGACTAGAAATGGGCGTCGTCCTTAGTGTCCCTTTCGACATTATCGTTTTTTGGGTGAAACATTTCTTGGCTAAAATCCAATTTAGTGAGTTTTTCTTTTTCTTTTTATCATGTTTGAGCATAACACACAAAAGATCTTAATTAAATCTCAGCTGTGTATGGAAAGTACTTCGGTTTGGGGTTTAGTAACTATTAGGGATGCAGATATTTTTTGTTTGTTTCTGAAGTGGATACAAAACTTAACTTAATGCTTGGCATAAAATCATGATAAATAAATTAAGATTTGTAAGCTTAGACTAAATAAAATACCATATAAAAGTATTTAAAAACATTTATTCTTGACTTGATATAAGAAAATTCAAGTTCAATTTGGTTCGTTAAATAATTTATTTTTGAAAATATTTTTCCAACTAATTTATATTGAAAGTTGTCAGCTTTAAGTTGGCTGACATCACAAGCAACAGGCAAAGAACAAAATACTTTAAGAACATTTTTTCCAACGTTGCACAAAATTACTTCCTGCTAAACTACTTATTGTGGGCGCTTCTCAATTAGCGGTTTTTTGTTCAACAAGGGTCTTGCTTTAACTACAAAAAAGAAAAACAGGGAGAGAGAGAAAGAGAGATGAAGAAAAGTAGAATGCCAAGGGTCCATTTACTTTTGGTTCTTGGCTAGTTTTTCGCTCAGCTTTTGCGTTTGCTTAACTGACAACATTCAACATTCAACAGAGAGAAGAGGGTCGGCGGCGGCTTTTGCTGTTATGCTTTTTGCAAATTTCACTTGCTAATGCTTTTGATTACTTTTAATTACAAATTGGCAGCTAGGCAACCGTCGACGCCGCAGCTAAAGTTATGTTTTTATCAAAAAAAACTTTTGTGCAGTCAGCTGTTACTTGAGCTGGGTCTCTCTGTTTTGAAAATGAAATGCGTCGCAATTGCGCTTTCGTTCTTCGCTTTGCTTCATTATTCCATCTCTCGTTTTTATATTTATTTTTCGTTTTGTGCTGTTGTCTATTTTTGGTCATCAAGCGACTTAATTGGTCGCTTAACGCCCAGGCCCAGCTCATTAGACATCTCAGTGGCAGGCAGCGTTTTGGCTGACGCTATTAAAATATTTTCTCATGGGAGAAGGTGTGTTTACCTTGCCAAGGAAATGGGGGAATTGCTACTTAAGTCGCGCACAAATGGTTCAAAATAATGAAAAAGATTATGAATTTATTGTTATAATTAAAGCGCTTTTTTGTATTTTTCATTAAGTTTGTCAATTTGAAACTTTAACTTTGTTTTCTTATGAATGGGAAATTTAATAATTGTCGCCTAAAAGTATTCAACAATATTTTAAATGTGAGAAAACCAACAGCTGAATTTTAATTACTCCAAAACCAACTGCCGAATTTTACATTTGAAAACCCATATACTACCGTGAATGCCCCAAATAAACAAAGCCCCATGTGGCAGGTGTGGCATGACCTGATGTCAAATGTTATTCAACATTTTTAAAACTGTATTTTAATTACCAAAAAGTGAAACAGAAAAATGAAATTTCACACGTTAACAACTTCAAAACTTAAATGGACATTACACTTAAAAAAAAAAATTGCTCGATTCAAGATCAAATTATTATTTTTTATCTCAAGAACATGATTTTACTTTTATGTCTAGCTTAATGCCTAACAAGACATTCTGTCATGTTAACTTAATTATTTAGAGCACTTTAATAATGCAGTGTATAAAAATGCGCTTCAAAAGTCAGTTTGGATAATACAGTATATAGAGTTTTTTGCATTTCCCGTGAAGTGAATTTTACACTTGGCGGCAACAACAACAATAACAATCATAGTAATAAGAATGCGAGTCGAGTCGTCTTTCTCATGAGTGCATAATTAAAATGATAGCAAGAACAGGCGACGTCGCGTTCGAAGTTTCGCCCGTTCTGTTTAATGATGATAATGTGAGAAGGGCGCCTCAGGTAACAGGTAGAAAAAGACAGAGAGAGCGAGCGACTGGTAGAGTAAACGCTCTCTCTCGCTCTTTGTTCAACCTGTTGTTGTTGTCGTTCAATCGGTTGAAGTGCAGTGTTTCAATCGTCGTTTCGTTAAATCTCAGCGATCGACTTGGCTAACTCAGTCAACGAACGCGTTTCGAGCCAAGCGCACGTCACAGTCGCTTTAACGGTAATCTTCTCCGTGTGCGTATGTGTGTGTGTGCATGTGTTTGTGTATTTGTTTTGTGCGCGATGAGATTGCCGGTTTCGAGATTTATTTAATTTCTACCTGTGCGCCGAACAAGAATAAATACATATTTATTTTTTGTTGATAAAAAAGTATCTAAAAGACACAGATACCAACACGCAAAGCAGCAGACAACGATAACAACAAGAACCTAAAGAACGACGCGACTTTAACCCATAAGCAACGAAAAAACAAAAACAAAACGAACCAATAAGAGATTTCTCAAAGAATTTCTTTGAGCCAAGCTGAAGATATCAACAAAGTTCGCAAATAAGTATTATAAAATCGACGACGACAGCCAACGAATTTAAAGCAAACGCTGCAGCTACAAGATACTTACAGAAAAAAAGTATCTCAATAAAAAAAGGTAAAAAGCGAAGAAGAACAACAGCGATTGCACTACCTGCACAATTGCGCAATTATAATAGTTTCTATATTTTTTTCTGATTTGTTATGCATTTTATTTCTACCTTCTGCTTTGCAAATATGCAGAAGAAAATAAAGAAGAAGAAGCAGAAGAATGTTTACAAAGAAATGCGCTGCTTTGGTTTGTTTTAACGGTTCAGCTGTAAATTTAATTAAGGCCCAAAGACAAACACAGAAAATGAAACACAACAACAACAAATGTTAATGTACATATATCCAGTTGCAAACAAAGGCGCGACATTTGCGGCAAGAAGGTGTAGAAGAGAATACTTATATAGTAAGCTCAACATCAAGCCGCAATCCCTTTTTTATCTGTGTGTGTTTCCTGTGCACTCAGAAAAAAGAAGGACAACAATTCTTGTTTAAAAAAAGATTTTTTTCGGGGAAGTTTAGTTATAGAACTAGCTTACTTTAGGCAAGAAACTTGAAAAATAAATACTAAAAGCTGACTTTGAGAAACATTAAATACAATAAGTTGACTTAAAGCTACACAAAATCAGCTCCAAATAGTTTTACTTCTCTGATAGTTTTTTTAATCCAAAATAATGTTCAACTTGATTTATTTTGAATTTTCTTAAATGCTTAAAAAACTTAAACTTAACTTTACTTTTAACCATCAAATCTAAAGAAAACCCTCTCAACTAGAACCCTTACTTTCTTCAAGTGCATTTAAATCTTTTAAATGTGTTTTATATGTATATTCGTGTTTGTGTGCGTGTGTGTGTATGTGTGTGTATCTTTTGGGTCGTTAAAAGCGCATTACACACTCAGCTCACGCATTCAATACACGAATGTGCACCCACTCCAACGTTTACCTTCGAGACTCGAGCAAAACCCGCGCAACTCGCAACTCCGAAGAAACTTCTTCTTCTTCCTGCGCTTCTGTTTATCTTATGAATTCGTATACCTTGTGATATTATATATATGTATATAGTAAGTATATATATCTCAAGCTGTTGTTATTGTTTTAATGTGCGTTGTTGAACTTGGCTCAGCCATAAGTTCAGCTTAATTCTTATGCCGAACATCGTCGCACGTCGCCCCCCCTCCCTGTCTCTCTCTGTCTGTCTTACTGTTGCCTCGATAAAAAGTAGAAGAAGCAGTGCCAAATTGCAGTCGTTAGCCGCATATGCAAACCATATTTGATGGGCGGCCCATCAATTTGAATGAATTTGCGCTTTGAGTTTTTACCGATTCAGATTGTCTCATCTGACACAACAACAACAATAACCTATGACTCAGCAGCAATGGCAACAACAAAGCGTATCTGTTTGGGTAAAGTATCTTGTAGGTGTTATTTTTCTGTTTAGCCCACAAAAGTGGCAACAATTTTTCATGATTTTTAACTTTATGTGTAGAAAAATGTTGTCAATGTTTTTTTTTTTATCGGGGTTAACAACGCTATCTGTCTAAACAGAGTTCACATAACTGCTCCATATACATACGAATACAAACTTACTTATATATATGTAGATATATATCTACGACATTTGTGGTACAAAATTTAATTAGCATGTTCATATCTCAAAACCTTGACCGAAGCTCAAAAGTGAGCAAAGTAATTCGTTTTTTTGCTTCTCAAATGTATTTAGCCCATTTTGAAAGTTGAATGACACCGGCCGAAAGTTGAGCATTGGGAAAAGCGTTAAGCTGAAGATGATTTGCACAGCTTAATCGGATTAAATAAAGATTAAATAAAGAGAAAATCAACAACATTATTATTTGACTAACTTGATTGGCAAATAATTGCTAGCTTCAAAAGAAAACTTCAAGTTGGGAAAGCTAAAAATGAATGAAAATTTGTCCACTTTAATAAAAAAATTGTTTTGGAAAAATAAATATTTATTCCACTTGAAAATAAAAAATTGTATCTAAGAATATTAAGGTAAATTCCTCTAAATCTTTTGAGATAAAATTACACTTTATTCTGGGAAAAAATTAGAAGAATAGCAGATTAAAGTTTTGTTGATAAATGTCAGTGCAATTTTGTTCAAAATAAATTTTGTTAGATAAGGCAAAACAATTTAACTTATCAGATGGGCAAAAGTTTGTCGTGTGTTATTTGCTTATTTGGACAGAACATCTCTTTAGGTTAGTATAATTTATATTTTTGTTCTGGCTTGAAGTCAGACACGTACCGAACCATTTAGTGAACCCCTGACCGTACCGTAATGCAACATAATTTAATGTATTTGGCATGAACATAAACCACAGGAGCCAGTTTAGTTTAGTTTTAATTTAGCAATATTTTGTGTCCGAACTGTGTGAGTTGACTTCATTAATCATTTATGCATTAAAATATTCATGTCGCTTCGCCGATTGACCACGCCTCCTCTGTGTCTGGTAAATACCCTTTCCCGAGAGAGGCTATGATGGAAAACTTCTTATCTTTTTGATGAATATGTTTTTTGTAGTCATAAACAAAATACATAAAATTATCCCCTTAAAGAGTATTCCATATTCCAGCAACTGGTTCTCACTATTTTTTTTTTTTTTGCAGCTTGCCTCACACATTTATCATTATCATGTTTCAGCTTTCAGCTTTTCATCATTCTGAACTGTTTTTGTTTTTCTTTTCGTTAAATAAATAAGTTGTGTTTGGGGCTGAAGTTAAATGTGCGTATGCGTAATTTATTATAATTAATGCATAGAATACTGACAGTTATTGAGTTTAATAATAATAACGATGCAAATGGTTTTGCAGCCTGGCCGGCCAGACTATTTGACAGACAGACAGAGATATGAGGAATTAGTAAAAGATACTTTTAGCCAAACATATTGGCCAGATAAGGGGCAGTGTTAGAATGAGATGGACTGTTTGCAAAAAAGTCGTATGCAAATAAGGTTAACAGCAGTTTTGATGCTCGATGAAAGTTCAGCGTATGTAAAATAAACAAAGCAAGACAAAAGAAAAAAGACGAAAGGCAATAAAGCAGAAAGCTTAACCCACTAATGAAGTTGTTTGTCTGTGTTCATCAAAAAAGACATTAACAAACAGCCAAACAGCCAGCAGCTAAGGAAGTGTTTTTCGATGTTCGGCTATAATGATGATAATCATCGTATAATGATCGGGGCACGTCTCAAACAACATTGTCACTATTTGTGGGTGGCTCTCATTTCCATTTCCATTTCCTTTTCCTTTTCGTCAGCGTCAGCAAAAAATGGCAAAGAAAAGCGCTGAGTTTTATTTTACATTTTCTCAAACTGCAGTGTCAAAAGCATTTGATTAATTGGAAAATAATGAAAGCTTCGCAAACTACAAAAAGGGAAGATAAAAATTAACAACTTTGAAGTCAATCTCATTTTCACAGTTATCAAAGACCTTTGAATGGGCATAACAAAGCTCACGTTTTGCTAATTATATCCGTACTAGCTGATTTTCGATCGTGATGCCAAAATAATGCACACTTGCAGCTATAATTATAGTCAAATTAACGCGCTTAACGCTGCCTTAAACAACAACAATAAAAAAATAAAGCCGCCAAATTGGTTAAATCGTATTACAGAAAAATAAAAATAAATCCCAATTGATCAAGCAGTGAGAACAGAACAAAAAACAGCTAACCAAAAGATAAAACAAAACTGGCAGCTGTCAATTGCCGTCATTAGATGCCAAACTATGTTGTTGTTGTGGGCTGACAAATATAATGGCCTAAAGCTGTGTTGGAAACTTGGTTGAGAACAAACCAAACGAAATTCAAGCGAGAAAACGAGGCTGATTTTAATCAGAGTTGATTTTGTTTTTTATTCGGACTTTTGACAAATATTTTTGATTTTCTGTTGTTGGTTAGAACGGTAGGAAGGGGAACTGAGATGAAAGACAATAAAACCGAAGGCGGTCAACGGAAACGCAGCTGCAGAAATTGTGAATTGAAATGAAAATTATTTGGTTTTTTTGGTTTGATAATAAAACTTTTTTGCGCGCAGGCTGCGAATTATTATAATAGAAAAAACAGAAAAATAAATAAAATTCATATATGTTGTTATTGTTTGTTGTTGTAATAAGTGGCATCAGCTGTGTTGAAGTATATTAATTTTTTTTGTTTGATTCGACAAAGCATTTGCTTTTTGCCATTCTGTTGAGTTGATTGCTTGAGCAACAAATCAATTCAATCTTAATACAAATGCCAACAATCAATCTATTTTTCCAATTGTATTCGTTAATGAAATATCTAAGCTATTGCATATAGTAAAAGGTAATCTAGATTCTAGAATGACAGAGTTGAGTCGAAGTCTTATTTATATGCATAAATATCAATTGAATTTTTAATGAAAGAGCAACTCAGCCGCTTTTAGTTATGGGTTAGCAAAACTGTGCATAGAACATTGTGAATTGGTTAATAACTGGGTGCAGTGAGTGACTAATTGAAAGGGTAACTGCTGCTGCTGCCATATTGTTAGGGCGTAGAGGGTTGTTCAGAGGGTAACTGCTGCTGCCATATTTTACCAAAGATGATTTAAAAACTTTCATAAAGCAGACTTGATTGACAGCTGTTGCATTTATGTGAGAAATATTTTAAAATGAAACAAACTTAGACCTTTTTTAGTAAATAAGTAATTGTTCTAGGGAAAAGCCTCTTAAATTAATTTTGTATCTGACTTTTTTTTTTGATTATTATCATATTTTATTTTTTGTTCACATTTGAAATCTTAACTTAATTTGCAATATTATGTAAAGCTAGCAATTTTCAAGGTTTCTCAGTTAAAATAATCATTTTGTTTAAATGAAATAAAAATATATTGAATATTATTTTTATTAATAACCCATTAAAAATGTCTATAAAATGCATTAAAAACAAAGTCTTATTATTTTTAAGCTAATTTTCAAGGAGAAAAGAACGCACCGAAAAGTAAATTAATTCATAAAAATATATATATTAAATTATAGTGCAAGTTTGTACAGTCATATGACTCTTTCACCCCTTACTCCTCTCCCCCTCTCTCCCCCCCACTCATTCTGCTGTGGTTTCGTGTAACATTCTTAAATTTATTTATAAGCATTACCAAACTGGTTTTTAGCTGTCTTTTCGAGTCAAACCCAACGTCGGACGACAACACCAACAATTCCAATAAACAATGCGCTATTTAAGGCAATCAGAAAGAGAGACAGAGAGAGAGGGTGAGAGACGGAAGCTAGAAGGTGACGTTCGGTTCGTTCAGTAGCTGCGCTCTTGCCGCTTGCCGCCTGCAATTTGCCATTTTGGCTCGAACTGTTCGTTCGTTCGTTGTTGTTGTTGGCGTCTGATTTCATCTTTTGATAATTGCACGCAATTTTCACGCGGCGCCCACACACACTGAAACAAAAACAAACAGAAAAAACTGGTGGCACTTAAAAATTATACAATTAACTCGAGTTCAGCGTTGAAAGAGCTCAGCACAGACTCGACTTTGTGTTCACTGTGTGGGTTGAACAACAATGCCACTCGACTCTTGTTGTTGTTGTACATTTTGGCTTTAAAGTCAAGAAAGTTATTGTCGATTTCCCTTCCTTTAAGTCTGGCTGCAACATTTGTATGCAACAGACAAACATTGCATTTTTTGTGTCAAGCATATGCGGATGCAAGGCATTTCCTACCTCAATTTCCCATGCGTTTTGCCCAGTTTCCCAACCAACCAAGGCAATAGACAAACAACAAACAACAACAACAACCCACTTCACTTGGCCTTTTATTGCTTTGTTCTCTGTGCCCTTTTTTGGTCTGCTTTGGACTGGACTGCAATTTGCTTGGCATGACTTGGCTTGGCTAAGTTGGGGCTTGGCCAAGTCCATGCCCGGGCCTTTAGGGCCATCCACTTTTCGATGCACTAATGATTGTTGAGCCACGACGTTTCGCTCTACACTTGAACACAAAACAAAGGTCGTCACAAACAACAATCGCAGGGCACAATAAAACTTTTCTTCAAGTGTAACTAACTGCTGTCTGTAGTCAAATTAGCTCAATCACTGCCAACTTGGTAGCCTCATTTGCAATTGAGCACATATAAATGCTAGCCAAGGTGCACACAAAAGCCATCTACTACTATTTCTCTCTTAAGTAAGAACTCAAATATGCTTGAGACAATAAAGTTTTTCAACTAAGCCAAGTCAAAAGTTATTCATACTCAAAGTTATAGAGAAAGTTTCGCTCGAGCCCATCATCAAAAGTCGAGTTGCCAAAAAAAAAAAAAAGAGAAGAAATAAAAAACCCAATTGCCATTTTTGCCTAAAGAGATTCTTCTGCGGGCTGAAACGAAGTAAGATAAAATGATGTTGTTGAAAGTAAAAGTTGAGTCTATATGGTCTTGGCTTTGGGGTGCCCCTTAAGTTGCAAGTTAAACTTTAGTTGGTTGGGCAAACAAAATATATTATTATAAGCACATTTTCCAGCTGCTTTTTCGCCATTAAACCGGTTCAATACGCCTTGGTATAGGTACATCAGCAGCAAAAAAAAAAAAAAAACTTAAAAACCTGACCTGCCTGGCGAGCCAGACTGCAGTTGCAGTTGTTGTTGTAGCTGGAGTAAAAGTAAAGTAAATTTCATTTATGCATGCAAACCGAGTATACAAAACCCCAACAAACACACGCACACACACACACAGACGCACACAACCACTTGCAAGCTAACCACACAGTTGGGCAAACCCATCCAAATGCGTCAACACTGCAAACCCTAAATATTCGTAGCACTCTATGCAGTACCAAAACAAAAACAACAACAACTTGCAACAGTAGCCAATAATGCTAACTGACTGACTGAGAGACTATCAAAGCCCTGCGTAACTGTTTCTCTGCCTTGGTGTGTGTGTGTGTAAGTGTGTTTGCATTTAGTATACTTAGCTGATGGATTACACTTGAAACAATATTGCAACATTTCATACATACATTTGCTATTTCCATAAAAAAAAAAACTGTACTCGGATTAATATATTTTTTTGGGAACGACTCAATTTCTGCAGCCAACTTCTTCCATCTTCTTGTACTTAGTACACCAAATTTATCTCAGTGCATAGATTAGCACATTTAAAGAGCTGATTGAGTCTGTATTTTGTCCCCCATCTCTTCCCCCGCCTCCGCTAATGGACGGGGGATGGCTTGCATGATTTAAATGACATACACATAACAAACTTACTCGCATCGATGGGAATCCCCTTTTCACCATATGTGTTCTTGTTGAGAAGAAGCAGAGGATAAGCAGAAAGTATAAGGACAGAGAGCTAAACTCTCTCTCTATATGCAATATGTGCATCAAAGGAGCTTTTATTTGTTTCCGCTTGCAGCTTCCAGGAATTTCTATTCAATGTGGAAAAACTGCATGGTTTTATTTTAATTTTGTATTTGGCTTCTTTTGTCTCTAGCTTTTCTATGGAATGCTTTTCACATTTTGCGCTCTTTGTTTAAGTTTGCCTTGGCGACACGTCCAAGAGTAAAATATATTTTTTGGAATCATTTTAAACTCAAATTTCTTGCAATATTTTCTTAGCTGGGACTTTTTGTGTTGTTGTTGTTATCGAATTGCTAACTTGCTTGTTAAATGCTGCCCTGTCATCATCATCATCGTCATCATCCCCATCATCGTCAGCTTGAACCATTAGTCAATGTCCAAAAGATGTGCCAAGTAACTAAAGCAGCTGATGGTAAAGACAACCTTTCCCAGTTTATATTAACTGCATGAACAATTTGCTGGCCACAAAGTTTTTCACTTTTTTGTCATTGCTTATTTTGTTTGGGAAGTTTTTTTTTAGTAATTTCGCATTGCATTTTCAAATTGTACGCAATTTTCGAAAAGTGTCAACGCATGTCAAGCAGCAATGTTTATTTTTTCTGCTGAAAAATGTTAATTTGCTGCTGTTGTTGTTGTTGTATGTTGCTTGTGTTGAATGTGACATTCACTTTTTTGTTTTCGCTGTAAACGTTTGTTTTGCAGCTGCAGCTGTTTAAATACCCTATGCTAAAAGGAGCACCAACAAAAAGTTGCTAATCAAATGCAATTTTTCTCATTGCTTAATTTAAAGCGTATTTTCCCAGTCGAATTTGAACTTTGTTTGGTTTTTGTTGTTGTGTATTTCTCTTGTGCATTGCCATGCGTCTGGCATTACATGATACTCATTATTGCATCGCATATTGTCAAACCATTTGATGCATACACACACACACACAAATGTTTTTACCTGTGGCAACAACAAACAGATAGAAGGAAAGTTGTTTCGGTTTTGTCTCTCGCTATGAATGAGACAGCATAAACCGCTGTCAACTATGTGAAAAGCCCTCTTGTTGATTTTCATTAATTGTTATAATACCTTATCTTTAGCTACTTAACATCCAACAATTAGCCAAGTCATCGCCGACAGGGAGTTAATTATTGGGGGTCTTAAGAGTAAAGCATTATATTTGGGTTGCATTTAAGTTGGTGCAACTAAAAGTAAGTTTTAGTTTTGGAAAGAAGAACACAGAAAAATGTGAAAACGTTTTATTCGGCATAAGGTCAGCTGGATTTGTGACAGACCCGAACCGGTTTGCTTACTTATATATTTAGATCATGTTTGTTTGGGAACATTTTCCCTTAGAGTTTTCTCAAAACTTGAGACAAATCGGCCCAGGACTGCCCAATGGTTGAATTACTATAAATTTTGCACACCATTTCTAAGAAAAGAAAATATTTGTTCAACTAAAATCATAGATATATTTTTTTGCTTATAGTTCTGGCCTTTATGTCAAAGTGCGCAAGTGAAAATCGTTACAAAAATATTAAGTTTACTTTATGAATAATATAAATAGATGGATATATATGAATTTCAAAGTTATAAGTTCGTCTTGCCATGAAATTGTATTTGCAATAAAAACGCCGCTGGAGCTTTGCTAAATCAATATTGAAGCAAAAAATAGAATAAAAAATAGTTGGAAAAACTTTTAACAGTGCAAGTGGCAGTCAGACAACTGAAAGGTCTTAGTGCAATTTTCTGTTTTATTTTATTATTTTTTCATCAACATAAAAGTTGAGGGATCTAAAAATATAATCATAAAACAAAATAAACATGCTGTTAATATTTAAAGCATTAAAATCTCGGCATGAATTTTAATTAAATTGCGCTTAATGGACAAAGAGCCAAATTGAGTTGTTCATATAATTAGGCGTTGACCCAGAATCTCAAAAGCAGCCAAACGCTTTGCCCAACACAAAGTCGAGATTTTTGTATTAATTTTTCAGCTTTTTTTTTTGTTGTTTGGGTGTTTCGGTTTCATATCAAAGCGCTTACACACTTAATCGAATTTAGCAAAAGTTTCCATTCGGTTTCCATTAGCCATGCTGCTGCGTAATGGATGATTTTCCAATTACCGGCCTGCCACATTTTTTTACTTTCCGAAAAGCCCTCAAACAACGGAGCCGACGGCGCGTATGCGTTATGTCGACCCAATCGAACGCACATTCGTCATACGCAACATTGTACTAGTATGTGTATGTGTGTGTGTGTGTGTGGCACGCAAATTGACGATGATTGCCAGGGATTTTCTTGCCTGCTTTCACTTTCGGTTTTGTCATTGTTTTTTGGGTTGGGTTGGGAGGAGGAAGCGTAGCTGGGGTAAACGCAGTGTTTTGGCATTTCAAATGGATACATATTCATGTGTGTGTGTGTGTGCGTGAGTCTCAACCACCCACCGAGAAAGATAAACACAAACAAACTTCAGACAACCAATTTTCGCCAGCAGCATCAAATTTTTAAATGTCGCTGCCGCAATTTGTTAGATCATCCCACAAAAAATCGTTTTGTTATTGCTGCTGCTGCTGTTGCACATATGAATCTACTTGCAGCAGTTTTAGTACTAACTGTGTGTGTGTGTGTATTTGCCAGCGGCATCCAACAGAGCGTTGCATATAGATGTACGCCGTACGGAACTAGAAAACAGTTTTGTTTTTGAAACACAAAAAAAAAAAATCAAACTAAAATAAAAACTTGCTACTTCAATTTGCATGGATCAAAGATTGCTGCAGTTTGTGGCATGTATAAGGTTTTTGTTGTTTCTTTGTGGCAATTGAATAACCATCCAAGCTATAAACAAAATTTTGTTGTCATAGTTTTTCTAAGTTTGCAAACAAACATTCAAGAATAAGTTTATGAAATTTCAATTCAGTAAAAATCTGCCAACTTTTGAGCAGAATTTGGTTGCAACAAACTGTTGGGTTTGGCTAAGACATTTTTTTGATTTTTCTTATTCATTTTTCCTTATTTAACTTTTAATTACAGACAAAAAAAATATTTAAAAATTAAATCTGCCTGCATTTATTTATTTATAATAATATGCGTTATTTGCATTTTTGTGCAACGAACTGCTTAAAAATGCAAAAATAAATTAAGATTGATTTTTTTTTTTTTTTTTTATGTATGAAAAATTAATTATTGTAAAAGCCGCACGCCATAGAAAAATACATAACAAATTTTGTTTGACGTGTGCGAGTGTGAGTGTGTGAGTGCGTGTGTGTGTTTGCAAATTAAGCCGTGAAATACGGCCAACTACAACTGACACTTGCACATTTCGGTGGGCTGTTGCAACCCAACGAGGGGGAAAGGTTGCAGGTTGCCAAAGTGCAGCCCTGCGGTCGGTTGCACATAATTTTCCACTTAAATGCAAACTGTTGATTGACACATGGCTGAAATTGAATTACGTTTTTTTTTTTTTCTTCTTTTCGATGTTTCTTTTTTTGGTTTTTTGTTTTTTCCTGCCATCAATTTTATGGCCATAAAACCAAAATGCCAAACGTCAAGCTTCCTTCCTTGCTCTCTCTTTTGTCCACACTTTTTAAAGAAATGGCACACATGTACAGAATTAACGTCAAACATCGATAGACACTTAAGTTTACGAGAGATGATTGAACGCCTTAAAGCAACCAACCCACACATTGCCACACTAACGGCCAAACTACACAGCGAAAAGGTAAAGAAGTTTGCACTTGTTTCAAGTAGAAAGCAACATTAAACTTGGGACGAGAATATTTTTTTCTCTTCAAACTCTAAAGCTATATTTTTTGTTGAAATGTTTTTTATTTTTTATTATAGCTGTTTGTGGATATTTTTTTCTCTCTTTGTTTTTTCTCGTATTATTCTGGATCTTTCTCGCACGTCGAATTTTATTATTCATCAATTGGCTTTTTATAGTATTTTCTATTTATTTTTTTTTGTTCATTTTTCTCTCTTTGCCACCTGTGGAATTTCAATAAAAATTGATCTGTTGCTCTTCTACTTGAAGGTTGTGTCCCGTAGCAATTGTTGCTATGCTGACTTGACTTTAATGTGAATAATTTGCAGCTTCTTTTTGTCCCCAAAGAAGTGTTAAATGTGTTGCTTAACGAATCCCCAATTATGCTTGGGGTTAAGTTATTCGAGCTGGGAGCACAGTCAAGTTGATTATTGATTGAATTAATATAATTATATTTAGGTATTTTTCCCTAATTTAGTTTACTTTTTCGCTCAGTTTGCAAGTGAAAATCGCTAATTTTAATTATTATTTTGTTTTTCGTTTGCTAAGCATGGAAAAGCGTGAAAATGTTGGCGCGGCAATTGAGCTCAAAGTAGACTGGGTCATAAATATTTCTGGGCATTACATAATTAAATGGCCAGCGATGGTTGGGTGGTGCGTGTGTGCATGAAGTGCTAGTTGTTGTTGTTGTTGCCTTCAATTACTTAAAATTCTGAAGTGTAGCGGTAATTGAACATTGTCACGCTTATGGCCAAGAGGAAGTGGCCAACGGGTAAGGTAACTGTTAACGGCACTAGCTTACAACAACAACAACAACAATTTTATGTAAATACAAAAAATTATAAATGTGTTTTTGGTATGCTGCTCAACAGTTATGGTGGCAATAAGTCAACAACCTTTTTGGCAACTCGCCAATTTACGCACGTACAATTTGTCGCCGTTTCCCCTTTGCTGATAGAGGGGGGGTGTGGGGTGGTGAGGGGTGCTTAAATCGTGAGTGGGCCAGGTCAAGCAGCACGAGCCGCCAACTTGCCACAAGAAACTTTTGAGCAAAACTTTTTTTATTACTTCTTGTTGCTCATTTTTGTTTATACCCGTTGCCAAGTTTACAAGTTATTAAACGGAGACATCTGTGACTAAATTAAGTTAAAATACTCCTGACTAGTTGAGTCGATTAAGTTTTAGCCGTCTGTTTAGTTTTTAAGGGTATTTTCTGCTTGCCACAAGAAAGTTGTTTCATTGCTTTTCAGCACCTTTTTTTCTGTTCTCGAGTCAGTGAAGCATTTTAAAGCCACGCCTTGGCGATTTTTGCACACGCCAGCCATTAGCTCATAATTTCTTTCTTTTTTGCTTACCATTGCACTCCACTGAGCCACAATTTACCCGAATCTTTCGTCTGGAAAAAGCGAGCAGTTAGCAAGAAACAAAACCGAGAGGGGAAAAACTTACTCGACTTGATGTATAAATTGTAATATTGTAACGATTTTTGGCATACTTTTTGACCTCTTGCTATCAACTACTATTTTGGCTAAAACCTTTTAATGCAACCACAACTTTGGCTGTCAATGGTCGAAAACGTTTATACCATATATATGTATGTATGTTTGTGTGCATAAACCAAGTCGGTTTACGTGACTTTCATCTCAATGACATTTCACGCTTAGACTTTGGCTGTAACACCAACCACAACAATATCGTCCTTCTTTTTGCCTAAGGGCCGTTTGATTTGCGGGTTCTTCGATTAGAATACTAGCACACACACACACACACTAAGTCATCGTTTAAGTGTTGTTGCCTTGAAGGGTTTCACTTTCTATATCTTTTGTAATTGGAACAAATTTTCAACTTTAATTTATGGACTTTGCTCTTCTACTTCCTATTTATGTCTACTTCTCCCTGACCCCAAGGGCACTTTGACCCATACCCACACACACACACACACACAGACAGTTATATATATATTTTCATAACTTTTGTTGTTACCTTTTTGTGGCACCTTTTGGCGAAAGATATTTGCATTTTTGTGCCAAAAATGTAGAGGAACTAAAAGTAAAAAAGAACAACAAATTCTTGATAAAACTGGTGAATAGACTAAACATCTTCATCACAATTAAATCCCTCAAACATCTTAAAGATTTTCCATTTAACACGATTAAATCCCATTAAACTTTTACTATAACATTTTTTATCTTTCTCATACGCACCGAGTTGTTTTAGCTACACTCAAACTGAGATAGGAACCAATGGTTTTTTTTATTTCAAATATTCACACACGCGCGCACACACACACACATTTATGTGTTGGCTGGTATTGATTTTGTTTTATAGTTTGCATGTGGGACTTATGAAATATTTATTAACATAAAAGAAAATAAAAACACTTAAAGCGAGAAACATGTGTTTTTACCGCATAAACTCTAAGTGCCAAGCACAACAAAGGGGGGTGGTGGTGAAATATTATAACAGTAATTATCCTTTGGTTGGTGCTTGGGGGTGGCAACACCTAGGTCATGTTGTGGGTGTTTTCTATTTATCTTTTGTGACACAAAAATTGATATTTCAATTCGACGAAAACCAAAACGATATTCCTCTGATTAATTGTGCTGGCGGGTCCCAAGAAAATAACCTCAACCGTTTTCACTTTTGATTGATGATCTGGGGAAATGGGAAAAGAGGGAAAATATTTACTACATTTTTGCTAACCCCAAAAAAGCTGTCAACAATGTGTATCCTGTGTCCCTCAGGAATAAGTCCAGATGTAAGGCGGAGGAAAATATGTTTAACAAACTTGACAAACGATGGAAAAATGGTATATTTTAGATGGTCTTAAAATGATTTTCTTCTTCTGCTTTTGTCTCTTCGAGGCACTTTTCTATATTAAATTTCTAAGAAATTTGTCTGTCAATTTCTTAATGAGTTTTGGCATTGCTTTGTGCTAGCTTTCAAGTGTCAACCAATTAAAGTAGCAAAATGACAACAACAACGGCAAAACAATGCAAAACAAATGGCAAACAATATTTTCACTAAACTCCGACGTGCATCAACAAAAATGGGAGCGTTGCGTCAAGCTTAAGCTAATAAATAAACAAACCGTTGAATAGATGGATGGTTGGATGGTTGGATGAATGGGCAAAGTGTTGCTGTTCAGGCAAACAAAACAATGATGGTCAACAATCAAAGAAAACAACAACAACAACCTGGGCGACAATGACAACCCTGACAAGCAAGCAGTGCTGCGAATGGCGATTAACTGTTATTTAGACGGTGCTTAAAATGGCTGCCAAGCCATTTCCGTTGTGAGCGAGCGACGCGCACGCCTGTCAATCACATTTACACTGAAAGAAAAGGTTGTGCGAATGACCTCAAATCGAATTTGAATTTATCCATGAACTCAGCTTAATAACTTCTTGGGTCAATATGCGTTGCGTTTTTCTCAGTGCACTCTTTGCCTTTGAGATGGCACCGGAAAGTAAATGAATGTACAAATTGATGATTTGTTTGATTTTCGTGCCAAAGGAAATGTTTAACCCGACAACAACAACAACGAGTTGAGAAGGGAGATCTCTTTGGACTCTCTGATTTTCTATTTTGGCCATAATTTAACGCACGAATGGCTGAACTAAGCGCTGTAAACACAAGAAAAATAAAGCCAAACAAACACACAAACAACTTGACGGACAGACGAGACACTTTGAGCCCCGATTTAGGTATATATCTACTAATGCCAATCCTTAAAAGCCTTTTAATACGAAAGTTTCTTTTCGATTTTCAATTTGCCTTGGTCAAGGGGGGCAGTGGTGATGGGTTTGTTGGCTAAAGCTAACATTTATTAAGTAATAAATGCTTAGCAATTTCTATGGCTTAGAGCAGTGGATTTGTCGTTGGAGCTTTGCCTTGTTTTGGGCTCGTTAATCATGTTAAGAGCATTTCGAAGGCAGCCAGGTAGAGGTGTTGACAGCAACAAATGGCTTAATTTTCTAGTTGTCATTTTTGCAATTGTGCAATTGTAAGAAATACTAAACGACACGGCAAAGGCTGGCAGGCTGACGGCTCAAAGGCTGGCTGGCAGGTTGAGAAGAAAAGCAAAGCAGCTGGCAGCTGACAAACCGTCAACGTGGCAGCTGTTTAATGTATTGCTGTTGTTGGCCCATAACTCATATCTCATTTCTCTCTTTGTCTCTTGTCACCTCCCACATGGCCAACAAACATTGTGACAGCTGTCGCGTTGCCCACTTAATCTTCTCGTTTCGCCGTTTTATTGCCCTCCTTTTTGGCTCGAAGTGCGGCACGTGAAACGGCGTGCAAATGCGATCCGATCAAAATATAACGCTTACCACACAAAAGTTAAGAGTCAATTTTTGGGTGGCTTTTGGTGCGTTACAAAATTTAACTTTTAACTTATGCCAAAATGTGTGTCGTTTGTTGTTGTTTGTTGGCTTGACTGGCAATTAAGTTATGCACGTTTCGGGCGAAATTGTTTGGCGGTCAAAATGCAATGCAACACACCCACGGCGTATATGTAATCCACAATGCATATTACGCATACGCCGTGGGTGAGCTAGAAATTCGTAGAAAAAGCGTCGCTGGCGAAATTCAATAGAACTTTTATGCAACAGAGCTTTAGTCATGGCGTCAGTTACAGTTTTTTTTTTATATAAGCTAGATATATACAGTCGAACTTCCATATAACGAAGTAGTAAAAGCTTCCTTATAGAGAAAATTCGTATATAGAATGGGTTTTTTGATTGGCAATAAATTCGGAATATAGAAAATTTTCGTCACACGATATATATTCGTTATATCGATGTTCGATTGTACATAAATTTGATAAGCCTTTTGTTTTTAGGCTCAAAAATATTTTATTAGGAATTTTGGGTTTTTATCCCCAAATAATTAATTAATAATTTGATTTGAAGTATTATATTTTCTTCCAAAAATTTTTGATATGTTTCAAGCTAAAATACAAAATAATATTAATAAATTATAATAATGAGCGTAACTTCTTAAATTGACCGTAAAATATGTCCGAAGCAAACCAAAAAGTTAAGATACAAAATAATTTCATTCATAACAATTCGCAGCCATATATTAATTATTCATTATTAGCTTTTAGCTGGCTCGAAGTTGGCTGGCTTTTATCACACACACACACACAAGAGAGCTTATTATCATACACACACACACACACATGGACAAAGAGGACAAAGGCATAAGCCGGGCTAATATTATAGTTTGCAGGACGGAAGCATAAAATAAATGCCACAGACAAAACAACAACAACAAAATTGATATAAGTTTTGCATATGTGTGCAAACCGAACCGAACCACTCCGCTCCAAATACCGAACTCCCATTCCCTTCTGACATATAACACAAAATTGTGGTTGGACTGTCTGTAATTATGCAAATGTCCGAAAGGGTTGAAAGGGGGTGGAGCAAAACCCTCATCAAACCGCTCCATCTCGCCATTGCTCCGCCGCTTATAATTGTCAAATCGAAGTTTGATTGTGGGTAAAAGTCGCAAATGTTTATTTAGGTATTTTTTTTATGGTTATTCATCTAAATTTAATTTGAGAAAATTACCGTTTTGTGCTGTGCTGTGTTGATAGCAATCACCCTGCACTCCCCCCTTCAAAGAGAGCTTTAACAAATGCCCTTTACGAAAATCCAAGTTTTTAACTCGAAACGGAATGACAAAACCAATGAAACCAATGAAACTGCCTTTAACATGGAGGTGCTGGCTGGCTGCTGCTGCTGTGACAACATTGAAACCGAAAACCTCATAAAACAACTTGAGTTAACAAAATAAATGTATTGTCCTTGCCACAGCATCCGGACACACAATACCAAACACGAACAGGCAGACAGACAGACGGACGGGCGGACGGACGTTCGGACTGCCCTTCAACAAATCATATTTAGCATGGTAATTATTTATCTGTTTTTGTCCTGTGTGCCGAGCACAAACACTTTAACACCCACGCGCCACCCCCGCCACCGACCACAAGCATTCCACCGCAAGCATCATTAAAATCATAAATCTAATGGACAAGCAGCTGGCAACTGCAGCAGCAGCAGCGGTGGCAGCTACAAAATAAATACTCGACTCGCACTTCATTCTCATTTTTGCTATTTGTGAAATATGGTTATACTTTTTTTGTTGTTTGCCATATTTTCTTACTTTCAACAGGGAGAGAAAGAGGGAAAGAGAGTGAGTTGGAGATGAAGCTGGAGTTTGTCTTGTGTCGAGGGATACAAAATATCAAATAGGAAATGAAAATTTAAATTTCCAGTCAATAAGAAAATCAGAAACTGGTTGAAGTTTAATTTGCGAATATTTTAGTGTTAAAAAAAGATGGGATAGAATGATATGTTGGATACCGAAATACCCTATATGATGGATATATACATATCACAATATCTGAGTTTACTTAATGAAAATATTTCATTTTTGTCATCTTCTTTAATGGCAAAACAAGTTCACAAATCATTTTCCAAACTTATTCTGCTTTGCTCAAAATTAAAGGAAATAATTTACTAACCAAAAACAAGAAATGAAATAAATCTAAAACTCTCTCTCAAGGCAACATCATCTGTGCTCAAATACTTATTAAATATTTCGAAATGTTTTATGACCCAAAAAATGTGCTTCAATGTGCTCAACCCTGAACTCTCCACACTCTGCGCAAAGTGTCTGCCACAACAAAGTTTGAGTGCCTTGGGGTGTCCTTTCGTTGTAGTAAAAGTTGCGTTTTGCTTTTGATGCTTGAATCAACAATTGCTGGCATTCTTAAATAAAAAAACCCTTATAAACTCCAACTTGAACTGAAATGTTGTTCGAAGCTTTTTCGGCTATTTGGATTCTTTAAGCTATTTTTAGCTTAACAACCCTGCCAAGAATTTATTAGCTAGCTACAGGGTATCCTTAAGCTGATTTAAGTGAGAACATGAAATAGTTGTTGAATTGAGTATTGGTTTCGATTTATTTCACCAAATAAACACGAGATTTTGGGTTCCACCAAAGCGAGAGAGAAACTGTATTTTCCTATTGTGCGCAAAATATTTACGCTCAACTCAACACAATCAAAGCTGCAACTAAGCACATCCACAAGCTTGCCACGTTCAACAATTTGTTGTCCTGATTGTATTTGTTGTCGTTGTTGTTGTTATGGTTATGGCAGCAGCAGGTGTTCGATTGGGCTAAAAGTCGCATAGAACGAAGGCTAAGCCTTTCAACATCAGCTTAATTAGTTGGGTTTGGTATTTACATGACCCAATCAAAAGAAAGATGCGTTAAGCTCTTTATTTAGGTCTTGGTCTTGAAATTACACGCAAAGGAAAGGAGCTTAACTTTTTTGTGAACTTGAATGAAAAGCAAGATTGAAAATCGATTTTTTTCGATCTCTTGTTCAAGAAATTTAGCAACTTTAATGTTTGCGTTACTACTATTTTTTTTTCTGAGTGTAGCAACTCCTACTAACAATTAACGCGTGTCCCGGCTGTTGCTCCGGCTGTCATTTCAACATTTTTGACCTCGCCAAGTGAAAATTTATGATTGCTTTGCTCAGCTTTCGTGTTAGCCTTTTTTGGCCATTGCGGCTGTTAGTTGGCCATATTTATAGTTTAATTGCTTATTACGATAATTAATTCATAGCAAACAGCAGCAATTACAACAATACTTAACAACTTCAACCAACAATATAAAAACATATTCCCAAAAAGGACAACCAAAGGCAGCAAGAGCGAAGCAGCATTTAGGCGCCATACTTAACTCCATGTGGCGTTTTTAGTTATGTTTGTATGTGTGTGTGTGTAAGCGATTTATAACCTGTGCATATTAAAAATGTGTGGAAGATAGGGTATATTGAGTTCGCATTGAGAGCATATACATTTCTGATCAACATCAATCGAGTTCTCTTTGACGATGAAAGCATTAATAAAGCTTCGTTTTCCGATAGTTGACGATAAATAATTTTTTAAAACTTGTGTAAAGGGTATTTTTATGGTCTGTCAGAGTTTCTTTGTCGCAACCAAAGCACTCTTATATATGTGAGCTTGTGGTTGAAGCAGGTGTGCGCTCTGTGGCTGCCCCCAAAAGCATGCAACATGCTATTGCCGCACCCACAACCAAAAAAAAGAGCCACTAGCTTAAGGACAGATAGCTGAAGGGGTGTCCAATGTGTGTATGTGTGTGTCTGTGTGTGTGTGTGTGTGTCTGAGCCTCATTGCCCCACTGCTCCAAATGCTGCTGCTGCCTGATGCTTGTGTTGATTTTGTGGCACTTAAAACAAACACGCGCTCGAATGCAGATAAAAAATATAATTAAAAAATTGTTGTTGCTGGCGTAAGTTGCTGTCGCTGCTGCTGTTGTTGCTGCTGCTGTCGCTTTATGTGGTATGTTGGTGCATAATTCGCACAGAGCTGAGCATACAGAGCGACAGCTACAGCTACAGCAACAGCTGAAATCCCGTTTGGCTTTTTATATCCGCTGCGTGACTGTTTCACGACTACAAGCATTAACCACATGTGTGTGTGAGTTAGTATATGTGTTTGTGTGTGTTTTATGACTTTGCCCATAAAGTAAATACAATATTTTGGTTTGGTTTGGTTTTGCATGTTGAAAGCTCGTCTCATTTGAGCTAAGCCTCGCTCGCTATAACTTCTTGTGAATCATATATATAAATTGACACTAGCTAGCACTCGAGCCTTAGATTCATCATGCGGCAAGGGTATAATACTATACTTATAATATAAATAAATCAAAAAAAATATGTGTGAGAAAGGTAAAGTTCAAGATTGTAGCTGGATAAGCTTTTCATCATAAGCATATGCAATAAATTATATAAGGCAATAAAAATATATTTAGCATTAAAGCTAGATTGATATGGAAGCATGACGAAGCTTAATAAAAACCGAAAAAAATAAAAAAATGGGAATAAAAAAATAAAAAAATAAGTAAAGTAGAAAAAACTTAAGCTATAATATTTTTTATACATTTCATAATCACAATGAATTTTAAGCAATTTTCTTAACAAATTATTTTTCCCATTTAAGCTTGCGTATTAAATAACAGCCAAGCACTGCCATAAACTCAATTAAAACCAAATAAATATAAAATTGCCATAAATCGACACTTAAATCAAAACATTTGCATTTAGCTTAATCGATTAGTTTTGTATTTCGTGTTAGAAAAACAATTTAGCATAGCTTAGTATTATGCACATTTAATTGCCTTAACTAACTTTAGACCAAACAAACACACATTACAATATTAACTAGATCCAATTGTGAACCAAACATAGCTTTTATTTTTAATTGCATTTGAAAATGTGAACTAATTACAACTAAAAATATTTATAAATATATATATATACATATACGATATATATATATATTTGTTTGCTCTTTTATTTCTTTGTCTCTTTTCATCACAATAAATGCACTTTTGTGCTGTTGGTTCTCATACTCACACACACATACACACACACACACTCTCACACATGCCTACACACACCTTGCGTGCTTCTATCGCTATTTGCTATCTCGCTCTCTCACTATCGCTCTCTCACTAACAACACCAATAAAATATTATTTATTTTTTTGTAATGTGTTTTTTTAATCTTTAACAAAAAATCTTTAAAACTAACTTCTATGCGTCATGTTCTGTTATGTCCTGCAACAAACAACAACAACACAACCCGATCCTACAAAAAACAACAACAACATTATTTATCATTACAAACAACAACAACAAGAAACAGGCTCTTGCGCGCCGAATTGTATGCGTTGAGGTGCAGGGTCGTTGGTGGTGGTGCTGTAGCCCAGCCAGGAGGACAACAACAACAGCAACAACATCCACAACAAACAATGAAGCAACAACAGAAACAACTCGAACACAACAATTACAATAATCTTCTATACAACGACTCGAGTCGCCACTGCGCCCGCTGCACCACCGAACTGGGCCGCATCACCAACCGTGGCGCCCCCTGTCGCGTCTGCAAGCTGCGCGTGTGCAAAGCCTGTCGCGTCCATCATGCATTGGATTGGGTGTGCGTGGTGTGCCACAAGCAACTGTAAGTCTCTCTCTACCTCTCTCGCTTGCTAACTCTGTCTCTCTCTTTCTGTGTTTATCTGTGTTCCTTCTCTTTCTATCTGTTGTTCTCTGTGTAACACTTTCATGTTTCCATTTAAAGCCCGCACGCAAGCACTCAATACTCATTCCCTTGCACTCATTCCAAAACCAAACCACTCAAACAATTATTCATTCCAACTAAATATTTATATATAAATGTGGTTTCTGTGTTATTCTGTGTGTGTGTTTGTGGTTACTTACTATATAAGTGTTGGGAGTTATCGATGTATATATATTTTGAATTTCATCAGTTGACAAGAATGCGCTTTCATATCTGAAAGTATTTTCATTTGAAAACCCAATTAAAAATATTTTATTAAGTGTGTTTTTGTATATTTTTCAATGCTAGCTTTAAGATCAAACTGTATTGCATTTTCAGGATTTGATATAAATTTAAAACCGACTATTTATCTGCCATGTTCTGAAAGTTTTAGCTTCAAATCAAAAATTTCCTTCATCATCAAGATCAGAAGACGCTTGATAAACTCATAATAATCATCAACAGCAACCTTCTGACCTTTTCAAAACTTAAAGCAAAAGCATCCAGAACCTAATCATAATATTACCAAAAATGAGTTCGTTGTGAAATTTTCCAGAATCACTCACATAACATAATAAATATTCCCCAAAGCTATCACTCTCGCATGACAGAACTTTCTGGCATTTTCTTTTTGTTTCTAAATTTATCTCGCAAACTTTTACGCAAATTGTGCATTGCGTCTGTTCTTTCTGTAAAATGCTTAGCCAGCATATTGCAGCATTGTTGCAATCTAATGTTTTTTTATGCAGCGTAACAAAAAAAAAGAGAAAAAACGGGAAAGTGTCACCTGATGCGTATACGAGAAATTTGCATTAGATTCGGCTTACATGTATTTTTTTCCATTTTCATTCTCGCAATGCGGGTATCATATCCCGAAAGGGCATCGGATGACCTCCATTGTCAACCGATGCGTTGCATATTTCATGAGCCAACAAATTTTCACTGCTGCAGCTTTATTCCCGCTGTCTGTTTTCTGTGTGTTTTTCCACGTTTTGCTGCTGTTTGCTGCTGACGAAAATGTTTTTGCACGTTTCATTTTGGTCACTTTGTAATCGTATGCGATATTTACGTTTGACTACCCTCCACTCCTCCCCCCTCTGGCTACCCGTTGCTGTTCATATGTTAAATTCAAAACTCAATCCACAATTTGATATTCAATTTTCATTTTGAGCTGTTGCAAATATGTGAAATATAACTGCATTCTGTTTTGTCAAGGCTTAAAAGGGGATTTTATTTTGTTGACTTTTTTGCAGTTGCCGAAAATTAAATTTTGGCTTTTTGAAACTACAAAAAAAAGCGAATTAAAAACTCTTTTTTGTTCAAGTTTTGCGTTCAAACTGAGTTTAAGTTTTTACAGAGGAATTGTTGAAAGCTGAATGAACTTACGCTTCGTTTCTTTTTTTTGTTTTTCTGCAAGTGAAACCCTAACTAAGAAATAATAAATTACAAAAGCTGTAATCTCCACTTTGAGTTCTTAGTTATGCTTCTTGAGAATATTTCTGTAATTATTGTTAATAATTGCTGTAGAGAAAGTAAAACATAAATAATAAACAATTCTTCGAATTTTAATTAAGCGCGTTTAAGCCTTTGACTAAAACTTGAACAAGCCAAGCCAGCCGCAAAGCTTTTGTTCGACAAAAAGCCCTGCAGCGCTGCATATTAAATTGCATATTAAATAAATAGGAATTGCGTAGAAAAACTAGTTTTGAGGAAAAAAAGGTCAAAATTTAATTAAGCTGCAACAGAAATATATATTTTGCATGAAAACCAATTTTTTGGGTATGCAAATAAAAGCAATAATAAATTCTCATATTAAATGCAATTTATTGAAACTTTGACAAATTTAGGTTGAAATTTTGTGCAGCGTGATTTAATTGAAACTATTTTTCGTGCAACAATGTTTACATAGTTCACAAAATATCAAACTCAATTAAAAGTTTGTAAGCCAAGAAACCAAAAACTTATACCCCGTTTCATACAAAGTTCAACATTTGTTAACAAAACCCCATCCCGAAAAATAAACTAAATTTACACAGAAATAAGACGAAATCTGTTGTAGTTGATGATGATGATGATGATCACGACCCACACGAGCTTAGTAAGTTCAACTGAACTCAATGTTAATTGCCAAGCCCCGAAAAATAAGTTGTTAAAAAAAGACTCTGAACTAATTAAATGTTGGCCAACGCACATCAGCTAACAGCTAACAACAGCGGTAACAACAGCCAACAGCTGCAGGCTAACTAGTATGCAAATTTCTTGTTGCGTGCTGAGAATTTGCGACAAGATGCTGCTAAGACTCGTAACTAGTTACGCCATTCATATCCAACTTCCGCCCACAGGTGTCAGCGCCAATTTGACGCCTCCCCAAATGCCAGCCAGCTGTCAACGCAGCCAGCACCGCCACCAACAGCAGTAACAATTGCAGCTGCCAAAACATTTGTTTGCCTCACCCTCTACATATATCTATATATATATTGTTAGCTACTGCCGCCTGTCTTTGTTATGTGTTTGATTGGAATTTGTTCATAAAAAAGTCAGTCAATGTTAGACAGTCTTCGACTGAACTGCACCCTCGACACGAGAGAAGACGCCTCCATCAAACACCACCACCACCCGCCTTGTATAGTCATCAATGTTGTCAGCTCGCTATGTCTGTTTGTGTTGGTGTTGCTTTGACTTAAATAGGGTATTATAGTTTTGTTGTTAGATGTGCAAAGCACCAGAGCAAACACTATGGGCAAGAAGTCTATAAATTTAGCGTATTAGCAATTTATTTTTGTGAGAGAGTCCCGTTTCGATTTTTATTAAATTTTAAGAACAAAAATTGAGTTCTGATATTGTAAATAAATATTTATATTATTTCTATATATTTATTAAACATTTGTTAAAGATAAAAAATTCCTCAGGGATAACTAAAAATAAATAACTTAATTGTCAAACTCAATTTATTAAAAACAAAGAGAGTTTTTTGTGTACAAATTTATATTCGTTAAGTGTTCTATTTTCGTTCTGACTTGTTGTAAATCGATGTTCAATTTCGTTGCTCCAATAAAATAATAATAAGTGTATTTCAACTTCGACTTTCTTGATTCAGAGCTCATCTTTATAGTTTTCTCACATTATTACTTTTGCTTTTCATATTTATTTTTTTTTTCGTTTTTTTGGGGTGCACAATTGTTGTTGTTGATTGCTGTCAGAGACACTTGGTTTCAGTTTGTTGTTGGCTGCTGACACAGCCAGACGTATAACTATTAAATTAAGGAAAAAAAAGCATTGGCCTTTGCCATGTTAACGGATGTATTTTGGTTTTTTAAATGGCATTGGTCTTGTTGTTGCTCTTGCAGGGAGATTCAGGCGGCAAGCGGTGAATGGCTGAAGGAAGCATACGCATCCTGCGAAGCAGTCGAACATCTGAGTACCAGCGACGTATTGAGGAAGAGTATACGACGCTCTTGGACCATATCAAGTGAGAATCAAACCAGAAATAAAGTGGCAATACTTTTATTACTAACTTCTCTTGTTCGTAGATCCCGAGGACGATCCAAATAATCCCAATTCGCAGCAGCCCATTGCCGATAATTTGTATCCACAGCAGCAGCATTTGATTGAGGCGCAATCAGCGGGCAGTTATCCAACACTGCATCAGCATACGATCCATCATCATTCGTTGCATCAGCAACAGCAACAGCAATTACAACAGCAGCAGCAGCAGCTGCAGCAGCAGTTGCTCTTGCAACACCAGCAACATCAGCAGCAGCAGCGACAGTCACATTATAATAGCGGCAGTGCCACGCCCATTAGTGGCAGCAAGTGGGCGTTGGGACGCCGTGTCTTAAGGCAATCGACACTGCCAAGCACATTGAATAACGATCCAAATCTAAGCGGCAGCGGCGCCAATCTCGCCAATTACAATTCACCCAATTTGACGGCGCCAACATCGCCGCACAAACTGCAACAGAATCCGCTCTATCCGAGTGCATACGCCAGCGACGATATCATCCATATGAATACGGCAGCGGATTGCGATAACTACGCCCAGATCCAGTTGCAACAGGTGCAGCCACAGTTGGAGGCAGCTGGAGTGCCACCGTCGCACCATCATCGGTTGCAGGTGCGCCGTCAATCGACATTGCCAGCGAATCCATGCCAGGCGCAGCCGCCGCCCAGCATCTATATGTCCACGTCACCGAATCGGGTGTACAGTCGATCGCCCGAACGTTCGCCGGGCGAGCAACAGCGTTATCCACCGTTCACCCGGCAAACATCCTTCCCCGAGCCGCCCAGCAACTATCACCGCACCAAACTGTTGCCAAACACGGCCAATCTCAACAATGCTCAAACGAATTCAAACCAACAACAGCAGCAGCAACAGCAGGCTGCTCCGCCATTGAACTATGAATCGCAATCGTCGAGCATGGCTAGCGATGAATTGGATTATTCGCAGTCGTTTAATAAGCCACGCATGATGCGTCAGGCCACATTGCCCAATCCGGATCAGCATGTCAAACTGCTGCCAACATCGCCGCCAAAGCGGCAGACATCGCCGCAGTTTCGTCGCTCGCCGGAATTCACGCGCCAGCAAACGCTGCCCAATCCGGAGGCTTTTAGCAGTGGGAATACACTGACAGTGCATCAGACAACGCCAGCGAAATTCATGCCCATCTCGCCGAGAACCAAGCAGAACTTTCTCTTTCCCAGCGTACAGAATCCCCGGCAATTTCTATCGCAACAAGATGTGCCGGCCGTAGGTGGCACAGATTCAGGCAGTGGCGGCAGTGTGGCAAGTGCCACCGGCGAGCAATACGCCAGCAGTCAGAGTGTGAATATCCATCAGTCGCGCGATCCGCACTCCAAGATGATCAAGGTGCGCAGCCACAGCAATGAGGAGTACTCCAATTCGAACAAATCGAACGTTGAGAATCGTCGTTTGCTGCCCGAGATTCCGACAAGTCAACGTTCGTCGAGTCGCTCGCCCAGCCGCTTGGTGCGTCAGGAGTGCCTAAAGGAGCAGGATCAGCATGGCTCGCGCACGTTTGGCGAGGCCAAGCAGCAGTTCCATCAGTTTCCCGATGTCAGCGAGGAGCGCGAATATGTCGATTACTTTGGCAATAGTGCTACGAGCTTCCTCGAATCCGATGAGGTGCAGTATGAGAAGAACTACAATGCCGGCTTCAGCAGTGAACCGAGAATCATCTACAATGATGGCTCCGACGATGGCAGCTACAAACCCACCCACACCCGTCCCATCTACAGTGCGGACAATGTTCTTATCGGAATGGACAGTAGCTTTGGCGTTGGTGCCCCTATGCCTGGCTTCTACACAGACATGGGTGCAGGCGGACATGTGATGCATCATAGTGGTGCTGCCCTACCGCGCACTCCACTCATGCACAATCGTATGCGACGGCGGCAATCCAGGGAGCTGCCCATTCCACCTGACATCAGCAATACGGAAGCACCGGCCCCTGAAGCAGCAGCATTGGCGGCGGGAACCTCAACCGTCATATCACCAGCAATATCTGCAATTTTGGCCAATGAACCGGATCGTCGCAAGCCGGAACAGATGCGTTCCGTATCGGAGGATTCGGGTGCCAAGACAGCGCCCAAGCCAGTGACCAGACGCTCCTTCTCGCATCCCGAAAAGGATTCGGTGGTAAGTGACGAAAGGATCCTTCGACCACTCCTCAACTCAAACTTCACACCACATTTATCTCTGCAGCCACCTAAGAAAGCGGAAACCTCAAAGATACCCAGCCCCCGGCCGCTGGCCGATATACTGGATAGGACGCGTCTGGGCGCTGGTGCTTCAAAGATTCCTCAAGCGCGTCGTCGCAACAGTCGTGGCGAGGATGGTAAGTGTGTGTAAAGTTTCGGCTAATGGCTAGATTTCTCAGTAGCTGTAGATGCTTTTGATGCACCTAAAAAAAAATAAACAGCAGCAGTAGAAACCCGTAGCTGTAGCTTTATTTTGCTGTAGTTAGTTGCAATCACCCGATAACATATAGATATATATATATATATATTGCACATATCCCACACATGCGGTCGCAAAAACAAAACATTGTACAAACGCTATACAGGTATTAGAGTACCGCAGCATCACTACTCCTTCCATGAACTGCTTAAGCACCAGAACTCTGATTTAGCCAATCGTTTGAAAAAAACGCAAATTCCCGTTAACACAGTGCCAAGTGACAAGCATGAAGAGCAGGTTGAGCAGCAACAGGGTCAGCAACAGGGTCAACAGAGTGCAGCGGAATCCTCATCCTCCAACAAAGAAGCCAATGATGCCAACGATGATGATGGCAACGCAACAGTAAGCAGCCAAACAATACGAAAACCCTGGCAACAACAATCTCTTATTATCCTTGCTTTCAGCATTGTTCCACATTGGGGGAGCAGGAGTTGCAGAATGCAGTAGAGGCTGCCGCCGTTGTCTTTAAGAAGGTTGTCCTGCAACGACGCAAGGAGAAGGAGAACAAGGAAAAGGCTGCCGAGGAAGGTGAGTGCCGCTCTAATGACCAGACAGACCTTTATCTACTAATTGTAACTTTGTGTAGCTTGTTGTTGGTATGAATGTGTGTTGGTGTTGGCTTGGAGCATAATTAGCTCATGGTGACTTTGTTTTGTAACCCCAAAGTTTGTCCTACATTGGGTTCTTCGCATTTCGTCTAATTTAAACGCACTAATTAATTAGTTAGCAGCTTCTTTCCGGTGCGAGGGGCATAAAGTGTGTGTCGGCAACCCTACGCTTGATGTAGGTCATCATTAGATTGCCTTTATCGTTCACATTTTGTTCGCTTTTGTGCTTGGCTCCCCTAAGTAGTTAAGTGTAATTATTTATATATAAGTATATTTTGTGGTTGGGTAAAAATGATTTATTTTTAACATGCGCGCGGCGAAGAGAAAATTCTAAAAGTTGTGCAACAGTCTTTTGAAAAAGCCATAAAAGCATTAATGGGTTTTAAATAGAAAACACAGCATAAGTGCCTTTAAAGCACATGGATTATGGACTTTCTTATGCTTTCGCTGTCACTTGTGCTCGAAACGAAATCCTTGCTTGAATGGTTTTTAAATCCCACGCAACATTATTTTCTATGTAAGACAATTTCACTTTCCGCCTGAAAGTATGCAACAGATTTTTATGCATTGTCAAACAGGGCTGGGCTTGATACGTCTGAATCCTTTCAAAAATATAGATAAAATACGATATAAATATTTTCCTTTGTGGGCTAAAGTTTGATTGGCATAAATCCGATTAAACAATGTTTAAAAATAAAATAAAGTCATTTCTATACTTAGAGAAAGTTGATGCAACAAAAATATATTAATAGTAAAACATTACTTAAGCTGCTTCATAAGCTTGCCGTTGCTCTTGCATCAATTTTGTAACCAGAAATATTTTCACACACACATAAACACACCCACGCTTACATTTAAAGTATCAGCAGAATTATAGAATCACCCACACATGCGAGTGTAAGTTTCTGTGTGTGTGTGTGTTTGAGAACAACAATAAAAGCATTAGTCTCTTTTGAGTTGTTCTCCCGTCTTTTGTTATGTTTTAATATGATGTTTGTTTGCCGATTTTGGTTGCAAACCTCAAAACAACGATGTACAATCAGGACTTTGCGGCCCACGCTTTAAATAAGCTTTTCAGTCTGCCTCAAAGCGAACATCATTCTATGCACCTGCCACATGTGTGTGTGTGTGTGTTTGACAGAGGCAAAGAGGGAACGAGCGCTATTTGAGACGTGGGTGAAATGCTTTTGGTTTCTGCAGCTGCCAACAATTTATTTCTTCCTTCTGTTTGCGCAAACACACCGAAAAAGTTATATCGGAAAGGGTGTGACGTAAGTCAGACAGCGTAGGATGCCGTAAGCAGCAGCAACAACAAGACAACCTTAAAAGCTTTATGTCATATCTCTAGCTTAAACCTGAAATACTTAAGAACTTGATAGTGAGTACTTTGCCGAAAAGAAGTGAAGAGTAGTGAAGGGATGTGATGAAATCTGTTAGACAATTGAAAATTTAATACCTAAGGTTTAAGGAATCTTTTTAGTAAACTGTTTGGATAAAGTTAAATCAAGATCAATCGAACCTCCCAAGGGAACAAAACAAAAAAATGGGTGTTGGATTATAAAAATAAATATGAAAATTATTAATTCGTTTTATGTACTTAAGTTTGCTGTATAAAAGTTTGACTGTATACTTTATACAATACTTATTTTACGTCTTTATATTGAGGATTGATAAGAAGTTAACATCACTAAATCTTATATGCATTGACTTCTTATGGGATATTTGGTATATAACAAACAAACCTATATATGCATAAAATTTATACAAAAAACTGTCTTTAACATATGCTTAACCCTCTACTGTAATAACTAACCCAATCATGAGTGTTCGACACTATCCAAAGTATTTTTGAGTCTCACTAACTAACCCAATAACTTTTTTCAACCACTAACAAAAATGAAAACTTGCTTGGTGTTTGGAAGAGTGAAGAACATGCATAAGCCACCCCGATCATTAATCACCAAAAAAAAAAAACTAAAACTAACCACTTTTTCACCTGTGCTGCGTATGCTTTTAAAAAATATAAAACAGTATTTTTTCTGTTCGGCTTTAAACCCATTATCTTTGTCATGCTCTGTGGGTGTTGGTCAACGTAAAAGCAAATGAAAATTGGTTCAAACAAAACAACAAAAAAAAACCCACCCTATGCAATTTACAGCTACGCAGCAGCGTTTGGCAGCTGGCAATGCCGGGTCGGGTGACGTTGATGCCATGGAAACGTCGTCGTCATCGGAGCTGGAGTTCAGGTGCAGCAGCAGCAGCAATGGCTTCGATAGACGCCCACTTCAGTCACACTATAGCGTTGAAGCGGACGAGTTTAAATTGGTATTTCTCAACTCGGATTCATCATCGTCCTCCAAAGAAGAAGAAGAGGAAGAGGAGGAGGAGGAGCTGGATGTTGCCGATGCGGATGGGGATACAGATTCGGGATCGAGTTCTTCGTGCTCGACGTATCAGTGCCACAGTATTGTGAGCAATGTCGAGGATTGTGATTGGGATTACTTTGAACCATCGATGATAGCAACAACAACAACTCGGACAACAACAATGATTGCTTATGCAAGTTCGACAGCAGCAACACCAACGCCGCCGCCACGTTTCCGGCGCAGATCGAGTGACAGCGATTCGCCATTGATGCAACGCCGCGGCGCACAGCTACAGGGTTATTGCTCGAAGATCCGCGAGAGCGATACGGGCACCGATGAGGAATTGCATATGCCACAAACCGAAAGCAGTTCCCAAACAAGTTCCGATCAGCAATTCCAGCCAGCCATGCCGCTCAGCATGAAGGCCAGGATCAAGACACGTTTTCTCAAGAACCATCACCATCATCATCATCAGCATCAGCATCGGTTTTGTGGTTGCAGTGGTGCAGCCGCAGCAGCAGCAGCAACCACCGCTCAACCACAATATGTGCCAATACCGGTACCCGTGCCCATACCCGTCACCCTTGCCGCCTATCACAGCTGGCAGCTGGAGCATCCGGGCACATCCGGGCTGCTCGAGCAGGATGAACAATTGGCCGCCTCGTTGCAGCAGTTGTGGCAAGCAGCAGCCGCTGCAACAGCAACGGCAACACAGCCCAACCAACAACAAGCTGTGGCCGCTGCAGCAGCAGCAATGGTTGCCTACTCGCAGCAATTCGCCGCAACCGCTAGCAACATGTTTGACGCAACGCCGCCGGCAACAACAAAAAGCTACCAACAACTGCCAACAACAACAGCAGCAGCGGCAGCAACTCGACCAAAAGCTAGCAGCTTGTTTAAATCCTCTGCTCCCGAATTGAGCGCCTCGTTGGGCTCGCTGCTGATGACGCAGTCGTTGTGCTCCACTGCGTCCACATCTTCATCGACAACGTCCGGCTATGGCACAGCAGGTCGCAGCCTGGAAACATTAGCCGGTTGCCTATGTCTCGCCCAACAACAACAGCAGCAGCAATTGTTGGCCAGCCAAATGGCTGTGAAGGCAGCACCAACAAGTTTTGTTGGTTCAGTACCGCCGCGCCAGCCGTCGTGTGAGCAACAACAAACGCGTCGCTCTCTCTCTGATGCCGACGATGTTGAAGTCGAAGTCGCAGTCGCAGTCGACGCCGTAACGCCCACAACAGCAACAGCAACAACAACCGAACGGAGATTGTGTAATGCGAATGATAAAAGCAACAAGAACAACAACAACTGTGAATGCGTTAAATTTAGCGCACATGTTGCTAATGTTGCTGGTGTGGTGAATGTTGATAACAACAATATTGAGACGACAATGCCAGCAGCAACGGCAACAGCAACAACAACGCTGTCAAATAAATGCCAAAAACTATGCGAAAACAGACAACGAGCAGCAGAAACAGAAACAGAAACACAAACCTACCTGGCAAGTAACAACAACAACAGCAACAACATCGACGAAGCAGTGGAAACAGCAAACGAAACAAATATACATAAAAATCAAGTACCAACAGCAACAACAACTTCAACTGCTGCTGCTGCTGCTGTGGCGGCGGCTGCTCCTGCGATAATAACTCGTTTTGCAGTCGAAAATGTTGAGCAGCAACAACAAAAGTTGCAGCTAGATTTGCAGCTAGCCAAGAATTTGAGCAGCACTAAACTTAAAAAAGTAAGTAGAAATAAAAACATGTCGGAGAGCGAACGGGAGCGCACTTTGGGCTATCTGCGCAGCGAAAGCTATGCTGCCAACAACAACAGCAGCACCAGCAGCAGCACCAGCAACAACAGCAGCAGCAACAACAGCGAAGCTGAAGATGAGAAAAGTAGCAGCAGCAGCCCACGCAAGCTGGTGGAGCGTAGCTATGATGTGGCCCAGGCCATGGAGGAGCAGGAGAAGATGGTGGAGGAGCACCATCACAGCACCACCGACAACAACAACACCAGCAGCAGCAACAGTTGCTCCAGCTCCGAATCTTGTGATTCCGATGATACGGGAACTGTGGCGGATTGTCGCCCGAAGCGAAGACGCTTCAATAAAGTGTTTGTTGTCAATCGCCAAGCGATGGCCAGACGCAGTTCATCCACCGAAGGCGACTCGCTATCCTCATCGGATGCCAATCTAGAAGATTCTTCCGACAATGATACGGATACAGAACGAACCGATTGTGGCATAAAGCTCAACTATGTAAAGGCAATAGCAGAGGGGCAGGAGGAGGAGAAGAAGGAGGAGAAGGAGGCAACCAGCGATGATGATGAAAGTGAATGCCGCGACGACGGCGACGGTGGCATTGCCAACTCAAGCGATGAGCTTGCCAATTGCATTATTGTTGTCGGCGGCTGCACAGATGACAGCGCCAACGTCGACGGCGGCGGCATAATATTGCATCGCATGCGTCCATTGCCAGACGACGACGACAGAGTGGCGGGTGGGGAGACGGAGGAGCAGCAGCAATTAGAGCAATCATTGGATGAGCTGCATAGCATTTCGGCTGATGTGAATCGATTGTTGGAGCTGCACAAGCAGAATTCGCAGTTAGAAATCAAATTGCAGCGACTGCGACGCGGCGTCGCTGAAATCAATGAGGATCATCTGCAAACAGACGACGACGAAGGGGCGAACAAGAAGCCAAACGAATGCACAACAAATGATTATAAAGTAGTCGAAGGGAAGTCTGTTTGCCATTCCCAGAAAAGCGTTAATGTTAATTCTAATAATGACGAAAGCGAAGCAGCGCAACAAAACGTACTTGAGCAAAGCGACGCCGCCGCCGCCGCCGTGAGTAAACATGTAAACGTTAAACAAGAAGAAGACGAAGGCGAAGAAGAAGACAAAGAAGCATTGACAGCGACAGCGACGCTTGGCTTTTCATGCCAACAGCAGCAGCAGGTAAAAGCAAACACCGATAATAAAGTGGCAGCCATGCAAACAGCAACAACAACAGCGACGGCAGCGACCGTCGAAGAGCAAACAGCTGTGCAAACGCAGGCAGAAACAGCGCAGCTAGCAGAGGGAGAGAAGGGAGTTGTTGGTGTACAGCAAAGCAGCGAAGCATGCAAAATAAACGACGATTTAAGCGACGACGACTCGTTCGACTCTCACTCTCCTCGGGCCATGACGAGTAAAGCACCTGAAACAAAACAACAACAACGGCAGCAGCAGCAGGTATCTGTGCGAACGCCAGATGGTGAGAGCGCTTTATTGCTCTCACGCGCTCACTACCGACGACTACCTGTTGGTCTTGAAGCCGATTGCGCAGGCGAATTGAAGTCGAAGTTAGTCGAAAATGAAATGTTAAACGTTGCGGTTGAAGAGACAAACGCGCGCCGAACGTTGTATGCGAAAAACAACAACACAAACAACAACAATAATAATAACGATGGCGATTTCGCATCACAAAAGACTGTTGTTGTTGGTAGCGGCGGCGGCCAACATAGTGACGTACCAGCAAATGTGAATGTAAATGTAAAGTCGCATGTATTTGAAAGTTGTGAAAACGACTACGACAAAATATTTGGCAGTCAACAACAACAAGAATTGTTTGAAGCAATGACAGTTTCAGAAATAGATTTAACAACAGCTGCAACAGCAACAAAAACGACAATAACGACAGCAAATGTTGCTGCAGCCAAGAATTCACTTTCAGCCAAATATCGCAGTTTAGTAATGATTACAAAAGACAACAATGAAAGCATAGCAGCAGCAGCAGCAACAACGAGTAACAACGACAACAACAACGATTATGAAATGCCAGCGATTGGCAACAACAACAACGCTTTTAGCCAGAACTTTGTCAATGAGTCATTTGGCATTGATTTGACGCGAACGACGGCGACGACGCCAACGACACCAACACCAAGCGAACGCGACTTATCACGAGATTCCTACAGTGTCGATTCCCTCAACGAACAACCTTCCTCAATAACAACAACAACAACTGGGAACAACAAACCCGTCTTGGACGACGGCCTGGCCGATGATGATTCGTGGGTCGAGGAGCTAAGTCAACGCGGTGACTGCGATGACAACGACGACGACGAGGACGAAGACGAGGAGATGGATGATAACTTGAGCCAGGCGACAACAACACCCACAGCAACCGATTCCGAAGGAGATGGCGAGCTGGGAGCCGTAGGACGTATGGTCTATATGGATCGGGAAGAGGAGCTGAGGGGCTATAATCGTTCGGCAATAGATTTTACGCTGCACACTATTGTCGAGGAGAGCTGTGAGGAGAGCGAGGTGGCCTCGATGCGAGCAGACGACAATGATATGGGGCACGATTTGGAGGGTGACCATTTGGGCGATGAGGAACAGGACCGGGCAGAGCGACGTCGTCAGCGCACATTGCAACATCATCATCGTTTGAGCGCATCCGAATTGGAAAAGTATTTCTTCTTCGGTTTGGGTGATGGCAAGGTCATGAGCTCGATAGACACACGCGGCGATGATACTGCCTCGGAGGTAAGCTCGGAGTGTTCTGAGGGCGTGGATTCGCTGCCGCACGACGAGCAGCTGCTCATGGATGCCGGGAACAGTGCCGCCGACTTGGCCTCATCGCGACTAGAAAAGTATTTCTTGTCGGGTTTCATGGGCTTCAGTGGCGGTGAGAAGCAGGCAGAAAGTGATGCTAGCGGCGGCAGTGTGGGCAGCGATAGTGAAGGACATCCGAGTCCCAGTCAGCGACGAAAGCGTTTAGTTCGCGCCAGAGGCACGCCAAGAAGTCACAATTCCTCCCTAGATAATCTATTGTTGCCGGAAGCTGATGCCTTAGATGCTGCTACCGTAGCAGACACATCCGAATCGGAGGCAGGCTGCGATGATACAGTCATCCACCTGCCCAGTGCCTGTGAACGCGCCTCCGATGGCAGCTCCTCGGATACAATCAAACGCAAGAAGCAACTACGCAAACGTCATGACTCCCTCGACGAGAAGAAGCTGCACGATGATCTAACAACACCAACAGCCGACAATCTGAGCGCAACGCAGGCCAAAAAGCAACAGCATCATAGTCGCGATAGTGGCTTCGTGGGCAGCAATGATGATCTGTTGAAATCTCCCGAAGTTGAGCCACATTGTAAGTCTCCCACACCCGCCTTGGGTCAGATTAACGAGGATCGCGAGCCGCTCAAAGTGGAGCTGCCAAGCACAAGTGCAGCAGCTACTAAAAAAGTAACTCTTATTCCCCCGCCCGCCAATTCATCGAACCTGGTTCGCAAGGATAGCTTCAACAACTGGAGTTCCGATGAGGAAACCAATCTAATGATGAGCAAAATGCGTCAGTTCTTCAAGACGTTGATTGTGGCCACAGCGAATGCTCAGCAAAATCAATCCCAGAGTCAAGGCAGCACGCCGAGCTCTGTGCGCAGACTGGCCGGTAGTAAAGCCAGCAAGACAACGCGTCCAGCCCAATTGGCGTACTTTGAGAACGAGTTGACTCGACTGATGAAAACTGTGCCGGGCATCAATGATGAGCAGGTAAGGGAAATTGTAGAGTATCTGAGTAGCGAGGATACCTGGTCGGATTCGTATGATTCATCGGACTATACCAGCTCCGATTTGGAGTGCAATGAGCATAAGGGACAATTGAAAGCACAAATCTCGGCCAGCTGCCAGCAAATAATCAACAAATTTGAGGTCGACGAGGAGGGAGTGCGTGGCGATGGAGGCTTATTGGATGAGGCGCATGCGCTCAACGGCGATGCAGTTTTTGTCTATCAAAAACTTGTGGCGTCCTTTAGCAAGGTTGCTGCGGGTGAGAACGGCACAGTGGAGCAACCAGCACCGGAGGTGGAGGTCACGGAGGATGCCCAAACGGATCAGCAGCGATCGCCGCAGCTATTTGCCAAGGTAATGCAACACATAGGCACACGGCTCGTGGCCCTAATGCACGAGGTGAGCAGCGGCAATGAGACACCTACCTCAACAAGGCATAGTAGGAGGCCGCAGGTCAAGATCTCGGCCAGCACCACTGAGGACGAGGAGGATGACGCCGAGCAATTGAAGGCTCTGCCTCTGAAACAGCTCAAATTGCGAAGTCGTTCGCACGATTTGCTGCTCGACGGACATGCACCTGGACATGCACTTGGACATGTTGGACATGGACACGCAACGCATACAGGACATCGTCACACAGCAGACGGAGGTACCGGAGGAGGAGCGGGAGCAGGACCCACTGCTGATTCCGCAACGGGAGAGGAATGTGGTGTGGCCAGCGACTATGAGCGTTTCTCGTGGCGCGGCAGTTTTGAATCGGCATTACTGGCTAATGGCGATTCCAGAACGCGGCTCAGCCAGCTGAGCCAACTAGACAGGGACAACTCGTCGTCTGCGTCCGCTTTGGCTGTGGCAAAGCGCAGATCTGCAGGCGACCTGCTGTTCAGCCAGCATCAGCAGAGCCTAAGCCGCGAGCAATTGGATCGTGTGCGTTCCTGCGGCAGCATTGGTGGCGGCGACGTACATCATCATCAGCTGGAGGCATCTCCCGCCAAGCCTTGGCTTTCGTCGGCCGATTCGGCCAAGGATGTGCGGCGCTCCAGTGTGCCGGATGCCATCTATGAGACAGACTCGAGCGACGAAGCCTCCAATGCGGCATCACATCGTTCCACCTTGCCGCGCAGCCTGACGGGCAGTGGTCAGGTGGCAAGCACCAATTCGCTGCCACGTTTGCCCACCACCAGTTCAGTGACGTCTGGAGCGGGCACTCCATTCACCAGCACACCCAATTCCAAGTCACAGAATGCACTTAACTATACCGCTACACCCTCCCCCTCCACCGCCTCGGGCAGTGCGAAAAGCGCACGTTATCGCTCGCCCGGACTGGCGGCAAGAGCAGCAGCAGCCAACATTGGAGCTGGCATTGGATCAGGTTCATTCTCGTCCAATTGTAGTACGGGTAAAAAACTCGGCGGTGGCTTACAGCAGTTCCTCTACTCCAAGCGTGATGCCCGCAAGCGTCTCAACATGTCAGCGGGTGAGTTTTTCCTTTTTTTTTTGCCTAACCTCTAGGTCCTCCCCTTCCTCGACAAAGTTCATGACATTCTGTCCGGTCACATGTTACAAATATTTAGCATACTTTGAAGAAATAAATTTCACCTTTTTTACATTGCGATTAGCCTTGTTGACATCCCTATTGCTTCACCTTCCTTTGTGGCATGTCAACGAGGCGACAAATCGGCATGCGAGATATTTTGGGTTAGGCTAAAAAGCCAATACTAATCCCCCACTCTACGGCGCTACTTTTGAATATTTGTTCACATTTTTCTCGTGCAGCAAACTCGAATTGGGATGACCCCAAAGATTTTGCAAGGTTTTCTCATTGTTTGAAAAATTGCTCACGACTGAGCAGGTTTTTCGGTTACATTGGGTTTGTTTTTTGTGATAAATAGCTTAAATTATTTTCAAACACTTTTTCTGTAAACCAAATCGAAGGCTTTACACATTTGTCTACCAGCTTCCCGTTAACGCTTAGCAAACACAAACGTTCTATACCCTAGGTAATCCCATAGTCTAAAACATGAACAGAAAGTCTAAAAATTTCTCTGCTAAACGCAATCATTAATTTCGTTTGCCTCTCAACCATAACTGTGCGGTTTTTTCTCTAGGCTTTTTGCACAAAGAAACTTTTTCTTATATTTATTTCATGCCTATTTTTTGTTTCTTTTCTACGCGCGTTTCTTTCGCCAATAATCTTTAACAGCAAGAATATTCTATCGGGCAGGCTTTTGCCGTCTGTTTTGGTTCTTTGTGTCAAAAAAAAACTCAACTCAACTCAATCAAGGTCAATTAACTGTATCCATATTAAGCGCTACGCTTGTTTTGCCAGCATTTTTCTCCCCCCGTTTTAAAAGTTAAAACGATTTTCGCACTGTTGCCTCATATTAGAGTCAGATGTCTGATGCTGAGTCTCAAGTTCCGCTGTCAGATGGTGGGCGTTTGTTGTTGTTGTTACTACCTATTACGGTTGTTGTATTGTATCTATTATTAGTTTGCCAAAAAAAAATGAGCTGTTTTGTGCGGCTTGGTCAATGAAACTTGAAGTTTTGAGCGCCGAACCTTGCTTTGAACTCTGTCTATGGGCTTTTGTGCTGGGCTCGTGAGACAATATTTTATACATAAATAAATATGGTTTTGCGCACAACAATAACACACGACTTAACTTAATTTATGCAGCAATTTGAATCATGGCAATTTTCATAAAGTTGTGTTAAGTTTTTGTGCAAATAGCTAAACAGAAAGCGTTCGAACTTACACTTGAGTATAAATTATTAAACTAACCTCGTCAACAGCCAATTGATATGTTGCTTAAGCCAATTCTTAATGTTTGTTCTTTGGATTTTGTTGCAAATTCATTTCACGTCTTTCTCACATTTCCATCTCTAAGGCTAATCTCGAAACTCGATTTGTCTGCTTCGCTCAGCTTTGTGTAACCAAATAACGTTTTCTATGTTTGTTGTTGCTGTCTTGTTAACAATTATAAGCTTGGCCAAAACGGTTCATTGGGTCTGAAGTGGAAACTGAAGTATTATCTTCAATGTCTGCTTACAATATAATTTAAGCTCTTGACGTTGATAAATTGTGCTTGACTTTTTTTCTTATTTTTTTTCTTTTTGACTTGTTTTTACTTCCTGTATTGCCAACTGTTTTGCCGCTTTTGTGGCATTAAAAAAAAATTAATGTGATTGAACCCGAAGCAACAGTTGACAGAAAGTTTTATTTTCTGTGGTAAGCAGTTGGTACAGTGGTGCAGTCACGGGAATTTGTGGCACCCTGTTTGATCGAACACCCATTATATATTCTTTGTGGCGCTAGTAATCAAATTAACCTTTGGGCTTTCTATTGTCATCTCTGTTGCACTTGCTACATGCCACACATGGAATCATTTCGTTAATTGCACTTTCATTGACGACTGTCGCCTGACCTAGCCCCAAAAAGTTCAATATTTCAATAATTGAATATAACTTAGATTTGGCGCTGCGGCATATCTCGCTCGACATTTGTTTCTTCTTTCTTAGTTGTTGCCCAGAGTTACGCTTAACGGCGCGCTTGATAACGGGACGCGCTCCAAAAAATCTTTTAAAAATACGAACCGAAAATCGAAATCGAAACATAAATATCAAAAATTTACAACGCTTAACAATTCGCTGTGCAAGTGAAAGTGTTTTTAGTTTAGTTTGTTGCATTTGTATTCGCATTGCGTTTTTTTATTTATTTGTTTTCTTTTTCAAGTTTTTGTTTCCCTTCAAAGTTGTTTGAAGCCCAACTAGGCGTATACTTGTTTTTACACAGAGACAGACAAAGAAATTAAATATTAATTTTCAAAGCTTACAACTCAAAAAAAATAACTAAAACGTGACTTCATATTATTTACAGTTGAAATATATAAATAATTCAATTCGTTTAAAATATTTTTGGGCGTTTTTATGACCCAGTTTTATTTTTGTTTGCTTTTGGCCAAGCCTTCTCTCTATTCGACAATTCTTAACATTTGACAGCTAAACAAATATTATCAAAGCGGCGAGTATCTAATTGCTTGTTTGAATGATTCAAGGCAGCTCGACAAGTTCAAGATCATATTTGTAATTGAATTAAAAGTTTCGTTTTCTCAAGAATGTCACAAACACATTTTGGATTTTGGATAAAAGTATTTTAAAACCGCATTACGTGTCAGAATGCTGCTTCTTTAGTAGATTCTTATCGCTCGGCCGAGTGCTTCTATTTTTATTTTATTTTATTTTCGCTTATCACAAACAAAAGTCTTCAAGAGCAGCTGGCAACGCATAACGGCTAAAACTGGGTTAGCAGCAGTTTTGTATTGTTGGGAATGCAATAAAGCAAGTTGACTTGCCGAATGGTGCAGTTGGAACGACTTGCAGATGCTCTGTAAATAAAAGTTTCAGTTGGAATAAATTCTGAAACGATTTCTGTGGAATGTAAAAGCCTTTTGGAAGAGGGAAAATCACTGAATTTATTTAAGAAACATTTTTGGATTTTATTTTAGACAAGTAGCCATTGCACTTCCTGTTCATTATACCCTTTTCGCATTCATTCTTTGAATAGTTTTCCCCTTTGAAGCGACTTCAATTAAATGACAAATAAATAAGTTCAATTGACAAAACTCCCGCGGCAACGAATAATGAGAAAAGTGACGCGTTTAATTGGCAAGCGGGGGGCTGGAAGTAAAACGTTAAAAGATGCCAGCGGTTATAATGCATTTGTGCGACCCGCCGCCACCACCGCCACCGCCACCGCCGCGGCAGCCTCGCCAATTGCCACAGTTCACAATTATGGCAAAGTAAAATCGAATCCGACGGCTGCGTTGGGCGTTGAAACCAATCCTGCAGCTGGCAAGATACAATATGCGGCACTAAATCGTTTGCGCAACAAACAACAACAGGCCAACAACAACAACAAAGCCACGCCCAGCTTGCGAGCCAAGAGGCGTTGGTGGCGTCTCGGCTGCTGTTGGAGTCGGAGACGGCAACGTCGACAGCGACGCCAACGTAGCCATAAAAATTATTGGCCAATGAAAGCGAAATTGAGTTCTGTGTGGGCCAAGTGCTGTGGTTGCTGCTGTGCGCGGGGGCATGCAACCGGAAGTAGCTATCACTATGATTCCCAAGGAGAGGAAGACGACGACGACGACGATGATGACATCGATGCCAAAGTGGCTGCCTACATCCTGGAGATGAAGCAGCGCGAGCAAAGTGAGCAAAAGCCCAAGAAAGAAGAGGCAACAACTGAAACGTGCTTCATGCGACCTGCAACAGTTGTTGTTGCACTGCAACGCAGCAGCAGCGCTCCGCCGAGACAGCAGCAGCAGCAGGAGCAACGTGCCTGGACCTGGGATGATAGTCTGCGTTCCAATTCGGATCGTTTTCTTGAAACGCTCGAGGAGGACTTGTCAGGCGTTGTTGCTGCTGCTGTTGCTTCTTCTTCGGCTGCTGCTGCTGTTGCCGAGGGGCGAGGTTTGAGACTGTCGCTCAACTTGCAGCGCCGCACGCCGCTTCATGTGACCTTTCAGGAGGTGCCAGGTAGGCGGCACACCATCTTCCGCTTGCCTGCCGCACCTGCCTGTTTCAGCCTGTCCTAACAAGAAATACTTTATAAATAAAAGACCTAAGCGATATAAAAAAAAGTTAAAAATATTCAATCCGAAGTCTTAACAATTTTCGAGCATAGTTTCCAAGCAATATTTAAATACTTCTTTTCACTTTTTAATAGAAACCAAAGAAAACATTCACTTTCGTTCCATTTACATTCGCCTCGATATATTAAAACAAAATTAAACTGTTTAAGCGTAAAACTCTTTAAGTGAAGCTCAACTTGATTATTGCTACGACATTTTACTCTCTTTGTTGCAACCCCCCGCCCCCCATTTGCATGCAGCTTTCACACGTTTGCACGCTTTCAATCAGAGCTGCCATTAAATCGAATCATTATCTTGATGCTGCTATTATTATTATTCATCATCATCAGCAACAGCAACATTGTTGTATTATTGGTGCGTGTGTCTTGAATGTTTTTTGGACAGAAAAGTGTTGTTGAACTCATATTAAATTTTCAGCCATATAATTGGGGGAAATGTCGAAAAATTAAATTGTCGATTTCATATTTTGTTGCTTGTTTTCGTTTTTCATCCCAACAGAGGAAGCCAAGACAGCTGCCGAGGAACTGTCACGTTCGCCAGTGATTGGACAGCGTGCCACAGATGGCGGCGCCGCCTCCAGTCCCATACAGTCGCGTGCCTCCAGCGAGGCATGGCCAGCACAATCGGACGAGGACATCGATCGTCTCGTCGCCATGCATCAAAATCGCAGCAGTCTTAGCTCTCTGGGGGTAAGTTTGGCCAAAAAAATACCAAAACTCAAGTTAAAACTAATCTTTGGTTTATGTTTTCTCAAAAGGTCCGTTCGGAATCTATGGCCAGTGTTTATTCGGGCGCTGGCGAGGGTCGTTATGGCACTGTTGTGGTCAAGGGGCAAGTGGAATTCGGCATGCAATACAACTATAAGCTGGGCGCTTTGGAGATTCATGTGGTGCGCTGCAAGGATTTGGCTGCCGTTGATGCCAAACGCAATCGCAGCGATCCCTATGTGAAGGTAAATTGCAACTGAAAACGTTAAATTTAATCTTTTTAACACATTTTTTGATCTTCATTAGGTTTATTTGCTGCCCGACAAATCGAAGGCTGGCAAACGCAAGACCAAAGTCAAGAAGCACACTTTGAATCCCATTTTTGATGAAACGTTGCGTTTCCACACGCCCATCTCCAGTTTGGAGTCGCGCACCTTGTGGCTAACAGTTTGGCATTCGGATATGTTTGGACGCAACGATTTCCTGGGCGAGGTTAGCGTCAATCTTCAAGGTCGACTCTTTGACAATCCACAATCGCAATGGTATTTGCTGCAGGAACGCGTAAGTTAACTCAAACTCAACTTTGGGATCATGTCTTAATTTTCTTTACTTGTTTACAGAGCGAACCGTTTGATGATGTTGCCACATATCGCGGCGATATTGTTGTTGGCTTGAAATATGTGCCGCCAGAGAATTTGAAGTCATCGATCTTTTCGCGCGGCTCCAGTGTGATGGGCAGCTCATCGAATCTGCGTAGATTTGGTGGCAGCATCAAATCGGTGGCAACCAAATCAGATCGCAACACCAAAGGTGGTCAATTGCATGTGCTGGTCAAAGAGGCAAAGCATCTGAGTCCTATCAAGACCAATGGCTCCTGTGATGCCTTCTGCAAGAGGTGAATACTAAACACAGTAACAATCCTAAGATAAAATACTAATGCAGAAATTTCTTTGTTTCTAGCTACTTGTTGCCCGATCGCACGCGCAGCTCCAAACAGAAGACGCCAGTGGTGAAGCGAACTTTGCATCCAAGTTGGAATTATACGTTTGTGTACGAGGATGTTTCGTTGGATGATTTGTCGGAGCGTGCTTTGGAACTAACTGTTTGGGATCACGATCGTTTGGCTAGCAATGAATTTGTGGGCGGCATACGCTTCTCCCAAGGCACCGGTAAGACTTACACTTGGCCGTCTAGTAAACAAATATTAAAATCCCTTTCAAATAGGTCGCAGCTATGGACGTCAGGTGGATTGGATGGATGCAACTGGCAAGGAGCTATCCCTTTGGCAACAAATGTTGGATCGTCCCAACTTTTGGGTCGAGGGCAGTCTTGTGCTGCGCTCCAGTTTGGATGGCATACGTACCACTTTGCCATAAGCTTAACAAATAGTTCCCAAACACAATATTTTCATTGTAGTAATTTATTGGCTAGACATACATTGTACTATATGTATTCCTAATGTTGCAAGTTAGTGAAGTTTTTTGACCCAACACATTGTAATTGTATTTGTATTTGTGTATTTATGTTATAGCACACACATTATTATATAGTTCGATGACAAAAGCATTAGTAGAAACTTAAGCATGAATGAAATTCAATTTGATTGATTTGTTGAGTCGATATCGAAAGCGATAGAGCGATACAAAAGTTAAGCACGCAATTTAGAACGATTTAGAAAGAATACTCGAATATTTTGACGGACAGATAGTATATTTGGCTAGGCATCAGCATTAGCATTGGCATTGGCGATGGATGACACTGCAAAAGTAATCTATATTGTATTGTAGTTTAAGCAGCACAATGTTCAAATACGAAAAACAAAAACAAAAAGAGATAAACAACAAAACAAACAAGAAAACGTTATCAAGTTATTGCACTAATTATAAGCTGGGTTATATCCCAACAAAGATAGTAGACACTACAAATTGTAAAGCAAACAATATATGATTGCTCAGCTAAAATGACAACATACCATATACATATACAAACATACATATAGTAGTATAGCGTGTGCGATTGTGTGTGTATATATATTTTGTGTGCAAAAACAAATGGAATTTGATAATTTTGCATACTATATGCTTAAAAAGAAAAAACAAAAAACGATAATAACTAATTAATTAAACATAAAATCGACATTTAACTTTAAGCTATGTAATATTGCATGATAATTGTATGTACTAGTGTGGTAGTAATACCTATCCAATAATAATCGAGAAAAGAAAAATACATGTAACAAACATTTTTTGTAAATGCAACTTTTTGTTTTGTTTTTCTTATTATTTTCTCTTTTCCCCGTATAGTATATACTCTTAAGTGAACTGCATTCTAAAACTTAACATATATACACTATACTATATATATATATCAATCCAGACTTCAAGCATATCGCAAGCACTGTGCACATAATAGAAAACTAGTTAGATTGTAAAACAACTCAGCAAAGGCCTCAAAGTACTAACTAGTAAATACGCATACTATTCCCACCAGAACTCAAGTAAAATAGCAGCCAAAATACATAATTTCTATGCCATATGTGTCACTCTCCCTCCAACCTCTTGTTGCTAAAAACTAAAGTCTATTTGTTGTGGAACTTTTATATACACTACTATCGAGGCAGCTCCTTAAGGCGTTCAATAATACTTTACAAAGTGTTACAAAAAACCCAAAAATAACGTTTCATGAAAAAATGAAAATTTATATTGATAAAAACGAATCTTATGAATGCTTTTTGTGTAAGTTTACATTGAAAAATAAACTTAAATGCATACAAACTTTAAATCTAATAATAAATAAAAAATAAAATAGCAAACGTTGAATGATACTTAAAACTAAAATTTATAGAAAATGTTTTTTGATAAAAGAAAATTGCTGAATCACTTGTTGCCTAAATACCGCTTGTCTTTTATACTCAATGTTTTCGAAACACACACACAAAATTCAATGTTGATGATGATGTTGATGATGTTGTTGATGATGATGTAAAAGCCCACAGGGAATGAATACTTTACGATATTGAAATATTTCTCGACATCAGCACATCACGTTATGATGTCAAAGGTCAAACAATAAGCAGCAAATATTGCAAACTTAACAAAAAAATTAATGGTATTTAGTAGCATATATAATAATAATAGAAAGAAGCATAAAACTTAAACAACTGGATAATACTTGTAATTATAATAAATAAAAAAAAACAAAAGAAAAAGGAAAAATGTTAAGCAAATCATAGTTGAAAAAAAATCCATCTATGTAAGTAGTTTATTTTTCATCTCTATTGTTCAGATTGTAGTAGTATTAAAACACAACACATATACATACATACATACATATATATTTTTTTACTTAACCAGGGAAACAAACCCCTCTAATCTTAATCTAACTCTAACTCTAAACCTAACTCAACACTTACCAAAATTGCAAATTGTGTTTTAACAATTGATACTACCTAATTAACTAAACTATTAACTCGTACTCGTATTTGCACACACTTATCCACTCACTACTACTCACTCACATGGTGCTATATATATATACATATATGAATATCTGAAAACTCCTTGTAGTATTTACGATGGAGTACCTTTTTACTGTTTATGGCATTTTTTGAATTAAACTGAACTTTTGTGAACTAGCGTTTATTACATGGTATTTATAATACAATCCTACAACATATATGTATGTACATATTATGCTATACATAAAGTCAGTTATACATATATACACACCTATACAATAAATACATAAGTAGCAAGAGTAATCGTAGCTTTAAGATGAACGCAAACTGTTATAAAAACAAAACAAAAAAGAAACCCCCGTGGAAACGTTGCTGTCGGACGCAACCGATTGCAGCGATTGCAGTATACTCGATACCTGATTAAGAAGGGGAAACAAGCCAGCTGATTGCGAAGGGAAAGGATTCAGGGCTGTGCGTTGCGATTGATCTGTATGATTGGAACATGTTCGATAGCAAGCATGAAAGCCGCGGCAGCTTCGCGAACTATCTCGGGTGGCTATTTTTGCCTGCGACCCCTAGCGGCAGCTTCGCAAACTATCTCGGGTGGCTATTGCTATTTTGGCTCCAAATTTGAATATATTTTTAAATTTTTGTTTTATTATTATTGCCGGCTCCATACAAGGATATATTTTTCCTCCTCGCTTAGAGCTTGAGAATTTATTTATTTATTTATTTATTATTACTAGCTTAAAGTTTAAAACTTAAAAACTAGTAGTATTTTTTTTAGCATGGCTGCTGTGGCCTTCAGCTATAAAGGAAAAGTGAAAGATGGTGGCAGTTGCCAACAAATTTGGTGAGCTCTGAGCGTGGTATAATTCTGTTGAAATTCTAGCTAAAATACCAGGCGATCAAAAGTCAGCAGCAGGCGATTTCGGTTAAGTTAAAACAACCAAAACATTTAAGAGAAATTCGCAAAAGAAGAGCGCAAAGCTGTATGCGCTGTATGTACATATGTTTGTACATCTTTTTTTTTTTGCCTTGGGGTTAAGAGCCAGTATAAATTATAGCAATAGTACCAGGCGAACAGAAGTCAGAATCAGGTGATTTTGTTGTGTTTTTCCAAGGGCATCGTCTGCAACGGGACTTTTTGCTTATGGTGTTTTCTACATTCTGCGCGTCACACTTATATATTTGTACTCTTTTGCATAAATGCGGTTGTCCTTGTCTAGCTGAGATAGCGTTAAGAGTATGGCTTAATTTTGTCATGACCAAAAAGTCCCGTTAAAGGCGATGTGATTGAAAAATACATGCGCTAGACAAGGACAAATGCATCTATGCAAAAGAGTGCAAATATATACATACATAAAGTGACGCGCAGAATGTAGAAAATACCAGGAAACAATAATGGCGTACCAAGCGTCACCTGCTACTGACTTCTGTTCGCCTGGAACTTTAGCTGGAATTTCTACTCGTTTCAGACGATGATCCCGAGATATTAAAAATAAACATAGCAACGGATGGGTATCGATGTTATGCAATGTATCGATTCTAATATTGAACATTGCACCAACCCAATCAAATTGTAAACTTCGGTATCGAGTATAGAAGGGCGAACACAAATAAAGTTAGGATAAAAACGCCTACAAAACGAAACACACATCATCTAGTTATTATGGATATCAGAAAATACATATTTACGTACTTATTGTATTTGACAGCAATTGCAAAAAGTGCTCAAATTTAATTACTAAGATTAAAAAAAATTACAAGTAAAAAATGAGTTATTTAATATAAGGCCAGACTTTAGAGTTTTGTGCCCAAAAAACAAAGAACAAAAAATATGTTGCGTTAATACTATACAAAAGACAAAAACCAATTTGTGGAACACACTTAAAAAACATTAGATTTGTTATATTAGAGTTTCTTTTTGCTTCAAACATGCAGAAGATTTTGGGAAATGGAATTTGCGATTCGATTTTGTGCACACTTTTGTTCCATTCCTGAAAACTGATGTGATGAACATAGAATATATTGATAGAATATACTTTTAAGTGATTAATGGTGTTTCGAGTGAGGGTTGGTTACTCAAGTGCGCTACTTATTTTGAATGCAAAGCTTATGTAAAGAGAGTTGGAAAGAGAGAGAGAGAGAGTTTTTATTGAAAAGAAAAATGATTTGTTGCTAGTTTTGGTTCGGACGAATCGGAAAGACGATTGGCTCTTAATCAATTAGATGAAATATCTTGCATATGATTGAAAAACGATTAAAAAAACATAAACACATATATAAATATATATATATTTTCAACAATCTCTGCCCTGAATATCTACATATTGTAACTTAGACCTAGAGTTAAGTTCAAAGCTGCGGCCCAACCCCCCTTCCCTTTGCTATACAAGAATTTTTTCGATTGAGAGTTTCAAAACAGGGCTAAAGCGACCTCTATTTTGTACTATATAAGACTTTCTCCTAGCTCTTAACAAGATAACAAAAAAAGAAAACAAAAATCGTTCAAATTGAAGCCGTAACATTTATGGCATTTAAAAGTACTTTAAAGTTAAATATACCCTCTCTAGGATGTTGAGTAAATGCTCTCAATTACTACAGGATAACATACACTCACACACACACACACATACAAACAACTACAAGTAACGTTGATGATGGTACACCTCTTAATGAATATTATGTTCGAAATACTGTGACCCAAAATCAATTAAATAAAAGCAAACAATATTTCGCATCTACCGACAAAACTTTCGAAACTAAACTGTGTGTGTTTGATTTTGTTCTTTGTATCCTTCCTTCAGTTTCTTGATTGATGTTTCTATTTAACGGCTTGTGGTTCCTCTTCATCTGCTTCCGGTTCCGTATCCGCTTCCGCTTCCACGCTACTTTGCACCCCATTGAGAGCATTTAGCTTAAGCTCCTCGGCGGGCTGCTTGGCTGGCACATCGTCATCGTTTCGGGCACGCCAGCAATCGAAGGAGAACAGCGATTCGCCCTTGCCAAACTTCTCGCCATCCTCCAGTGTTATGGGCAATTGCCTGAAACCAAAACACCAACAAGAACATTAATTTAGCCTTTTTTGGGGTAAACTTTCCTAAGCGCCTCTGTTACCTATTGTTCGTTTCCGGCAACAGGAGCGTACAAAGTGCTGCGAGAAGCAACACGGCTGTCAAAATAAACGGAGGTCCTGCCGAAAACTTGCTGCCCAAATGGATGAGATAGGGTGAGGTGAAAGAAGCCGCCGCCGCGGTCAAGTGAGCCGTTGCCATGCCCCTGGAGCGCACACAAGTGGGCAACAGTTCCGAGGAGTACTGCGAGGTAGTTGTATAGCACATGGAGATGCCCAGCCGGGTGGGCAGAGCAAAGGCCAGCAACAATGATGCATTCAGCTGTTCGTCCTCGTTGAAGAGCGCCACACCCAAGGCACAGGACATCAAACTAGTGGTGATCAGTGCCAGAAAGCAGGTGGCCTTCCTGCCCAGACGACTCTGCAGCACGCCCTGAAGAAAGCCCGAGGGCAGCACAACCAAGGCAAACAGCGAGAAGATCACAAAAGGCGACAGTCCCAGACCCTCGACATTCCGCGAGATGGTATTGAAGCTCAGTGAAGTCATCATGCTGAGGTAAGTTGTGTGGAATTATTTCAGAAAGGGTATTCAATTTAAGTACTCACAATGTTAGGATCACAATGAGTGAAGTTTTGCGCAGGTGAGGAGTGCGCAGGAGATCGAGCAGCGTTGCCTTTTGCTGTTGATTGTCCTGTTTGCGTTTGGCAGCGCAATGCTGACGGAAGGCTTCGAAATCCGACTGCGGCACTTGGCAGCCATTGAAGTGAGCAATGTGCCTCAATCTGGCAATGGCACCCTCAACATTGTTGCGTGTTATCAACCACTGTGCGCTCTCCTGAACCACAAAATAGAAGACAGCCACAACCAGTTGCAACAGCGCCGAGAAAGTCAAATAGATGCGCCAGTTGCCGGCCAAAACCGAAAGCCAAGGCGCTGCCAAAGCACCCAAACAGCAGCAGAGACCAAGCGTGCCGCTAATAGCCAAATTTCTCAACCTTGGCGCCAGATACTCAAGCACTGATGATGCAGAGAGAGACAGAAGAGAGACAGTTGAGCTGATTAAAAATGTTGAATAGATACGCAATGCTTACCCAGAATAAACATGAGATAATAGTTGGCGGTTGCAGCCAAGCCGGAGATGCAGCGGAATGCACTATACTGAACCAGATTGGTTGCGTACGTGGTCAGAAAGTCGCCAACAAAGCCGCATTGATTAGCCAAAATGACAGTGCGAACACGTCCGATGCGATCGCCCAGCATGCCAAAGGCAAAGGTGCCCATCAACGAGCCCAAAAAGAACAGCGACTGGCCAATGCGAGCCTTGTAGGCATCATCACAAACCCAATTCAACTACGAATCAATATTTAGTTAATGGCTTATAGTATATGGATTATCCTCCTACTTACCTCAGCATTCATGCTATGGAATCCAAAATCGTATTTGTATATCCAACGATCGCAAGTTTTACTGCTCACAGTTAGATTATAGCCATCGTCTTTTAGCCACTCGATCTTTTCTAATCGCGTGCAAAAAGCATCCTTGCCGAACGATGAATAAATCGCAGCAACTTCCTCATAGCTGCGATTCGCCAACTGTTCGTGATAGCACCAATGTTGGGGCACAAATCCAATAATGTTCTGCGAATAGTAGTGCACAGTGGTTGTAAATGCTATATAGCCGAGCAGCAAGAGCATTAGATACTGATAGCGCCCCGCATCGCCGCACTTCACTAGAATTTTATCAAAATCCATAATGCGATCTGTGGAAACGTTGTTGCTTCTTGCGGCTGCGGTTGAGATTCGACTAAGACTAAGACGTCGCACAATCAGATTCGCATGATTCAGTCTGGTTTGTGGTCCGATTGTGATAAGATTGTTATTTTAAGTTTTTCTTATCGCATTTGCGTGTCGAGCCCGCGCAGCCTTCTATCTCTCCCTCTCTTTTTTGTTGTCACTATCCATCCGAGTTACGAAATAAATGTTTTATTATTTAAGTGAATTCGCTTAACAGAGAGACCGGCGTCCAACTAAAGAGCCGACGAGCTCCCGACTCTTTCGAACAAACTATATATGTAAACTTATATATATATATACCCGAATCGTGAATCGCGAAAATAGTTTATCACTATGAAATTTTCGCATGTGCAAATACTAAAGTCTAGAGCGGGCTATTTTTAATTTCTCTTTTAAACATTCTTAATAATAATACTATAAAAAATCACAATCTTCAAAACCAACACTTTTTTATTACAGTCAAATAATCGCATCACTAAAACATGTCTGTCGCTTCTGAAATAACATTGTATCTGAGGCCTTATCACGTTTTGCAAATAGTTCTTTAAAAAGCTTATAAATGTTTGCTCGGTTTGAAAACTTAAAAGCTTAAATAGCTTTAAAACGTTTATGTTTAACGAGCAAGCTAAATAAAGTAATTGTTATTTTTATTGATCCAAATTCTTCCAAGCACATAGTAAATTTCTTGTAATCAAGCAATTAAGAACGTTGCTTTGTTAGCTTTGTGCGATCAAATGAAAAGATTTCTTTTAACACGCCAAAGAGAGAAATTAGGTTCGTGCATTAGCCAAACAATAATAATGCTGCATACTTTTAAGCGGGCATAAAAAGCCCGAAGTTCGATAAGAAGCGGCAACAAATAAATACAAAGAGAGCTAAAGATAAACAGCGATATATTATATATATTTTAAATATTTGTTCATGCTTTGTTGATTTTCTAAAAATACAATTCATTTTATACAAATAATTCTATTATATTATGAGCATTCAGTTCTCACAAAAGAGCGTCAGATGTTTACAAAATGTTTTTAAATTTACTGAGAGATTTTTATATGCTTAGATACCAAGAGATGGGAAATTGTATGTTGTGCCTTTGGAAAGTAATTTTTTGCATATCATCTTGAGTCTGTTTAATATTCATGTTTTATATTATACAAACAGTTTACTAAGGCTTTTGATAAAAACTAAAATTAAATTTACATTAGAGAAATAATTTCTATATTTTTTTTGATCAGTTATACTAGCTTAATCTTACTTAAAAGGTATCATAATTTTATACTAAAATTATTTTAAGATTTAATCTTAAAAAGAAATTCTTCAATACTCTTTAGCATTTTTACAGGGTATAGAATAGTTTGACACTCTTCGGGCTACAGCACTTTGTTGTGATGAGCTTAATTGCTTAATTGATACAACTTAAATGCGTATGAAATCAACTTGGAATATTGATTAAGTCATCAGTTTCTGTCTTGTCTCGGCATCCAGTTTGTCGTCGACTTCAAGTGTCGTCTTTGGCTTGGTGCTCCTCATAAAGTCAAACATGCGTTCGTCCCGACCAAACAAGTCGCCCTCCGCCAAAGTAATCGGAAGCTTTCTGTTGCACGTCTCTGGCAAAAGGAGACAGACATAGGCACAGACGAAGAACAGCAGGCAGAGTATAATCGAAGGAGCCGCTCTGTAGTATGTGCCCAGATGCAGGATATAGGGTGAGAGCAGAGAGGCAGCGGCTCCAGCCACATGTGCCACAGCCAAGCCACGGGAACGCACACAAGTTGGCACCAGTTCCGTCGAGAACAGAAATGTGCAGCCATAGCAAACGGAGATTCCAAAACGTGAGGCTATTGTTAAGCTAACCAAAAGTGCAACGCTGGGTTTCTGCCATATGGACAGAACAATGCCACTGGCCGCTGTAAAGATGCCTGTGAGCAACATTGCCGACACCGAGGAAGCCTTGCGACCCAAAAATTTCTGAATGTTCGCTTGGAAAATACCCGATGGGGGCAGCGTCAGAGCGGTCAGGGCGAACATTATAAATGGCGATATGCCCAGACCCTCAACATTACGGGACACAGTATTGAAACAAACATCTATGATCATGCTGAAAGGTAAGAGATAAGATCGATTAGTGTTAGCTTAAATCAAAATCCATTTTGTATTACTTACAAAACAATCAACATTTTTAACAAGACTGAGCGCATGTGCGGAGGTTTGAACATGTCGATGAGCTTATCCTGATTCTCTGTGCAATGCTGAGCTTTTTGATTGCAATTGATTTGACAATAGCTGCGAAACGCATCGATATCCTTATCGCAGACACTGCGACGATTCATTTTGGCAACTCTTTGCAATCTCAGAACAGCTCCATCGATATCATTCCTAGTCACTAGCCATTGGGCGCTCTCCTGCACCACGAAATAGAACAGTGCAATCAGGAGCATAGGCAGCGAAGAGCACGCGAGAAAGAGACGCCAATGACCCACCAAGACAGCCAGGCCAGATGCACTAACCATGCCCAGGCCACAGAAGATGCCCATGCTGATACTCAAGCCAGTGTTGCGAAGTGCGCTCGAAACATATTCAAGAACTGTCGAAAGGTGTTGTGATTAGTTGAGTTGAGTACAAAATATTATAATGAATGCTTACCCAGAATATACATTAGATACGAGTTTGCGTCTGAAGCGAGGCCAGAAACAAAACGGGTTATCGAGAACGTTGTCAGACTGCCCGTAAAGATGGTCAAGAAATCGCCCAAGAAGCCACACAAATTGGCCAAAATAACCGCCTTGATCCGTCCAATTCGATCGCCGAGCACACCAAATAACGCCGTTCCGCACATTGAGCCAACAAAGAAGAAAGATTGTCCAACGGGCGCTTTGTAAGCCTCATCGCAAACCCAATTGAGCTGTTCAGAGAGAGAGAGAGCCCGATAAGATAAGATGCCATGCAATGGTATTGGCAATAACTCACCTCGGTATTCATGCTCCTATAGCCAAAATCGTAGTTATAAATCCAACGATCGCAACGCTCTTGACTCACAGTCACATTCAATCCATCGAAACTAATACTCTCCAGGCGCGTGCATGAAGGTTTCTCAAACTGATTATAGATGGCCTCGATCTGAGCGAAGCTACGATTCTCCAGCTGCTCGTGATAGCACCAATGAGCGGGCACAAAACCAATCACATTCTGCGAGAAATTGTGCATCGATGTGACAAACATCAACAAACTATATAGGCCAAGCAATAGATATTGATAGCGATGACTATTTCCACACTTTGACAATATCTCATCAAAATCCATAATGTTCGATGCATGATTTGTTGCCATTGAGAGATTGAGATTCAATTAAATTGTTCGGGGCCGTATTGACGTAGTATTAGTCGTCAGTCAGCTCTCAGCCGATGCCACGCACGTACTGCCACTGCCACCAGCTGATGTGAACACAAATATCGCGTCGGCCTCTTTTGCTGCCGAATCGTTAAGAGCAAGTTTCTAATACCAACCAGCTGATATTTAACTCACTCTAACAATAATTTAACAAATACAAGTATTGAATATTTATTCGATTCACTCTCACTCCCGCTCTCGATCTCTCTTGCCTCGACTGATAAGCTCTTAACTATCAGCTAAGAATAAAAAGGCGCGATTTTACTTAACTTATAATCGTATTAATTTGATAATTACAAAGTTTGTTTAGTAGAATTTGATACGCGGCCAACTTAATATTCAAATCCGCTTCTCGGCACTATCTCGCATTAAATACGCATGCTGCGAAAGCGAAAGCTTATGCGAAATGATAAGAAACTATGCTTAGTAGCATCGGTTTAAGGGCTATAAAATTAGACAAGACTCGTGTGCTGATAAGCCACCCATAATTATATAGTACTTACGTCTTTATGATACTGATACAATCGTAGCTGTTTGAATGGGAATGAAATACAAAAACTTTTAATCTTTATAGTGGCCGAATTATTACTTCTACTAGACTTTAGACTTAATCTACATAAACTTAACATACTTATTTAGTTCGGAAGACTATAAAATGTTCCATTAAATATACTCCATCGGTAACGAGTAAAGGCAATGTTGGGTTTCTGCAACCAACAAAAATAAATGGCGCACTGGATCGACTTTTGCTGAGGTGGCGTTAATGCACGAGCACCCCCTGGTTATCGTGGCCAAAAGTCCCGTTACAGACGATCTGCTTGAAAAATACATGAGCCAGAGAAGGACCACCGCATCTATGCAAAAGAGTGCAAATATATAAGTGTGATGCGCTGAGTGTAGAAAATACCATAAGCAAATAGTCCCGAAGCAGGCGATGCTCTTGAAAATTCGGACTTCTGTTCGCCTGGTACTTTAGCTAGAATTTGTGTACCAGCTCAGCTCAATGGAGTTCCGCCCACAGCCATACCGCCTCCAGCCGCCTGCCACATTAAAAACTGAATATTTTTTTTTTTAGGTTTTTTTACGACGTAAATCCTATTTACTTTAGTTATGACTTTTAGATTATTTTTGATAATTTTATAAGTGGTACTTTTAGATTATTTTTTGGCAGCTCAATTTGTAATCAGATTTTATATCTATACCAAGTAACAAGACAATTTTGAATACTTTTCAAAGGAATTTAATGTAGAATTTGACTAAAATAGAAACTAAATATTCAATACATCAATCACTATGGTTGGTGAAAATACAAACCTATTACAAACTTTTGGGTTATTGTTTGCTTTCTGTCATTTTAGGCTCTGTTTGAAGCTCATCTTGGGTTGTCTTCGATGTTTTGCGCAGATGGTGCAGGAAGTCAAACATTCGCTCGTCTTTGCCAAACTCTTCGCCCTCGGCCAGCGACATGGGCAGCTTCTTGTTGCGTGTCTCGGGCAACAGCAAACAAACATAGGCACCCGTAAAGAACAGAAATCCAAGTATGATGGAGGGTGCGGGCTTGAAGTACGTGCCCAAATGCAAGATGTACGGCGATAGGAAAGATGCCGCGAAGCCGGCAACGTGAGCCACAGCAACACCACTGCCCCTTACACAGGTGGGTATAAGTTCGGTGCAGAGCTGCGAGCTTGCACCATCCGCAATCGAGACACCAAAACGTGCAACAAGCGTCAGACCGACTAACAGCACTACACTGCGATTCTCTCCCAGCGACATTACGAGTCCTGCAGCGGCAGCAAATATTCCCGTTATAGTCATCCAACTAAAGGCGGTCATCTTGCGTCCCACGACATCCTGCAGCAAACCCTGCAGATAGCCCGAAGGTGGCAGCATCAAGGCATTCAACGAGAACATTATAAACGGCGATATGCCCAGTCCTTCAACATTGCGTGCCAGAGTATTGTAACAGGGTACAACAATGACGCTGAGGGAGAGAGAGAGAGAGAAACTAATATTCGCTTTTCAACCTCCATATCAGAGTATATAAATCACGAACAACTCGCACTTACAATATGAGTAGCATTTTGAATGCACTGCTGCGCATGCGTGGCGTCTTGAGCATGTCAAGTAGCTTGGCCTGGGGCTCCGCATTGTTCTCCTTCTGCTGATAGTGTTGCTGGCAGTAGCGACGAAAAGATATGAAGTCATCGTCGCTGACAACACGTCGATTGATTGCGGCCACACGTTGCAAGCGTCGAATGGCGCCATCGATATCGTTGCGTGTGACCAGCCACTGGGCGCTCTCCTGCACCAGAAAGTAGAACAGTGTGACCAGCAGCAGTGGCAGCGACGAACAGGCCAGATAGAAACGCCAATGACCCACCCATACAGCTAGCCAAGAGGCGCCAATCAGACCCAACGAGTAAAACACACCGAGAACCGTATTCAAGCCCACATTACGCATCGAGGGTGAAATATATTCAATAACTGAACAGTAAAATAAATTATTAAAAACCAGTTTTAACCTTGATCTAAAGTCAAAATTTAATACTTACCCAGAATATACATTAGATACGAGTTGGCGTCGGCGGCAAGGCCAGAAACTAAACGAGTTATCGAGAACGAGGTCAGACTGTCCGTAAAGATGGTCAAGAAATCGCCCAAGAAGCCACACAAATTGGCCAAAATTAGCGATTTAATGCGACCAATTCGATCGCCGAGCAGACCAAATATCAACGTGCCACACATCGAACCCACAAAGAACAAAGATTGACCCACTCGCGCCTTGTAAGCGCCATCGCATACCCAATTGAGCTTTAAAGGAAAAACATCAATTTATATGGATTTATTGGCAGTGTACTCAACCCAGACGCACCTCGGTATTCATGCTCCTATAGCCAAAATCATAGTTATAAATCCAACGATCGCAACGCTCTTGACTCACAGTCACATTCAATCCATCGAAACTAATACTTTCCAGGCGCGTGCAAGAAGGTTTCTCGAACTGATTATAGATGGCCTCGATCTGAGCGAAGCTACGATTCTCCAACTGTTTGTGATAGCACCAATGATCGGGCACAAAACTTATGACATTCTGTGAGAAATAGTGCATGGACACGAATATCATGAGGAATCCATAGAGCGCGAGCAGCAAATACTGATAGCGATGACTATTTCCACACTTGGCTAAAATCTCATCGAAATCCATGTTTTATAGTATTCCCGATCAGCTCACTGCTTGTACTGCTTTATACATTTTTGTTAACTTTGTTACTTCGTTCTCGATTAGCTGTGCTGTGATTTAGATGTAAATCGTTTTATTGCCCCGCCACAAACATTTTAAAGTCAAACTCGTTCCGAATGCGATCTTTAGTCGTGGCCTGTGCTTAGCCAACTGATTGTTGCTGCCGCCTTGAAGACCGTTGCAAGCGCGCTGACCAATTTAAGCTAAACAAAATTTCTCTATTTTTCAGTCGGTCTGGCATTCGAATTATGCGATCATTTTGCATACATAAACCTTCCATATCATTTTTCGCATTGAAATAAAATATTGGCCATTGACCATTGGATTGGAAACGTGCTCGAAACTGAGACCCAATGTGTTTCTCAATTGCCAAAACACATGTTTTCCGATATGGGTACATTGATTTTCTTAATAACTTTGTGTATGCTTTTTTAGAATATTTTTTTTAAATTTTTTAATAGTCTAAAAACTTTTTGATAGTTTTTACAAGCTTTTATCGAGCAAGTTTTAAACAAATATATTTCCGCAATTTCTCTCTGTGTAATAATATTCATCATCATACTTGGAACAGCAGTTTTAAGTCATAAAGTTTTGTGATTGTGAAAAATGAACACAGATGTTTTCACTTTTTTATCTATTAAACTGTTTTCCATAAAAAAAAAACCTTTTTATAAGCAAACAATTTTATTTGAAAAATATCTGTTATCAACTTTAAATCCAACTGTTCGAACTTAACCCGATTTACGCTCTTGAAAAGAGTATTAACAAGTTGGCACTGCGAAGCTCGATGAATTCCATTGGCTGATTTAGTTTTCAATTAATTTAAATTATTGCCACTTTATTGATTGGTTTGATTTATGATTTAAATCTAGTAAAAAGACACTAATAAATTGAATATTTATTTTTATTTTTTTTAGATTTTATTTTTGATTTTCGTATTTTTTTGATTTGCTTTTCAATAAGTATTTGTTGTCTTCAATTACAATTGCTATTTAAATGGATATATGCTTACATTTTTTTTTTGTAATATTTAATAATGTGTGAGTTTTTCTCAAGTGTTGAAATTATTTTTCAACTTTTGCTTTTGATTTTATATTGGTTTTTGTTTTATTATAAATGTAGTAAACGCATTTTGATAACAGGATACGATACGAGTTCTATGTATATATATACCTATACATATTTATGCAACATGTCTGTATGTGTATGTGTGTTTGTGTGTGTTAACTAAATTTCCATAATTAACAACTAAATTGCAGTGTATAGTTGCTGTCTAATACGAGTTCATTAAATTAGTTTGAGAGTACATTTAAGTAGTTAAGCATAGTGAATAGCATAATAAAAATAATCATAATAATAATAAGAGTAAACTTATCGAGGACTTTTACTTTTACACACAATCAATTTGATATAAATGATGCTCATACTTATAGATCAGATACATATACTTTAAGTAGACTATAAATAGGAAATAAACAATTTACATAGGTTCCGATCTCAGCTCATAAATCGACTAAATATAATATACAAAGCATATAGTACATACATCAATTTTAATTGGGTTTCGACTTTACATACAAAATACATACATTACCTAAAATACATACAAAACATTTATTTATCAGACATGCCTAACGATTTGTTTCAAAATTATTCTCATAGACTAGTTTAAATATAAATCTGTTTGATATTTATGCTGATATTTATGCTCTAACTCAATTCTCAACCGAAAGTAGAACTGATAATAACTTGAATTTATTTCTGTTATGGGAGATGAAATGTTAGCTAACTTTCCTCAACCTTCAATGCTATCATAGAAAACTTCTTCATTATCGGTCTCTGATCTTTCGGATTCTTCTTCCTCCCCAAAGTCATCTACATTGTAGGATATCAACGACTGTAGACTCTCTTCCTTGTGCTGCACATGATGTACCTTAAAGGCCTCACATGCATCATTTTGTGGCGTGCCAAACCAAAGGTCATAATCAGCATCATTTCCAGCTTCACCTTCGGCTTTATCCTCCCCATGCTCCGCAGCTCTCGGCTCTTCTTGTGCTCCAATCGAATCACTATAACCATAGTCGAAGGTCACCAAAAGATTGTCAGTGCCACAGTCCATCGAATCGGGCGCTGTATATTGCGTATAATATGAATCGTAGGCAGTCTCCTCCGAAACATTCTCATCCGGGTGCTCTTTGATATATGTTTCGAATGGTTCCATAAATGTGAGCTTGTTGTTGTGGTTGTTGTTGTTTGTTTGCCATAATTGCCAATTGTTGTTATTGAAACGGAAATTTGGCTTAGATGTGAAATTTGTCAAATTCTGTGCATTGAGAAGAGCAAAAGAAAATTGAATTTAATATATTTGTATGTAAATCACTTTCGTATCGGAACAAAGAAACACAAAATGATAACATTGAATCAAGGCATATAGGATAATGTTTATGTTAAGGCACCAAAAGTTAGATATGAACACAAAAGTATAGCGTTTAACAAGAGAAAGCAGCAAAAACCTCAACCAATATTTACAGTAAATAAACAATATATTTCCCTTCCGCCAAAGATAGTTTGATATGTATAAAGTAGAAGGTGTGCTTACTTTATGGAACATAGTTTTGGTTAAAAAATTGTTTGCTGGAAAAAATTGGTATAAGAGCGAGAGAGTTTTTGTATACGGTGTCCGTGTGTGTGTGTGTTTGTGTGTGTGTGGAAAAACTACTACTACAAAAGTACAAACAACAAAATGAAAGCCAAGCGAATTGCTTGCTTTTTTGCTGCTGTTTGGATAAGCGAGAAAAAATAATAATAACAAAAAAAGCTGTGTTGTGCAGGGCTTGTTGTTTGTTTTTGGTTGGTGGGGGGGGTTTCGGGGGTGGTAGCTTAACCTACAAAAGTTTACAACAAAATAAGAGAGAGACTTACGCGTATAACATAATTGCGGCAAAGTGTCTTAGTTCTTTGTTTGTTTGTTGTGTGGCTCAAAACAAAAAACACGATCTACGGAACAGAATACAAGCTGAGTTGAGGCTGGAGCTGACTGGAGCTGGAGGACGAACCGGAGCGAAGCGAAGTGGATCTGATCTGATCTTCCTTTTTTGTTAGCATCGTTACCAAAAAACATTTAGAACCTCGTCGATTGTTTATCGCTTTTTATGTTAGCATTTCTTTTCACATTTATTATTTGTTGGCATGCAGCTTTTTTTTTGTATCACCACCAACATCAATCAATATACACCACCATAGTCCACATATATATTATATACATATATATAGTACATGATTATCCAACGGTATCCAACGGTTATACAGGTATGTGGCATTTTGTTGTTGTTGTTGCAGTTAGGAAGATTTTCACAATTTTAGATTTTAGTTTAGTGACAGTTTTCAATAGGCTGTTTTTGTATTGTTGGGTGGGTTTGGATTTGAGGATTTTAAATACACAAAAATAGGAAAATGTGTAAGTTTTTGTTTTTTTTTATACATTTTTTGGAGTAGACATACATGGGACGAGAAATCGCGCGGAAAGAAAAAAAAGGTAAAAGTAAAAAGAAGAAATTACAGCATTAGATACAAATATTAAGTGTTTTACAGCACTTTAGAGATTAGTTTTGTTTGAGCGTTGACCAAGCCAATGATGATGATGATGTATGCTAATGATGATGTTAATATGATTGGCAAGCAATTTTGGTTGTTGGCCTGGCAACAACAAAACAATAAGTTAGCACACATTTTTCAGCAGCTGCAGCTTAAATAAAAAGTTCAAGTTCCAAAATAAAGTTCGGTTTTTTTGTTTATATTTCTATAAATATATATAAGTGTATGTGTGTGTGTGTGTATATATGCATGATAATAATTAATGATTAATTAGCATTTAAATTAGGCCAAATAATATTGGTAAGTAGTTCGTACATTAACTTATATAAATAACAATAATCAGCGTTTTGATATTTCTTCTTCTTTTTTTTAGTTTTTGTTGTTGTTTTAAATACATAATACAAAAAAACACGCAGACATCTAAATAATTACAATTGAACACGCTCACACTGAATTAGAAACCGAGATTGATTGATTGATTGATCATATAACTAACTAAAAATAGTTGTAATAATAATAATGATAACGATATGTGTAATGGATAAACAATTTACATGATTTGATTTGTTTCACTTTTCTTTTTAGTTTTTGCATAATGTACGAGTTTACGAGTTTTATCGATATATTATATATATATAGTTTTATATGGTAAATGATGTTGCACTTACGAGTATGTACAAGAAAGAAAAAAATAATAATATTATACATATATGTATATATTTATTTGAACAAAAAAAAAGAAGCAAAAAACAAGTTTTTGTTGTTTTTGCGACGCGTGTTAATTAATTAATTATAGCGGCAGCTGCGGCGACTAATTTGCATAGCTGCACCCGAATGCAAGGCAAGGCAGTTGTTGTTATTGTTGTTGTTGAGGTGACGCTCTTTTTGTGGCACCTTTCACTGGTCAATGACCGACCAAACAAACACAGAAACAGAAAGTTATTAACAAGTACAAAAAACAAGAGTAAACAACACGCGGCGTATGCTTGATATAGCCCTTCCAGGCATGCGTAGGGTAGGGGGAGAGGGTCAGGCAACACGGCGGCACAGAGAGAAACAATTTGCTTTTCTTCACAAGTTTTGTTTTGTTTTCGTTTTTTAACAGTTTTTCATTTTGCATAGGCACGACGATTTGGTTAGTTATATATAGTATATATATGCTATATAGTACACATAGTTCTATTATAATTATAAATAATTTATGTTTTGTATGCATTTGTAGGTTAGTTGGTATGATATCAATGCAACATCGGGCGATAAACCTCTAACAACAAAAAATTGCAATCGATTTTTATCGATTTTAGTAGGAAAACTTGTTGAAGTAACTCAAAGATTAGAACAATAAATAACAATAAACGACGACGAAGTAAATATTAATTTACAAAATATTCTAAGTTGGAATATTCCAAGCGAATATTCAAATAGAAATTTTATATATTTTTTTGGTAATATTTCAGTTAATTTTAAGAGCTATTGCACTGAATTTTAAACATATTTTTAATGTATGAGAAAATATTATTTAATAAATATTTTTATTCGAACTCTTTTCTAATTTCTGTTCTTCATATTGTTTGTGGTTTATCTCACGATGTTGCACGTTTGTATATATAATGTATGCTGCCAGTTGATAGAAAAAAAAGGATAAAAACGATTTCCGTAAATTGTTTCGTTTTCGTTGTTGTTTCTATTGTTTTGGTGTTGTTGTTGTTTCTAGTGGTAATCAAAGGTGTTAATCAAAACAGTAATCAGTTATATATGTATAAATATATATATAATGTATGTATATATGTATTATCAGTATCAGTATCAGTAGATTCGTAACGTAATTTTAATTATTTATTATTTATTTGAACCAACCCAATAATGTTGACTTTAAAGTGCGTACCTTGCCACTATCACTGTCGCCATAACTGGACGTGGGTGTGGCCAATGTTGTTGCTGTTGCTGCTGTAACTGCAACATCCTCACGCGACAGCCTGCCACTTGCCACAGACGCACTGCTAAAGCGTCGCGACACCGTCGGCACGGGCGCCGATCGTCGATGAGGATGATGATGAGAATTTTGATGATGATAGGATGATGATGCCGCCGAACTGGAGCTTGGTGTAAGCTGCAGATCCTTGCGCAACGTTGTGCTTAATTGTGCCGCAATCGATTGCTGTTGTTGTTGCTCTGGCGATTGCTGGGCACGGGACAGCGAATCCAAATGACGCACTCTCGAGCTGAGCGTTTCACGCTTCAATTTCGGCAGCGGCGAGTTTTGAAGCACACGCGGGGACGGACTCGTTGCAGTTGTTGTGTTGCTGCGATTGCTCGACGAATATGGTGTTGTTGCCAGCGGTATGGACGACGATGTCGAGCTGCGACTCGTATTCGTGCTCAGCGAATGATTCGATGCGGAATCGGCACGTTTCAAACTCTGGCTCAGGTTGCCGGTGCTGCGACTCAACGACGATTTGCTGCCACTGCCATAAGAGACGCTGCTCGAATTATGATTGTGCACCAATGGCGGCGATCTGCCCGCTGTCGTTGCCCCGCCGCGGCCCGTTGGCGGCTTGCCAGCGAAATAGGCAGCCGCTTTGCTGCCCGGCAGCGGTATCTTGCTCGGTTTGCTGGCGCTATGAAACTTGCGATAGCCATGACTACGCAGCGGCGTCTGCTCGAAGCTGGCGCTCATCACGCGGGCGGCAATTGTGCTGTTGTTGTTGCCGCTGCTTGTAATGGTAACAGTTTGTGTTGGTGTGCTGCTGCCCAATGGACTCGGCGGCGTGATCGTCTTGGAAACATCAACGTTGTTGGGCTCATGCTCATGGGCGGACTCGGTGCTGCTGCTATGCTGTTGCAGCTCCTCCATGGCCAACGGCACCATTGCCTTCATGCTGGGCGTACTTATTTGATCCGAGCGCGGCATTGCTGCTGTTGCATCGACTGAATCACTGGGCACACCACGACGACTCAGCATCAGAGTTGTCGATGCCGACGAACGATTCGTTTCGTAATCATGCTGCGATGTGGAATTCAAATACGAATTGGTGGAACTGCTGCTATGCAGCCGCGACTCGAGGACACGCAACTGCGCCTTGGTGCCCTCCAGTTCGATGTTCTTCTCCTCGAGCTGAAAGCGCAACTCCTCCGTATCCTCCTGACTCTTGTCCAATCGCTTGGCCAGCAAACCCTTTGACTTGCCGGACGACTCCAGCTTCTGCGCCAGCACCTGATTCTGTACGGTCAGCGTCAGCAGATGTCGCTGCAACTCCAACACGTTCGTCTCCAGCAATATGGCCGAGAAACGCTTCGAGTCGGTTATGCGACATTTGGTATTGCGTGCACCCGGCGTGCTAACAATGCCATCCAAGCGACCCAATTGCTGTCTTCTCTGTATTGCTGTATCACTGGCTGAGCTTTGAGGGAATGCCTCCGGCGTTGCCTGCTGCTGCTGCTGTTCATTTATTGGTTGGAATGTATTGTTGCTGAGGCTGGGGCGAGTGCTGTTCGAGAGCACTGTCGTTGCGGAGGATAGAAAGTTGCGTTGACTGGAGAACTCGCTGGGGAAGAAAAGATTTTTAAATCCCAATCTAAATGCAATTTATTTGATTTCCTACCTGGATGAACTTTTGCTTTGTTGCTGCTGCTGCTGCTGTTGTTGCTGCTGCATTTGCAATTGTTGCACACGTGAGCTGAGCTCCAGTTTTTGGGCCATGGCCAACTTGAGCTGCTCCTCGAGATCCTTTTTGACGCTGATTAGCTCGTCCACCTGGTCACTCATCTTGGCCGCCTTGATGCGTCCCGTCAGTGTCTCCGCCTCCATTTCGGCCAGCTTGTCAAGCAAACGATCTCGCTCCTTGCGCAACTGCTGCAGATCCTCGCGGTTGAGTCGCTCCACATGCTCGCGAAACTGCTGTGCCGTCATACCCTTGCCTTGCCCCGCCTTGCCGCTCTGCGTCTCTGCTGCGCCGCCCTGCTGCCGTTCATAGCTCTGCAGCTGTTCGACCTCTTCGCGTAATCGATTCGATTTCCGATGTATGACATCCAGCAGGTTGAGCAGCTCGTCATCCGATTCGGTGCAGCTCAGACGATTCGTTGCTATGGTCGTCTGCAAGAAAGGGAGTTAAACTACTTGGACAAAAACAGAAAGCACTTCCAACTTACCGTCATAGCACCGTTGGTGGAGGAGGCACTGTGACCCTCCTTGGAGGAACTGGTCTCCGTTGAGAAGCCGGAGTCCTGTACAACGCTGCCATTGTTGTTCTCTCCGCTCTTTGGCTCTTTCTTGCCGCTGTGCGAATTGCTGCGACTGCGCGTCAACGAGGACGCCGACGATGGATCAACTCCAGCCGATGTCGATCCACCCGCTGCAGTTCCCCCACTCGCCGTGGACGGTTCCTTGTGCGACAGTTTACGTTTCATGCGTATTCCCGGCTCCCATTCACGTCTGAAAAGAAACCGCATTGTTAAATTTTTGATTCGGGTAATGTAGTGCTTCATGGCTTACCTGGCTGCTAACGAGGAACTGCCTCCACCGCCACCCACCGAATGACTGCCACCGAGGGCGCCCACCGAATTGGAGTTTGTGGTGCTGGGCGTTACGGACATCGAGGCCATTTTATGCTTGAGATCGGGAAACGTTTCAATGACCAAATCTCGAAACTCCAACAGGGCGCCAACCTCATGCTGCAGCTCCTGCAGCGATTTTGTCTGTTCGCTGTGTATGGGCAGATGTTGATGATGATGGGGATGACTGCCATAGCTGTTGCTGCTATAGGGCGCATGGTGGCTCAACGGATGATGATGGTGCAGATGGTGCAAATGATGTGGATATGTGGCACCAACCACCACCGTGGCTGTTGGCGAGGCAACCACTGTCCCGACAGCACCGCTCGTTGACATTAGATGCGAATGCGAATGGGGATGGGAATGGGCATTGCTCATTGGCAGACATTCCATGGCACCGCTGGCCAATAGTTCGGTGACGCGTGTGGAGCCGCCACTGTTTCCGTTATAGTTATTGCTGCTGCTGCTGCTATTGTTGTTGTTGCTGTTTCTATGCTGGCTGCCAATACAGCTGCCGTCTGTTTTACAGATTGCAAGTTTGCCATGCGTTGCTGCGGACACTTCGAAGCCGTCATTCTGGAAGGAAATTAAAATGGGGGAATTTATTTAATATATATTTTTATATTTTGACAAGTTAATAAAAAGTCTTTCAAAATCTTATCGTAAATTGTTATCGATTAAGATAAACATTTTAATGAAGCTTTTTTAATTTTGTTATACATAAGCGACATCTGGCGGCCCGTTTGTTGCTCGGTTCGTCAAATAAAACTTTAATTTATCGAGTCGAAAAAGTGGACAAAACATTTATTTTTTATTTTTTATTAATGGCATTGGCTGAATGAAAAACTTTTCAATGACAGAATTATGCCGGTTTACTTTATCTGTTCGATAAATTTTGGCCACATTTGCAGCAAGTCATATTATTATTATCGATAGGCGGGCAATCTGTCTTTTGTATAAAAGGAAATCACTTTTGTTTTCATTACTTTCTTGCAACACAGTTAATGCTCATCCCACGGGCTTACAAAAATGTTTGATTGAAAGCCTGCTTATGGCCAAAGCTTCAAGCATAATACTAACAACTCAACACGGCTTAAATATGTCTTCCCAGGCTAATTACAAGGCAGAGAGACAGAGAGAGAAAAGTGTAAAAAGTTTGTAAACAATTTCAATTCATCATCGTGTTGCAATCGTTGCGAGTTCAGGAGCAGCGTTAAGCGATTAGTGAATGACATAGAAATTATGATTGATGAATTGATGTATTGCCAACCGCTGGCCGCTGACCCATGCAGAGAAAACTGTAGCAGAATTGCAACACAACAACAACAACAACAAAACAATTGCTGCATGTGGCTCAAGCAATTTGTGACAATCATGTTGTTGTCTCTCTTTCGCTCTTCTCGCTCTCTTTCTAACTGTTTTTGCTTTTGATCTGCGAGGTTCGAGGTGGCAACTTCTACTATATAGTAGAACAGCACGTCTAGGTCAAGTAAAAGTCATTTTAGCAGCAGCTGCTGCAAGTGCCACAAGCGCGGCAGCTTTCACTAACAACAAGAATCTTTCTCGCCAAATACTTTCACATGTGCAATAAAAACATAACTCTCTCGCATCTATTGATCAAACAAATGGCAAAGTGCTAGAAATATTAAGCAATTAAGCTCAACTCGAACTCAAGTTTAGCTTGAGGAAAATTTAAAGGGAAGTTAATTTCCTTAATATAGGAATCACCCCTTCAACCTTTAAGAAACAGTGTATTCAACGAAAAAAACAAAAAATATGAACCTCAGCTGATTGCATGCAAGTTGATTGACTGAACGTACAAGAAATGGACTGATTGATGCTTTGATTGCTACGAAAAGTTGGTCAATTTATAGATAGATGGCAAAAAATAATAATAAATGAAGCATGACAAGTGGCCCACATTTACAGGCCAGTGGATTTGGGGCCCATTATTTAACAGCTAATTAGCGGCAGCAGGAAGCGAAACTCATAATTTTTGTGTTTGTATGTGTGGCACATTGGCATTGCATAATTCACCATAATGCACTTTAATGATTTTTGTTTCTATCTACTTTTTTCTTTATTTTATTTTGTTAGGGCTGTCTGATGTGGCCGCTTTGCCTGTGGAGCGTGGCGAATGCGCAAAGCCATGGGAAGCTATATACTAGCTATATAGCATTGAAGATCGTCGTGTAATGATATAGCAAAATCCATTGTCAACCACAACGAAATTGAAACCAAACAATTGAAACGTCGCGGCGCCTGTCTGTCACTCAATGTCGACAGATGACTGACTGACTCCATCTCAGTCTGCCTCTCAGTCTGTCACTTCAAGTCATATTTTTGTTTTGGTGCGCTTTGATTTTGAATAATTTAATTTTGACTATATAATTATTATTTTTATTATTTTCTTTGCTCAATTAGCCAGCGACGAAGTTGACCCTTGAGCTTGTTCAAGCGATTCGTTAATGTCAGTCTTAAGTCAAGCACAAGTTCATTCATAAATCTATATATAGTGTCCGACTTTCATATATAGCTTATCTCAAGGGGACATGAAACAACTGCGTTATAGAATAAATTCGTAATAAGGAATGGAACCAAATTGCAGCGTTCTGAAAATGAATTCGTTACATAGAACTCTAAGCATCGATAGATATCGATAAAAATCTATTGAAATTAAAGCTGGTTGGCTAAAAAAAAACTCTAAATATATATAGCTAAAAGTATAAGGTTTATCAAAAAACCATGTGTTTTTCAATGAGAACAAAACTATCGTAACTTTATCGTACTTGGAGAAATTTAAATATTGTATGGAAACCTTTTTTAAAATATCATTTTCTAGCTCTTTATACAATTTTCGACAGTTAACAATGCTTGCACTTGTTTTGCATGTGATCTAAAGTCTTTTTCCACAGTGTAAAAGTAAATCTACTATGAGGAAACAGTAGACACAAGTGTTTTCTTGTCACACGACGACGCTAGGCGTAGTTCAAAGCTGCGCCTTCTTAACTTGACTCCAGAAGAGGCGTCATTATAGTTGTCATCGTCATCGTCATTATCATTATCACCGTCATGATCATGATGTTGTCTGAAATTGGCGTGGGCGAACAAAATTGTCGTCTGTTGCGACGACTGCCACGCATTGCTGAATCTTCAGGTTTTCTGTTATTACTCTGCTGCCGGCCCAATTGGGTTGATCATCAGCATTATCATTGTGAGCCATGACGAGACGTAAAATGTAGGGAAATAAAAACAGAGACGAAGAGGAGATGAGTACAGAGCACACTTGGCTCAATTAAGCTGCCCACCACTTAAGGCAGCTGACTGACGGACTGGCGGGGATGTTGCCACATGAGTCAGTTGTTAGATTAGAAATCAAACAGCCAACGCACTGAAAACTTCTACATCGCCAACTCGCAACGTTTTTATTTCTTTCTTTAAGCTTCTTCTTACATGCGAGCTTCGTTTAGTTCAAGTGAAGTGTGTATTAATAGAAATTTATATTCGCCGTCAATAATAATAAATGCTAGGCAACACCTGTTTGGAAGTATTTAATAACCAAACCTGTACCAGACACTCGAGCCATTGAAAATAAACAAAAGACAAAAGTATCAAGAAAAGCAACTGTACATAATTAAAACATAATGATTGGAAAAGTGTTTTGCGTGCAACAAGAGAAGCAACTGTAAATAGATCGTAAAAAAAAGAGCAAGGCCTCTGGGAACATCAGAAAATTTCCAGTTAATTTTAGTTCAATAAAAGACAATAGAAAATATATTAAAAAAAACATTTTAGATAAAGAAATTTTATTCATAAATTAGTTAGCCAATTTTAAAGATTTAACGCACAAATTATTTAAAGAACAAAGTCGAAAATAAATGAAACTTTATTCAATAACTTTTCAGCCCAAGTATTTCTAAGTAAAATCTCTGAAAACGTAACTCAAATTTATACCAAATTATTTCCAATCAATGTTAACTGCTTTTTGGCATATTCTTGCATCACTTTTTTATGGCCTCTGAAATCGATTGAATTTCTAGTTTGACTACTGAACTGCATGCCAAGCTAACCGAACAGACAGAAAAAAACATTGCAGGCATGAACAAAAAAAAACTTCGCTTAGCTAGCACATTTAAACTGTGACAATTGATTTGTTGTTTTGACTTTGCCAATGTGCCACATCACCACACAACCCTCCCCTCACGTCCCCTCGTCTTCGACGGTGCTGCTCTTCCTCGCGCGGTGCCAGGCACGTTTGTAGTTTGATCGATTTTAGGCGCTATACTGGCGCTGGCTATACTACGATTTGTCTACCCATTTTTTTCTTTTTCTTATCGCGTTTTTCTTCTTTTTTTTTTTAATGTGCACGCCGCGTCGTATACGTAATGTGACTTGAGGCTTGAGGCTTGCAACGCTTCAACTAATTTTCAAAATGAAATTTCTAATTTTTCTTGTGCGTTTTTTGTTTTGTTTTGCTGTCCCCCATCCCACCTCTCTTTGCGAATGTTTACTGCGATTGCTTTGCCAAGAAAATTTCTACAATTTTCAAGCTTCTGGTTTGTTTGTTCGATTCGATTCGAATGTTAGGGAAGTCTAGAAAGAAACTCTTTTTTTGGCTTTTGGTTTGTTGTTGTTGTTGCTGTTTGTGCAACACTTTTCATATATGTATGTATGTAATAGTAGCATGGTATCGTAATGTATGTAATGTTGAGCTCGTGTCTTGTAATGCATTTTGAAGCGTTTATTAATTGCAATGCCTGCAAGCAGCGCGTCGCCGCACATGACTTATAAGCATTTTGAAGAGTCATTGTATCACACACTCACACACACACACACACATACTAAAACACTCAATAATATGTAATTTTCAATTCGAAATTCAAATTCAATTTGAATGCGAGTTTTTGATGTTGGCGTTTTTGGGGTTCGGCCGAGACTCTGACGCAACATCCAACAGCTAAGGCTAATGCTTTTTTGAGAGGCAGCTGGGCTGGGCTGGGCCATTGTGCGTTGGCCAAACTACTAGCATATATATAGGATATATATTTAAAGAAACAATTGCATGTGCCGGGCTGTCAGTGCGGCTGCAATCTAAACATCTGTGACTTCATAAGCCACAGTTAGTGCCAGTTGGCTCAAAGGCGCACAACAAACACATGGCCATTAGACGCAGTCATTAGTTTGTACAGTGAACTATTGTTAATGCGGCTGTTGGGTATAAGGAATTTATTACAATATTATTTGTGAATTTTCAGCGCATTTTCATCACAGTAAATTAATTTTATTTTATTTTATTTTTTATTCTGATTGTTTGAGGAATGTATATTAGGTAAAGCTTGCACAAAAATATAATGATAAATAAATAACACCCAAAAATTTGACTTTGTTGTTTTGTGCTTGCAACATGCTTCACATGTAGCAATCAGCCTCAGCAGCAGCAACAAAGCCAGCAATTGTCTAAAGTGCAAGTGTGTGTTGTTTGTGTTGTTTTTGGCTCTTGGCGTTGTGGCTTTATTTTTTTTTTTGGTTGGTAATCGTCGTCGTCGTCGTTGACGCCGTCGTCGCACTCAACCGATGCAAGTGTTGTAATTAAATTAACAGTTTTTCAACACTTTCAACAAAAGCGCCCCAAAAAAAAACAACACACACAAATTGTTCGAAACATAACTGCAACAACAACAACAGTAATGTTGCCACAATGTGTAAATCATCGGTTGTTGTTGGACAAAGTGACGAAGCCTTCAGCCAACCATCTGTCCGTCCGTCCGTCCGTCCGCCTGTCACATTTTGTTAAATCATTTTCTCGTTTTTGATTTTTTGTAATTATCTTAATTATTTTAAGTTGACTTATTATTAAAAGTTGCATTTGTTTGCTTTGCGTGTAAATTGATGAAAATTACGGTTTGCCTTTGTGTCATGTTGCATGTTGAATAATAAAGGTTTGTTTTTTTCTGATATAAATGAAAGAAAGTTTAGCACAATTAATTTGATCAATTTAATTTTAAATATATGTATTAAAAACGTTTACATAATTTTAATGAAATAATATTTTCTTCCCAACATTTACTAATTAAAAATGCCAAATAAAAATTGTTCAAAGAAGCAAAAACCAATTTTTTTTTCGTTGCAATAAAAACAAATTGAACCAACTGCCGTTGCTGTTGCTGCCGTTGCTGCTGCTGCTGTCCAAGCAATATAGTTCAATCATTTATGTTTTTATTGGCCACAAAAATGTATCTCCAATTGGCCATAAATCACGGCACAGCCACCAAGACGGGACACCAAACTAAATAACCAACAAACTAACAAGTAAATCTAGCAAAAGCCAAAAACAACAACTTATATTTAAAGCCCATTAAACATTGCCGGGCAGAGATAAAAATTATGTAATGCCAGACAAACAAAATGTTCCGCAAAAATTAATAAAAAAAAAAAATAGCAGCAAAAAATTAATTAAGCACATAAATTATGCAGCGCCAGACGTTGGCCGAAAAACTAAAAAAGTTATTACCAACTTGGTTAACACATCATAAGACGCCAGTTGTTGTTGTTGTTGTTGTTAGCTTGCATTAAATTAATTAACTGTTTTATAGTTTTAATTGCGTTTCGTTTTGGCTACTTTCGCCTAGCGTTGCGATAAATGCTTCATAAATTCGGCGAACCCTCGAAACTCATTTCATATCCTTTGGGAACACTGTAGACTCGCCTACACAGGCAAAAGTGTTGGCCCGTTTCGTTGTTGACAGTTTGTTGTTGTTGTTGTTGTTTGGTGTCTGTCTTTGGTGGCTTTGCTAGCTGGCGGCGGGCACACCTCTTGCTGTGTCCATTTGCCAGCGATTTCTAATCGATTTTCCGTCGCTGCCAGCCAACGAAACATGTGAAAATGGCCGCTGGCCAGACAGCAGACAAAGCCAAGCCATGGTCTAAACTAAGTTAGGCATATGTGTTATACATATAGTACACATAAGTACAGTGAGCGCTTGATAAGAAGGCAGCTTGAAGAACAAAGAGAAAAGGTTAAAAAGCAAAAACATAAAAGTTCATTTAACAATGAATGCGTTTAATATATTAAGTGTTTACTGTAGCTGTGGTGTTAGAGTAAAGTATCTATTTTTGTTGCTTTCACACACACAAAATATATATATCTATAACTTTTTCAGACTTTTGCTGCGTCTGCCAATTAGCATTGCCAACAATATATATCTTTGTTTTGGATTTCTTCAAGCGATTTGATTTCAAACCGGATGTTGCTCACTTTTCGACAACTTTGCAGCTGGTTCTCGGTTTGGGGGAGGGGAATTGGCCAATTTTAGCTGCATAGAATGTTAGTTTGTGTTTTGTTAAAACTTAATTTGTTTAGTTAGCCAATGGATTCTGTCCTAAATAGACAACAAGAAAAACACGCCCTTTTCCGCATTACTTGGCTTGCATTTAATTTTCGCTGTTCAATGCACTTTGACAATAGCAAACAACAACAACAGCGCAGCAAACTAAAAACAACAACAAACAGCTTAAAACCAAATGGCCAAGTTTACTTATGTTTCGTAATATACCCTGTAACCGATCAAAAAGCGTTGTAGGGGTGTTGTAAGGGAAAGGCAATGATTAAAATATTATTTTATCGTAAAAAAAATATAGTATGGATCGTATATAAAAATATATCGTTTATCAAAATATTATATCGTATAATAAAAAAATACTGTATCGTATATGAAAAATGCTAGATCTTATAAGAAAATACTATATCGTTTATCAAAAATTATCAAAAAAGTATATCGTATATTATAAGACCCGACTCTGAGTACAAAAAATATTTACAGAGCATTTCTCAGTCAACCTCACTCACTGTGAGCAGTTTAAGCTATTATTGTGTTGCAGTACGTGCTTTTAATGTGCCAATGACTGCATGATTGTGCGATTATACACATCCAGCCTAAACAACAACAATCTGTCAATGCAACCAGCCAGCCAGGCAACCAACCAACGAACCAAGCAGACATAAAGACAGACAAATGGTTAGACAAACGGGACAGACAAACTATATAGATGGATGGACTGGCCTGGCCTGGCTGCCAGCCACCCAAGCGATTAATCTATCTCTCTCTCCTATATATATACAATATATAATCACAGTTTCGTTCAGCGTTCAGCGCCGTCATTTTGTCAATCTGCCAAACATCCGGTACGTTTCACTTTCAGTGCTGATTTATTTTATACACAAAATAAACGACGAGTTCGAGTACGAACGAACGAACGAACACACACATTATAAACTAACTATTTATTATGTGCAGTTTGTCTGTCGATGCGATACGATCTGCCGCTGCTGCGCCCACCTGCCACAAAATGTTGCGCCCACACAGCCAACAATTCTGCATACGTTTAGCATGGTTGGGCGTACAAAAGCCCAGAAATGGGCAACGCAATTTCAAAGCGCATTCATTCAAATTGCGTTTACTTAATATGGCTTGGCTTATCAGGCCGCAGCAAGCGCCGTTAAATGTTAACTGATAAAACGGGGGAAAAAAATGGAAACTTGGCCAAGTAAAAGATAATGAAAATAATAATCATTAGCTGATATTAAGCGACGAGCATTTGGCAAAGAGAATGACTCACAATGAAAGCAAACTAAAAATAAATAAAGACAACATCAAACTTTTGACTTCCATGTTTGTGAGGTAATCAAATGAAGCCAAGAGACACTTTGGTACAAGACGAAAACATATAACTTTTAACTACATTTTAAACTCAACTAAAATAATTTTACGAACATTTTTTCGTTGGAATTGTAGCGAAAAGAATTTAAGCAAAGAGATTTTTCGATGAAAACTTATCAAACTTAACGCCTTAAGCCAAAAACTACACAAAAAAGCATTCGAAAAGTATAAAGAATATTAATAAACCCTTGACAATTTTCCTGCTGAAGATTTTATTACTAAACTGCTTTGATTGGAAACAAAATTAATACGAGGCAGAACAAATAATTCAGTTTGCAATCTTGTGCAACAAATTTCGGATTGTTACATAACACACAGCAATTTATGCAATACACTCAAAACAAATTTGCAACCCTTTTACTTCAATTCTTCCAAGTGCAAAGCAAAATGCAATTTCATGGCTAACAAGTAACTCTTTAGTTGCGGCCATTGCTAAAGATCATAAGCTAAACCCTCAGAAGATGCCATGACAAATGCCAATTGACAAGCTACAACTAAATGTTGCGCATACGCCATGCAGCCGTAGGTAGTAAAAATGAAGACAAAACGACATGTGACAAATTTTTGTTTATCACCTCGTCAAGTCGAAAGCACAAAAGAGAGCCGTCAACACAGGCAGTACACAAAATGGCCATTGTGGCTCTAACGTATGATCTTTGACATGACGAAAAGGTAGAAATGGTATATGTATGTTATATATATATATGTGTGTGTGTGTGTGCAACTTAATATGACCCGCAGCTTTGTTTAGTTGTGTTACGTTTTCACAGCTGTTTGCCTGCCGCAAAAGATACAAAAAACTTTCACTTTGTTTTGTCATTGGAGAGCAGCAAAAGCAAAAGCAGCCACAGCGGCAAAATATAAAAACAAGCGTTAAAAATTTTATTTTATTTTATTTCTGTTTTTTTTTTTCTTTTTTTTTGGCTAGAAAATATGAGCAAATAATGAGCTTAGAAAATGTTAGGGGCCAATGCAAATGGAGGCGCTTGTGGCATGCCACAAATGTGTGGGTAGAGGTGAGCGTCGATTGCCACATCGACGGCCAATTGGGAAGTTTGTCGGTGGGCCAAAGCCAAAAATCAAAGCAACGATAAACGTTGGATGGTGTGAAATGGCCAAGAGATAGCCAACGGAATGGAATTGGGAACTAAAACTGAACGACAAAAATGAATTATGAGCCATGACGCTTTTATGGGCTCTTTTAGCCATTAAAACGGATTTCCATTGTTCGCAAAAACTGCCCAAAACCAAAAAAATAACATTAAATGGTAACAACACAATTGGCAACAACGTGCAACAACTGGCAATTGGCTTGAAATATGCGTGAAGCAAAGAAGATTTTCTGATTTTTTGGATTTTTTATTATTCAACTTTTCGTGTGGGTTTTGACAGCTGCACAAAACTTTTGTTAAAGATCATTAGACAAGCGTCGATTTTTTTCTGCTGTTGCCACACATTGCCTAAGGTTTATTTGTTTTAAAGACTGAAGCTTCATCTTCTCATAATGATTGAAACTCACAGATTTATAGTAGAACTATTAAGTTAAGTTTGTATAAGAAATTAATAAAAGCCAAGGTCCGAAATGATTAAGATTCGATTAGGCAAGATGAATAGGCTAACTCTTGTCTAAATCATAGCAATCCTCTGTCTTACATTAAGACTTAAATGTGCTTTCTCCCCTCGAGGGAAGCCCTCTGCCTCATAAATGTAGAAAATGCAAGAAACATCAGCAATCAAAATCAGATCAATAGGCCAAAAGCTAGTTACACAGTTTCAGTTTGTGGCGGTGGCGGTGAAAGCAGATCAGGCGATGCAAACAAGGTTAAAAGTTTATTCGAGATAGAAAACTAAAAGAACGAAAGCAAAAAGAAACACGATCAATATGGAATTGGAATAAAGATAAACTCGAAACTAAATTCATGAATCATTTCAACTAAAGTTTGAATGTAAATTGCATAAACAAGAGGTAAATACAAAATGTTTTTATTTGAGACAAGCGACACGCGACAGACAGAGGCCAATCGCATTGGTGGTAAGTGCAAATTGTGGCACTTAAATATAATTTCAAGTAAATTTATTAACGCAATTATTTGATTACAGTAAACGTTTTCGCAAACGGCGCCACAAGCGCCGCAGCAACGAGCACAAAAATTGCTGCCAAATTTGGTAAAATGACAAAAACACAAACCGAGACACAACAAATACATATATATATATATATGCCACAGATTTATCTTTTACACATGTATTTTATGTAGTTTACAATCAATTTGAGCTGTCTGCCAGATTTTCTATTAGTCGGGCCAGTTTCATATGCGGTTTCCAGTTTCAGTTGATATTCGTCTCTGTAACTGAGAAATTTACATAATTTTCGTTCGATTGACGCGACTTGCGAGCAGTTTTTCTTTCAAGTTGATACCCTGCAGTGCTGATTGTGTGGGTGTTTTGACTATTTGGTTTTAACACGATGACAGCTGTAACTAATTTATGCTAATTAATATTTTTTAACATTTGGTTTTGTATTTTTCTGTGGGCTTTACAATTTTTCAAAAATTGTTGCTTTCTTTTTATTTTAATAATTTAATCATTTTTATATTTTTGTTGACTTTTTCTTTTATAAAATTGTTTTATTTAGACGGGGTTTTTTTTGTGATATTATTGCTGGTTTTAGTGCTTCCTCTTTGATTTTACCATGAAATTTATGAGAAAAGTTTTAGGTTGTATTTCTTTTCTAGGGTATGTCAGTTGAGACCCTCTTTGCCCTTCGCCGAAATGTACCCAGCGCTGCTTGTGCTACCCACATTTGGCTCTAGCCTCGTTTGTTTTACAGTTTATATCCAATCCAATTTCCATTCAATGCGAAGTCAATTGAAGGGGTCGCTGAAGCGAGGGAGCGGGAGCCCCGATAAGGGGGCACTGGCACGGGCGGACTATTCATTTTTGTGGGGCTTCGCGTCTGGCGTAATTTTGTGTGTGTTTTTGTTTTGGATTTCATAAATGGTTCGATGGTTAATTTTTCGTATGCTCGATTGTCACATAGATGTGTCTACAACAACAACAACGATGTCATCAATGTGCCAATTGTATTCCCAGTTAGCGGTTAAATTGATGTCTCTGACATTTTGGCCGACATATATGGGCCGAGAAGGCATTATGCCAAACAACATTGCCTTTTGACTGGCTGACAATTATTAATGGCAAACAATTTAATTTAATTATGGGAAAGGTTATTTTTATTAATTTTGTTGTCGTTGTTGTTGTTGTTTGATTAATGTATATAAATTTATTTTTAGTTGATTGCTAAGCGTAGTTAAATAATTATTTAAACATTTTAATAAAATACTTTGCAGTTGCGGCTTCCGGTCATTAAAACTCTGTTAATTATAAAATTTACACAAAAATAATTAATTAAACTCGAGTACAAAAACAAATGTGAAGGTCAAAAACAGAAGGAAACCAACGAACAATAATGATTTGCATAAAAATCGCAAGCAATATATGTATATATTTTAATGCCAGTAACTATGTTGATCGGGTCTTATATGAGTATATAAATAATCACTTTTCACTTTTCGCAACAGGAAAATGTCACTCAAAAGTCAATGGGAAAATGTTGCATGAAAAAGTCTCAAGGATAATGCAATCAAGATAAAAATAAATCGAGCAGTTTTAATGACAGCCATGATCGAGACAGAGAGAGGGGAAGAGGTAAGCTTAAGATGGATATATATTTTCATTAATCATACATAGAGCCGACAGGCAAGTTGAGTGTGAAAGTGAAATTCTTTTTTGTGAAAATATATGAAAGATCATTAAAGAGAACACCACAAAGTATGGGGCTTAAGCAATAAAGCTACACTGAAAGAAAAGTGAGAAAAATAAGCTCATTATTAATATTATTTTCTCTATCTATAGTTTATTCTAGTTAATAAGCCGGATTATAACATATCAAATGCGATTTAAGTCAACATTATCCGTGTTTACACTGAACTCGACGCTTTTTAAGTGAAAACCGTCAGCTGAGTTGACAGCCAATTGGCTGACAAGCCCCACGCGGCTTAGTCTGTTGGCTCAGTCTGCAAACTGTTTAAAGCCGACTCTTGAGTTTTGGCATTGGATTTATATTTTTGGAATTTTGGCTGGCAACGCCTTTAGACTTTAAATGTGGCCATTGTTATGCCAAATGAGAAATAGTACTGCCAAGACCTTGGAGACTGTTTCTGTCTCTGTCTAAGTTGTGACTAAGTGCAGCTGAGAGCCAAGAGCTAATACATTTAATAATTACACAGCCATTAAGATGCTGGCTCTAAACAATGGACAACGCCTTCAACAACAACTTGGCAGGGGCGTGGCAAAAGAATAGTTCAACAATTTATATTGCACTTGGAGAAAAATGCAATTAAACCTTGTTACAAATCTTGTATGATAGTTGCTCATTATTTTGATTTTTCCAAGTGTAGTCAGCCACTTTTTGGAAGGGGAAGAATCCAAAAGAACTTTAGCACCTTTCAAAAATCTTATCTTAAAAGCAAAAGTAATTATTTTAAAGGCGGCAACACAAAAATCCAAAATAAAAACGAAACAGCAACAACTTTTGTTATTTTGGATTTTTCAATCTGATTTTGCTGCAGTGGAGATTTATTTGTTTTTGTGGCTGGCAGCAGCAGCAGCAAGCAGACAATGACCTTTTAGCATGACGCTTCAGTGAATAATAATCGAGTAGTTCGCTCACTAATTGAATATAGATACAACTACAAAAAACAACAAACAACAACAAACAGCAGCTTGTATTTGCGAGTTTTTTATTCAATGCATTTTGCGCAATTTGTTTTTTTCTTTCTGTCTGTGTTCAGCTTTAGTTTTTGCATGATTTTTGTGTCGTGATTTGATGGCGGCGGCGGCGGTGGCAAATATTCATTTATTATTTATACATTAGTTTGTAGCCTAGCCTGCAATTAATTGGCAAGCAAGCAGCTGGCCATTTTATTTATACGCTTATTAGCTTTTGTTTGCATTTAGACAGCGACAAAATTGCATTTGATTAAAGCTTTGTTTTTTTGCTTTTTTATCAGGTGATTTGCCTTCGACACGTCCGCCGCTTTGCGTGTTGTTGTTGTTGTAATTGCAGCGGCTATTAATAATGTGATTACCGGACGACCGGCAAAAAGCGAATGCGATGCCCGTCCGCTGATTAGCTGACATTTTACACCAGCCAACAGCAACCAGAAATACTATTTATGTTGGGCTATTCTCTTATTTATAGACATGAGATGGCGTGCTAATTCTGTGGCGCGTCGTCTCCCGCGGCACTGCAACTGCATCAAGCAGCGACAACGCGGCGTATGAACAATGGCCACAACTCAGCAATGCAACAATATTTTTTGCAAGCAGCTGGCGAAGAGTGCAGCGAATACAAAAGCAGCTCCAAGGCGTTCAGCTACAAATCCTAGTTCAATAATAACGAAGGGAAGATACTCTTCTCTCTTTTATAATCGTTTGCTTTGGCTTGTTGAACATTGCAGAGATTTTGTGAAACATTTCAAAGGCAACAACCAATTTTGGCCCAACAACTAAGACTTGTCCAAGTCCAGAAACATGGCCAAGTCTATATAAAGCCACGCCTCGTTGTGCCATTTTTTATATGTTTATTTTAACTTAAGTGATTCTTTTTGTTTTTTACAGTTATTTTTTTTCTCTTTGCCTTCTTTTGATCGCGACATGATTCTTACCCGTAAATTAATGATGCTTGTGACACAAATCTAAACAGTTAACAACAAGTTGGCAAGCTTACCTGCAAAGAGAAAGAAGTGTAAAAGATGTCATAAGTAAAATGTATTTTGTAACTTGCCCCAAAGGGCACAAACCCTACAACAAACAAAATAATAGCATCCTCAATCAAGTGCATTATATAGTTATTATTATGCAGAGTCACACTATTCGGATGCTTCGAAAATTGCACAAAAAATGCGCAAAGTGAAAATATTTCAACAATTTTCTACAAAAAAAAAAGTTTCAATGACTTTTTTGCCGTTTGTTATTGTTGTTTTGGTTTCGTGTTGTTTTTGTGTGTTGTTGCTGTTGTTGGCCTGTGCAGTTCACCGCGTAATTTGCATGCCAAACGCAACAAACAATAAGCAAAAAATACAAAACAAACGAAAAGAAATGCAACTAATAAGCAACAACAACAATTATAGCCACAAAGTTTAGTGAACTTTAATTTTTTAATTATATATTTTATTAGTTTTGCTTGATGAAAGTGAAATTAAATGACGTCACAAGGCATTAGACTGCAGTTCTCACTAGAAAGTTTGTCACTAAAATTTTATGTTTTTTTGCCAATAAAATTTTATTATTATTATTTTCTTATGTTTAATTCAATAGGAAGAGTAAAAAAAGTCGTGAGTTGCATTTGACACGTTTTCCATCATTAAAAATGATGATTATGATGATGAATGCAACACAACACGACATCTCACGTGTTGGCTGACACATTGCCAAAAACTAAGAAAAAAGTAAAATAAAATAAATTAAATCCGTCTTAGCCCAGTTATTAGGCAGAGTGTTTAATTAACACCTCAACTTGGCTTTAATAAGAAATAAAAAGAAAAAACTTGTTTATCGTTTTGCTACAGCTGCGTATGAAGGCGGATATGCGGCGCCTAGTCACAAAAGACATTTTGTTGTTGACGCATGCAAATGAATATGGCTTGAATAATTTGTGGCAGAGCCCGATGGCCACAAACAATGCAGCAAAGCAAGCTAAAGCGTCATGTGCACTCAAAAAAAATAATACCTGATACTAAAAACGATAATCATATCAAAGAAAACAAGCTTGAAGTTGAATATCGTAAAATTCTGAATATCGTATTCAACTCTTTTTCGCTTAAGAATTTTGTTTTGCTTGCTGCTGACTCATGCACTTTTCTCACAGTGTACACACGCGTTCAAAAGTTTATTAATTAAAGCAAAAGAGTCTGAAATAGCCGACAAACTAACACTTAACTCAGCCGCTGATGACGCTGATAATATTGTTGGCCTGTTGTTGATGATGATGATGATTATAATAATGATGATAATGAGGTTCAATAAACTTGTCGGGTTGCGCAGTTGCGCCCGCCAAGTGGACACAAACAGTGGCCATTGGCCAGAGGCTAGCGCAACGCGAAGCTCTTTTAGCCAGCCAAGCGACCAGCCCAAGCACTTTGCTTATTAAAGTACCAACAACAACAACTACAACAACAGCACAAGCGTTGTACATCAGGCGAAAATTTATTATGATGATGTTGTGTGCAACAAAACAACAACAACTGCAACAACAACACAACGTGGGCAGTCAACAATAAGGAAAATTTATTATCGGTGCGGCATCGAACGGTTTTGACTTTGGCTTTTGAAAGTTTCTACTATGTGGCCCAAAACGGAAGGGCTAACAATTGCAGCAACAACTACAACTAAAGACAATGGACAAAATGCAATTGTAATTCCCTTTTATTTGTTGGCCGTTCCGCTTGCATTCCCCAAAAAAAACCCCTCAATTTCCCCGCATTTACTACAAACCACAACCCTTTTTTTTTAGTTTTTGTGACGTGTCGCATGGCCATCATTATTATCAGGCAATGAACATATATATACATATACTTTATCACTCTGGCGAAGCGGCAAGTCACCAATGATCTAACCACAACAAAGCCGATGGAATTGCCGGCACGTACGAAGGCAAAAAAAACTTGACTTGAAGCCAAAGCCGCAGAGTGACAAAAATTGCAGCTGTAACTCCCCAAGTTGACGACAAGACAGGCTGAAGGTAGAAAGCAAATGCAAGGCGACAATATCGATATCAAGTTACATTGAACTAAAAGAAGCTCAAAGTTATGGATAAAAGAATTTGATTAAGTCAATATATAGATGGCATATCGGTAAGGGTGTGAAAAAGTAACGAACATTAAAAGACGGAAATTATTATTAATATTTTTTGAAAATTATCCAAGCGCCAACAAAGTATTGCTACTTTTAACTTAATGCACATGTTCCCAGCATTTTTTAAGAGTTGAATTTCTTAGTTAAAAAAATCGTAGAATGAACAATCTTGACAAACAAACATTTTTGTTATTCTAAGCGTTTTTCGGAGACAAATTTATTTGACATCTAAAGAAAATAAAACTAAAAAGTAGGGCTGTCGAATATTTTAATAAACCAATATAAATATATCGTTTCTTATAAAAATATCGATATATTGCTATTTTGACATGCTATCAACAACTTTACTAAAAACCTTAGTCTATTAAGAATGCTTCTTCGTATCTTTTATCTATTACAGTCAAACTTGCATACAACGAATTTTTCTATACTTCAAACTAATTTCTAGAATCGGCAGTTGGGCTCAATCATCACCTATTCCATATTACGAATATGCTCTATAGCTAATAATGTTCTTGGCCCCTTGAGATTCTTTATATAAAAGTTGGACTAGTTCAAGCATAATTTATATAGATTCTTGTTAAAATTAACTTATTTCTCAGAACACAAATTTTGCTAAACATAGTTTGTTCTCTTCATTTTGTTTTAACACCATAAAAATTCTTTAGATATTCTTCCTACTTCAACTCGAAGATAACATAGATTTAATAACAACACTTAAGTTTTGCCCCTTTGTGCGGTGTTTATATCTAAGCTAATATCTTGACTTTATAGATAAAATCATCTTGTACAAATTTACAACGCCTACTGTTAACTTAAAGTATAGTCTTACTTCTATACTTAAGGCATAAAAACAACAAACAAAAAAACAAAAAAAATTACATGTCTGTGGTTGAACATTATAAACGGGCGAATGAACACAACAACAAAAACAAAAGCAACAACAACAACAAGAGTCAGTCAAAGTGCCTTCTGTCTGTTGGGCTTGTAACCTCCATTGAAGGGCACAAACAAAGAAACATGGCTTGTTGTAAAGAGCGAGGGGCGGGGGTTTGAAGTGGAACAGCTGACCGCACAAACAACACGGCAAAAGGAGCTTGCAACGAGCTGAGGCGAGGCGAGTATGAATAATACGTGACAGGCAGTCATTAAAAAAGCGTTTTATATGCACATAATATAAGTTTTGATTGCCATTTTGCTCGATTTGGAGCATTATTTGAGTTGTTCATTAAGACATGCTAAATGGACTTTCGAAAGTGGCCCGAGTTTGAGTTTTCAGTTTTGAGTTCGCAATTCACAAGTCTCGAGTCTCGAGTCAAAGTCAAATGATTGACGCGTCTCTCGCCATCTCGCTCTCGCTCTCTCTCTCTCTCTCTCTCTTTTAGCCAAATGCGTAATGGAAATTAACGGTCAACACTTTCGCTAAAGTGCGGCATTTCTTTTCAATTTCAATTTGAGAAAAAAGTATCTGGCTCTAAGCAGCTGTAGCTAAAGCAATATTAATTTCATTACGGTTAATATTTTCATTAGCCAACTTTCTGATCTTTGGCCAACGATACGGCGGCTAGGCGTCGTCAGCTACTCCCCTTTCCCTGCCCCTGCCCCGTGCAATGAATGGGTTTTTTGTGACAGCTGCCTGAGATAAAATGATTTAATTGTCAGCCATATGAAAAGCTGGGCAATAATAAAATGAAAGGATCTCAACGAATGCACTGCGAGAAAGGCAGGAGTAACAAGTGTAACTTATATTTGTTGCCAAAGCCTTAATTCAAGCCGAAAATATCCTTGGCTTTACTGAAAAATAAACTAGACTAAAACATTCTCAAGCTTAAAGTACACAATTCAACATGTTTTTCGCTCTGTGCAGCCAGCAGCTGCTGTTGAAAACATTTTTAATTGATTGCCCCTCAAATTTAATGAGTGCGTTCAACCTGCGATCCAAAGATTGGGCCAACAACACAAACAGATCAAAACCCAAACCCAAAAACCCGACCGACGATTTCGCATTCAAGATTTACTATTTGGCACACAATAACATTTAAAAGAGTCGGATTCGGCGATCTTAAGTTAGGGTTATACAATTGAAAGCATGACGTAAGCGAAAAAAAAACTCGCATATGGATTCAAAGCGAGGAGGCATTAGGGAAATGGGGGGCAATGAAACCCATTTCGATGCGACTTTAGTTCCGGCATAATTTAGCACCAATTTGTGTTTGCTTTTCACTGCGGCGGCGGCGGCGGCTGGCTAATGGCCAAAAGCAAAACGCTAAAAAGGTCATGGCAAAAATTGGTAAGAAATTGAAATCGAAATTGGCGGCACTTATTTCGACGTCAAGTCAACGCAGCCCCGTTTTTTTTGAAACCGCGAAAGTCAAGTCGAACTAACTGCAAAAACTGCAATTGCTGCAGTTAAAGTATCTACTAGATACACAATCTATTGCCGCTTTTTGTGTGTGCAATTTTAGAAACGGAAAACCAACAAAACCACAAAATCGACACTACTAAACACACTCCTTACCCCCTTACACCTTCCTTACCTTTCCCTTACCATTCGCAAACTCAACTTGTGCATAATTGCCACGCCAGTGGAAAGGTTCGGTTGAAGGCCACAAATGTAAAAGCTGCTTTTTCTCTTTTTTGGGTACCGCCCCACAGCTAATTAGGGCGCCTAAGCATTAGGCCCTCGCTCATTTCCAAAGCTGCTCCTAATTGGCTCTTTTCTATCGAATAAGTAGATTTACACTCAACAATATTCAAATACGAATAAGTACATGTGGTTAAGAGCGCAGAAGGGGGTAGACAGGAAGGGGTAGCGGGTATCTTATACACATATCGCATGACACATGCCAGACACCAACAAGATTTCCACCTGTTCAATCTGTTTTTTTATGTCTGTCAACATGTGTCAGCTGACAACGGCAAAAGCTTTAAAGTCAAGCGGCTAGCTTTATAATCAGATATACAAGAAAAACATTATGGTGCGACAGACTGCGAGAGAGTTACGAGCGAAAGAGAGACAAAAGAGCGTAACAGCCGTTTGATAAGTAAACCCGCATAAAGATTGAATGACTAAGAATCTTACTCAAAACATGCGAATCCGATATTCAATACTAAAGTAAACAAAAGAATGTATAAAAGCATAAACCATATAAGTATTTAAGCCAAAACATAGATTTCTTCGATTTTTATAATCATTTTCTATATACTTAAATCACCCAATCGCAAGTTCTTGAGCTTAAAATATGTAATCTAAGCTTAAAACATTTACTTTGCATAAAACTTAGCATTCATCGACTTCTAGTGTTATTCGGTACACAAACAATATCCGAATAATCCAGCCATTCATTCGTTCCCACTTGCATACTCGCACATGTTTTTCACCGTTGATTTTGCTCTCTCAATTTATTCATGCTTATTCTTGTTCAAATTCATTCACTTAGCGCGTGAGTTCATTCGGCACAACAACAATGCAAAAGGGTCACAAAATCAACTCGTATAAGTTCGTGCATTTGTGCGAAGCTGTCGCTCACGAACATAGCCGGACGAAGCTCGGAGCCACGAATGATGCGTTCGTCAGCATGATCCGATTTCAACTCAACGCTGTGTTTCCGAAGGCTGTGAAGGTGCTCGAATGATGTGTTCGTTAGTAAGATTCTTAAGCGTATGAGGAAATCAAGAGAGAAGAAAAAAATTATTTTTGCTGTTTATTTGTTTCCATACTTAAACTGAAACAAAGACATTCCAACCTCACTCAACGATCGAATCGACAGCAGCAACCTTGCATTTTAATTGAAAAAGTCAGCTGTTGTTCCTTTGTTAGTTGATTCAAAGTGTTATTGTGCTTTGCTTGACTAATGAGTATCATTAAAGTCACGATATTAAACACAAAAACTATGAAAAAGCTAGTCAAGAAATATATTTCATCAAAGATGGCAACTTAAATCAAAAGAATGGCAACAGTTTTATGCTAAGATTATATATTTGTATTCAACTTTAGATCAAAATCGATTGATTTTCGTTGTTATTGCTTAGCAAACATTCTCTCGAATCAATCGATGTGGCTTAGTGGCTTAAAGGCTTAGCTAAAGCCTCGGCCCTTGAATTAGTTCCATAGCCATTAACTAATTGTATTCCCAGCATTAAAAATAAAATTCATTTAAACTTGACACTGTTTTTTCTTCTGTTTTGACAATCTTTTAGATTTCTAGTCTGTCTCACGTTTATTTGGCAGTTGACGAAGAGCAAATGTTGTAGCGAATTATTTGTTGGCAAGCTCAACGCCCGGCAGCCCCGAAATCATAATAATAACAGCAGCAAGAGGCCAAAAACAAATAATGGCTAGGCAAATAAGTTGTTGTTGTTTCGATGTGCTTCGTACTTGGCCCAAGGTTCATGGCTTTATTAAATTGCTTTTGCCACACGACGCAGACTGAGGAGGGGGGAAGAAGGGGTTGTTGTTGTAAAAGACTTTAAGCTGTGGCCCTTTGCTGCCTTGGCCATTAACACTGAAAGCGCAACCAATTTGTTAGCCAGTTTGAACACACAAAATTAAGCCAATTTGAAGCCAACAATGAACACAAAAAGCAATTGAACATCATTGCGTCAAGGTTTCAAGTTCTTCTCTGCATTATAAACGTTTTGTTCTTGAGAACTTTTTGAGGTAAATGTCGAAATACAAATCCAATCTAAGGCCAGCGGCTGCTGATGCTAATTTGAGTTTATGTTTCTGAATCAAAATTTTTTGAGTCATGTTACAGCTATAAATCATGCGGCGTTTAGCCAAAAAACAACAACAATAAACTATTTTTCGAAAGTTAACAACATCAAAGTTAAATTAGCGGCCAAATATGAGCTAATTAAATGGCTAAAATGGGAGTTGACGGACAGAGCCCCCAAGAACCAAAGCTATCAAGTCAAAACAAACTAAAACTTCAAATCAATCATTTTGCTAGCCAGAGAATGAGAATTGTTTTGGAATAAGTCGAAAAAAGCTAGAAGTTAATAAAGTAATTATTAAAAATAGTTAAATGACAATGGAGAAGGGAAGTAAATTAAAGATAATAAAGTAAAAGTTAAAAGAATTTAGTGACAATTTAAGACATAAAACCGAGTTGAAGAACTTGAAACAGAAATCTAGAAATGAAGTCAAAGGATAAACATAATATGTACTTAAAGTATAATGGGCACCTTTTAAGTCGGATTATATAACTTTGATTAATGTTAGCATTGTCTCTTCTTCTCTTAGCCAAAGCCCAGCTCAAGTACAACTTTAATGGTGGCTCCCAAAAAACATAAAAGTTAACATTGAAGTAGCGCATTTAACTGCCAACTTCATTCAATTAGATCAAACACTTTAAGCATTGCATTATTTCTATGGCAATCATAATTAAATGCTTGGCTTGGCTACTCTATTGCAACAGCCAGTGGCACAAGTGGCAGGCAGTCGCACTTGCTGCATGAATTGCACTTATTTATATGCCACTTACAAAGGTGCAGCGGCGGCAGCAGGCAGTAATTGTATTCATCAAGAAGTGCGCAAGGCAAATGGCTAATGAGGCAGACAGCGGCATTTTCATTAGCCGAAAAGGGGAGGCAGAGGTAAAGAGAACGCCAGTCTCTAAAGTTGCTGAAGGTCTCTGGCTGTTGCATGATGACGATGATGACCAAGCCCAAGATCGTTAGAGGCACACACAAGGCGAAGAGAATGGAAGCTCAAACAACTTGTTTTCGTTACTTGTTTCTCGCAGTGTAGAGTGGCATTTGCATAAGCGCGACTTTAATCGCCGCATTCGAACAACAAGCTTAGTTTATTTGCGCCTCTTTAATGCGGCTGACAATGGCAAATTATGTTTGAGGAGTGTTTTTTTTTTTCTTTTTTGATGTTTCCTAAAGTGACTTTAAGCTTTAGTTTGACAATTCAATTAGACGGTTTACTTGACGCAACTGACACATAAATTGAATGCGATAATAAAAAACTTAATGGCGGCGTTGGTTTATGATAGCAGCAAGAAAAACTAGCAACAAACTGAATTTATATTGTTTAAGTTCAGAAGCAAAAATCGAACTTACATAAAACGAACTTCCTTTCAAAAAAAACTATGTAAAATGTTTGAAGCTAGCGAAAATTGCAACTAAAATTGTCTCGTTTTGGCTACCTAAGAAAATCCGTTGGCTAAAAAATTTTGATTTGCCATTTAGCTATTTAAAAATTATTTATGAGAATTTATTTGAGACCAAAACTAATTCTTTCTATTGCACATTTTTGCTGAATTCTTTCTTTCTTTATTTTTTTTTCTAGCTTTTTATGAATTTATGATTTTATTGCGCTGCGCTTGGCAGCGTTGGCAACAGCAAAAATGCAGTTGGCTAATTAGTTGAATGTGCAAAAGTAAAAAGAAGAAACCTGTTTAACTGCCGGCGTCATTGATAACAACAACAAGTATGGTTAGAAAGAAAAAAAAAAAAAGGCCGACTCCATTGGCTTACTAACAGTTAAAAGATAACCAAACATGGCCAAGTGATGCACTGTCACTGGAGCCAAGCGCCATAAAAGACTTGTTTGCATGTCCGAAAGGCATGTGTGTGTGTGTGCGTGTGTGTGTAAATGAGGACATCGACTAATATTCATGCCAATCGATAACTGGATATACACACATTAAGTATACGATGCGTTGACAGGCCCCAAAAGTGAAACAGAAAATATTGTATATAAAAAAGCATTTTTATATTTTTACTTTATTTTTCTTGTTTTTTTTGTTATTTGTCACGGTTCAGTGGGTTTTGAGGTGTGTGTGTGTGTGCGTGTTTTGTATACACACACACGCACACTAGGCATGTCCTGTCCCTGTAAATGTCCTTTACAAAGTTCATACGGCGAACAACAATTACCTTTAAAGGACTAATTGCAAGAGGCAAGTTCATTGACTTATTGAAAAAGGTTATGCATAATTTATTGTGATATTTTATATATGGTATATATATAGTATTTATATATGTATGTAATTATTTTCTTTCTGTGTGGCTCCATAAATTTTGTTGTTGTTGTCGGGCGCCATATGGCCAACAAGTCGGCACCAAAAATATGAAATACGAGCAGAACAACAACAACAACAAAGCAGCAACATAAAAGATGATGAAGAAGCCCAAGCAGTGAGCCAACAACAACAACAACACGACAAACAACATCAACTAAAAACTGGCAAAACTGGCCAGACGGGCAAAAAAACAAAGAAGTAAAAAAAACATCAGCAGACAAAATAAACATAAGAAAGAACTTGCTTGGCTTTTGAGAAACGACGAATTTAGAATACTCTTTTTGAAAGGAAGTTGAAAGTGATTCAAACTCCGTTTTGGTGGCAATTCGGATTGGACAATCAAAGATGTCCTTTGGTGTTAGACAGCCTTTTAACTCTTTATATATTTCATCAAGTCGTCGTTGGCCTTTACAACCCTTTGGCAAAGGGTATACTGAAACTGAAGCTAAAAACCACAGCAGCTACCCAAAAAAGAAGGCAACTTTATGTTTTGTTTCGTCGTGGCTAGTTTGGATGCTGTTTTGTGCTTCTGTTGGGGTTGCTGCTGTTGCTGCTGTGCTTTGTGTTTAACGACGATGACCTTGGCGACGTTGGCTGCCTGGCTGGCAACTTGTTGCATCTGCCTGCGACAGCTGCACAGCAGGCAAAACTCTCAGCGACACCTGAAACGCCGCCGCGCAACAAAAACAACAACGCGTAGAGAATTCTCTGGCCACCAACCCCCCCGCTCACTACTCCCCCTTTCTATACAGTTTGTGCAACCCACCCGCTGTCTGTGGCATTTAGCCATGACGTCTTTTTTTTTGCGGTAAATTTAGGTCGTTGTTGTTGTTGTTGTTGTCTGCAACTTGTTTACACGGCAATGCCAATAACTTTGACTAAATATGGTAGCCAACAAGCGACGAGTTTTGCCTGGCTTGCTTTTGGATTTCCTGGCCAAAAAATGCAACATTTAACAAACATTTTCTTTTAATCACAGAAAATTGCTCATACGCCAGCGTGGTAGCCACATCCGTTGGGAAGTTCGTTAGAGAGACGCGTCTCTTGGCCGGATTGTGCGGATTTGTCTTATTTGGGGCATGACACAAATTTGGCAAGCGGCAAGCTTGTTGTTGTTGGCGTCGACTTTTCTTTTAAGCAATTTAACAATTAAACAACACGCTTTGGTTTTGGTTTTGGCTTGGCTTGGTTTCGGCTTGGCTTGGCCGTCATTAACTCGTTAATCCACGCGAATATAATTTATTATAATTGCACACATTTAACAATTCGCTTGAATTATAACAACAACAACAACGAACGAACATGACTTGCCTAAGCCCATTATCAACATGGCCAAGTCTCTGTGCGCTTTTTTTAGGCCACGCCTCGTTGCCCAACAATTCAATTGGCAATGTTCTTTGCTGCTGCTTGGCCAAGACATGATTCTTACCCATTATAATTGATGAGGCATCCAACACACGAAAATATAAAACAGTTAACAAGTTGGGGTAGCTTACCTGTAAAGAGAGCGAGAAGAGAGAAGGCAAAAAGATTGCATAAGTTGAATGACTTTTGTATAAAAATGCAAATTAGTTAAATTATGTCATATTTTCAACTTAAAGTCGTTAAGCTGAAGCTTGTAACAAACTTCTTATAACGAAGATTTGTCTATAACAAATTCATTTCCAGATTTTTGCAATTTTTTTCAATCAAAATCACAATTTACACTACGAATTTTCCCTATAACAAAGCTTTCTTAAGTCCGCCTGAGAATCTCAAGTTGAGATTCATTAAATGGAAGTTCGACCTTATACAATTTAAAGCTATTTTTTTGCTTCGTTTTCTTGCACTTAATTATAAATAGTAAAAAGTTGGACTCAAAAAATCAAGAACATTTTATACAAATTTTTTTTTCATATTCTTGTTCTATATATTCCTTCTTAGCAACGTTTACATAAACATTTACATAATGCTAAGCAATATAGTTTCCTGGATTTCTTGACATAATATGTCGCTCTGGCTTTGTTTGTTTTATGAATAATTTTTTTTTGTTTTTCTTTTTAGCAATTTGTTGAGGCAACAAAGCAAAGACACATGGGCATTGCCGGGCCGGCAAGAAGACAAAACATGGCCAACAATAACAAATGGCAACAACAAAAACAATTTAAAGCAGCCACGCAACATTTTTGGCAATTGGCCAACTGTTGAGGGGTGGGGGGGGGCTTCGTATATATATAACAATAGCCATGAGCCATGTGCACATTTTTCAATTTGGCAACTGAGACGCCGAGAGATTATTTTCTATATGTTTGTTTGGCATGGATCATTAGGCAGACCGAAAGCAGACTGAATTTGTTATGGCGCCGTGCAAAAAGCACAACAACAATAAGCAAATGAGACTAATATACATGTGTGTGTGTGTGTGTGTGTGTTTATTTGTGTGGAGAAAGTCGGAAGCGTGCCGCCGTCACACGTAAGCCACAGCAACGGAGGCAACGCAACATCAGCTGAAGAAGCAACATATTTGATTTTGTTGTTGCGATTTTCAATTGCAGCTGAATGCACTGAGAGAAAAGTCTGGCCAACAAAGCAATCAGCAATCAACACTCAAAAGCTTATAGTTTGACCCATTGAACCAAACCCAGATCCAAAAAAAATAGCCAAAAATATAATTTAATATAAATACTTTTAATAATATTTTTTGTTATGCTTTTGTTATTTTTTAATTAAAATTCAATTTAATTTCACACAATAATTTGTCAAATGGCCAACAATTGTTGGCTAAAAGGGTTGGCTCGATGGGCGTTTGAAAGATAAATCAAAAAGACGGCCGAGACGTGGGCGGCGATGTTTTGTGACTCCCACGCCCCCAGTTAAATGACGCTTTAATTGCCTTAACTGAATTGTTGTTGGCCAGCATGTGAATTACAAAAGAATAATGGGAAAAAGAAAGATTTTTCACTCTGTGCCAGAATTTTATCAAAACAAGTCCAAAGCCAAATTGCCAGACAAAACGGAAGGCAATTGTTTGAAGCAACATTTAAAAAATGCTTAAATGAAATGAATTTTTAGCTGGAAAAAAAGAGCTAAACAATTTTCCTGAAAGAACTAAGACAACAAGCAGAGGGGGGCGGGGCAGCTTAAATAGAAAGCAGCCGCAGAGCAAAGAGAGAAGTTGAGAAAGCCGAAACGCAAAGAACTTAACACGAGAAGAAAAACTTATCTAGCATCTCTCTCTCTCACTCACTCGCTATCTCTTTCTTTGAGTGCAGCTGACAACCGCAAGTGGGTGTTGCATCTATTGTTGTTGCTGCTGTTGCTGTTGTTGCAGCTCCAGTTGCGATTGCGACCGCAAAACCTGAAACTGACTTAACGCATCTTTTCAGCTGTGACTGATTGGTGAGCACGAGACGCGAGAGGCGGCAAGCGGCGCGGCACGTTGCGGCTACCACTAAAAAGTATTGAAAACAAACACACACACACACACACACACACAATAATCAAGCGTTAAATTGCATTTGATATTGGTAACAAAATCAAGTTAACTTTCAACGCTACGTTATTGGCCCATAAATAGTTCGATGTGCAACTAACTTTAATTTCACCCTATTTACCAAAGTTGTGCAATTTATATATATATCGAATATACTATATAAGCGACGCAGAATAATCACAAAATGAGGTTAGGTTAAGAAAGGCTGAGTTTTTGTTATACTTTATCTAAAGTAAATAATGTGTCAAAAGGTTTGGCAATTGCTCTTGGCTTAGTAATATGATATTATAGCTAATGGATTTGTATTAATCATTCTTCTTAAAGGTTAAAAATATCTATGACACGCCTATATGTTATTAAAAATTTCATAGCTAGCTTGTGGTAAATAAATATCTAGCTGTCAATATGCTTATATGTATTTATACTGAATAATTTATGATTAAATCGTGAAAAGTAAAAAATCATAAATCCCATAAAATAATATTCTTTTGCTGTTTCCATTATAAATTTTGGTTACAAAAATATTCCTGAGACATTTTCATCACAAATAATATTTATTTTTTTTATTTACCAAAATCAGTGATTTTTGAAATCACTTTTTTTTGGTGCTAAGCAAATGTTTGTTTTTTTTCCGCCATTTATTTTTTTAACTTTTCGTTTTTTTACTTTTTATTATTTTACTTTTCATCCACAAATGGGTTAAGGCGCTTGAATTAAATCAATTCTTAAGCTAGAATCTTGTCTTATACTACATAAAAATAGTCCAAAGGATCAAATAAATTACGTCTTTGTATGTTCAGAAACGATTTCCAAACTATTGTAACAACCTCTTTGAAATTGCATCCACATTAACTCAACTCAATTAAGTTTCCAAGTGCTGCTTTCGATTGCAGAAGGCACACAAGGTAAGAGCGTAAAGAGTAAATTGCGTTGATGGGCTGCTAATGTGCGCTAATTAAGCTTTCTTCTGGCTGCATGCCCCGATTGCTGCCACTGCCACTGCCACCAGTTGCAACTGACTGATCTGGTTATTAATTTTCTCTTTCATTGTTTTGCTGCTGCGGTGATAATAATCGCAGTTCTACTCGCAACTCGTTTGTCTACAGATGCGTAAAGACGCATTAAATTGCCGGCTCAGTATATATATATATATTTGTATCTCTCTGTCTCTCTCTCTCCCTGTCTCTGGCAATTAAGAGTGTGAATTTCAAGCTATAAAACAGTTGCAACATGTGGCCCGTTGCGCTTGTTGTTGTTAGTTGTTGATTTAGTTGCTTGTCGCTTTTTTTTCGGGTGAAAGTTTGTTCTACAGTCTCGGCAGAGACTCGAGTTGCGGCAGCTGCGCATTTGTTACAGATTTTTCTCTTGGCTTGTGGAAAAAGTGACTTTTTTTTTTTTTAGATTTTTAGTGTGTCAGCGGTGCTGAAAACTTGAAAATTTCTAGTCATAATTAGCTCAAATCTCATATCTTATCATGGCAAATAATTCACACACACACACACGTTCAGAATATCAAATTTGTAAACAATGGCGAGCAAATATAGAAAGTTAAATCCCAGGTGGCCAAACTCCAACTTCAAATGTTTTTTCTATTGCATTTTTGTAAAAACTGAGTTTTTGGCAACCTTAACCTTTGCCCTTGAATGTCATTCATTAACTAATTCATTTTGGCAACAATTTTGTCTTAGTTTTAGGTTAAGATTCATAAGCTTTTACTTCAGAAACGAATTTGAGCGCCTTGTCTAAGGGTTTAGACAGAGCAGTCGGTCTGGATATAAGGGATATACAGAGTATCTTCGAGGCAAGTAAACTCCCAAGAGAGAGCACCAAAACCTAAACTAAACAAACAAACAGCTTAATTTCACAATAATTGCCCACCGAAATTGAAAAAAGCCAAAAAAAAAGCCCAAATCCAAGCAAAACGTCAACTGCAGTTCAAATCGAAATCCGAAAGTGCAAACATTCAACACGGGTGGCAACAACAGCTGCTCAACACACACCGACCAAACAAACAGACAGACAGCTTGAAGGGGGGTAGGGGGGTCGGTGGGTAAGTGATTTGTATGCTGGGCAGGTGAAAAGTCTTTGGGACAAGCCAACAAAACAAACTTTGCATCTGTTTTTGGGTTATTTTTTTTTCACCCACTGGCCGTGCAATTTCATAATGGCGTCGGCCAAGAGAGAGCGAGAGAGACAGAGAGGGAGAGAGACTTTGGCTGCTGACGACATTACAGTTAGTTGAGACGCGGCGCCGTCCATTTGATGATGGGTTTTTAAGCAGTCACCGAGTCGAGAGCCAAAAAGAGCCGAGACAATGCAATGCGAGTCAGCAGTTAATGGAGATTGAAGTGTCGAGAGGTGAGGTGAGGGGTGGAGCACAATTGGCCTGATTGCAGTCGGCTTGTTTACAGTTGCAGTTGTCTATCGCTGTCTCGCTTTAATGCCCTTACCACAAAAAGGTTAGCACAAGTTTCAAATGTTGATTGTGCAGCGAGAAGTAGCAAGATGTTCGATTTTTTCGTTTTAATGTTTAAAAATGTAATTTAATACGTTGGAAAGTGACAATAGAAATCGTTGACAAAGCTTAAAGTTACAAAAATAAATATTTCTGAATTTTTCTTCAGAAAAAAAAAAATCAAAATCAAAAAAATTTATTTTGTGATAGAAAAGAAAATGTAAAAAAATAACCCAATGAAACTAAATATTTTTGCAATATATAATTAAATTTTTTTAGCACAAAAAATATATTTTTGGAATATTTTCGATTTTATATTTTTAGCTCGTAAGTCTAACAAATATTCTAAAAAAAATGTTAAAAATATTTTAAAATTAATTTGAACGAATCTAAGATTTGCAAAAAGGATTAATACTCATACAATTAATTTTAAATAATAATAATTCTTTATTTTCACTTTTATATCAACTTTGACAGAGTATTTAAATTCTTTCAACTTTTGTTTTGACTTCTTTTTGACCGATTCGTTTGTTGGCCGGCAAGCAGCAGCAAAATGATCAATTGTTGTTGTTGTTGTCGGCTCTTATTGTTGTTGCAACCAAAAAACGAAGCTAGACGAAATATACTCGTAATAATAATAATGTTTGCCATAGTCGAAATTGTGGCACGGTGGTTACCGCATCAAGAGTCGGCGACGACGCCAGCACAGATGTGAAGATTTTTGTTGCACGTTGCAAGCAGCAATAATTGAGCTCTTTTTGTTCGAATGTCTCTTTGTATGGCTTGGATATTATTGTTGTTGTTGTTGTTGTTGTTTATGTAATTGCCAAGGAAACACAAATGGACAATTTGTAATTTTGTATTTGATTGCAACAATTATTTAAAAATCAAAAACAACACCAAAAACAGTCAAAATTGGCAAAATGACACAACAAATTGTTGTTGTTGTTGTTGTTGTTGCTGTTAACGAGCGTATTAAATGTAATTAGAAATGAATGGAATCTTAAGGAACTTAGAACTAGTAGCATTGTCTGTGTTAACTTGGCTAACACGCTGCTTGTTGGCCACCGTCTTTAAATGAGGTCATCGTTGTAGCCGTTGTCTCTGCTTTATTGTTTTTGTTGTTAGTATTTTTGTTTTTTTTTTTTTAGTATTTTATGATGTGCCATAAAATGTTTTTGCGATACAAAAATGCAAAAGTAAAATGACTTATTAATTAAAAATGAAATGTTCACAGCAGTTGTTTTTGCCACTAAAAAATAAAAAACAAATAACAAAAATGGTTTTTGGTTTATGGCAAATGCATCAAACGCCATTAACAATGCCAGTTAATAAATGTAACAACCCTACAACAACTAATCAAATGTAGTATATTGAAACAACTTTTAATGCAAAATAATATTTTCTTAAGGCTACTCGTGTTTTTATTTTAAGTGTATTTAAATGGAATTATTTTATTTACATTTTTAGAAAAATTAACAAGCTACTAAAAAAATATTAGCGACTGTCCAGTGATTAAACAAAAGTCAAGTTTTTATTTAAATTAATTTTAATATATATTTTTGTTGAGTTAAATAAAAAGCAAAAGTTACAACATAAACTTCTTAGGGACAAACTATTGCATTTACTATATAAATATTTTAATTATTTTCAACAAGTCAAACTCAGAAATAAAACATGAGCAATGTTTGTTAACAGCTGCTTCAGGCTTTTAGCTGTAAGATTTTTATTGATTTCGATTTTGGAACAGCAAAAAAGTTTCACTTTCTTGTAAGAAAAAATGGCCAATAAATATTTGCAACTAGAAAATCAATTGTTAAAGTTGAGTAAGAAAAAAGATTTAAGACAAAATCCACTAAAAAACTTGCTGCTTTCTTAGTTTTTTATGTATTAAAATAAAATTTTAACATGAATATTTATAACAAACTTATTCTTATCGATATATCAATAGCAAAACATTCGGTTGAAATTATTATTATTATTAAATTTAGATTATTTTAACAAAATATATCAATTAGAGTGCTAGCAGCTTAGGCCTGCGACTCTTCCGATTGAAATTTATACATAAATATTAAAAGTAAGTTCGAGTTCCCTAAAACTAAATCAATTAAGAAAAGTGCGTCATTTAGCCATGGCTTACTAATTAAGCTACTCATATTTGGCCGATAAAAAGATTTAAGTATGCGGCACGAACTATTTGCAGCTGGCTGTTGGAAATGCCAAAGCGTACAAGAAACCAAAAATACTTAATAAATAAAAATAATATTTATGCGAGTTTAATTACGTGACAGCGCCACGTTTTTAAGCATTGATATCGAAATTCATATGCATTTATTGGCACACACACACACGCAGACGTACGCATTTGACACAGAAACACACACGCACAAGCGAAGATAAGTGAAAATAATAAGTGAAAATATATATTTTTTTCAATGAAATTTATTTAATTTTAATGGAATTTCGTTTTTTATTTTAGCGATAATTTTTATCATTATTTTATATATTATTTTTTTTAGGTAAATGTTTTTTTTCTGTCAGGTTTTGACTGTAATTTCCGCGAGCTTTGAGCTGACGCAATTCGCAGTCAATTGCGAAAAATCTTAATAATAGAAATAAAATTTGCAACATTCTACAGAAAATCAAGTAGCGAATAACTGTTTAAGCTGTGTTTGTTGTTGTTGTATCTATGTATCTGTTAGATACATATTTGCTAAGCAAAGAGAAAAGCCAGCGGCAACAACAACAACTGAAAAATCTCGCATGTGGCAACCTGTAATTTACCCTTCAATCAATGCGCAACAAATCAGTTGGCAGCGCGCTGCGGCGCAGGCGCGCCAATCACCTCACCCCGCCACCCCCCTTTCCCACTTGCTCTTTATTTGGTCTTAACTCAGTTGGCAGCACATTTGGGTTAACAATTGGCAGCGTTGTTGTCTGGCCGGGCCACATATATCCGTATATATATATTTTGTATATGTGTGTGTGTGTGTGTGTGTGTGTGTGTGTTTTTGTGTCTGTGTGAATGACTAACTGCGGTGCGCAAGGTGGTTTTCTTTTCGGGCTGGTTTTGGCCAAGCAGCAACATGGCTAAGATACAAAAGATAATGCGGCTCATAACAACAACAACTCGAACAACAACAAGTGTTCAAATCACAAATTTGTTGTCTTAGATACAATTCGCATGTGTTTGTATCTTTGTATCTGTGTTCAGCTATCTGGCATAAACGTTGTTTCCTTAATTTTCAACAGGCAACAACAACAACTTGTTTCAAGGCAACAAAAACAATAACAACAACAACGGCAAACATTTCCTTTTTGCAATTTTCCCCCAAACAAACAGGCAAAAAGCCTTCCCACGTAAAGCAGCTAAGAAAAACCTGTAGAACGCTCCCAAACAAACAAACAAAGAAGAAGAAGAAGAACAACAAATTTTCAAGTTTACATCTAAATATGGAGGCAAATCGTGGCTCATCCAAACGAAGGATGGCCAACAACAACAACAAGAAGAAGACGTTTCGAAACAAGTTAGAACAAGTTGGAAATTTATATTGATTTTGACGGGGGAAATACTCTGTTTTGATTGTTAAGTATCGATAACTTATCGATAAAAGTAATTTGAGTTTCATTTTCAATGAGAACTTGTCGATAAAATAAAGTTTAAACCTTTTTGCGATAGGATAAATTAATCGGCTTTTGTCAACGTCAATATATATCGATATATAGCCACTTTATCGATTCGTTAACAAAGGCGCCTTGGAGTTGTAAGGATCTAAACGATTTCTCTAGTTAATGAATATTTTTGCTTAGGTTTCAAGTTCTTTGACATTCAACGAAACCAATCTACCCCGTTTATAGTTTTTAGCCAACTCTGAGAGCTTAAACGGATTGCTGCTTAAAAGGGCAAAAACTAACAGATACTAGATGTATCTAACAACAACAAATGATGAAGCAGCAACAGAAAAAGAACCAAGTTAACAACTTTTTGCAAGTGGGTCAAACATCTGACTGAATGTTGCTGTTTGTCGATTGTTGTCGATTGTTGACTGTTGCTGACGGTTTATATCTTTGTTTTTAGCTGAAATCATGTCACAATGCAATTCGTCATTAGTTAAAATACAAAAGACAGAAACCAATTCGTGACAAAAACTTAAAAGCAAACTAATTAAAAATAGTTCCAAAAAAGAATACTGAGAAATGTGGCAAAGTTAGTGCCAAAATGCATTGAGCCTTATAGATCGAAAGTGTATTTAGATACGGTGATTGTTGTTGTTGTCTTTGTTGTTGTTTTACGGTGTTGCCGTTGGCGTTGCAACTGTCAGAGAGACGGCACGCGATCGGCAAAATGCAATTCTCAAATTCTTCTTTTCCGCCTTTTATTTTCAACACAATTTCGAGTGGGTGGCAAATTGGGTGGTGGGACGACGACGATGAAAATAAAGCAGCCAGGCGCTGAGGCAACAGTTAAACAACATTCAAAGTGAATGCAATTTTATTATATTTTCTATATTTTAGTTTAGCTGCAGTTTGTTCTAAAAGTTCATAAATCAATTCCAAATAAATTCAGAATAAATTCCAATTAAGTTCGCAACAAATACTCCGTCGTTGTACAACACTTACAGATATATATCAAACATTAAACTCTATTAAAAAAGTTTCAAGTGTTTGTTTTTCTTTTTGTCGAGTTCAAAAGTGGGGCGCGACTTTATTAGTTGCTAAAGAGTTCAATTGTGCCGACTGAAAGGGTCAAGTGGCAGTTGGTGTGATGCGGTGAAGGGGTAGAATGTGTTAGGAGGGGCAGGCTGAATCGCCGCCGTCTTGCATTTAAAATTAAAACTTTAATGTCAATGCGCCAAAGAAAAAGAAAATTCCGACGCGCATTTATCTACAAGCTGAAAAGAAAGCAAAGCAATGCAAGGAAGAAAGAAGAAGATACAGAAGAAACAAAACAACAACAAAGAAAACCAAACCAAACAATATTTCCGCATTCCGCCGAAACAAAACGAAATTGACAAATTCGCCGCAAGCCAAAATAGCGAAAGAGCGAGAGCGAAAAGGAAGTTTGCGGCGAATTAAGTGTGAATTAACAAGGTTTATTCGCAGGGGAAAGGGGCAAGGGGGGGTGGGTGTTGGAGAAGGAGGTGTTCCCGAAATCGCAAAGTTTGAACGCGTTTTACAATCGATAAAAGCGGACTTTGCACAAATATTATAAATTAAACAACTAGATATTAAGTTTAATGCTGTTTTCGTGTCTTAATAATAAGTATACCCTGTAAATTAGCGAACGAAGGGTTGTTAGAAATGTATGCCAAAGAATTTGTGGAAGTTGAAATGTTTGCCCCCAAACAAAACTCAACTCGATTGCAGTGTAAAAATATTTAAGCGACAAAATTCGCCTTACAACACTGAAATTATTTTTTGCTTAAAAACAGCTTCTCTTTGTACTAAAATTAACTTTTCTTTGAGATAACAAATTTAATTTGTTAATCGAAATAATTATCAAAATCCGAAACAACTTTTCGCTTTACAACACTGAAATTATTTTTTGCTTAGCTTAAGAACTTTGTTTAGCTTATCTTTCTACTTAAATTAAGCTTTTTTATACAACAAATTTACTTAATTATCAAAATCGAAAACTTTTCCCACTTTGCAACATTGCCAAAGTATTTTGTTATCGATCATTTTATCGATCGGATCACTTTTACTTGTCGTTTCATCAATTGGAAAGTGTTGCCAATTTGACGAGCTGTTGTTGTTTGTCGCTATTGTTGTTGTTGTCGCCGTTGTTGTTGTTGCAACTTTAATTGTGCGCTTTATGGCCCGCAATTTATGCCCGGCAACAAACAACAACAACAGCTTTTGTCTTCATTTTCTTCTCTCCCGTCCCCGTCTCTCTCTTTCTCCCTCTCTTTGTGGCCAATTTGGAGGCTCGTGCGCGTGTTTTGATTATAATTTTAGGCAAGGATGAAAGAGAGGGGGGCAAGTGAGGGGCTGCCTTAATGAAATTGTTACAAAATTATCGGGAATTATAAATTGAAAACTCTTTGATCCACCCACGCGACACAATCAACGAAAAGTAGAACAACAAAAACAAAAACAAAGCTAAAAAAGAAAAAATCAAATCGCAAAACAATTGAAATTAAAATAATAAAAAACACAGAGACATAAATTAAGCCCTGAAAATGTTTGCAAACAAATAAAAATAAATTAATAATAAAGTGAATTATATTTGCCAACTGTTCCAGTTCACAGGAATCAGAGGGAGAGAGAAAAAAAGGGGGGGCGGGGGAAGGCAAGAGAAAAACCTGACTACAGTGAAGCCTAAAACTAAGGTGTGAAATTCAACAAGTCAACACACAAAACACACGCAAAATCAGGTAAACAATGCAGCAAACTAGCCAACAAAATATTTAAAGAAAAAATATTTATTAATAACAATTTATTGATCAATTTTAAGCATTGAAATGTTTTAAAAAATTAATAAAAAATAAATTTATTTAACTAAAAGCATTATTTAACTCAGCAAAAAATTAAGAAATTACTTTTTAGTCGTTATCGATATATTTTAAAACGATACAAAAAAGCATGGGAAAATTTATGATAAATTAGCAAAAAAATATAAGAAATGACTTAAAAATTGTTATCGATAAACCGATAGATAGATTTTTGCTTTATGTGTTGAATAGTGTAAGACAATTTAGCAACTTGAAAACACGAAAACAAACAAATTCAGTTGATTTTTTGTTTGTTTGTTCGACTTTTTTGTAATACTTCAAGGTTAAAAGTCGCCCTGAAAAGCCGATTATATACGCGCATATGTGCATAAACATATGGTATCTATATATATAGAGAGAGAGAGGGAGAGAGAGAGAGAGAGAGAGAGAAACAAACAAAGGCATACGAATAAAGCTGTCGAAACAGATTTGCATGCAGATAAGATTTAAATATGAATAAAAGCGTGGAAAAAAATATAAACAAAAATTACTCAGAATTCGATTAGTGAAAAAACAAATGAATCAGAGCGCTGCAAATGAGCGGAAACAAATAATAATAATAACAATAAACAAAAAATGATTTTAGATAGCCAAAAATTATGGAAATAAGCAAAACGAAACCTAGCGGCTTTTAGCTTAAGAAAAATTCAAATAAAAATAATAAATATAGACATTTAAATTTTATTATATTATTATACGGAATCTCAACTCTCGAAAATTGCATTAAACTTTATTTCATTTTTTTTTTCACTCAAACAAAAATTAGTTTCAAAGTTGGAGTAGAAAATATTTTTTGCTAATTACTTCTTCCATACAATTCTTCTTTTACCCTTTTCAACACTACACACGCACAACTCACCCACTCTCTCTCTCTCTCTCTCTCACACACACACACACAACTTCGTATCTCCTTCAATGAGTTACAACAATTTTCAATTAGTTTTGCTCTCAATTTTGCTTTCAGTTATTTTAAGCAATTAGCCCAAAACAGAAAACAAAAGTTAAAAACTAAAAACAGAAACGAAACCAAAAAATAATAATAGAAAGGCGCTGATTTTAGAGTTAGAGTGTCTAATTAGCTGAATATGCGTATTACCCAAAAGGGTGGGTGGGGGGAGGGGAAATCAAATAGAGAAAGAGGAAGCAGAGAATCAGTTTATTTGGCGACAATTGAATTGTGCCAGAAAAATACAAATAAAATTGCTGAATTATTAAACAACAATACAAACGGAGAAATAAAGAAATGAGACTCGCAACAACAACAACGAAAAATGGCAACTGCAAAAGATACAACAACAATTAAAGCTGCCAACGGAGCAGTGCAAAAGTCAAACAAAGACAGCAACAACAGCAATAAAACTGTTACTGTTAAATATGCCAACAATGTGCACACACTAAATGTATGCACGTATGTATGTATGTATGTGTGTGTGTGAGTAGAGAGTGAGAGAGTGAGCACTCATAGACACTCGCACTTAGGCGCGAAGCACAGCACAGCCACAGCAGACGCGGGCATATTTGTACACAGGCAAAAAATAAGGGAGAGAATAAATTGTAATTTTTAACTAATTAAAAATCAGTTAATAATAATAATCACAAAACAGAAACGTTAATTAATAATTAATGTATAATAATTAAATAAAAATTATAGAAGATTTATTATTAAAATAATTGGGTTTTTTTTTAAAATAATAATTATTCTCTTTAAGTCGAAAATAATTCTTATAAGCCAGGCTCTTATTTAAGTGCAAACATTTGTCTGATTGTAATTTCTCTCAGTGTACTCGAATTCGTATATTTCATATTTATACATTAATTGCCATGTATGAAAAAAGAATAAAAAATAACAATGGCAGGGGCCCCCCCCTTTGGGGGTCAGGCAGCAGAAGTTTCTTCTTATTGTCATTGTTGTTGTTGTTGTTGTCGTGGTTCGCTTTCGAAACTCGAAACCCGCATGGCAATAAAAATGACATGCAGTTTGGTGGAGTGGGGGTTGGGGAAAGGAGGGGGGGGAAGTCTAAGAAGAGAGCGCGTGCATATAATCAATCCAAAGCAAGACAGCGACAAAGAACCAAGTGTGAAGTTGAGAGAGCGCGCGAGCGAGAGCGGGAGAGCGAGTTTGTGATGGGAGTATTGGGATTAAGATAAAAACAACAACACTTCCCCAAGACAAGCGAAGGGAAGGGAAACCGACAAAACAACAACAACAAAGATTATGATGAAGTAACAATTAAAAGCTAAACAGAAGTAGTTAGTTGTAGCTTAATTAACAAGATAAACAAAGCGAGGCCAATGCCAGACATAAAAAAAAAAACATTAAAAATACGAAATAGATAGATAGAAAGAGAGGCAAATAGTCGCCTTGGTCATTTGAATTTGTTATGCATGTCAACGCAATGTTCAAACTTCCCTTTTGACTAATTATCTAAACGAAAAAAAAAAAAAAACTGCAGCGACAGGTCTTTGGAGAATCAACGGTAGAGCAAGAAGCACTGAGGTGGTTAGGGGTAAGGGGTTAAGTAAGTGGTTTTTTCATGCATTACATTGGGTTGGGTTACTAAATATGCAATTAAATATTGCTTTGGGTGGAACAATTTCCAAGAAATAAAAGAATAAAAGTTGACTGAACTGCAAAATTAAAAGCATTCGGGGGATTTGGAGAAAACTAAAAGTTTATTAAAATTAAAAGAAGAAAAAAATAATTATCAGTTGAGAAATTATTATGTAAACGTAGAATATTAAAAGTTGAGAATAAAGTAAGTAAAAGTAGAATATTAAGCTTTCGGTTTGATAATAATTATGAAAGTATTAAGTTTATGGAAAGGAAAAGCATGAATAGATTTATATATTTTTATCTTTTTTTCTACTTCACTCAAATTTATATAGGAAAAAACACCTGAAAAAAAATCATAGCATAAAACGAAATCCCTCGTATAGGGATAAAACGCACAAAAAAAAATGTTTTTTAAGCGGTCAGCCCAAAAATCGAATTTTAAATTTATATTAATAAATAAATCCTTGACTCTTATTTTTTGAATAAAATTATAATTTAAATTTTTTTAGTAAAAATTATGAAAAAAAAAACTTATAAAATAAAAAATAAGAGTTGTTTTGTCAGTAAAATTTTCTTTAAGCTAATATATATTTATGCATTCCTTTAAGCATTTATAAAGATTAAGAAAAATATAATCAGCTTAAATAAATTATATATCACATTTCACATTCATTCAACCATCTACATGCCACATGCCACACATTCTTATTAATCATTCAACTTTATTCGGATTTATTTTTTTTTTCTCTTTCTTCAACATTTATCAAATTATTTTTTTTCAATCTTTTTTAAACTTCCGCTTTAAAAATGCAATTTATTATCATTTTAGCTTTTTAGGAAAGGGGACGGTAAAAGGAGAGGTTTGTGTTGGTTTTGATTCGATTCGGTTTGAGTTAAGTTTAGTTTAGTTTAGTTCAAGATACGCACCATTTATCTAGTTGATCTCATTTAAAACGGGTCTCAGATGACGCTGGGGGAAGAGCGTGTGGGAGGGGAAACAACAGTTTGCCCCAAAACTCATTCAATTTAATCCAAAATGAAAGCTCTTTATATTATGTATCTGAGAGATACTATTTGCTGTATATATAATATCTGGTCTCACTATTTACACTTGCAAAAATTTCTATATATAAACATTTGTATATATAATTTGCATAACGAATATTCACAAAAAATTTCACTTCGTCACCTTTTTATTTTTCCATTTATTCCGGTTTGGCGATTTTTTTCTTTTTGTTTTAGCTATTTCATAATATGCACAATTATCTAATATATGTATGGAAAAAACAAATTCGCCATCGATTTATATTTCTGTGTGTGTTTGTGTGTGAGTGTGTTGTGATTCTGAGTAAAAGAAACAGTTAATTTCGATGTCTTCGTATAAGTAGAACGGCGATCACGAAAGAGAGCGCGACTTCGAGTTCAGGCGAACTTAACGAAAGACGAGCTGCGGATGATTCAGCTGATGCAAAAATATTTATTTGTTGCCAAAAATAACAAATGATAAACTTTTTTCTTATGTGTTTTGCAGTTTTGCACAACTCTCACAGCAACAAGCACAGCACCCAGCGTAAAAGACGTTTGTTTTCTTCTTTCTTTTGTCGTGCAACAAAAACACACACACAAAACTAAACGAAGCGCGTTCGCAACAAACAGACAGGCGAACGATAAAAAATCCAAACCGCACGCTTCAACGGAAATTTCAACAATACAAACAACGAAAGCTGTTAAAGTTTTACAAACTTTTTCAGCGTCTTAACAGCGCTCACTTAACATTTGCGCTCACTGCTAAACAGCTGTGAGAGATCGCGAGAGCGAGACCACGAGAGCTGGAGCAACATTTTGAGTGGAATCTAGGGCTAGCGCTTAGCATGACTCATTTCAGTATGGGGGGTTAGTTACTAGACAGAGAGCGAGCAACTCAATTTAACAGCTAGACGTGAGCGAAAAGCGCTGAATGCAAAGAGAGCGGTGGCAACTGGAAACAATAACAGAGGGGCAGCTGTTATTGGGATTGCATCTGTTTCATTTTTTATTCTTTTTCCATTTCTTGTAATGCTTCAATTCGATATTTTTGTTTATGCCTGATTTGTGGGTAAACAAATAATGGGCGGCACTCGCTTATCAACTAGCAGGTAATTAGGAAGCTCTCTGCTAACGGGGAAAATCAAAAGAAAAAAAAGAAGTGTGGCAAAGGGTAATGCACTATGCTTTGATTGCAACTCCACAACAACAACAAGTGCAGCAAAGCAAAACAAACAAGTCTAGACACGAGAAAATGATAGAGAGAGAGCGAGAGAGAGAGAGAGATGAGTTGACCCACTGTCCACTTGCTTCTTATCTCTTCAAAAGCTGCTTAATTACACGCAACGGACAAGAGTGACAGCTTTAAGTGTGTGTGTGTGAGAGAGCGAGAGAGAGCGTGTGGTCATTATCTAGGCAAGGGCGAGATAGAGACAGATAGCTGAAAAGGGCCCAGCACAAACGAACAACGGTAAAAGTTGTTGCCATGACGCCGGCAAAAAGCCAAAGGAACAAAGTTTAATCAATGAGCGGGGGAGGGGGAGGGGGGGAGATAGATAGTCACTTTGCTAGCATTTAACGGCACGCATTTTTCGTTCGATATTTATGGACATTTTAGATAAGCAAAATCGGCCAATATATTTTTATTGCAGCTTAAATAACAACTAAATTTCACTTCCAAAAAAAAAAAATTAATTCAATGCTCGGCGGGTCAATAGCCAACGGCAATCAGAAGCCTCAATCTTCACAGCATTTGATAAATACAAATATTGATCGTAAAAAATGTAAACAGAAAATGAAACGAACTGTTTAACAGGCGTGGGAATGGGAAGGGGTGGGGTAGGGGTAGGGGTGGCCCCTGCATATCAAATGATCTACAAAACATACGAATACAAAAGGGTGGAGTGCGAAGTGGCCTCATAACAATTGTGAGATACAATATTCAACAATAAAAAAAAATAAATACATTTGAAATACATTTCGAGAAACATCTGGTTGCAATAAACATTAACGAGGGGTTCGTCGTTCAGCTTGTAAACTGCCACTTAAATTGCAATCAGAAAAAAAAAATAAACGAAATTGATTTAAATTTCGAGGAACGAAAACGTAGAGTGCGAGCGAGATAGACTCATCACCCACACTGCGCATCCATTTAGTTAGAAAGTGTCAAACACACTGAGCACACAAAGTTAGCGGTAAACAAGGCTTAACACAGACGCAGAGAGCTTAAGAGAGAGAGAACACGCACAGCCAAAATGGCGGCGTCGTCTGCGTTTCGTTAATGAAGCTTATGAGCAGCAGCGCGCGCACGTCACAAGTCACTGAGCTGCAAACAGCAACAACAACAAGTGAAGCGTTACCGCAGGGAGAGAGCGGCAGAGAGAGCGAGAACCGCACAAAAGGAGTGCAAGCAGCCAAAAAGTACAGATCCCAGTCAATGGCTGCACCTGTAAAGCGCAGTAGGCATATTGCACACATACACACACACACACCCGCGCATGCAAGACAAAAGCACAGTTATACTCAGACTGAATGCTGCTGCTGTTGTTGTTGTTGGGTTCATTAATGACGACGGCTCGCTACGTTTGAGCGATCACCACCACCGCCACCACCAACAACAACAACCAAAGCAGTGATGAAAATTAAGCAGGAGTGTTCAAGTTGGGTATGCCAGACTAGCTGATACCCTGTAAATTCAATTTAGTTAAGCGAATAGAAAATAATTCATATATAAGCTATTTTTATTAATGTTATATTATGCGAAATGTTAATATACCCCATTTACAAATTACAGGGTATAGGCACAAACAATTTTTTTATTACCATTAAAAACGCATAATTTGTTTGGCCACGAATTGAACATAAAATTAAAAATGGGAGCCAAGCTTTGCCGTTGCAGCGGTTAGATATCGCACAACAACAACAACCCAAGAAGAAGAATAACAACAGCAATTTCCGCGCAAGCGCAACCGAAAGAGAGGGGAGGGTAGACAGACAAGTGCAGAGCGGTGACGCCAGAAAAGCTCTGAGCAGCCAACCATAAAACAGATAATAATAAATTATGTATAAAAAATAATACAAAAAAAAAAAAAACAACAACAGCAGAAACGGCACGATCAATGATTGTCCCAACAACAACAACTCCCCCACTCCATCGCCATCTCTGTCACACACACACACCAAATGCAACGGAAATGCTCAATTTCGCAATTTAAGAACAAAGAGAGAGCGCGAGAGCGCGTCGTAAAAAGAGAGTAAAGCTTGACTTACCTTTTGACTGAACGCTGTCGCAGCGGCGGCTGCTGCTTCCTTGGCGACGCCGACGCCATCCGCTGAGGTGGCGTGCGTTGACGGCGACGTTGCGTATACGAACAGCGGCAGCGAATTGAAATTACGTAAAAAGCCGCCGGGGCCAGACGGGTCGACGGCGCCAGCGTTTGAATCCTTAAAGCGCCGGCAGAACAGTAACTGTTTATTGCAGGCGGCAGCGGACGCCAGCAGCGGCAGCAGTGTGGGCGTTGGCGTTGGCCGCGCAGCCGCTGCTGGCTCTTGTTTAGTTGGTGTTGTTGTTGTTTCTGTTTCTGTCGTTTTTGTTGTTGCGGACGCCATTAGCGTATCGCAATTTTCTTCCTCTTCTGTTGTGGGCTTTGTTGTTGGCATGACTCCGCGCACTATAAAACAATGTTGGCGTCCTTTCTGCGGCTGCTGCGTCCTTTCTTGTTTTTGTTGTTATCAACAACTAGCTGCCGCATGTTGCAAATGCTTACGCATAGAAATGACCTCTAACTAAATTACACAAACACTCACACACCCATACATGCGGGCAGACAAACACACACACACGAGCACTTTGTCGCTTCGCCAAACCAACAACTACCATAGAAAGCGACGGTATTTACGAAACGCGAACGTTGCAAAATGGACGCGTTGTGTTTTTTGTTAACTTATTTCACCGAATTTGTTTAATTCGTGTAAACTTTTGCTTGCTAATTTCCTTTTTGTTTAAATTTGCAGACAGTTGAGTGTAACCGCATTTCGAAACTAATAAAATACATAAAACTAGGGCAGTCACCAAATACCAGCCAGCTCAATAAAAAAACTCTGGCAGCACTGATGTCAAAAGATACGTATACGAAAAAAATACCAACAGCTGGTGAGTCGACTTTTTCTCGCATCAAGTAGCTCTGAACAAAGATTGCTGTAGAAACATAATCATATATACTTAGAACAAATTTTATTCTAAATTTCCTCAGTAAAAACATTCCGGCAGCAGGCAACACGTTGTGTTTGCACATTTAAATCAATTAACTAATAGCATTAAGTGCGCGTGCAGACAATAATAATAAAAAAAAATATAGAAAAGACTAAATTTGCGGACATACAACAATTGCGTTGCCGCCGGTTGAAAAGAAAAGAGTTTTTGTTGGTACGACGAGTTTTCGGAGTGACGATTGCAAAATTTTCATATATGCACACAACTCATCTCCCTTCTCCTTCTTCTCGTTGCTGCTGAAACACACGCAAGGTAAGTTAATTATTTATAAAGAAAAAAAAACAATCCTAAATTATTTTCAATGCCGCGTTGCCACATAGATTAAATATGTCTGTCCTCTCTCTATTTGCAGATAATATCGATCTGGCCAGCCTCAGTTACCTGCAATCGTATATAGTCATGCTGCTCTTTTGACGAGTGTTGGGCAATAATAATACACGTTCCACAACACCGATACACTTAAACACTACGTTCTCATCTCTTTCGCACTAACGCGCTTTGAATTGCACATTTGGTCTGTCCGCTTTGCGACATCGTGTCGGTCTCTCTCACATCCTTTCGTCGCTTTGAGCGCAGCACAAAAATTTAGCAGCCGTAGTTGTCGTCGGGGCGCCGTTCTACTCGCAGTGCTGCAATATTTCTAGACTGTAACTCGGAGAAAAACTGAACAGACAAAAAAAAAGCAAAGAACACACATATAGAAGAAAAGCATATATAAAAATAAAGCCTGCCTACCGCAGCTTTTGTGTTTCGTTTGGTTTTTCAATAGAGCATTTTTCACTAAACATAGTTCAATCAATTTCTCGTTTCGTGCAAATCGACAAAGAACAAAAAAACTAAATCGTGAAAGGAGAGAAACGTACAACACAACTAATACACACTCACATCAACACACACACACATACAAGAAAATCAAATTTCAATCAGAAAATGGCGTTAAAAAGAATCAATAAGGTATGTGAAACGAAAAAACCAAAAAAATACAAATCAAATCAAATTGTTTAAAGCATTTTGGTTAGAGCATGCATTTTAGCAAAAGTGCAAAAAGTTACGATGAAAAAAAAAAAACGTGAATAGAAATTTTTTATGCGACAAAAAAAAAATTTATGCAAGAAATGTGAAACTTAGGAAAGGCGACAACGAAAAGAAAGACTAAAAAAAAAAACGAAACGAAACGAATACGTGAACCAAAGAAAACGTGCAAAAACCCAAAGGAAAAATGGGCGATGACGACGTGCATTAATTACAAGAGTAAAAAATATAAAAAACAAGTTTAGGTTTTAAGTTTTTTGCTTCAAGCGATTGCAATTGAGATTCTAATTAGAACTAGCTGGAGATATATAAATATTTCCTATATCCAGGCAACGTGTACGCACATTAATTGGCCGACGTTTCCGTTACACATGTGTTTATCCAAAAAAAAAAAAAAATGCATCAGTGTATTGTAATTGTTTGTGCGACGGTGGGTGCATTTGTGTGCGGATTGCGGGAGGTTGTGGTGCAATAAATAAATTGCAAGCCGGGCCGACCTGGGTCCAACTTTAACGGGCGCCGTCATCTGGGCGCAAGCATTTGGCCAGCAGAGTTACTCAATACATATGTGTACATATATGCATGTGTGTGTGTGCATTTACTCATACACCACACATTCACACACTTGAAAGTTGCTTATGCTTATATGTGTGTTGTTGTTGCCCGCAGAAAGATCCAGCACAAAATAAAACACGGCAGCAAAAAAAACAGCGTATATAAAATTAACCTAACCTTACTTTTTAGCGCTGATAATTCAGAAATAGTGCTGCCTATTATAGTACGCACACACATATATATAGCAGATATATGTATATATATATAATTTGTACATATGTATGTATAAAGCGCATTGCATTGTGTTGAAAAATGCGTGTAAACTTCGTTAACTACTGCAGCAATGCAAACAAGGACACTTCCTCCTCCTCTCTGGCCTTGCAAATTGGTTTTTGTCATATGTACAACAACAGTTAAAACTGCATTTGTAGTTCAGTTCCCGTTCAGTTTTCATTTTCGTTGAGTCTTTCTTTTCGTTCACTCATGCAGCAAGAGGCTTTAGTTGTTGCTGTTAAACTATTTACCTAGACTTCCATTTCTATTTACATTTAAAGACATTTAAATATGTTGTTGGGAAATTACAGTTCGATTTTAGTGCGGCCGGTTCACACTGTCATAGCCCCCATCAACACACACGCACACATGCACAAAGCCCAAAGTCTTTGCACAGTCACATTAAGCGAGCGCACACTAAGCATATTAGGTTCGCCATCTCGCTCGCACAACCCCGTGAGACGCCCAAAGAGCAATGGATAAAATCGACAGCAGCTGCTGCTGGCTCGTCTGGCAGCCAGCCACACATACACAGTGTGTTTGGCTCTTTCTTACACGAGCATATAAAGCGAATGGGGCAGTGCTAAGAGGGTGTCTCAATGTGCGTGTGTGTGTGTGCGATGGCAACTGAATGTAGTGTTGCAAAATGTTGCCTTGTGTGTGATGTGGAGGGAACAATAATTAGTTAAAAAAATATAATTTAGCATAATTTACTTTTAAATAATGTTCATTTGCAGTAAAGTATGTACACATTGTGGTTAATTATCCAATACACACACACACACACAGTCATGCATGCATGTTTGATTGTATTAGTTGGTCTGCTGACAGTCTCGGCGTCGTCGACGTCGTTTTTAAGCAACAAAAGCAGCGACGCTGGCTGCGATGCCAGCAAGCGTCATGGCCATTGAATTTTTTCCTTATAAATAATCTTTTATATTCATTTGTACAATTTGAAATGAAAACGAAATGCTAGTGAAAATAAGGAAGCAGCAGACGTCGACGCTAGAGTATTGCCAAATGAATTAATGTTAATTTTCGCTCTTTGTGTGTTGGCTGTTTCTTACTCTCTCAAGCAACTGTTTTGGTTTGATCCCCCCTCCCCCCCACTCTTTTTCCTCTCGCTCCAGCATAGACAAGCGGCTTCGTTGATTTTTGCTCTTTTGTTGTAGTTGTTGGCCTGATTTACCGAAAAACAAATACAACAAAGATGCTTGAGCCGGGCTCGCACTCTCGCGCTCTCTCGCTGCGGATCGTGGCTTGTGTTTTTTGTGTGTGCGCATGCCAAACGACCGTTAGTTTGTTTTTATTTGAAATTTCAAAGCGTAACGCCTCTCACTTCACTTGTCGTTGTCGTCCGCCTTTGAATGAGTCATGCCGTCGGCGAAAATAAGTCCCCTCGAACTTGGCGATTTTCGTTTTGTAACAATTTCCTCTCTCGTTGTTGTTGTAATTATATACTCGATTCGCTCAACAGGTACAAAAAAGTGTCTGAAAGTGCGTGGCATGTGGCACATCAAATAAACGAAAAGAAATAAAAACGAAATACCACGATAAATAAAGAGAGCACAAAATTCGTCTCTCGCTTTGCAGCTATTTTTGAAATGCGTCGCGCATAAAATATTTTTCGTATTTGTTCTTCATTTTTGCTTTTGCGCTTGGTGCGACGGTAAATGAAATGTTTTTTATTTATTTGTGTGTGTGTGTGTGTGTGTGAATATATTTTAAGGGGCTGGTTAATACAACAACACTGAACGAAGGACTGAGCCAGTCAGCCGTTTTCTTGCTTGAGCATCTTTAAATCCGCTCTGCCGCTGCCTCTGCCCGCTCTCATTTTGCTACCTTCCGCCATTAGTGCTGCCATTTTGGCTACATTTCAATGCTAGTTTTGACTTTTTAAAAGCTTAAATTTAGCTAGTTTTGCCCTTTTTGTTATTCTGCCAGCACTGTTCTCCCGTATCATCTTTTTTTTTGCCGGTTTACTTTTTACCTATTTGTGCGCCCCATGTTGGCAGCTGTGCCGTTGTCGTGGAAGGGGGAATAACAGCCGCTCAGCTGTGTGCGTGCGTCTGACAGAGAGAGAGAGAACAAAGAGAGCCAGCTTGTGCTTGTGCGCCTTGCCTTGCCTGGTGCCATCTCTGGTTCTCGGGCCAACGAACTTGATTTTTTTTTGCATTTGCTGCTGCTTTTATATATTACAACAACGACAAATTTCATATTTCTGTTTTTAAAAATGCATAATGAAAAAATATATTTTATATAGCGGAAGAAACTTTTGCCAAAATGCTTTAAATATTTAATTTATTTTCTATTCGAACTCGAAACTAATCTATTTTTATTTAATATTCTCAGGAACTGCAAGATCTGGGCAGAGATCCACCTGCACAATGTTCAGCTGGACCAGTTGGAGATGATTGTGAGTACTAAAATGGCATGTTTCACAAGAACAACAACAAAGCGCCTCTCCTCATCCCCCCCCACCATCCTTCACCACCCATTCCAATGGATCTTCGTTGAGTTTATTAATGTTATCGCAGCTCCTCTCCTCTTTTGCATTATGTAACTGTAAACGTCAACACACACACGCTCTCTCCCGCTCTCTCACGTTGAGTTTGCTATAAATAGAGAGAACATCTCGGGCATAGTTAGCTTTTGATCTGCTTGAACGTCACGTTACATACGTTGCAGGAACGTGACTTGACACTTTTTGTTTGCATAAACAAGGAAATTGCTAAAGAAAAAAATATCCCATTAAAGAAAATCACATTAAACTTTTCTTTAATAAGATCAAACACTCGGGAAGCAGTTTTAGAGTTGAGGTTCTGGCTTTTGTATAGAATATTTATTGTGAGAAAATGGAAAAAGAAGTTTATAAATATTTTTTTTATTTTTTAAGCTCAATTCTTATTTTTTTTAATAACTTTTTCAACTGTTAATGCTACACACAAACACACACACACATAGGTCAGCTGTATGTGTGTGTGTTGTGTGCCTTTTTAAGCCAGCTTCGTTTGGTATCGAGGTCACCCGAAATGACGTCACTAAAAAGTGAAATCGTGTAATTGAAGTTGTTGTTGTCTTCTAGGCCTCTTTTGAGTAATATACAAACGTTTTCAACCGACTTTCGTTATAGATAATATTATTTTTAATGAAAATTTAAGTTCCTAGAAAAAGTTAGGGTATTTTTCTTATCGTTTTTTTGATATGCAAATCGCATTAACGTCGCAATAAAAATTAATCATATGAACATATAGTGCTATATATATACTGCAAGACAATAAGATAACCTATTTTATTACGTAGTACGTAAAGCGTAATACGTAAACGTTACCATCCGTATTTCCATGTTTATCAGTCTGCTGACGCTGCGCTTCCGCCGATTCTCTGTGGCACTTTTCGTGCTTATCAGTTAAATAAATATATATAAAGTATATATGTATAAGAAATTACGTGGCGATAACCAATTGCATTGGCCATTCTTTCCCCCTTACCACTTTTTGTCTTCCGTGAAAAAAGACAGAAATTCCGACGGGGCGTAATTACGTTTATATACTTACAGTAAATGAGTATGGTGTGTGTGTGTGATAATTACCTCCCCCCACCCCAAATTGTTATCGATAAGCGATAAGTTTAGATCGACTCACTTTTTTGTGGCTTCTCGAAAAACTCCGCATAACGACTTTTGTTTGTTTGTGTGTGTGGGTGTGAGCTACAAATGAAATTACAGTAATTGTAATGACTGCACACACACACACACCAACACATTCCCCGTCCGCCTTCTCAGCAGCTGTGCACGGCCCAGTTCTCAGCACCCAAAAAAAAAATAAGAGCTACTCTTTCTGTGTATGTGTGGTGAAGTGACATTGAGAGAGCGAGTAAAGCTGACAATGGCGTATGCCATAAGTGCGAACGACAGAGATGGCATGCTAGGCAAGTAATGCTGCTGCTGCTACTGTCGTTAGCTTCGCTGTAAGCGTTGACGTCAACGTCGCTGCCAGCAGTCGGTGCCAAGGCTCTTTGGCAATATTGTTGTTTGTTTTTGTTCTTTTTCGGTACACTTGAGAGAGGCTGCCAGGCAGGTAGGCGGCAGAGGGCGCTTTGGGGCGAGCCAAATTGAGTCAAGTCTGGCCATCGAGTTGAAGAGAGCGTGAAAAGAGAGCGCTCTGTCGCTTTGGTGTTGTTATTTTTCTTTCTTCAATTTAGAATAAAGTTTTGCATTGTCAGCTTTGAATAAAACCCTTGCCATTTGTTTGTTCTTAATAACTAATTATGAAATTCTATTTAATTACCATTGACATTTAACTAATCTATAATCTTCTTTATTTACAGTATTTCACTGGCAAGCTACAATAATGGGCCCGGTAAGGAATGACAGCTGTGAATTGTTTTTGTTGTCTCTCTCCACACAGACAAACGGGGAATATTAATATTCGTTCAGTCTCTCTCTTTGTTGTTGTTGTTGCCCATTTGCAGCTGAAATAAGTTTGGATAAGTTCATCGGGAGAGTTCAACGTGCCTTGGTGACAAATGGCAGGGATTAACCATATTTTAACTTGAGGCTTTTGCTCCAAACGAATCTCTGTTAAATATGAGAATGGCAGCGCCATCTACCGGGAAGAATTCAAAGCTTAAGAAAACCAAATGTTTCGTTTTCGATGTTTCCATGAGGCAATAGTCAAACTTCTTTATAAGAAATTTCCGTACAACGAAGCTTTCGATATAACGAAAACATTTTCAGGTTACGAGAATTCGCTATAAGAAATTATTTTTGTCCCCTTGATATTAGCTATATAGAAGATAAACTTTAGTTAAGTATAGAACTTTGACTCCAATGGCTATTGTGATAGCTTTAAAGCTCCCAACTGTTTACTGAAAGTTTTCTTTTATCTAAGATCGTATCAAGCCCTCAAAGTTTAGCAACTATTAACAGGGAAAGTATTGAAAAGCCTAGGAAATCGTTAAGATTTATCCCAAACATGTTTGAGTTTTTAGGTCAAGGAAGTTTAGCCAACATAATCTGCTAGCCTTTGCCCGCGGCTTGATCTAATAAGTCTTTATATAGCCTAATAAATTGTCTTTCTTTGGGTAAAAGAATTCTCCAAATCGGTTCAGTAGATTCAGACATTGCACCCGAAAACCTCCGAAATTTAATACTTATTTTTTTTAAGTACAAAAATGCTCAACTTGAACTTATCCAATCCAAGCTAAAACAACAACAACATATATATATTTTATAACTTATACTTATCTTTTTTTTTCTCAATCTTCTTCTAGCCGGACAGCCCTTATCAAGGAGGTGTATTTTTCTTAACTATACATTTTCCAACAGACTATCCTTTTAAGCCGCCAAAGGTGGCCTTTACAACGCGCATATACCATCCAAACATTAACAGCAATGGATCGATTTGCCTCGATATATTAAGATCTCAGTGGTCGCCAGCATTAACTATTTCAAAAGGTAATCGCAAATCGATTTTTATCGATAATTTACAATTCAAAACTAATTCGTTTCTCTCGTTTTTTGCAGTCTTATTATCAATTTGCTCTCTACTCTGTGATCCCAATCCAGATGATCCGCTTGTTCCAGAGATTGCCAGAATATATAAGACCGATCGGGAAAAATATAATGAGCTGGCACGGGAATGGACTAGAAAGTATGCTATGTGATGCGTTCCAGATTGCAGCAACAACAACAAGAAAAACAACAAAAACATCAACAACAATAATAACAACAGCAACAGTCCAACAACAACAACACCAACAGCAAAATTACCAGCAGCAACAACAACAGTAAAAGCAACCACATTCAAATCAACAACAGCAACATTTACAGTTAGTTACAGCTGCATTCTCCACAACAACAACAACAACAACTCTCAATTCACGAAAGTGAAACGACAACAACAGCGAGTGGAACGGAGGCAAAGTACCAACATCAACAACAACAACAGCAGTAACAGTAACGACAACAGCAAGAGCAAAAGTAACAGCAACAGTAACAGCAGCAGTAACATTAACAGCAGCGACAGCAGCTGCTGTCAAATTGGCATCAAGTTTATTTGACCGAAGTAGAAGAAGAAGCAGAAGGCAGATGGAGTCGTCGAAGAAGAAGAAGAAGAAGCAGCCGCCTCAGTAGCAGCCGCTTTTAATAAAGAATGAAAAATAATAATTTAATAATAATTACTGAATATATAAAAAGATAATTAAACACACACAAACAACACACACACACACACACAAACATTATGTAAGCATTAAAAACATTTGAAAGCGAGAAAGCTAACAACAACACAGCATCCTCCCCCCACACAACATAATAAGTTTAAAAAAACAAAAACAACAAAAATATACAACAACAACAACAAACAACTACAAATAAAGATCAGCTGGAAAATTATTATTATTATTATTATATTATATTTAAAATGAACCGGAAAAACAACAAATAAAAATTACAAAAATTCAAATTCTCTGTCAAAACTCAAAAAAAACAAAACTTAAAATCAAAAAGCTCTTTTTGCACCCCGATTTTGTCTCGTCTCCCCCCTTCTCTACACACAATTTATTATTATTACATTTATAATTATATAAACAATCAAATGAAATTATAATGCTAAAAACAAATTCGAAAAATTAACGAAAATTTAGATTTTTGCAAGTCAAAAATGAAAAACTAAAACTAAATGAAATGCTGTGTGGGCCACAATAAGTTGAAAGTTGGAAAGTTTTGAAATTGTTAGCAAAAAGTAGTTCGAGAATATTAGAAAAGAACAAAAAAAACAATGGACTCGAGTTGATTGGAACGTACATATACGTATATGTATAAGCTTTTATGATTTATACCATTAAAACAAAAAAAACTTACATATATATATATACTTATACATATATTTTGAATGTAATTGATTTCTTAACTTGACTTTGGTTCTTTTTGTCATTCTATAAGGTAAAAGATATCTTCTTTTTGTGGGAGAGCTTTTCTGAACTGAAAGCTCTCAGAATTCCATTGCTTTTGGTGTCGAAAAATGTTGTTCAAGTAAGTTTTCGACTTTAGTTTGTTTTTGGCCAGCAACAAATTATCTTTAGGGCTGCCTAACAGACACAAATTGTTGGTAAACTTTTTGTTTATTGGTAAAAAAAACATTTCTACTTAAAGCTTTAGGTTTTTAAGTGCTTTTCGATCTGTTTTTTATCATAGCCAAAACTATGAACATTTTCAAATGTTTCAGAAAGCTCACAAAATTTTATATTTTTTTCTTTAAATTAGCTTTCACCAGAAAGACAAATAAAATTAGTAAACGCAGCATTTGCATAAAAAAGAACCTGGAGAAGTGAACAACAGCTGAAGGTGAACAAAATAGAAGGAATACTGAAAATCGGTCAGTGTGAAGGGCATTAGAAACTCGTATTGTGTCGGCGAAAGTGGCACAAAAAAAAATGCAAGCTCAGCTTAAAGCACACACATACAAATACACTTCCAGAAGCTGGCAACAGGCGCAGAATGTTAAACACTTTGATTCGGGAGACTCGAGTTTGCGTCAAAGCCGACGTTGACGTTGACGCCAACGACCGCAGTCGACTGCAACTGCGAAGCGCGCCAAACTTTTGTTTGAAAAGCTTTTTTGTTTTCGTATTTGTTGTTGCCTTTTATGTTTAGCGGTTTCGCCATGAAGCAAGCAAGTGGGAAAGAGGTAAGCATAACTCTAACGCTCTCTCTCTCTCCTGAGGGTAGAGATGGGCACGGTCCTCAAATAACAGGACCCCTAATATATGCCAATCGACGAAACTCTATCGAGTAAATAACTGTCGATCGAAGCATATGCTTGATGTTTGCCTGCATCGATCTTTCGCTCTTTTATTTATATCCCGACACCGATATTATCGATGCATTTAAACAAAATATCATATATGAGGTCACAAAAAATCAAAAACTAAGTTCATTTTGAAACAAAAAATCACAATTTTCATATATAGCACTTATTGCTATTTTCCAACTAAAATATGATAAATTTCATATTGAACACTTATATGCTTACTATCTTAAAGATACAGGGCATTTGCCATCCGCAGACTTTTTTTGAAAAAATCCCACAAAGCGCAGACATCACATCCGTTTACGTGGTGTTTCATCCTCTTAAATCGTTTTCTTAAGTGAGCAACATCGATACTTTCGATATTTATGAGAGCATCGATGTTAGATCGATGTACTCCCAGCACTAATGCTTTGCCATCTCTAGTTTTAATTGGAACTGCAAGCGGTGCAACAAGCAAAAGTGTGGACAATAAATCAGGATAATAACCAATTTCATAAATATGGATAGCTTCAGTTGCACAAATCGTGAGGTGGTTACCTTTAGTCACACATGGGAAATCAAAAACTATGATTTATCAGAAAGTTTCAAAGGTATTAATGGCTTAAATTCTGAAGAGTTTGCAGCGACTGAATATAGTTGTGATACATTTTACATAGAAATCGGAAGTAGTGATGAAATTTTAGAAGTAGATTTGATGAAAAGTGCGACTCATGAATATATCGAATACACATATGAGTTGAGAGTTTCATTTGCGAAAAATGCCAATTGTTCTCGAGCATCAGGACCGTGGTACTCGAACAACTCAGCGTTAGAAATTGAGTTAGTGCCAGGTACAATTTCGCCGCACGCCACGCTTAAAATACGCTGCGTAATAAGCACTGCGGTAACTGATCCCGTTAACCGCAATGTCGACGCCCTTCGCAAACGCCAAATACTCAACGATTTCGACGCCATTTTTAATTCCGAAGAGTTTTCTGATGTGACAATTGAAACAGAAGACGGCAAGCAGATACCGGCACACAAGGCAATTTTAGCAGGTAAGAAGCATTAAGAAAATACCAGAGCTCGCAAAATGACTGTCCGAAAAAAAACTGTTATATTGGGACAGAATGAAAAGAAGGAGCGAGAGAACACTTGGTTGAGCACAAACGCAAAAAGTGTCTTTTGCGTATGTACATACATGCGTATGTATGTATGCGTGTTTCTGTGTCTTTCGCGTCGGTCTTTGCCAGTGCTGGCAACTTTTGTTGACCAAAAAAAGCTAGATAGGCGAAAAAATAAAGCAAAAAAAAGCTACTTACAAATGACTTATACAGAAAAAAGCTGTCCCATACAATATTTTAAAATAATTAAAAAAACAAAAAAAGTGTTGACAGTCTTTTGCGAGCTCTGGATAATTCATACATATTTATGAATTCGATTGTAACAAGAGAATTTTGATTTTCACACGCAGCACGCAGCAAAGTTTTTGCAGCCATGTTTAAGGTGCAAAGTGAGGAGAATTGCATTAAGATCAGCGCCTTCAAGTACGAAGTTGTCCTTGAAATGCTTCGATTCATCTACACGGGATACGCTCCGAATTTGGAAGCAATGACTGAAGAACTGCTTTCGGCTGCCCACAAATACGATCTCGAGCTTCTGAAGGCAATGTGCTTCAAGTATTTAATTGACAATTTGTATGTTGAAACCGCAGCTATGACGCTTAAGGTGGCTGACTTATATCAAGAGAAGCAAATTAAATCACGTGCACTTAAATTTATTAAAAATAATTGTGAAAGCGTTTTTGAAACACCCTATTGGAAGGGTCTCGCTGAAACTGACAAGATCCTCGTACTCGAGTCCTTTTGTGCTATGAAATTAAATGGTGAATAATACACTTAATAAAATCCTCAACAATAAAGAACACATTCGTAGATACTTAAGTTAAGAAGAACACCTTTTTTGAGTAAAAAATATTTTGAAATAAAATTTTTGCCATTTTTGAATATTTAACGCTATAATTGTGCTCAAATAATGAATTCACTATGTTTAATTCTCATGAAGAAATTTAATATTAAGTTTATTTTGATTTTGTATTCATTCTTTTCATAACAAACAAATAAAGTCTTGATTTGAAAACAAATTTCATAATCAGATAAAATAATTCAAGAAATATTTATTTAATGGCAAAGGCCCGGGCCCGCACGTAAAAAGCCCGAAAATGATTTTTAGGCCCGGGGCCCGATATTTTGGCGTACTTCATATAATATTTTCCATACAAAGAAATGGTAAGTTTGTGGAAAAATAAATTTTTATAAATATATTTCAGATTAATTAATAAAAAATATATTTTTTTGTTTTATTATTTGTAATATTTTATTTTTTTTTCGACTTTTATTGTTGCCTCGATGCCTCCACTTATAGAAAAGCTTTCACTTGTGACGTCACGACGTGCTCTCAACTCAACGAAAATGCGGAAATGTTAAAAGTGCGCTCTTGCCTTGCCTTTGCCGACGATCGAAGGCAGTTGTGCCGTTAAGTTTTGTTGCTCTCCCACAATCGCACGCACTCTCTCTCTTTCGCTCTTTGTTGCTTTGGACCGGTGTTTGAGTGTTTGAGGGCCCAAACTTTTCATTTTAAGTCGCCGCCTGCTGCGCTGCTGCTGCGGCTGCAGTCTTCAGTTGGCTTTTAAGCTGTCTCGCGAGTGGATCGTGTTTGTGACAAATATTTTGCTAAAAGTGAAATTTTCATTTCAGTTTGCCAGAACAGATTCGAGTACGTACATACAAATACATACAGACAAATCTATGTGCATTCAAATGTACAGTAAATAAATCAAAATCAATGAAAAACTTTTGTCAAGTGATTGAAAAAATAAAAATCGAATAAATGCATAAAACAAATGTTACACGTGCAAGAAATAAAATAAAAAAAGTAGAAGGAAACTGTGAAGACGAAGACGAAAGACTTTGGTTATGCAAACGCAACCAAGAAAAAGAGAGGACGAGAAAGAGATGAACTTTCTTTTTCTTTCGCTCTCTCTCTCTCTCTCGATGCTCTCTTTGAATGCATAAATTGTTAATCGAATTGTTTTTGTTTTTCGATTTGCTTTGAATAATTGCGTTTTAGCTTTTACACTCTTCATTAAACGAAAGGGCATTCGTTTAGTCCGGGTTAAAACCATTTGCATTATTCGATTCGGCAACAAATTAAAAGTGCTCCCCCTCCTCCCCACCCCCTTCTTGTTCTTGATTAGCTTCGCTTAGCAACTCCAGAAATAAACAAAAAACTTCTTTTGTTTAGATTTCCGCCTCGAATTTCACACTCTCTTGCGAATGGAGTGGGGGGAGAAGTAGAAGAAGAACAGCAGTCGGTATCCAAGCTAGTTTCTAATGCACTCAAGTACAGTGAACATTCGATATAATGAATCAAAATATATTTACTTTGAAAATCAATATTTAAATGTTTTTGGAGTTTTCATAAACAAATAAAAAAGTGAGAAAACTCGACGGGCAGATACCCTAAGACCTTGTCTTTACTGTCTCGTCAAAGCATAAGGACTAAAATTCAATCTTCGATATCTTCGGCGTTTCTTTCATGCTGATCAACAATATATATAGTATACTTTATGGGATCGGAGATGCTTGCTTTTTTCAGGGTATTCAAAGTTTAACAAAATTTCCTTTTTAGCCTGCACTCACTGTACATTGCAATATTTATTCATTTATTTATTTTATTTATTTGTTATGTCGCCCTTAGCTTTGGATGCAAAATGAGCCCACGTCCGCATGAGAGTCTGGCGGCAGATCAAATTTTAGCTGACTGCGAATTGAGCTGCAATCGCCAATGCGGAATCGATGATGCCGACGATAACAGCAGCTGGGTGAGTTATTGACAGAACAGCTGATAAGAGAGCGAGCGAGCGAGAGAGAGCGAAAAATTGATCTGTCGAGATAATTGCAACAGTTGGCAAAAATCACAAGTGCCAAGGCATTGCGAAACATAAGACCAAATCGAAAGAGAGAGGGAGTGAGAGAGCTTAACGAAAGAAATCTTCACAGCAAGCAGAGCTTACAAATGGAGTCAAGGTCAAAATTGGGCTGGGTTGTTGTCTTTGGTTGACGAACATAATGCATAAATGTGTGTAAACAGATACAACAAACATTGTGTGTACACAGCGAAAAAAAGAGAAGCTGCAAGGTTGAAGTTTCAGTTAAGAGAACTAAGAAAAACCCTTCGTTTAACTGAAAATTCATTTTGAGTTCTGAAAATTAATTATTAGAAAACTTCCTTGTACGGAACTTCGCATTCGAAGTATACCAAAATGTTCTCCAAGTGTATATGTTTTTTTTATTTTGTCTTGAGGGCATTGCGAAAGTTTAAGTCGCACGCGGAATTCCTCAAGTTCAGCTGTCGATTCGAACTTGAAACTTGTTTTCGGTTTAAAAATAATAAAAAATGCAAAAAAGCGGAAAAAACCAAAAAAACACTTTGCAAATTGATCAAAAAAAAGTCTGTTTAATGCAGTTCTCAGCTGATGTGCAATTGTTGTTGTTGCTGTTATATAATATATGGGAGGCTGTTGCCATACACCAAAAGAAAAGCTTGCACAACGAGCACAACAACAAAAGAGCCGAAGCCGGCTGAACGAAACTCTCTCAAATTGCAAGAGTTGCTCAATGAGCGAAGAGAGCTTTTCTTGGTAAAGTCTCGCAATCGTTACAGTTACGCGCTCTCTCGCTCTCACTATCTTTCTGTTGAGAGCTTTTCGTGCTTGTTGGCTAACTTGGCGTTGAATTCGTTTCGTGTTGGTTCAGTTTCGTTGAAGTTTTTCAACGAAACGGTTGATAAACGGCTTAAAACAGTGAATTGCAATTTTTAACGTAATTTCGAAAGAGAAGCTTTGATCAAACAATAAACAAAGAAGATATATAAATCGTATAAAGTGTTCGATTGTGATCATATTCAAAAGATAATTGAATATGGAATCCACAGTTATAACAACAACAACAACCACACAAGAACCAAAAAACAATGGCTGCAGCAACACAAAGAATAACGTAAGAAAAATTTAAAAAAAAAAAAAACTGAAACTCTCAAGCTAAAACACATATTACGACATTATTATTATTTAAACGTATTTACGTCAATGCCTAAATTAATTGCACATCCTGTTTATCCAATGACTTGCTCTTAAAATTCCTCTTATTTGCGCTCAGTCAATAATAATGCATCGCAACGATTTTAACTTTTAGTTTTTGTTAAAATATTTGATAATGCACTTTGTTAAGCAATTCAATGGGCTGCTGCTTCTGCGGCTGCTGCTGCTGCGGCTGCTGCTCTGCTGCGCTTGCTCTTACGGTTGTTTGGCTTACCCTTTAGACAGCCGTGACAAAATGTTAGTACAACAAATTAGTGAGAAACTACTTGCAGTTGGTGGGTGTGTAACAAATTATAATGCAACAGCTACGAAAACTTTATTAGCGAGAAGAAAATATAAAGTCTGCTGTAATTATTTGTCAGATGTTATTGCCGCAACACATATAATGTTTATATAGAAATTTCTTTGTTACTTTGCTTTTAAGCTTGAACGTAATCGAATACTTTACTCATTATACACAATTCCATTTCGAGCTCTATTTTTGTTGAAAACTGGCTTAATGTGTGCTGCAACAGCTGTCTATGTCTGTGTGCTAACATTTCTCGCTGGCTGTACAAATTCAACGTGCTGTCTCAACTTACGCATAAACAACAGCAACAACAGCAAACGAGAAGAAGCAAGTGCAAATATAGCCAAAGAGCTTTCCAATGCATTTCAAGAATACACCAACAACAACAAAACTATTTTCGTAAATGTAAACAAAACGTCATCAACCTGTTCACACAAACTTAGGCAAGTGAGAGAGAGAGAGCGCAGCACTCACACACGTATGGCACTTGTATGTAATTCGATAATTGGTTGTTGTTGTTTTATGATAGGTTTAGAAACTGGATAAACAATTTAAATGGCAAGCCCCCTAAGTTGTTATTGTTTTTTTTACTTTAAATGGAGCTCGCTAAGGTTTATTTGCAAATCATTCTGGTATAATTAGAGCTAATAAATTGAAATGGTTTTAGAATTATTTATAAATTTTAATGCTTAAATAAAAACGTGTGCTATTGCTATACGGAAGTAACGGTAAAAATTTTGAGCCACGGCTAACTTAGCTAACTTGACGCGTTTGGTTATTCTATTATTCTCTATAATAATAATTTATTAATTTTTTTTTCTTCTCTTTTCTTCTTCTTTTTCGACAGCTTCTCGATGGCCAATTAACTGGGACGGAACTAACGGCGGATGCGTCGCATCAGTTTCCGGCTAATGAGGAGCCAAACGTTCTTGGACATGGCCCAGATTTCGATGACAAATGTTGCAAACTCAAATGGTTGTGCAACTTTGATGATGTGAGTTTAAAAAAATCAATTCATATTTTTTTTTATATTTTTATGTTTGGAATGTGTTTCAATCTATCAATCTCTCAGTATATTCAATTGTCGTCGGCTTTTTAATTGAGCGCAATTTTTTTTCCCCCCGTTCCCCCCTTTCCCCTTTTCACACTCGTTTCATTAAAAAGTGTCAAAAGTCGAGCAAAAACCTTTTATTTTTTATTGTTTTTTTTTTGTTGCTATTTTTGGCATTCAATTTAAAAGTTTTTTCTGTTAGCTCTTAGCAACATCTATCTGACAGATGCATAGATACAAATGTATCTTGCGTGTGTGCTTAATTTGTTGGCAAGTGCGTGAAGCTAAAAAAATAAACAATAACAAAAAAATATTCAGCTCGATTTAGCGAAAAATGCAAAACGTGTCAACAATTGCCAAATGGCCGTTAATACAAATAGGCACGACAGAAGAGACAATAACAACAACAACAACAACAAACAACAATAACAACAAACTGTCGGCTATAAAACTAAATCAAGGTCGATTTTTATTATTAACCAAAACCCAACAGCAACAACAATAAAGAGGCAAACTATGAAAAGCCTAACAAAAGAAGACGGTGCAATTTTTTAAGTAAATTACTTCTAAAATTAAAAAAAAAAAAAGCATCCAAAAACTAATACGTATTATAAAATTGCGTATATTAATTTTTATTTTTTATCTACTGATATTTTTTTTATTAATTAATATTAAAATTGAGTATATTAATATTTATTTATTTATTTGATAGTTAATTGAAACATCAATTTTATTAAATTTTATAAATAATTTTTTTTTAGCCAAAATAAATCTTGAACAACTTTAAAATGTATTAAAAACTCAAATAAAAATTGTTTCCTTATAAAAAAAAATTATTTAGATTTTTTTAAGACTTAATTTAAACTGAATAATTAAGTTTCTTTCAGTCATAAATAGATTAAATTAAGTTCTAGAGTTTTTATCTTGTTTTTATCTATTCAAAATTTGTATCACAAAAGTCGATTAAATTGCTAGGTTTGTCAAACATCTTTCTAGCCCTATATAATATTTCTTTTTTTAGACAAATATCGATATATTGATATATTGATCAATTATCAACAGAACCCTAGAAATTTCCCATTTTTGTTACGCAAAGTGTTTTGGAACTTAAAAACAGAAAAACGCTCAGCTTAGATTCCCTTAAACAATCCAAACCCATTTTTATTATATGGTGTATAATTTATTTATTAATTAAGCTCGCAAACCAAATTTAGCTACATGTGCCGGGCATTAAATTCAATTGTCTTTGTTTTTAGACTTTGAACATTTTGCAAATTTTTGGCACGTGTCCAATTTTGTTTTTGTTTCAAAGGTTTCTTGCTGGCTTTTTGGCTTTGTCTGCAGTTCTTTTTATTCAGTTTTCAATGTTGCTCATGTCGCAATGCATTTGATGTTGCGGCCATGTTGGCCATGTTTTTTGACCATGTTATACCATAAAAACCGATTTTGATTTGCCTTCTCTTCTTCTTCTTTGCAGGCGCCAAGCCATTTGAAGTTCAATCCGTATATTCGTCGCGGCTATCGTACATTCCTCTCAAACAAATTGTGTCTGCAGAGCATTTTTTGGTGGACCAATGAGACGGTGAGTAAGCTTTAAGGGAGCTTTAAGTTGAATCTTTCGATAAAACTTAAGGCTTTAAGTAAGTTTTGTAGCAAGATGTGGTCAATTTTGAAATAAGCTTAAGTCAAGGTTTAAGTCAAGCTTTGTGTGAGCTTTAAGTAAAAAAGTAAAGTGAGCTTCAGCCAGGCTTTAAGTAAAGTTTGACTCAAGCTTTAAAGAAGCTTTAAGTGAGCTTAAAGTTAGCTTACGGCAGCTTTGAGCGGTTTCGAAAGCTCTAAGTGAACTCTAACAAAGTTTTGACTCAAGCTTTAAGCAGATTTAGCTTATCTTCTACTAAGTAACTTATCTACTTTTCTTCTTGCTCTTCGTCACAGATCAACATCTGGAGTCATCTGGCTGGCTGTATACTCTTCATCGGCCTGACTATATTCGATTTTCAATTCCTGCGCCAACACGCCGACTTCAGTGATCAGGTTCTGGTTGTCTGTTTGTTGGTATGCTTCTGCCTCTGCATGCTGATGTCGGCCATATATCACATCTTCTCCTGCAAATCGGAGGAGCACTACGAACTGTTTCTCTCTGTGGACTTTCTTGGGATATCTTTATCCCTCGTTGCCATCTACATCAGCGGGATGTACTATGCCTTCTGGTGTCATACGGTAAATATTAATAAATTCTTTAACTCGATATATTTTTTGAATATATTCTCTTCTTGTCTTCCCTCAGTTCCTTCGCACTCTGTACTCTACGATTGCATTGGGCATGTTCGGTCTGGCAATTGCTGTGCAAATTCCCCAGCTGAATGTTTCGATGAATGGCAAAATTGCGGTTCTGTTGCTTTGGTCGGCGTATGGCATCCTGCCGTTGGGCCACTGGGCCGTGGCAATGGGCGGATTGGAGAACGAGTTGGTCGGCCTGATGGTGCCGCGGATTGTTTCGATGTATTTGCTGTGTTTGGTGGCATTCGTTTTCTATGCCGCCAAGATCCCGGAACGTTGGCTGACCGGCAAAGTGGATTTCGTTGGGCATTCGCATAATTGGTGGCATCTGATTATTGTTGCCGCCTTCTATCATTGGCATAATACGGGCCTGGTTTATGCCGAGTATCGTTTGAATAACGGCTGTAGTGCCCCCGTTTTGGCTTAAGCCAAGTGATTCATATAGCGAGAGAGGACTGTATTTTGTGTCAAATTGTAAATAGTCTCGTTAGGTTAAACTAATATTTAGTTGTAGTAGCTGTTTTTGCAATTAATTGTTAATTAATATATTTAAAACACACACACACACACACATACATACATATATGTATAATAATTGTGTGTATGTATTTTAAGGGTTTTTTTTTCTGTTAACCTTTAATTTTTTTAAATATGAATTGTGAATCTGGTTAAAATCTATTTTATATACAAAAATCCTTTAAAAAATAAATACAATTTATTAACGCAATTTAATAATAATCACAAAAGTTATCAAAAATAATTTATGTGGAAGTATTTAATTATTTTATCCAAGTCGCAAAGGTTTGTTGTGAAGCATTGTGTCTCAGCTGTGCTACTGCTGCGGCTGTACTCGGGGTAAGTGTGTTTGCTTAATGCGATACGGTGCGTGTCTTGGCTGTCAAACTGCCCCCAGGCTCCTTACTTTGCTTAGCAAACAGCTGAAATGGTTGAAGCCCCAACTAAAATACTGAACGTAGACAAGTCACAGTTTTGGGCTAACTGTTCCAAGCTAAACTTGCAAACAAAACGTCTTAAAATTGAATATTATAAATTGTTCAAACGTTAGTTAAAATCGACTCACTTTTACTTGCGTTTAATGCTAGCGCATCGCACAAATTACATTAAAAATTCAAATAGTCAGAAGTAAATTCATGACATGTCGCTGCCTGCACAAATTGTGTTGTTGTTGTTGCTGTTTGCCAAACAAGATGGCGCATGGCGAATGGCAGATGGCTAGGGGAAGGGGGATATGGTACCCTATAAAGACTTGAGTTAATTATTCATGCAATGTCGCTGCGAGTAGTCAAGTAACAACAACAACAACCAAGCAATGTTAAAATGTATCTATATGTATGTATGTGTGTGTATGTATGTGTATGTGTGTGTGTGTGTGTTGGAGGTGGCAGCGACCCTTTTTAATATTTATGAACACAACCGATTCTCTAATTATAATTAGGAATTGAAAAGTTAGCACAAAAGGACAACAGCAACAACAACAACCACAACAACAACAACAAAGCACAAAGCTGAAGGCACGCAACAAAAGTTTGTGTGCACTGAATCATAATTAAAAGGGGTGTTCCCTTGGCTGTGTGTGTGTGTGTTGTGGGGGGGGGGTTGCTTCTTGTTTGGTGGAGTTTTGTTATTGTTCAAGCAGCAGCGCCAGCAAAAGAAAGAGAAGGAGCAACAACAAAATGGCGAATGGCATTTTAATGGCAAATGTGGCACTTGAGATGCTTTTTTTTTTCCTCTTTGCCAAAGGTTTTACCGTTGGATATTGAAGGAACACATTTTGACAAAAGAAAGTTGGGGAAATATATATATAAATATATATAAATACAACAACTAACTGGGCTAACTGCTATAATTAATGATTTAATTATATATAAACTAGGAAAAGAGAAAGTTTGGGAAAAGAGCTTCAAAACAAAACTTTGACTGTAAAAAAAAATTATTTGCAGCTATGATATTGTCCAAATGATATTTTTTACTGAATAACACATTAATTATAAACAATTCGTAGTATTAGTTTTTTTTGTTATTCACAATTTTGATTTATTTTTATTTAAAAAACTAAAAGAACAGCGGATTTTGAATTAGAAACAAATGTCGATTTTAAAATTTCACAGAAGAAGGCATAAAACAAGTCGAAATGGGAAGGAGAAAATTAATGTTGTTAATTAATACAACTAACAAGAACAACAACGGCTTTTTGTTATGCTCAAAATGCTGACAAATAATGCATCGAAAAAGGGGCTGAAAATACAACAAAATTGCGAAAAGTTTGCTTTTTAGAAAGAATATTTTTCTTGTTTAACAGTTGACTTTATATTGTAAATGGGAACAGTCCACAAGAAGTTCTCATAATACAGTAAATTCTCTTTAAACTGAATTTCCCATAAAAACCCCAACTTTACTTCTTTTTTTGTTCCTTTCCTCAAATCGAGTCACAGCTGCTTTTCTCCTTTAATTTCATTCTTCAATTTCTAATTATTATTGTCACTCCTTTTTCACGTTTCACTTTTTCACTCAGGCGCAGTTCCCAGCTTAGTTTAAAGTACTTATTTTATTTAGTTCGGGAATTCAAATATTTATTTTTGCCTAAAGCGTGCTCTATGACAACAAATATGGGAAAAACTACAACAAACGCAAACGCAACTCCAAACAAATTTGAATATTGCTGCTGCCTCAGCTGTCCCCCCCTCCACCTTTTCCTTTTCTTGGCAGCATCCTTAATCCCCATGCTTAAGAGACAACAACAGCAACTCGAACTAGCACGGGGCACTTCCCCTTCCACTTCCACTTCCACTTTCACCCATCTAATTACGTTGCATGCCGCGCACAACTCAGTTACGTAATGAGGCAGCTCACGAGGCAATTTGCTTGCCGTCATGCTTCAATATTCCCAACAATCCACAAAAAAAAAATTGAAAACAAAAATTCGAAAACCAAAATGAAAAAATAAATGAAAAACATTTCTTTGCATCATTTTGATCATATTTTTGGTTGAAACAATCGAGCGACACGCGCTGCCTGCCACAGCGTGAAATTGCTGTCATTTGGAAGGGGGGTTGGGGAGTGTGAAGGCAGTTGGGGGGAGCAACCTGCTTATAACACTTGATCAGGCAGCAAATAGAACTTCAACCAAAAAAACTTCAAGTGCAATTTTCTATCCATTTCTATTTTCGATAAATTATTGCAGCAGTACAGTGAACACTCGAGAGAGTTGTGGCACAGTTTTGAATTAATAAAGGAATATTTAGTTATTTTTATATATATTTTTAAGCTCCTTGGAAAGGTTGTTTATTATTAAAAATGAAATTAGTTAAATTTAAAAAAAGGAAATTAATTTTGAATATTTTTTTGGTACTTCAAAATGCATTCAAGATTACTAAACTCAGGTTTTCCCTTATCTCAGACTACAGTAAAATATTTTAACATTGTTCTAAGAAAAAAAAACCCTTAGCTCAACGAATAGATAAGGACAAATGACAAAAGCTCAAAGAGTTTCTGTGGGCATTGCAAACAAATCGAATAAAGGAAAGTTTCCACAAACAGAGTTTCTACTGTAATCCGATTCCCGCCTCAGCTAAGTTGTACTATATAAAAATAGTCTGTATATATATATATGCATACTTATATATCGCCTGGACTGACAGTTGGGCAAATGAACCCATAAGTCAAATCGAACAGCCGCTCGACTCGACTTTGACTCAACTCGACTCATTTTGAGTTGCAACTGTTGTTGTTGCTGTTGCTGATGTTGCTGGCTGCTGTTCGGTTTTCTTTTTTTAGGGTATTAAGTGGGCTTAGTTGGGAGCGACAAATGGCGCGACGTTCGTCCGTTGGTTCGGTTTGATGCTGGAGCGGTTTTTAGTTTTGTAGCATGTTGCATGCTCTGAATGCAACATGCAGCATGCACATGGGCTTAACTAGGCTTAGCTCAAGCAATGTTGCAACTATTTTGGGAAACATTTCGTTTGTTGCATGCTACATTTTCCCCCAACTATGCCACAGTTCATAATTTGACTTTGTTGCCGCGGCATTTTATGCGCTTTTAATTGGTTTTTTGCGACACAAAAATCAACCCACTAAAGTGAAAATAGAAAACAAATCAAGTTCAGTTGGAGTCGAAGAAAGAGTGAGAGGGAGGGAGGGAGAGAGAGGAGAGAGAAAGGGATAATGCGGGTGGAATGAGGCTTTTTCACTTTCACTTTACTTCTGCTAATAAATTTATGTCCTTGCCTTGCAGTAAGCAGTTGCTACACTTAGCGAAAATATTTTTGCCTTATGAAATTTCAATTTCCAAAAACTTTGTTGTATAGAAAATTCATAATTTAGAATAGATTTTCGTTTGAAACACATTTCAGTGTTGTGAAAATTTCATTCGTTATATAGAAAACTTCGTTGTAATGGAGTTCATTATATGGAAGTTTGACCGTTCCTTTAAGCAGTCTTCCTTTAATTAAGTTTGGAGCAACAAAGTTGAGGATTAATTTTCCAATTTTGTTACGGATTTTGACAACCCTAATAATAAATAAATTGCTTTCGAATTGATCTCTTTTTTCTGAAAGTGTTTTATGGCTTCTGAAATTAAAGTGCTTTCTTAACATTTAAAATGGAACATTTAGCAAACATATGGCGGAAGGCGAGTAACTTCATTTATTTTCTAGAAGGGGGAGGGGATTGTAGAGTGGGGTAAATGGGGTATGGGGGCACAATTGGAAAGCAGGCCAAAACACGCTTTTGCCAGTTGCCTTGCCAGTTGCCACACACAGAGCAATATCCATAAAATGCGCAGATAACCATAAGTCCTGTTTAAGTCGCATGTTTGTTGCGATCCAGGCGATGGGCGGGGAGTGAGGGGTGAGAGGAGTGGTGTGGGGTGTGTGTTTGCGTATGTGGCAAAGTGCGTTCAAGCTGCAGGACATTGTCGCACACAGCTTTCTCACTTTGCCTCATCTACATAACAATAAAACAACACAAAAAGGGGCCTCTGCCTTTTTTCTTTGTTGCTTTTTTTGGCATTAACCTAATTTTATATGCATTTAATTTTATTTTATTTAATTTTAACACACACACACATATACTTTGAGCTGTGTGTGTGTTGGTGTGTGTGTTTTTTATGGCTATTTTGTTTAACACTAGCCAAAAGCTTCTCCGCCTTATCTAATTTTTCGTGCGTCGATTTGATTGGCTGCCAAGAAAAAATAATACAAAATTAAACTAGATAAATATTATGTACTTACTTAAATGATTCATAGTTAAAAGTAGGGTTGTTGATAATATAATATCAATATATCAATATTTCTTATAAGGAAGGATGTATTTTTATCGGGATATAACAATATTCGGCAGCTTTAGTTTGAACTATTTTTTTATGCATTACCCAAAAGTTTTTTCTTTTTAATTTCTGTGAACTAAATTTTGTTGCCAGTTTTTCATGAGCTTTCTTTGACTTTAAACTAAAATAAAGGTAAAAACATAATTCTAAGGCTCGTTTTTTTTGCTTTAAAGTTAAGTTTAATATCTCGAGATCCTATCGATAAATATAACTTCAGTTGCGGCTAGGAAATTCGGCCTAATTCAGAGGTATAATAATTTCTTGTCAGGAAATGTCTTGCCAACAAGCAAAAGGTTGCAAATTTCGGAACTTTTTTGATGCAATAACTTATCGTATGGATGAGGAAACTGAAACGATTAACAGCCACTTTTATGGCACGATATACATTTAAGTATTCATTAACCAACAGACAGATCTAGTGAAAGACAAAATCTTAATTCAACAGCAACAATCAATTTCAAATTGATTTCATTATGGCTACAAAGGACTTTAACTTCAGTATCCCCAATCATTTAACTTGGACTCGAAAGTGAGTGAAAAACTGTCTTGTCAAGTACATTTGCACGTCACTAAGAGAATGTGAATGCGAAACAAAATCCAAATCCAAATAGGAATCCAAATGTAGACGATTTTGTGACCAGTCATAAAAAGCAGCTTTTCCGACGATTTGTTGTGTGGCAGTGGCAAATGGTACAAGAGTAGCACAACTTTTTTTTTGTTCCAGTTGCCACATGAGTCTTTTAGTTGCCACGTGAGGTTCTATACCCCCCATCCCCCCATCCAAAAACATGGCCCTAGACAATTTGTGCGCTGCTCGTGGCGCATATTTCATAACTTTTTGTTGCCCCATAAGCTGGCCCCCCAAAGATAAATCTACACACACACACACACACACACTTACACAAATCGAAAGCTGCACAAAAAAACTGCAAAACAAAAACAACAAACAAAAATTGTTGCCAATTTAGAAGCGATTTTTGAATAACTCGAGTTGCTCGAGTTGAAACAAGATTTATGCCACAGCAAATGTGTTAAGTTGTACATCATTTGATGGAGTTACGAGCCATCTTTCCATACCCCCCCTCGTCCCCTTTGCCAAGTAAAAGTTTGGTTTTTGGGAAGCTGCTTTTTATTTATGGCAATTGGATTTTTGAGTTATTTACATTTTTTGAGCTGAGAACAGAAGCGAAAAGGAATTAGGAGCTTGGCTTTTTTTTTGTATTAAAATTTATGCATAATCTGCATAATAGGACATAGAATTGGTAGCTAATCCAAGCCGACGATTAAATACTCTAGTAATAAAGAAATATCCCCTGAACGTTCCAATTGTAACAACTATATACCTGTGCCCTTACCATCAGTAAGTTGAATACGCAAAAAGGTTTAATTTCCAATTCGCTGGTCAGTTTGGCTTTTTTTTTTGCGGACGCTTCGCATTATGTCTGGGGCTATATGATGAATTTGCATCTAAATCGAATGGTTCTGCATTTAATGTTGAGATGAAGAAGGAGGAGGAGGTGGAGGAGGATAAAGCTTTTTTACATTAAAAGGCATTCGCCAAGGCATTTGCATAATAAGGCAGGGCAGGGCCAGCTTGGGACTGGACTCAGGCTCAGGCTCAGGGCTCTGTATCCCTTTGGCTTAGTTGCCCAGTTCTTAGATCCTTTATCTATTACAATGCAATGCTGGGCTACAAATACATTTATTTATTTTCTATTATTCGTTTTAAAATATGTTTTTGGCTGTAAGTAAGAAAGAGCATTGGGCAGAGTTTAAATGTATTTTGGATTGCATTTATTTCTTTATGAAATGCATTTGAATTATGAGAAGGGAAGAAGGAATATTAGAAAGATATAATAAACTTAATGACATACACTAATTTTATATATATTCTTAAACCTTAACTGTTGCCAATCTGACTAAAAAAAATCACTTTAGTTTAATATTCGTAGGGATACTAAAAATGCAGAACCTGCCTGAGTTTTGTTTTGTTTTCATTTATTTAAGTGGGAAGCAGTAGTTGTTGGAGTTGGATTTTGTTGGCCCAACTGTTGTCCAGTTTTCTGATTGCTGGCGCTTAACAAAATATGTTTTTGCCTCTCGCTGCTGCTGCAGCTGCCACATCCAGTGCCAGTGTGTGTTGTTGCAGCTGCAATCTACGAGTAACTTTTACATTTAAATTTTCATTAAGTATTCTGCATACGCATAAATAAACTCGAACGTGCCCCACCAAAAAAGCACAACCAAATACACACATACTACAGAACTGACATAACAATCCCTTTGTTGTGCCCCCCTTTCATTCCCTCCCCTTCCTTGTTTTTTTGTTGGGAGGCTTTTGTTCATGCAGCGCACATGCAGATTTTCGTTGCACAAAAACATGAGAAGTTGCAAAAATAAATTTATATTATGTTCATAAATTCATAGAGAGCGCCCCGTTGCAGGACTGCAGGACAGCAGGACATTCGGCTATTACAACAATCTGAACACACAAACAATGGACGCCACTCTACCCCAATGCCTCTCTGGGCATGAGATGTCCTTTTGGCCAGGCTAACTGCCTGCCTGCCTGAGTTTTTGATATGCAAATTTTTAACAGTGCCTGCGCTCAGTTCGCGCACCCAAAAATAACAGCCAATCAACTGTGTGTGACACACACACACACACTCGCACACACACACACTCGTAACTCTGTTGGCAATCCTTTCAACATGTTGGCCCTGTCCAGCAGCGGGGCCATTAAAAGCGGCAAGCTCAGGTATTGTGGGGCAGGCCCAATGGGAATGGTGAAACTGCGGCTTGTTTGCTGTTTGCTGGTCCGCAGCACACAGCGACATGCACAACGACAAGGACAACGACAACGACATGAATCGAGAGGATGTGGCTGGCTGGCTGGCTGGTTCCATCGTCCATCGATGAGAATGCTCCTCGACTCGAGTGTCGACAATGTCGCTTCAAAAATATTGCAACGGCAGCAGTAGCAAGCCCAACCCCTTAGCAGCATTTTATGTCCTTGTTATATTGCATGCCCTGCAAACAATTCAACAAAAGTCACCAACAGAAAGGGTATATCAAAGGTGTGGATAAGGTATGTAACAGTTTAAGAAAAGAAGAGAGAGAAGAAATATATTTATGAGACGATTTTAATAGTTTTTGATTCAAGACTTCTTTAGCTAGATATGAAAAGTTTTGGATAAAGCATCCAAAAACATGAATCGACAAATACTGAACATTAATTAACACTCTTACTTAGGCTAAGTTTTAAAGAATGTTAGGTTCGGAAGTTAAAATAAATCATCAAAATCATAGAAGCTTCTTTTTGATTTGTTTATAGGTTTCATCTCGATTGCTTGGCTCAGTCCGTTAATTTTTTGTCGCCATTATTAAGCCAGAAATTGTTCCCATTCCTTTGGATCTCAAATGCTCTTGCTTAATGCATAGAATTCTCTCTCATCCAATTTATTTACTATAGATTTAATATTCCACCGCATTTATTAAGTTAAGGCTTCAACAAAGTATTCTAGTTTATTGAAATTATGTTTGCTTTTGGTCTTTCTTCTTGAACTTTTTAAAGCTAAGTTGGAGTTCAAATCTGAGTTTACAGGGCATCTCTTAGTCGTGCATTTAAATAAAAGCCTCACTCTACTCCAGCTCCTTGCCATAAACATTGTTGTTGCTGTTGTTGTCGTTGTTGTTGTTGGCTGGACTGCGTGCATTTATAAATTATGATCAACATGTAAAATGCCATTTTGAATATGAAATTTGATGCCATTTTAAGCCCTGTGCCTGTGCTGTCCTTTACGGTCCTTTACTGTCCTTAACTGTCCCTACCTCTCACCCCTCTCTCTTTGTTGACTCAACGCATACATATTTTTGAAATATCTCGGCTGGAGCTGCGACTCATATTTTAATTACTTGCTAAACGCACTGAACATTTTTTTTCATTTAACCAAAACGGCAACAATATTTCTTTTTCCTTGTTTGTGTTTGTTGTTGCCATCATTTGTACTCATTTATGGCTAAGACCGTGGACAACACGAGTGCATTAAAAAAGTGTTGCAAGCAGTTGCCAATTGCAATTTATGCCTATTCCCTTTCGCTTTGTGTCTTTTTTTGTGTATAAAAAACTTGCCGAAAAAAAGGTCAAAAAATCAATCGGCCACGCAACTAATTCATTTAAATCTAACAAAATCTGAGAAAATCCCTGGCAACGACCTTCGGGATTTTGTAGATTTTACGAATGTCAAACGAACGCCAGAACAGGACAGGTCAGGGAGTAGGTGAAGGTGGTGGAGTGTGGCGGGTCTCTTTTTTGGGGCACATTGTTAAGCTGAGCAAGCAAATCACCCAATGCTCCAACACCGTCCCTCCTTCACCGCCATTTTGGCGCGGCACAACCCGTGTGAGCTTTGGCTAAAATAGTTGGCAACAGCACATTAAACAGCGTCACACACACACACAAGCACACACACACACATAAGCATTATGCGTGCGAGAGAAAATGAGGCAAACGGCAAAAGTCGCAGAACTTTAGCAATTTGAAGCTAATATGTTGACAATCTCTAGCTGCGTCGTCGTCGTCCTGTCACTAGCTGCTACAGTGGCGCCATCTATGGTTATGTGTATTTAAGTCACTGGACAACAAGGACAAAGCCAGGCGCGGCGGCAAAACTTGAAGAGTTTGGGGGTTTTAAGTAGAAGCTGCGTATTAGTGATGAGCAAACATGGCACAGGACTTTGTGGTTATTATATACTAGTAAATAGTAGTTGGATTCAGTTTTAGAAAGATAAAAGATGAATCTAAGCTATTTTATATTTGTTTATGTGAAGTTCAGGCTTTTGACCTTTTTTGCTAAAACATTTAGTTTATGCCATGTAAAAACATTTATTTTGAAAAAAGCATAATATTGAGGGGAAAAAATAAATACACAAAAATCCCATATAGATTGTAACTAAATTTTTTGAATTTACTCAAAATATTCCATAGATTTTTAAGCCAAATGCATTTCTTTTGTTTAGAAAGTTTAAGTAAAAAGTTAGTGAAAATGTTGCATTTACTAACTGAAGCAGACTTTGGGTAATTATGTATTTTAAACACAAATATTCCGATTTAACTTAATTCCCCAATGCAAACAAATTTTTTTCTGATTTTTTTTTAGTCGTGATTTTTTTGCTGTGACATTTTTCTTTTTTTTTTGAAGACAACTCCTCTCTGGCAAAAGGTTTTTGCAATCTTTTAATAACAAATTCGTGTTTGGTGCTCGTTTATACATACATACATACACACATACATACATCCATATCGTGTATGTATGAGTTACATCAAGCAACTCGTGTAGTCGTAAAAAGTGGATTTTACTGCTTAACTTTGGCAACAACAACAAACGCAAATGAACCAAATCCACAACACAAAACATAAAGAAAGAAAGAGAGAGGGGAATAGAGAGAAAAGAGTATTTTTTTGCATAAATAAAATAAAATGCAATTTTCCCATTGTGGCAGTCACTGCTGTTGCATGCAGCATGCAGTTGCTGTTGCAGTTGCACAAATCCCTTGCACAAAAGTCAGCAATCAAAGCAGATTAAAATATGATTTGACAGCAACCAAGCTATATACATATACTATATGCATATATATATATATTGCAGATGTGGCCCGTTGCAAGTGGCATCTGCCCGATTTCATATTTTTGGCATATTTCTCGTTGGGTTTTTGATATTGTTTTCATATTTATGCTAGAGCCCCAAACGCTTCATATCTTTCGTTCGTTTGCCATAAGCCTTCAATTGTTGCGTGCATTGCATTTTTATCAAAGCGCACCAGAGAGGGGGGTGGTCGGTGGGTGTTGGGGGCGTGTTGTTGGTAGAATATGCCTATTAAAAATTTAAATCAATTTTCAATATGGATTTCGTTATAACTCTTTCTCTCTTTCAGTATATAAACCCATATATATCCGCATATCGGCATCGGGCAGATCGCATTTCGACATTTCTCTGACACTTTTTGTTTGTTTTTTTTAAATATTTTATTTATTGCTCTTTGTTGTTGTTCATATCGCATAGACTGTCAGCGCCGGCATTTTTAGTCTTATCTTTAAAATGTATTGCAAATTGCAATTGAAAATTGCTTTATTGAGGTGAAATGAATCTAGTGAATAAATATAATAATATATTTTCTCATTACACTTGAAGTAAAACACGATTTTATTAATCGAAGAGACAATGGTTTGTCTTAAAGTTAACTTAGAAACTGTCTGTTGATTTGCATGAATGTGGACAAAAGTTCTCAATCCAAAAAACCTTATTTTAATGAAAAATTTAATGATGCAGAAATGTGCACGACGTCGTGGATCATTGTGCACAAATTTTATACTCATATTTTATACAGTCTTTCATTAGAATAATCCTTCTAGCCCAATAAATTTTTAATGTTTTTCACTTTAAAATTTTTTCGCTTGATTTGAGCACAAAACTCTGGATTTGATTATTTTTCGAGTGTACCTTTCGATATGTTCTCGATTTTCTATTGCCAATCTACTCTATTCACTCTCTCTTCTCTCTCTTTTCCCCTCTTAAGCTTTATCATGCATTCGCAAAGCCGACGCTCGTTTGCGCAATTAACAGTTAATAAGCGCAACTTTTGGGGGGGGAACACAGAACTAACTGAACTGACCCCAAAGCCGATTTGTTGCAATTAGTGGCGCCACAGCCGTGTGCAAAGTGCCATAAGGCACCTAAGCTCCCGCCTTCCCCAAATGCCTGGCCAATAATTAAATTATCATTAACGCAATTCAGATTTTGAATTCGGTTTGAGCTAAACTATCCCCAACAAATAGTCGAATAAAACAACAGATCAAAATTTATTTATTAGTTTTAATGTTTTTACATTTGTGATAAATATAATTTCCAAAAATTGTATTGGGGCTTAGGTTCTTCAAGTTAAGGTACTTAAGGTCTTGTGAAAACCACTTCTTATTTTTACCCCACTTAGAACTAAATTAACTTGACATTTGGATATAAATTTATAACACGAAAATCTTTTTTTATTTTATTAAAATCTTTTTTAAGCTTTTTGTACATATTTTCTTTCCAATTATATTGAAATAAGCATATTATACTCTCACTTTATTTTAGGGATCTACTTTACCAAAAGCCAAAACAAAACGCCGATTTATTTACTAAATTCTAAACCAAAAACCGTCGCCAAATAAGCTCGAATGGTAAATGGCTATGTAGTATTTACGCAACTGTACCTCTTGTGCATAAGTGAGGTTATGTTTGGCCAGATTGCAAAGTGAGGTTAGGTGTGTGTGTGCTTAACAAATCCAGGCAGGTGGAGATAGAGAGAGGGAAGAGTGGGGGGGGATGGAGAGTGAGTGCAAATGCTTAAATTCTCATTAGGCGCATTAGTAGCGTTGACCAAGCGAGAATGCCTACCGCAACAGCCCCCACACCCCCCCTCCACCCACGACACACCTGCAACGCCCAGCTGCCACAAACCGCGCCTAAATTCAATAATAATAATTGATTGCTTATTACAAATACGCAAACAGCAACAACAACAACTAAACTCAAACGCATATGTGACTCAAATTTATATGTTTCACGGGAGAAACGAGGGCGGGGGTGGGGTGGCGACGGTATCGCAACATTTTGGCCATTTGCTAATATTTACGCATTAGTTATTTGCAGGTGGTGCACAGAGGAGGAGAGAGGAGGCACAGAGGTGTTGGAGGGTTGGCGTGTTGCACATAAGTCCAGCCATAAGTCCAGCTATAATTGCCGAATGCACCTGCCACAGAGAGACACAGAGAGAGAGAGAGAGACAGTGAGAGAGAGAGAGAAAGAGAGTTTGGTAAAGCATTAAATTTTCATGTTTTCATTTTGGTTTTGCAGCAACAACAAACAAACAAACAAACAAAACACACAAATTTTAATTATTTACTTCATAATTATGCGAAATCACGAATTACATTAAAATCACTTTGTAATGTTGATTTGGTTTTCATAAAGTGTGCGTTGCGTGCTTATTATTTCCCGTTACATTGTAACCATTATCCCATTTGGTATCGTTGTTATTTAGCCAAAGCATATTGTGATTTCAGATAAGTAAGTAAGTAATGGCGATACCCTGTACAGATTTTATGGTATTTGGTAAGTATTGAGATATTTGGAATCTATCAAACCAAACTCTATTGAGTCAATGGATGGTCTTCAACTCGGTTAGACTAAGGTCTGTTTGTTGCTCTTATCGAAAATTTGATTTCAAATAAGTAATGGGGAATTCAGATATCTAGATATATCAGACAAAACTCTATTGAGTCAATGCAGTATTCAAAAATGTGTCTGTTAAATAAAAGTGGCTGTTAATCACTTTCGTGTCTGCACCAGACTCGATTTCACTTCTTATTAAGGTTGACCAAAACTGATTGATTTATTATATCAAAATTCTTTTCATCCCCTTATTCGGCCGATTAGTTTTGCCGATAGGACATCGGTGCTATAAAATTTAACGTGAAGTACGACAAAAAAATTCAACAAATTATCCATATGGAGTATTTTTAAAAGCATAATTCTCAGTTGATCTTTAAATCTGTTTCGGTGCAAGAAAACTCGTTAAGGAGCGCCAATCCTCATCACAGCTTGACAATCCATATCAAGACATTAACTATTTTTAGAAAATGCCCGTAGAAACAGAAGATTGTTGTACAGCTTGGATAATAACAAAACTTGCCGGAGTGTTGGCTTCAGTAAGTTACAAACATTCGATCAGAAATGTATATCATGTTCAAGATTTGACTCAACAAAAAAAATGTTGTTTTCTGTATTTTCAGCAGGCTTCGCCGGCTTTGACTTATTGTTTTTAGTACTTTGCTTTTCACACAACCAGTTAGACAGTAATTCTTTCGACTCACTTTCAAAATTTTGAAAAGTCGTTGAATTGCAACAACAACAACAACAACACCGTCCAACATTAATACACTTACTTTTCTCTAGCAAACGAGGAAGAGTGAAATCAACAATCTAAAATCAACTTGTTTGCTTTTCGGAGGACATTATGTTGTTGGACTATCTGCTGCTGGTTGCTTTTTTGCTGGGTCATTTGTTGCCAGTGCTGGGAGGTCAAAGGGTCACATACACCAGTAGTTTCCCAACGACCCAGACCCAGACCGAGACTTCCACCACCTGTAGCCCGACAAGTGCGAACGGCTGTTGTCCCAAGAGCTGGGTGCGCAATGCCTTGGGAAGATGTGTGCCGGAACGATGCACCACAGGCAGCAGCTGGACTAGTTGGCTGAGTCGTCCGGTGACGATGTCCTGTTACTTTCACTGGTTCCTGCTGATCTTTGGCGCCATAATCGTCGCATTGATGGTGTTCGTAATCATCCTGAATCTGGCGTTCGAGGTGCGTTTGTGCCTGAAAAAGCATCGTCGCAACAGCTACGTAAGATTCAGTCCACGAAGCAGTCCGAGCAGCAGCGTTGTCTAGAGGCAACGGCATCAATCCCGAGATGTTAATGCACATGCGTGAGGCATAAGAAAAAAAAACTGTGCGTGGGATTTGGCATAATCTACAATACATTAGCGGTAGCTTTGCTCTGGCTTTCAATTCAATTCGTTGGGTATCTCAACGAAATCCATGTAAATTACGATTTGGCACCTTTCAAGCCAAGCCAAACACACACACAGGGTGAGAGAGAGAGAGAGTTAGAGATAATAGAAAGAGTGCGAATGAGTCTCAGAATCCCATTACATAGTAGTTAAAAGCTGATTAGGAAATACTTGCGGCCTCAGCCTTACAGCTTACAGCGCCACTCTCGCGCTTGGTTAAAAAGATATAACAATAAATGGCACATGTGAAATGCTTAGCTTAGCTTCCTGTTTTTTTCTTCTTCTATCCCGCTGGAGTGTCCTGGGGTGACAACAACAAAACCAAACAAACAGAAGGAAATTCGCAACAACTCAAAGTCAAAGGTGCAATAACCCAAAGGAACATAAAAGCAAATGGCTGCGGGTTGTCTCTAAATATATATAAGTAGAAATATATATATATATGTGTGTGTGCGTGTGCTGCTTTTGCGGTAAAGATAACGCACACACACACACACTAATACAAGGGCAGTCAGCCATGCAGCCAAAGCCAAACCGCGCAGAAAATGAAATGGAAAATATTGCCATGAGCCACAGCCAGCGAAATAAAATAAGAAATAAACGAGCTAAAAAGGAAAAAGCTTTGCCAAAAAAAAAAGGTTTGTCTGTGTTAGTATGTGTTGGTGTGTGTGTGTGTGTTTGCTCCGGGTAGAGCAGATTTAGAGGTTGCTTATGTGTGATTTAGTGTAGCACGCGCGAATATGGCGGCGATAATTCTTTAAAAATTGGAAATTGTTTTCCAATCGATTTCGCATTTAGCCAAAAAAGCACTCGACACACACACACACACTAACACAACTACACAAGTAGACGAGTGGAAAATGTCTTTTACAGTTACCTCCCTCCCCACCCATACATTTATGCATGTATGCGTTTGTATCTGTGTCCGTTTGCTTTTCACAAAACATTTTATAAAAAATGTAGCAAAAAAAAAACATATTTTGTTATTTTTCACCTGGTTGCAGCTTTGAAAAGGATTTGTGTAGCTGAAATCATGGATTTGGATTTAGCTTTTGTATAGTTTAGTTTTATGTCGAAGGTGAAAAGCGTTTGTTGTTGCAATGTGCCCTAAAAGTGGAAAATGATGAGGCACACAGCAACGCATCTGAGGCAAAAGTCAATGAAGCAACAATTAAACTGAATACAATGAGAAAATAAATGGAAAATTCCTGAATTAATCTTAAGTGAAATGAATAAAATTTTCGAATGAAATATTTTTGCGGTTTGAGGAAACAAAAAAAATCTAAGTAATAAAATATATATTTATTTAGTAATATTGAATGAAAAACTCATTTTTAAATAAATTTATTAACAACAAGTTTTTGAATATTTTATTTTTATTAGTTCCAACTGATTTAAGTTAGTTATATCAAGTTTTTGAATATTTTATTAGTTCCACCTTTTTTTTTAACCTTATCTAACAACATAAATTTCAGCAACTTCGAAACTTCCGGTGGACTTCAGAATTTGCACACGTCTTAAGCATCGATGATATTACAATAGTTTCATTATTTGTTACTCATGTCCTAGCCAGGATTGACAGGCCAACATTTTAGTATGGTAACTTAGATAACTTTCCAAATTCAAGCCACTTTTCGCATCTTTTTCTTAAAAATCTCTCCAAAAAACTTCTCTATTTTCCAATATTGCGAAACATTTGTCCAAGCAATATTTGCTGTGATTTTCGAAATTTAGCCACGTACAATTTCTCCAAGCCATTTTACATTCGTTGCGGCTCATTCATTCAAGTTTATATAAAACCGATTTTGCACAGCCAAAGTAATAACAACAACAACAACAACAACCAGTTACCAAACAGCCCAATAGTAGATATAGTTGCGGCTCTCATTGTGTTGGTGTGTTGGTGTGAGACAACAATGGGTAACAAAAGGTTAGACATAGATACAGATACAGATACAAGATACATACACACATAGCAATGGGGGCGTGTTTCGGTTACAGTTACAGTTAAGGCCGAGGGGTGGGGGTGGGTGGGTTGGGAGGAAAAGCACGCAGCGTTGGAGTGGGCGAGTCGTGACATATTTTATTTGCACAATGACAATGCGAGTTACTCCGGGGGCAGACGGGGCAAAACCAACGACACCAACGACGACGGCAACGACGACGACGACGACGCCATTACGCAAACACACCCTCAGCACACACACACACAAGCACACCAAGTTACAGTTAGATCTGTATAAATTGTACGAGCGAGAGGGAGTGTGGGAGTGGCAGAAAGGACAAAGTAGTAAAATAAGTGCAAAGGATAATGCGAATTGAAATGACAAAACCCAGAATAATCATTTGGCTCCACACTCTCAGCATGTAACTTACAAGGGAGGGGAGCTATTGAGGGGTGCGGGTGGGGGGTGTTGTTCGTTTGTTTCTAATGATTTTTATTTATGCCTTTTAAGTAAATTAAAATTTACTCTCATTTTCATTCACAGAAATGACAATATTGTCAATTTTATTCGTTTCGTATTTGATTTTTTATTGCATTTTCTAAGTCTAACCCACCACCCCTCTCTCGCCTTCGTTTCGCTCTCGTTAAACAGGTTTTTATGTATTTTTTATTTACCCAACGGCAGGCCATGCCTCAGGACATGCATGACCTCAATATGCTCCTTTTGCCAAGTGGCTCCACCAAAATGCAATTGTTCCGCCTCTCTCTCTTACTCGTCGCTCTCTCTCTCACTCTTCCTGTTCCTGGTGCCTCGTAACATGCTTTTAATGTTCGCCATTTTATTTGCCACAAAACCAACACACGGCACCATTAAAAAGCCATAAGCGTTGAGCCTTTCCCAAGCTTTCCGACGCTGCTTCCGCTTGCCGTTTGCCGGACTCGCGTTTAGACGTTATTAGAACTTGTTCCCCCCACCCATCTCTCTCTCCATTGCCTCTTGGCCATAAATTGTGTGCGCTGCTGCATTTTGATTACAATTTTTATGATTTCTAGGTCAAAATTTGCCATAACATAAAATGGCCAAAAGTAAATTCGATATAAATAAACTTGCCCCAAAACAACAACAACAATAAACACAACAAAATGGTGTCGTGTTTTATGTGTGGGATTTTTTCTCGGTGCCATAATACATATATGTGACTACACTGAGAAAAAGATTTTTAGTTTTTTTTTTTTTTCAGTACTAAAAAAGTTTTCTAATTTATGTATATATTTTTTTCTCTGTGTTAAGTTAGGGTCCATTTCATTTTGGCCATGTTTATAAGTTGCGAATTATTCTTTGGCTTTTGGCTCGTGACACATATTTCATTTGCATTTAATGAGCCCTAAAAGCAGCGGCATGCAACAAAATTGCCTGGTCGTAAAAAGTGTTGCAAATTGAATTTTGCAGTTGGCCAAGTTAGATAGGCAACTTTCTAATGGCCCGGCTAAGCAGGTGTCATACATTTTAACCAAGCCTAGTTTCAACACCAAAGACGAGAGAGAGCGAGACAGCGACAGAATGTTTGTGTGCCAAGATAAGAGCATCGTAAGATTTATTACAAACGCAATGAGTTAAGAAAGGCAACAACAACAACAATGACGAGTTTCCATGTCAACCAAAATACGAAACAGCAGAACAGGAATAATAATAATGAAGAAGCTGACAAACTAAATGATAAGAATGAGAATGGGAATGAGCCAAACGAGTCAAGAGCCTCAAAAGCAGCTGCAACCAGCTTCTTCTTGTCTTGATTTGGGTTGGCAACGGGGGCAAGGCGAAGGCGAAGGGGTAGTGGCAAACCGGAATTGTAAGGTTGGCAGGCAAATAATGGCTGACAGACAGATATAAATACATATATATATATTTTGCTTTTGCGTGAGTCTATCTCAAGAATGTTTCAAGATGGCGCAGCTATTGAAACATATGCTTTATATACTACAACAACAAGCAAATACATACTTATGTATTATTATGTATGTACATTCATGTTACAATGACACTAGCTGATTAGTGAAGCAAGAAACATTTATAAACATATGATATATCTAGTAAAAAGTCTTTATCCGATTTGAAACTTGCCTTCAATCCAATTATTATCGTTTTTGGTAGGTCGATTAATTTTATAAGTACAACAAATATTTAAAAATTAATTTTTATACCTTAACTTTTTTTCGTGACATTTCTTGTTGTAAATTAATTTTTTAATAAACTTTTTAATGCCGCCATATTAACTTTAATCTTTGATTGCCACTTTAAGCCAATGTCATTGCAAAATAAACCCTTGATGTACTTAAAGTCTGTACATACAATATATAGAATGTATATATGTATGTTGGGCATGTTTGCTGATTTTAATTGAAGCTCATATATATCGTTGCTGCTGCTGTTGCTCATGCCAGGCTGAGCATGATTAACAATAATTAGACTTGGCATTAATTACGCCAAAAAGTTAATTACGCATTTGCCAAAGAATAATGTCATCCATTCGTTCAGTCTCTCTGTCTGTTTGTGTGTGTCGCAATGTGATAACGTTTGCCATATAAGAAAAACATTCTGCACATTTTATCTCTCTTCTCTTTGCTCATCCTTTTATCCTTAATATCGTTAACTTTGCTCTTTCTCTCTGTGTGTTTCGTTCAAATGTTTGTTCAAGCAATTTATTTGCTAATTTCGTGCATGGCAATTGTCAAAGGGGGGGCCAACTGTGGAGGAGGCAGTAATAAAGTTCTTAAACAGCAGGCTGGCAACTTATTAACCCTTTGACTTTGACTTTGACTTGGAATAAAGACAGCGAAATGGCCGCAATAAAATCAATCTTATTAAAACATTAACAGCGGGCTGGGAATAATACCGGCGAAATAAAATAAATCAAATGAACGTTGTGCCCCGCTACCCCCCCCCTGCATAGAAAGTCGCTTAACACAGCAGGCGGTGGGGGGGTGAATTCTTTCTCCCTTTCCCCCCCTACTGTGCTCCTGCCACTTTATTAGCCTGCCTTCAATCAGTTTGCAAGTGAAGCGTTCGCCCAGCATATGAAATTCAAATTTGATGTCCTCCGCCTCTGAGTGAACCCCTGAACCACCCCCCATGGCTGACAATGCCATTTGGGCATCATTTTGCATAGAAACAGGAACAACAAGAAGAAGCAGAACAGTAGCATCAGCAGCATGTCCTTTTATTATTATTTTTATTGTGCGGTGATTTTGCTGCCACCCCACAGGACCTTTCAAGGGTGAGGGCGGAGGGTGGGTGAAATTGTCATTTAGTCGGTGGTCGGTCGGTGGGTCGGGCGGTCGGTGTGTTGGTGGGGTGCATATAAATTCGACATAATTTCATTGTAATGAATAAATTGATGGATGGCCACATCCTGCCACCAGTTCGGTGTCACTTTTCCTTTTCATTCAGCTGCCAAATTAAACACTTGCCAACCGCAAGAATAAAAATCCCCCCCTCCGCTCCTCTAACCTAATTAAAATCTGCACATAAATTACAATTTGATTAATTTAATTTTGCATTTTTTCCAAAGCGAAAATATTAAAATATTAATATGTTTTTTTCCATAATTTTTATTGTTCTTGTTTATTTTTGGTTTGATTTAATGTCTATAACTAGTAATGTTAAGTGTACAATTATTAAATATATTTATATATTTTTATATGTTTGTTTTTTGGTTTTTTAGAAGTTTTTTTTTGTTTTTCCTTTCAAATTTGTTCATCTATTTGTTGTTGTTTTTGTTTATACGACTAGACAACTCCTTAAAAACTGCTACGAATTTTTGATATATATTTATATATATTTTTTGATACGATTTATTATTATACAATACATAATGTTTTTATTGTTGATATAATGTTAAATATTTTTGGTATATTTGTGCTGCTCAAAACGAAAATTTATTGTTAAACTATAGGCGGAGTTTTTGAGTTTTATTTTTGTAATATTTTTTTATTTTTAGTTATTTGCCTCACACAAAAAGATTTTTGGCATTTGCAGAAAAGTTTTTGTTTTTTTTTTTTTTTGCTATTTATTTTTATAGGTTAAGAGCGAACTATTTACTTATTTAATACAGCTTGCTGCCTATCGCTAAATATTTGCTTTATATTTACAAAACACTTAACATAATACATTATACGATTTTATTATATATTTTCTCTTGCTCGGTTTTTTCTTCTTCTTTTTTTATTTAAATGAACATAATTGGCATTTAATCTCAACGCAGAAATATGTTGTGAAAAAAACGGAAACACAATTATCAATTTGTAATTAATTTTTCTGCCTTTCTGGCTGCGGCGCCGCTTAATGCCAATCTAATTAAAAAACCGCACACAAAGTCGGCCTCACCAAATTATAACAGTTTTTTTCTTTCATTCAATTAATTTTTTTTTATTATAAATGTAATTATTGTTCTTCAAAAGAGTTTTTATTATTTTTGCTGTTCGTTTTTTTTGTCTGCATCTAAAATTTAATTTAAATACGCTTAATATTAGAGTTTTTTTTTGTTTTTGGTTTTTTTTTTGCTTGATTTATGCAGTTTTACAATAACAAATTGTTAATTTATTTATGTTATAAGTAGGGGCTTGATTTAAATATTTATATGTTTATTTATATATTGTTTTTTGGTTTATTTTATTTATAATTTTTTTTTCGTATATTTTAGTTCAATCGATGATTTCCTCGTCCCCGTCGTCACCGTTGTCGTTGTTGCTGGAGGCGCCACCACCGGAGGCAGCAGCAGCAGCCGCTGATGATATTAACCCATTGTTGCCCATTGTTGGCGATTTATTGTTATCATCGATGTGGTTAACTGAACCGCCGTTGTTGCCCTCCTCGGTGCCTCCTCCGCCGCCCAGACACAAATCGCTGTGATGATCGAGCAGCAAGCTGTTGTTGTTGTTGTGATTATGATTGTGCAACATATTGTTGTTGTTGTTGTGGCTGTTATGATGCTGCTGCTGCTGCATGGCATTGCTGCTGCCATTGTGCTGGCCGGAGAAGTGCTGCAAATGGTGCTGATGCTGATTAAGCAGAGCACCAAGAGCGTTTTCTCAGACAACATCCGTCACCCCATACTGGCAGGCGGACAAGCCGGCTGAGTTGGAGCGCGAGACGGGCGACGGGGCCGAATAGGGGCTGCTAAAGCCAGTGGCATGCTGTTTCGCTTTTAGCCGCAGCGTCGCAATGCTCGAGGACATGCTGCTGCTCATGCAGGGCTCGGCAGCGGCACGATACATATACGGATTGGCGGGTGTCGTATAGGGGCAGGGCGCACTCCCCATGCCGCCCACATTCGTGTTGGTCAGCGTGGAGCCCATTGAGCCCGGCAACATCGAATTGTTCATGCTGACCGCCACTCCACTGGCGCCCGTATTGAAACAATTAACCGAATTCTGATGATGATTGCTCGTCACCATCGAGCCCAATGGATTGACGGGCCAGGGGAAGGGCTTGGTGCCCAACGGCGAGGGCACTTTGGTCCAGTTGTTATACGGATACGACGAGTACAATGAATCATCGGCAAACGGTTGCATAAACTGTGTCCCAAACCCAGACTTAAAGTCGGCCGCAGCAACAGCTGCATTCATCGCATTCCTCTCACGCTTGCGCCACTTGGCCCGTCGGTTCTTGAACCAAACCTGAAAAAGGTAGGAAGACAAAAATTCAGAGTAAGTTTCGAGTTGACTTAGCTACAAAAAGTATTTAAACTTATTTTAGAATATTCAGTACACTCAGAGAAAATAATCAACTTTGAAAAATATTTTTATATTTGTTTTTTAATATGAAACATTTTTTTATCATAAAAACCTAAGTAAAGTCAGCAAATAAAATATGTTATATATCTAAATATTTAATTTGATTAAATTTCTTTCTTTTTTATTTCAAACTATGTACAATTTTCTCTGGGTGTAGAATATTTATATGTCTAAAACAGAAATGAAATATTCAGTGTGGAATTTTCTCGAACCAAACGCATTTTTCTTTCAGTGTTGCAAGTTAGTTAAAGTTTTTAAAAAGCTTGCGGCAGCCATTTTCTTTTATTGCGTCGCCGTGCCGCATAATTTATTATATTGCCGCCAACTTGAAAATTTATGTATCCGTCTGTCGCACTCGCGCGCGCCCTTGTGTGTGTGTGTGTGTGCAAAACTCCCCCAAAATGTGCAACCCCCAACCCAACTCAAACCCCCCTTAGTAAGGGGCGCTCCGTAATACGCATGTGCAGTAATTATAAATACAAATATACATAAATACTGCCTGGGCCATTGTTGGTGTTGTTGTTGTAACTGTTGTTGGTGTTGCCTTTTTCTTTCTTTGTTTTTTTAATGGAGAGCTTTATATAAATAAACTCAGCATGCCACCCCCAACAACCTTCGCTTCCTCTTTCCCTCTCTCACCATTTAAGTTTGGGAAGCACACACAAAAAATAAATCAAAATTATTTTGCAAACAAAAAGTACAAAAAGCACAGCAAAAAAAATCAAAAAAGAAAGTAAAGTAAAGTAAAAAGAAATAAAACACAAAACAGCAGCGGCAGCAAGTAGATAAAAAACAAAATGGCAACTTTGTAATTTATTGCTGAAGTTTTGCGCAGCGCACAAACACAGATACTTAGCTACAGATATACAGTTATATATATTTATATATATATATATATATAGAGATACATAAAATACTAAAAACTTGGCTTTGGTTTGAGATTTTTGGTCGCTACAAATGACAAAAAGGCGTTCGCGTTTTGGCCAGGCTGATTGCTGAACTATTTAAGGGAGAATTTCTTGGTTTTGTCGGCGAAAACAATGAAGCTGCATTTTTTATACCTAAAACATGTAAAGTTAATAGCAACAGGCAGGCGAACGAATACTTAAATAAATTATAGTTTTCTTTTTTGATATTTCGTATTTATAGTTCGTTTGTGTGTTTTTGGCTAGAGTTGGAGTTGAAAATTTGAATCTTTGTGCTCATCCAGGATTCTTAAGCAATAATTTCTTGATTAAACTAGATTGAGATGTCTTAAAGTTTGGGCTGAGCACTGATAGCAGTCCGTCCAGACACTCAGAACAAAGAGTCTTATGTATATTTTTAAGCATTTAGACGTTTTTATAGCTAAAATCACTGAGCATTAATTAAGTTTGTTGTGGAGTTTGTAAGTTAAGTTAGGAAGATAGTTCAAAGTTCTACTTGAACTTATAGATCTTTTAAAAATAATCCTTTTACAATCAGATGTTTGTCTTAAAACTTTTTAATAGGGAAAGGATACTTAGAAGGGATTCTTCTCTTAACAAAATTTAACTAGTCTGACTCTCTGCTTAAGCAAAAATATATATAAAAAATAATATCTTATTTTGATACTTTTATTTATTTTACTTCCCAGTTTCTGTTTTGCTTTTGGTTAACAAAGCAAGTGTTGAATTTTTCCTGCTAGTTTCCCAGACACCCGACAAACAGCAGCAGAAGCAACAGCAGAACGAGCTATAAATTTACAACTGCAATTGTTCAGGTAATTAAACCAGCTCGCAAATTTAGCACTCGGCGCAGTTTCATGCAATGCGCTTTAGCGCTTGTTGCCGCATTGCCACATTGTATCTTAAATCAGCACGTGAGGGTTGCAATTTATGGCCATGCCTCGTGCTGCGATCCCGTGCCCCCTGCCCCTTGGCCGTAACTAAATGCAGACACACGCATTGTGTATGCAAAAAAAGCAGAACTAGGCCTAAAACTGGCCGCAACATTTGAACTGTTTGTTTTGTGTGGGAATCGAGTTGAACTCGAATGAGAAGAAGCTGGTTGCCGTTGCCTCGTGTGGCCAATTTAATGCGCATTTATTTGTTCGGTAATTGGTTTAATCGAATTAGTTGCGCCCAGTTAATGAACGAACTAAAACTGATTGAGTTGTGTATAAAAGTTCAGCGTCAGCGTGAGAGCAAAATGCTTTAAGGTTTTCAAGCAAACATGGCAAAGGCATAAATCAAAGCGCCTTCTTCAATTTTGCACACAAAAAAATCGGCAATGTGTCAATTTGTCAAGGTACATTGCTCAGCATCATCATCAGCATCAGCATCATCATCGCAAAACTAACGTCATCGATCTCGTCAACTGTCATTTTCACGTATCATTTAGCAAGTTTGTTGAAGTTTGGGGCCACAAAAAAATTGCCAGAGTTTTGCATGATGGCAAATTGATGTGACTGCAGCAAGCGACAAAAAAAAAGAAAAAATATTTCTCTATACGTATGTGAAAAACCAGCACAATTTTCCACTCAACGAACACTGAGAGAGAGCGAGGAGTCTCTCCGGAAAGGAGCCGCCACCCGCTGACTCAAGCAGAAAATCCTAATTGGTTTTGATGAAAGCGGCAATGACAACGCCTTTCACTTCTCTACCCTCTACCCTCTTGCTTGGTCTATGTTTTATGCTGGTGCTGCTTCATCAGGTAAAGTTGTTAAAAAAAAGCAAAAACAAAAAAAATATTATGGATATGTATGCGAGAAGTGGCCCAATGTGAGCATGTGGCAAAAGTTACGGGTTTTGTCTGTCTGTTTTTTCGTTTCGAAGCGTTTTCCTTTTGACTAAAAAGCTGGCATTTTGATTGATGGCCACAAATTGCAGCTAAATACGTTTTTTATTTGCTTAATTCATTTTTTTTTTTGGTTACCCTCCTCATTTCCGGGCTGGAATGGAAATTGAAATAAACATTTTTGATTTCAAACAAAATATATCTATAGATAAACATAACATGTCTTTGCTTGCTTTAAATCAAGAGAGCTTTGTAGCTTAAATGTGCTTTAAGTTGAAGCTTTTTATCTTACTTAAAGCTTAAGGCTCATCTGATTGACTTTAGGGTTATTTCTCTCTATATAAATAAGTTTTCTCTGCTTTGTAATATTTTTTTCAACTTAACCGAAATGAAGTTGTGCCAACCTCTTAACTGGCCATATTGCGGGCACCTTTATGGCCATTCCTTTTTATGCCGCCACTATAATGGCTTTTCCATACACAGACAGACAGACAGAGAAATGTTATTGTTGTTTGTTGTTTCCAGGCCATTGCAAACACCTGACCATAAAAAAAGAAACCCTATTTTTGTGCAGGTTCCCCGTTTGGTGGAGCAACAAATGCTTTAACGAGTTTCGTTTCGTTTCGATTTTTTTTGCCAATTGTTAATTGAATTAAATTGCCGAATGCATTTTACAAAAAAATAGAACGAAAAGAAAGTCAGTCAGTTGGCGAGAGAGACAAGCGAACATATTGCCATAATTGCCGGCGCATGTAAATCCCCAGATTAGTAGTCATCAGAGGCGTCTCTCTCATTCTATCCTCCTCCCATCTTTTTTGTTTGTTCTCTCTTTGTCCAAGAAGCAACAGCCCTCGACTGTAATGCTTTTGTTTGCCCAGACGAGGCTGCGCTTTTCTACTTTTCCTCTTCGTTTTTTTTTCTTTTTGACAATTTTAAACCCACCCAGATTTATTCTCTGTTTGCGAGCTGTAATCCTTTTGTATGTTTGATAAATTTTATTGCCTATGCTATTATTGCAGTCAAATGTTATTTTGGCTCTTCCCCGCCCTCCACCCTACCCTTAGAAAGACAACAGCACGATCATGATCATTAATTCTCATGCGGTTTCTAATTCATTAAACAACCCTCGTTGCCACGATTGCCTCAATGCTACTGCTGCTGACAAATTGCCTCAATCGCATTGTTTTGCATTTTACATCCAATCCAAGGGGCTGGATGAGTAAGGGGGGTTTTCTAGCACCCCAAAGTCAAGCTGAACCTTTTGTCATCATTATAATGGACCATAAAACAAACTGTATCAATATTTTATGCATTGAGCGCAACACATGTTTAGATTGACATAATTTCCCTTCATTCACATTTCATACCATACCATACCATCTTCATCCCTTCCCTTGCCCTTTTTCGACACTTGTTTTTCAGCTCGGCCGCAGCTAATTTCTTTATAGTTGCCATCAAGTGTTATATACAATAGTTGAGTTACAAATTCTTGGCATATGCGCCAGACAACAAAAAAATTTGCATAGAAAAACCATGAAATATTTTTTTGTTTATGTGGATGGCAGCAATTTGTCAACACTTTTATAAGTACAGTAAAGGTTTTTGAGTTGAAATTTGGCAGATGTTTTTTATTTGTTAACTAATTGCATTTTTATGAAATCAAATTATTACCTTCCCTTGTTCAATTAATGTCACAACTAACGGTAAATGCACTTTGCGAAAATAAAAGATGAAAAAAATTAACTTTATTTCTAATTGAAAAATATCAAAAATATTGTAAAATAATCTTTAAAAATATGACAAAAACTCAAAACGCTAACATAAAAATAAATATAAAAATCTATCTATTATTTACGTTAAGTTCTTTTAGTTCTAACAATTTATCGTTAGAATAGTGAAAGTTTTCATCTTGGATTTTAAAAATACTTTGGATAAGAAAAAAAACAAATAGAAATAAATTTCTCTATAAAATTTAGCAAATGAAAAATATCTTAAAATTTATTCAAAAAAATCAACAAAAATTCAAAAAGATTTTAAGAAAGTAGTTAAGCATAAAAATGAAGTGGAACTTCAATAAATTTATAAATTGACTTGAGTTTTATCTTTTCCCTTACCAAAAATAAATCAATAGACAATTTTTAATACAAATAAAAATCTTCTTGCTGTTCAACAATTTGTTTTTTAATGAGTCATAAGTAAAAAAAGTACACAATATTTTTTGAAGTGTGCAAATCGAATCAAATGGCGCTGATCAATGCCGATGATCGAATTCCCATCGATCAATCGGTCGTCAAGCCAAGCGACTCTGTTTGCCCAAGTCGCATGCCCCATTATCGTAACTAGCCGTGTCGTGTCTGCTGTCTTCAGTGACAAAAAGACAGACAGACAGTCAGACGGATAGACTGGCAAGGCAAATAGATATACATGAAACTATCATCGGTTTTGTCGGGGCTCTTCATATTTGTATAGAATATTTGCCGCTTGGCGCCACTTCTGGCTCAAATTGTTTACCAACTATCGTTTACAAACAATTACAACTGTTATGGTGAATGCCACCCACCCAACCACGCCACCCCGCCCCTTCCTACCACTATCTAGGTAATCTCAAGTTTGTGCTTTGGGTCATACAAATGCTTGAGGCTGTCAATAATAATAGTTGGTGGCATGTTCAAACAGCTGCAAGGGCCATTCGATAAGCCCACACAGCGAACTATTCTGCGTTCTCGGCCCAGTTTACACTAGAACACATGGACATAAGGGCCATAAACTGCAGCAACAACAACACAAAAAAGTTTTAGCCACAATCGAGCCGGCAATTTATGGCAACTTTGCGCATTGTTAAGCCCAAAACCGCCGTTGTTGCACCACCAGCCAACCAACCCATAACTGCAACATAAATTTCAACACACACACGGCACACAAAATGGCGACGGGTTAGGCCCTTTTGTGTTTTTTTGGTCAGCAGCACGTTTAAGCCGCGCAAATTCAAACGGCCTAAACGGTGGAGTGGCAAACTGGTTTGGTTAGCCACACAACATATTTACGACTTGGCGCTACCATTTTGTAACTGTTTGCAACGTGCTACGTGCTGCGGTTTGCATTGCGGCCATTTCTCGCTGAACGCCGCAGTAATTGCCGCATAATTGCACACACACAAAATTGATGTGGCTGCAACACAAATTCTTTCTTTGTTTGTTTTGCAATTTGTGGCCTTTGGCAATTAATTATATGTATATTGGGATATGGATAATTTTGATCAAGAATCTTTTGCTTACTCGAACTCGCGCCTCGGTTAGATTGGTCCACATGGCGATCTCCTCGCGCGTCGACATATCCGGATAGCGATTGCGACTGAACGTATGCTCCAATTCCTGCAGCTGCTGTGAGGTGAAATGCGTTCGCTGTCGCCGCTGGCGTTTGTTCTTCTTATCGTTCTTTGGCTCATCGGCGCTGGTCGTCATCGGCTCATCATGGCCCGAATTTGATATGTTTTCCGTTTTGATTGTGGTCTCATTAACGCTGCGATTGCCTGCAAAAATAGAATGAAAAAGAAAGTTAGGTTGGGTTAAGCTCCACTCATTGTCTGAAGCAGTTCTGTTCTTTCGGCTACCTCAGCAACAGTTCACACTGGTGCCATTACTAATTGTCGTACAACCTTCAAATGACGCCAGCAAACCCCTTCAACACCCAAAACCCCCCCAAAAAAATACAACTTCAAAGGTGAACCGCCCGTCGTTATAGCTAGCCTAGTTTTGTATTTATTTGTTGGCTGCTACCAGATTTACAACCCGTTAATGTGCCTGTGCCCCAACAACATGTCATCGATCATGGGCGGCATGCTTTCTCTGTTTTTGTTGTTGTTGCTACACCGGGGAAACTTAATCAAATAAACTAAGCGACTCGTTGTTATGTGAAATATCAATAACGTTTTTTCGGGTAGCTCGACGGCGTCGTCATCGTGTCGCAAATCAAAGCAGTCTAATCGAAAACTAAACGGACGCAAGCGGGTAAATTTTCGCCGACAAAGGCCAAGTGGCAAGCAGCTTTCCCTCCTCCCCCCGAAAATTATTATAAATTATGTTTCTTATCGCAAGTTAGAAAATCAAAAAACGGAACATTCATTGCGTTTAGTTTTTTCACTCCTACGAAGCTCCTTTTAAGGAATTATTATGAAAACTTTTCACTTACCATCTTTGCGATCCCGACTTCGATTCGTTAGTGTTGATGTCGATGACGATGTGGTTTGAAAGTTGTTTAGGTGTGTGCTATCCAAACTATTTGCTACGGCGGTCATGGAGCTATGACTATCACGAAAATCACCAGTTTCGGCCCAAACTGAAAAGAATAAGCCAGCAAAGGCCACGAAAAGAATACAAATATATACAAAAATATTAATGTTATAACATAGGTTTAAAGGGAAAACTTCTTACTGAAGCGCACAAGATGCGGCTCCTTAAAAACCCATAAAAATAAGGGGAGCGCATCATAAAAGGATTTATGGCCTCAACGGACCACTTTTAAATGGGCTTTTGGTTAGCACGATTAAGGACACAAGTGTTGGGGATTTCAGGAGCTAAGGAGCCAAGCCGTTGGCTACTTAATTATGAAGAAAACTTTAACGTCTTAATTTCTCAGGGAAAAAAGTACAAATATTCTTTTCCATAAATCTTTGGCACTTTAATGAGCCATGAGTCGAGGCTAAACGATAATAATAGTTGTAATTACCGCAGTTAGTCACGCTGAATTTAATATTAATTAGTTTTAGTCGTTTGACATATATCGTTCCCAATGCAGATTTATGGCCAGACAATTGATATTTTGTCTTTTTTTGGGGCACCTTTTCGAGGTGTGTGCCCATATGGCTCATGGTTCTTGGTGCTTGACTTCCTGGCCACTGCTCCTAAATTATTCAATAGACTTCCTTGCGTCGCCTAATTTATGGCATTTTCACATGTTGTCACAGTTTTATGTGGTTTTTAAAGTGTGCCCAGCCTGGCTGCAAGGCACCCGCAGCGATATTTTTCCACAAAACAATTAGTTCTTGCTGTGAAATATTTGTTAGGGGTTGGAGGGGTACTTCGACTACTTGGTTGACATTAATGTCGTGAGATCCTAAAAGATGTGTAATTTCACATTTCTTGAATAATTTATGCCATTTAGAACGTTTTCATTTGCGCTTAAATAATTCTCTCCATAAAATATTAATCATTACAGCCGAAGTTTTTGACTTTTCTATTGATATTTTTAGCAAATCATAGAGTTGACAATTTTGACTTCAATCTATATTCCACTGGGTAATTGCAGTGACAATGCATTAAATATAATATTATTTGGCAGAAATTGTAATTTTTGTTCATTTGGGGAAGTTAATTTCTAGGTAAAATTGCACATGGCAATATTTGAGGAAAAAAAAGCAAGAAAAATCTAGCGATTTAATGTAGAATATTTTCTCATATTTTTCGAGCCTAACACAATTTTTCAAATGTTAAAATATTTAACAAAGCATAGGACTTAAATATTTTGAATGTGCCTTAGGTCATAAACTATATTTTTCATAATCAAATCAAGTTTTATTATTTAGATATATTTTTTTATTGTCTTCTATTCTTGATTACTCAATGGGTAAACACATATATATACTATATATTATCATGGTGAAGTCGTCATTCTTCTGGCAAGTTTTTTAATGATTTCGTTTCCCTGGCACAAGAAATGCCTCAAAAAAAATGCTACTTAATAGACGATGCTACTTTTTTTTCATGTTGTGCCCAATTTTCAACCTGAGCATGTGCTCTTAAATGGGTCGCCACACCCCGCACGTCCCTCCCATTCCCTTTACCGACACTGCCAGCAATGAATGGGAAAAATGTAAAAATATTTTCTTAACGATGCGCGCTCTAAAAAAAAGAAGAAAAAACGCCGAGAAAAGCACGTACCGCAGCGATTTTTATTTGTTTAAATATTTCGTACACATTTTTTGTTCGACTAATTTGAATTTGATTTTGGTTTTTTGTCTCTTGCTGTGTTTTTGAAAATCAAATTCGAATCGCTGTCGTTGTCTGTCAGCTGCTGTCTGCTGACAGTTTGTTGTCGCAGTTGTTCTTACAATGCTTTTTCAAGGCTTTTTGAGTGGCAAGTGTCAATAGGAACAAATAGCTGACCAAGTGTCCCAAGTGGGCGTTTCGGCCATGTCAAATCATTTAGGCTGTGACAACAAGTGTCGCCACCAATTGTTAGCCATTTTACTTTTTTGCAGAGGCGTCTCTCTAAAGCAAACAAATGGTTAAATAGATAATTTTTGGGATGACTTGTGAGTAAACACAAAACAAAAGTCAATATATATATTCATCTAGAGATGTATGTATGAGCAACCCCTAACTCGAAACTATTAATCATGCTGCAAATATGAGAAAAGTGCAAACAAAATGAGAAATAAATGTTTGGAATGATTTTGATTTTTATAACCCAGACAGAGAGACAGAGAGACATTTGGCCATTTGTCGCATTCATTCATAAAAACATTTCTCGAAAAACTTTGACACACGACACGCCATGCAGCGGCAGCAGCAGCAGCAGCTATAAATTATCCTGGCTGTGCACTGTCAAGCCTTACGGTTACAGGATATATACACACAGCCAAAGACCAAAACAAACAAACAAAACGCACAGACAAAAGGATCAAGCCTCGAGCAAGAAAGGCAGGGAAGCTGGACAAACATCGGGCAGCAACGTTTACTTGTAGCATTTTTGTGACCAAAAACAAACGATTAATGTGACAGTTGAATTGGGAATGGAAACAAACACACACACACACACACACACGAAACAGAGCAGCAGTTGAACCGAAATTGTCCTTTTTGCTTGACAAGTTAGTTGCTTTTCATTGTTCTCTGAAAACTAAACCACTCGGGTTGCCATGAGAGGGAAGTTGGCAAAAAGGGTTAAACGCTGCGGTTGCTTGTGATAAATATTATTTGTATTTTACTTTTTTCCAATTTCACGCTACATTTGCTCGTCCCAAATAGAAGAAAGTGTTAATATGCGACAGGTTTGTGCCATATGTTGATATATATTCGTTTTGGGTGCTCGCAAAATTAGCTTCAAATGCAGTAAAAATTAAGTTAGGGTCGAGAGAAACTTAATTTCTTATGTTCTTCTTATGTTGGCAATCTACAAAGTTAATCCTTTATAGTTGTTCTTGGCCAGACAAAAGTACACATACATACATACGTTATGGCCATATAATGAGCTTGGCAAGAACTCGACCATAAAAATCACTGCAATAACATTGACATGGCTCCAAGCAACCCCAAAGCAACAACAACCAACAGACAGCCAGAGTCAGTCAGTCGAGCTCATTAGCCAACGTCCTGCAGATAAGGAAGGATAAAACAGAAGAACCCCAAAAAAAAAGACAGCTCTCTGCTTTCGTTTTAGTTGAGTTCTCGTTGTGTTTCGTTGTAGTTTTCCACTGCAATGCCTTTTTCCGTAATTTTCTCAACTGTCAGCTCGCATTTTTTTTTGGCTTCGCTTGATGTCCGGCTTGGGTCCATTTGACCATTTGGCCACAAGCTTGTGTGTGTGTGTGTTTTTCCTTTAGATAATCTCTAATGCGACATTTTTACGAAATTGCACGATAGTCGGATAATGAGAAAGGAGGCGGACAGCGGAGCTGTTGAGCAGTTTTGCCCGGACGAAACCTTTTTCCCAACCAGAAGAAACTTTTTCGGACTGCGACGTAATTGCGGTCGTTGCAGATAGACAGAGGATGTACACAGAGAATGGTGGGGCGGGTTTGGAGTTTGGGCTGCTTGCCATAATGACATTATAATTTATATAAACGAAATCAGTGCCAGGCCAAGAGTGTGCGTTCAAGGGAGTTCGGTGAAGAGCCACATGTCTTGCCAGATTGATATATGGGCAGTTTTGCCCATCACTTGCTGCACTCTTATACCCAAAAGTGGGCGTTGCCAAATTTTGTGGGTGATTATCATTGGTCAAGTCAACCACCAAACAATTTATGTCTTTGCTTTTGGCAATTGCAACTTTAGATCTTTCGATTTCGATTTGAGAGCTTTGCCAGGAAAATGCACTGTTCTGACTTTAAGATCGGCTCGGCTTTAAGCACACAAAAGAAACAAATTACAAAAATGGCTGAGATAAAAATCGATAAAATCTATTTATATTCATAAAGAAATTGTTGTTGTTGAGACATGGCACACGTTGAATTTAAAGTAGCTGCCAAAGCGACTGTTTTGGGGTTCGCGAACTAAGCGCTGCCAAGAATCTGAACCTGCATATTTCTGTATCTTCGTCTGTGTCGCATGTGCGCGACAAAGCACACACAGACAAACAAAAAAACCCACACAGACAGACATGGCTCCATTATTAAGCACTTTGGGGCAAAGCAGTCTACGCAAATTTATAATAGCCAGTAATTTTGTGTGCGCAAAAAAACGGTTGGGCATTATTTTTTATAGAATGTTTTACTTAAAGAGAGCCTTAGCTACATTTAGAGAGAAAAGGAAATGCTTTAGTCGGGACAGGAAATTCTTAAAGTAAGAATTAAAATGTTTCTAGAATTCTTGGGGATATTAGTGCATCATTATCGAATAAATATAATAACAAAAATGATTAATTTGATCTAAACTTTTTTCGTTTTCGTTCGAAGCACGCTCAAAGTTCAATGCCAATGGTACCAGATTTTCTCTGAGTGTAGTCTAACATTTCGAGCTCTTGAGCTGCACGTGCCATTAACACTTTATGCCAGCGTTGGCCAAACAAACAAAACCAGTGAAACAAACAACAATAACAACTAAGCAAACGGACAGAAAGACAAACCGAAAGTGAAAAATGCTAAAAACATCTAAGTGCTATGCATTAATGCTTGTAGTATCTATGTGTATCAACAGCAAAACATATACATAATAGATAACAAGATTTCATCAGAAGCGTAGACTCGAGCCGAAAATTCTCGCACTCTCTTAGATACAGCTAAAGACACAGCTAAAGATACTTACTAGGCAGCCGGCAATTTCATAAATTTGTTTTTTTATCAAGCGGCAAACATTGTCGTAGGCAAATAATAGTTTTACTCCATATCTATGGGCAGAGTATCTGTATCTGTAACAAAACCACTTGGCAAACAGTCGCGCGTAAAGGACTCGGAGTAATAATAATACCCAAAAAAAATGCTCTGATTTTTTTGGTTTTGTTGTTAGCTTTACTCGAGACTCGTGTGTGTGTGTTGGTTGGTCTTTGACAAATAGTAAAAATCTTTTTAGGCATGCGCAACTAAACAAATAAATAGATAGATGTTATAACAAAAGTGCAAATATTGATAAAACCAACTCAAATCTGAAGTTGAGAGGGAGAAAATATGCAACAAATCTGATTAAAAGAAATTTGTGATGCAAGGTCACAGAATTGTATTAAATTATATTTAAATTTATGATTAATAATATTTTGAGCACAATATTCAAATGAATTACATGATTAAGAGTTAAAGCTTTTGAGCTGTTGGGCTGGCAGCTGCTGACAACATAATTCAAACTGCAGCAACTCAAATGACAAACATGGCCAGCTGCCAGACTGAATTAAAAAGAGACAGAAAGAGTGAGACAAAGACATTAAAGAGTTGTAGTCCGATGGCATTAAAAAGCATTAACTTTTTATTGTTTTACACGCAAGCGAAATAAATGAAATATAAACGAGAGACAAAACTGACAACTCGCACAAAATTAGTGTGGAACGTGAACTTGAAATCCTTTGAGCGCAACATTTGAAATAAAAACACGCGCAACAGCCATAAAATAATGCCTCAAAAATACAAACACAAAAATAAATAGAGAAAGAGTTGTGTGTGTTTGGCTCATAAAAAACTGCAGCAATAAAAAGAAAAACACAAATAAAATAATAATAAAAATAAACTTAGATTTTGTTCTATAACACAAACAAATGGTTTCGAGTAGGTGGTTTGATTTTGAAGGGAGTGGGGCAGACCATTAAATTGGCCAATAATTGAAAATCCAATTGCAACAGCAACGGCAGCAGCAGCAGCAGGCACGTTGTGCAACCATTATTTAAACAAGAGCGTAAACAATAACGACAACAACAACGGGAACAACAACAAGCTAACAACCAGAGTGAAATTTGTTGGCAACATGCGCGTTGCCTTTTGGCCGTGCACCTGCAACTGTCTGCCTGTTTGTCCTGTTGTGTGTGTGTGTGTCAAAGGATAACAACTGCACTGTGCGCATATTTTAAATGCGCACAATTTTTGTGTTAAATTGTTTTGGCACGCAAATAAAATAATGGCCAGACATCTGTGGCTAAAAATGCCAACGCAACCGGCTGCCTTCTCTTGCCACTTACATTTCTGGTTGCAGAGTGCAAAGTTTGTGAGGCTGTTAACCCGACAGGTGCATAGGGCAAACGAAAAAGAGAGACAGCTAACAAATCTCTTGGCTAAAGCAGACAAATACTTTTGCTACAAATTTAGGAATTTTTAGAAGGTTTTCTTGCATAAGTAAAAGTTGCAAGATGCAAAACAAAATGGGCAAGAATTCAACTTGAATTAAAGTTCAACCAAAAATAAGTTGAGTTCAAGCATTTAAGATTAGTTAAAGTTCATTTGTGAAACATTTTGTAGCTTTTTTGAGGAGATAAAAATTTTAATTTGTATAATTTCAATACAATCTAAATTTACTTTAATTTTTCATAAAGCAAACTTCAATTTCTTTACGCACTGAGTATGACTTTTTCAATTGGAAACTGAATGGATCATCTTGAAGCACTTGACAGCAACACCTACGCAACAGAGCTATCCGAATGTATTTCCGCATTTCCAAATTCCCATAACAATTAGTGTGTAAACGGAACAACAAACACTTGACACACAATATCACATATCAAATTTCCGACATCGAACGACCCTTCGAAAAAATATATATTTCTCGACTCTGCAGCATCAAACGGGATTGGGAATGGGAGGAAGAGTGTTTTGCGTTCGGCACTACGCCAGAAGGGTGCTCAATTAGCCGTGACATGCGCAACAAAAGTGAAATTCTGTTTAGTTGAGTTTTTTTGTTGTTGTTGTTGTTCCGCTTTTATGTGAAGATTATGCGCTAATGATTACACAATGATTATTATGAATATGCATGAGGGAGGCATGAATATTGTCATTGAGGAAGGGAGTGGGGCGGCAAGCAATAGAAAATATTTGCACATTGTTTACGAGCTTCGAGCATGAATGATGGTGACAGAGAGAGTATATATTGAGAGCGTGAATGATTGCTGTAACGAATGAATATTCGAAAATGCCAACAGCTGTTGCTGACAGTTTGCTGCAAACAAACCGAACAAAGAATGCGATGAGTATGAATATCCAAATCCATTCAATGTGAATAGCGACACTTGTTGCAGCCGCAGCTCCCAAAAAGAAAACTTAGAGTCAAAAATATCAAGCATACGCACCGCATCGCACCGCACCGCTGACTGCGACGCTTGTGTAAATTATGAGCGCATTAATTACTTGTAAATTAGTTAGATGCTCAGCGAGAGAATCGTCTTCGTTCTTCATTGTTTGTGTGTGTGGGGGTGGGGGGAGACCCCAATTCTCTAGATCGTTGCAGACAAATAAATTGAGGAACAAATTGGCCAAGAAATTGACTTGGCTGCCAGAGGGCTATGGCCACAGCTGGCCCCATAAACAGTCTCCCAAATAAAGTAAAAGTGATAAAATTGAAACTGACAGACTAGTGGATACCCTAGATAAACAATGTTTTGTTGAAATCGATATTAATAGATAACTTCAAAATATTACTCAAGCCCCCCGTCTCTATTCGGTACTTACTTCTGAGTTTCTCGAGCGGCTCGTGCTTCGGTGTATGTGGTGGCACGACGCCGTGATGCGGATGCTGGGCATAGCTATTGACCAGATCCTGGCCAGCGGCCGTATGATGCAAGTGACTTAAGCTGCTGATGGGCATCAGGCTCGAGATGGCGGGTGAGATGCTGACCGAAGAGCTGGAGTCATGTAGACTGTGATGGCTGTGCAGATGATCCGTACCGGATGCACTGCTTCCGCCACCATTTACCGTCGAGCCGCCACTGCTGAGGGCTGTGCTCGTTGTTGTGGCGCTTTCCGCCGATCCTGCCGAGCCGGCACCATTCGCCGTGCCCGCACTGACCAGATCCTGCAGACAGAGGCCTGTGGATTCGGCAGACATGGCCTCCAAGCCATTGAGAGCGCCACTGACTAGACCGCCGCCACCGCCGGCTCCGATGCCGCCGGGGCCCAGGGCGGTGGCTGAACTGGTGACCACGCCACAGCCGCCGGCGGCGGCGCGGTCCATGCCCAGATACGTTGGGAAAATGGTGGAGAAGCTCTGGGCAACAGCCTGGTGCGGCTGATGATGGTGGTGCAGCGCTGACTGCTGGTGGTGGGCCGGATGCGCTGGATGCAGCGGCGGCAAGTGATGGTCCCGGCCGTTGAACTTCGTCGTGACGACGTCCTTAAAGTGTTGCAAGAATGTCGTCGTCTTGAGGCCGGTATCTTCCAACTGTGGCGAAAGCAGATCCAAGTTGCAGCTGTCTCTGAGCTCGCTGCGGCTGCGAAGCGCGCGGCGATGCTGCCGGAGAAAAGAGGAAAGTTGAAGTTAAAGTTGATTGCAAGAAAGATTCACTTATACTATTAAAATCGATGGACGAAAGTGTTTTTGAAACAAGAATTTCATTCTTTGCATGTTGGCTTTAAGCCTTTGACAATATTCCCTCATTATCACAATTACTTTCGCCTGTTGCCTATCCGTATCTTTGTATCTATATCTATATCTTTAGCTACCTGGCAAACCGCTTTCTTTTATCACATCAAGGTAAACAGTGAGCTTAACCCAAACACCAGAAACAACGGCAACTTAACACCAAAAACGTCAAGGGGTTAATTCCACATCGAGCACCACCAACACCACGAGAACCACCACCGCCGATGCTGTGGTTATATATATAACTATAAGAAAAAAATGCGTTGCACGATGCGCGTTTTAAGTAAATCGTAAATCGTTGTGGGTGCCGCTGAGACGTTTGCGACTTAAGCTGACAACGCAGGCCACAAACTGCTTTGCCTCGAGTCACAATTGAGACACTGAGAGATACACCTTAGTGCATTCTTATCTAGCAAATAAGAGTGATAATAAGTAAAGCGATCGGGGATAGAAAATACCCTGTACAAAAGATTCGATAACTTATTCAAACTAGAACGTTTGTCGAAGCCGGAAGATTGATCCCGCATTCAAATTTTAAGACTTCTTTCAAAGCTTAATCTGTAAGGTAATGCTTCCTTGTCATACCTTACTTCATGCCTACCTTTGTACAACACTTTTAATGGGTAGTCTGCCATAAAGTACAGAGAGAGAGAGAGGGAGAGCTGGAGCGTTTGCGGCAGAGAGCTTGACAAAGATAACAAAACTGCTGCTTATCAATGTAAAAATATTTACATTTCTGTGAAAATACTTCTTACTTTTTTGTTGTACCTTCTTTTTTATGATGATTGCTATTGCCACAGCAGAAACCAAATGAATTTGGCAACCGCAGACTTACCACCAAATAAAATAATAAATAAAATAGCCGTAAATGTTCATTAATAAATTAACAGTTGCCAATTGTGTCTGGAACTATATATAGCATTGCCCACCGACTAATGTTTGACTACCTACTATATTCTCACATTCTCAACGGATCGGCACATTTGCGCGCTATCAAACCAAAGCCAAACAAAGCGCGCGTTGCAATAAATTCTTATCTAATCTCCAATCATAACAAAAAATGGAAAATCATTCGAAATAGAAATAGAAAATAACGAAACTAACTCAAACTGAAATAAATAGTTGTAGAAATAACTTAATAAATTAAATAGAACAAGGCAAATTAAACCCAATAAAAATCTCGTCATAAATCCAACTAGAAAAATTTAAATATTTTTTTTGTGCATTGCCGTATTAAATTGCAATTTGATTTGTCACTTTCGATTTCAGTTTTGGCCCCCCCGATTTGAAAAATGTTTACTTGATAATGCGGCTTGATCTGCACTTGATCCCCAGTGGATTAGCGTGTGGCTGTAATATTTAATTGCCTTTGCGGTTGTTTTAATAACAATAATAAACATAATTTCACATTTAACAGATTTATGCCAGCAGCGTTTGCTTTATTTATGGCCACACTTTACAAATTCGTTAAATATATTTTTTTATTTGTTTTTTTGATGTGCAGATGAAAAGGTTTTTGCATTGTTTGTGTGTGTTTTTGGGGGCATCATTTGTGGCATATTTATTTGCCGCAGCACGAATAAATATTATTTAATGTTTTTCGCTTTTTTTTCATCATTTTTGTCAAGTCATTTTTGGTTTTCAGAAGTGAGAATTTATTTACATAATAATTGTCTAAGACAAAGAAATGTCAGACATTTCATTTAATGTCATTTTATTGCCGTAGCTTTTGTCTTGTGGCTCACTAGACCCCCCCCCCCCCCTCCACCCCCTCTATGATAATGTTATCGTGCTGGCTGAGTAAACAGTGATGGCCAAAAAAAAAGGTGCCAAGATTTCTATGTTTTGCCAAGGTTTTTCTCCTATTTAATTATATATTTGTTTATCTAAATATAAATTAAATTCTTTTTTTTGGCTTGTTTTGGTTTGGCTTTTTCCATACCGAAAATTCGCATCTAATTGTTTAAGTGACGTCAATGGCAAAGAGCACCCCCTCACCACAACCCTTTACAAAATCAAGTGCAAGACAGTTTATGACGATTATAAGTCGAGTCAAGTTGATATAGTTGGTGATTTATGCCCGGCGTGAGAGTGCAGCAACCACAAAATAAAAATTATTTAAAACCCATTTAAGCTCTAGTTCAACAAGCTTCTTTATAGCTCGTAGTTTCGGGAGCTTTTGGCATTGTTATTATATTTTTATTACTAGGCAGACAGGGCCTTTCCTTAAACTGTGCAAATAGTCAATATCATTAAAAGCTTGACTAGCTTAACCGACAACAATTTAAATGGTTATAAGCTTTAACTTTTTATATTCCTAGCAGCCAGTTTGCCAAATAAGCAAATTTACTTTGTTTTCGACGAAATAATGTAGTTTTTCATTCTTTCTAATATCAATTTGGCTATTAAAATTATTGAACTTGTCAGTATTTAAGCGATTTTAGTGAAACTTTAAACAGAATCATTTTTCAGCTGCAGCAAGACAATATTTCAGTATCAACTAGGTTGGATTACTATATCATTAAAATTCACAAAAACTCCTAAATATAATTGTTCTTCCTATGAAACATTTTGACAAATTCGAGTTTTATGACAAAAGAAATTTATTCAATATTTTTCCCAATGAAAATTTTCATTTAAATTGTTTTATATTTTTTAAAGCATTTTTTATTCATTATGAATACTCCGTAATATATATCAGATATGATTTACTGAATATTAAATAATATATATCTTTTAATCTTCCCTGTTCCATAATTTTTCCATAATCTGTTTTAATCTGTTTATAATACAATAATAATATTTGGATTATTTTTTAATCATTCGTTCTTACCTCTAATTGATGGAGAGAAATTCAAATTAATCCACTTGCTAGCGTTGTCAACTCTGACAGCTAGAAATGATATAGTAGAAGGCTCCAACTCTGATCCACCAAAGGTGATTTGAACTCGGGTTTTATATAGTATTGGGGCACTTTTCAATGTGGGTCAAATGTTGTGCACTTTGGCAATAAATCAGATTGCTTTCATTTGAAAATTATTTCGGTTTGTGGGCGTGACGCGAAAATCATGAAAAAATACTCGAAGAAGATTTTTGGTCGAAAATGTCGCGTGGGTTGCGTCGGCAATAAATCTTTTCGATCTTTATTTTGGTTTTTTTGGTTGGAAATTTATTGATAAATTAGAGATACCAGAAATGCGTTTAGCTCTGTTTTATTACAGATTTGTGTTTTTCTTTTATGGCTAAAACATTTAAATGCTTTTTATAGTTTGCACACAATTTGGCATCGCTTGTTGTTGTTGTTGTTGCACACGCGTGTGATAGAAAGAGAAAGCATGAGCGAGCAAAGCTTAAATAAAAATCACAGTGATTATGTTAGTGATTAATTTTAAGTAACTCATGGATATGTTTTTAATGCGACTTTGATGCCCGTTATAGCCTCACACATACATACGCACGCACACTCGAATACTCGCACACGAACACACGTATTTTTTGTTGCGTTGCACATAGATAGATGTCGGCAGCCCCGGCTGTTGATTCTAAATCCGCGTCGGCTTTAATGTTTTAATAATTTAATCCAGCGCGTAATTAGGGTAAGTATCGTTATTGTGTGTTTTTGGGTGAGAAATGTTTTTGTGAACGGAAAAGCACAATGCGTCTGCATCCGTAACAGGACGTGGCTGAATTGAAAAACGTATTCAAAACGTATCTGTTGGATAGCTGTAGCAGCACTAGCAGCGACGACGGCGACGGCGAGTGCGTATCACACAGGCCACAGGGGGCGGTAGCAGCAGCGAGTAACTCGCTTGCCACACACACAAACGAACGAACACACGACCAAAAACTCAACACAAAGCGACGGCGACTGACAAACGGCAACTGAATAACGGAATTTGATTTCACCAACTAAATGTGAACGAAGCCAACGCACGACGCAACGCGCACAACACACACACACTTTGCCTATCTATCTGTATCTTATCAAAGTGATTGCTAGTGCGAGCGAGAGCGCGTGCAGAGTAGCGAGTGAGCATTTAGGTTAGCTGCGTCAGAGCGAGAGGCACAATCAGGCTCTGCTGTATATTCATACGAAACCAAAGACACACCCCATCAAACCGTTTGGCTCGCTCTCGCGCTCTCTCTGTCTGTCTTTCACCCTCATTGACTCACTGACTCGCTCGCTCTATCTCACACTTGTGCGTGCTTGTGTGTTTACAGAGCGCCATATTGCTCCAGTTATGTTCTGTGTTCGGTTCGGTTCTCTTTTGGCTTCTGCGTGTACTTCTCTACCCCCTCCCCTATATGTGTGTGTACGCGCGCGCGCAATTCCCTTTCTACTTTTTGCCCCCCCCCTTCCTTCCTTTCTAGCTTCTGCTTCTACTGTTTATTATTTGGCTGCTGCTGCTGTTGTTGTTGTTGTGAGACGGCGGCTGGCTCTCAAGGGTTTTTGATTTGTATTTGTACTTTCGGTGAGTCCTTTGTGGCACTCCCCCCTTCGAGTTACAACAACGCTTTGCTACGTGCCCCGAGAACAATTCCGCAATGTTCATAATAATAAGAAGGCTTCTTCTATCGCACACACACACCAACACACACACACACGTTTTTTGAGGGCTGCCTCCTGTCTTTTAACTGGGTGTCAAGGGCGTTTTGTTATCCCATTATTCTCCGTTAGCCGCCATTGTGTGTGTGTGTTTGTTGTGTGTGTGTGTGTTGTGTATTGCCGCTCTTGAGGCGGTACCTCTAAATCCCCTATCCCCGATCTGCCTCTATCCCTCCTCTGTGGCTCTCGATTGCGCACAAATAAATAAATAACTGTTCCTTTTGACGTATCGTACTCGCTGCCTCTTCTTCCCTTCCCCTCTGACTTAACTCTGCCCATTTTTATTCACACCCCCCTCCGATGCCGATGATTTGCTCACTCCCGACGCACAGTTGCCAGATACTTTTTATGTGTCCAGATATTTATTAAAATTCACAACAGCTTTTGTGGCAGTTCATATCTTTTTTGTTTTTATTTTGCCTTTTGCCTGTTTGCGTTTCAAGGCAGATCTGGGGTAGAATATACATTCCTTTATGAACATCGCTTTTTGTTGCTTTTGTCATATAATATTATTTATTTTTATTATTGTTTTATGATTTTCTTAATATCTCAAGGCACTCTAGTTCTTATATTAAGGAAGTTAGTGTTCGATTTTCGAGTGTTAAAAAATCTTAAAAATTTCAGTAAAAAGTTTATTAAAATTGGTAGTATTTTTTATAGATTTTTTAAGTTGTTTGATTAATTTGAACTATTTCGAATATTAATTTGTAATATTTGAATATTAACACCTTGGCCTGGGATAGATTAAGCTTATTTTTTTAGATCCTTACACCTTCCTTCTGAGGTATCAACACAAAAATCGACTCATTCGATTTGCAATTGAGAAACTAGTTGCAAAAAGTTTAATAGTTAGATTAGAGCAATGACAGACAGACAGATGGACAGATAGATAGACAGATAGATAGATAGAAATAGCCTTGTAATCTGTACAAGTAAACGCTCTCAAATACTTATAGAGCAGTAGGAGTGTGTCGACCACTCGGACGACTCGTTTTTTTTTGTGTTTTGTGTTTGGCAGGCGGCAAAAGGCGCTTTGAACTTATATAAAATTGGCACAAACAGACACAACTTTCGATTAGTTTTCAGTCAAAGCAAAGCACTCGTCAGTTAGAGAGAGAAAGAGAGAGAGGAGAAGTGAGTGCGATAGAGAGGGAGAAGTAGCTGAAGTACTTGCTCATGCTGCTACTTATAATATTAAATTTTCGAGTATGTTTTATTAGCCATCAATATGATATGAAAAATGCTTTTTTTCCTGCTTTGAGTTCAAAGTACAAATCACAAGGGAAATTCCCTAATGAATAACACCTGACAAATCTTGCCCGAATCCTGACTTCTCTGGCTTAGGATGATTACGCAAAGGGTTAAGGCTGCAGTTGTACTTATATTTCTGTAATAATATTTTGACCCCTCGCAAAATCCCACTTTATCATCTTCAAATCAATAAAGTACAAATGGCAAAAGGGGCAACATTTCCATTGAGACATGATATCTATTTTTAGGGCGGTGGGCAGGGGGGCGCAACAGCGGCGCTCAGGGATTTACCCATCCGCATTTCAATTATAACAACAAGTAAAAAGAGCGAGAAAAGAAACAAAATTAGACTTTCGACTTGCCTGATATCAAATAAGTGAAGGGGCGGGGGGGACAGTTGGGACTGTAACTGCTACTGCTGCTGCTGGCCAATGCGCAAAAGGGGCTTTCAACTACAACAACATATGTACAATAGTTTTGTTATCGCCACGATTCGAATGCCATTTGACAAAATGGCCGACCTTAAAGGTGTGAGGAGGTCTGCGCGAAAATGAACTAAAAAAATATTAATTTCTTACTCATGCTATGAAATAATAAGAAAAATTAAAACTTAAACATGGGTGAATAATAAAGAAAATTTTAATTATTCTGTTCTTCTTTTATGCAACCAAAAAATGTTGGGTTTACAATTCGAACATGTGCCAAAACATAAGGTTCGCCTTGGGGACCTGAAAAAAATATTTAATTCAACTTCGAGGTGCCTTTTGAATAAGAAATCTTTGTTCTCTTTGTGGGTTTCACTTCAAATCTGATGTAAAATCTAAAGTATTGTATACCAAAGGTTAACAAAAATATGTACACAAAAATTAACTTATAAAAAAACCTTAACTTATAACCATAAATGCTATAAAAAATAATAATTGCTTTTTAAAATCAGTTCAAGCAATGGAAAATATCTTATGGATTCCAAGCAAATTTTTTTTTAATTGAATTTTTTACAAAGAAAAATCGTTTCATATTTATATTTAACTTAAACTAACAGTTGTTTCATGTACTCAAGTAAAGTGTCAAGTGCCTGAGAATAAGATGTACTTTTATTATGTATAAATGTGAATCCTTTTGCGTTGACCAAGAACGAAACATAAACTTAATGCGAAGCATTCGTAAAGTCGCACGCACACACAAAATTGATATGCAAAGCATTTGAAGGCGGCCAAAAGTGCCACAAATCTACACCTAACACACACACACACACGGAGACATTTACATCCGCGTCCGCATCCACATCCACATCTACATGCCACGTCCGCGCCCTTGCTTGTTGTTGTCACATTTCCCTTTTTAAGCAACTACCAAAAAAAGAAAAGAAAAGAAACAAAAAGAAAAAAGTTCACAGCAGTTGCAAAGTTCAGAGCCATTGCTCAGTCGCCAAACTAATCCGGCCTAATCCCGAAACATGACGAAATGAAATACGATGGTGCGTAGGGAGCTGTGTTTTGTCGCCCCCTATTCTTCTTCCTCCTCCCTCTGTCAACTAAGTCTGAACTAATTTTGTATGCCTTATGAGAGATACGCGACATGAAGATGTAAAGAAGTCGAAGAATGTAGTAGGGTTGCCTTCTTAGTGTTTGAAGTGGGCAACGCAAAGGCAACTCTTTCACCAAAATGGCGGCATTGATTTCCTGCCTTCGTTGCCTCCGTCTTGCTGCCAGCGAAGTCAATTTTCAGGATTTGCCAACGGCTTTGGCCTGGCCAGAAAGCAAAGCCTTACATTCTTTAGCCAGATAGAAAAAGAGATCTCTCTCGCTCAAAGCACTTCCCGCAAGCAGTCAATAAACTATATACGACTCTCACGCACATGCCACTGCCACACATGCCACTGCCACATGCCACCTACGTCGTGTGTGCTTTTTTGTGTTTGTCCTTGTTGACATTGCCGCATGGCAGCTAAAATAAATATGGAAAATCTGTAGAAAATGCGATTATCTTTTTTCTTTCGGTTGTTGAATTTTCGAACAGTTCAATCAACAATCCAGCAATCCAGCAAAACCAAATTGCTCTACTAATTAATAACAACCAGACGAGGCAACAACAACAGCCAAGCAGCTGTGTGGCACGTTCTCTTTTGCGGGGGCAACAGCAGCAGCAGCAGCATATCGATTTAAATTAATTTTTGTTAGAGAGATGCTCAAGCGAAAATCCTCCATTACCGTAAAGTACTTGTAACAAAGTCCCCGGTGTCATGATGTCGCACATACATATGCCGGACGGACGACAACGAAGGACCAACCAGCGCAACAGCAACAACCAGAAAAAAAAGACAACAAAGCAGCAGAAAGGGCAGCTGTGTGAGAGGCGGGGTATCAGCGGTCCAAACAAATTAAGCGGCACTCACAGAAAAAAACCAAAAAGAAGGAAGTAAGGAAAGATGGAAGGAAGGAAGGAAGGAAGCTAGCGGCAGGACCTCTCTCTGTGTGTGTGAAAATATGATGACATTTCCTAGCAATACTAGCAATCGACTGGCTGACTGACTGACTAGCCAGCCCAGGACCAAAAGTTACATCGATTGTTTTTGGCCAATTTATGCGTGGTTTGTGTGAAATTTAACATTTGTGATGCGCCGCTGCCTGATGCCTGACAAACTGAATTTCCCTTTGCATACTCAACATACAATACAACTACACATCATTTTCTCACGTTCTGTTGTCCCCTTTTGGTTATCTCCAGCCATTCCATTGCCCATTTAACTCGTTACTTTGTTTGGGTTGCCCTCCCATTGGCTGCGCTCTCATTACTCGTTGGTTTTGAGTCACGCCCATCAGCGAGTGCTGACATCGAAAGGGGGTGTGTCTTTGGTGCGTATCTAACATGCGCAAAGGTCTCGCATGAGTGCGCCAAATTTTCCCCTTGACAACACTCAGGCACTTTGGGATGCGTTTTTCACTTTCCCCTCTTTGCGATTTTGTTGGACTGTTGCATTTGCTTCTGTCTTTCGAAGTGACGAGACGAGTGGAGCGTTCCAAGATTGGCATTTCCGAACAGAACAGCTGTTTCTGATTGTTTTGATGCCAATCATTGACTAGAAAAGCAAATGAGATGCAGGGGATGGAAACAGAAACAGAAACGCAAGCGAAACGGAAATATTAATGGGTTTAACTTGTGGCATAAATTAAACGGGGCATTCGTGACTTTCATTTAGTTAATTTTATTTATTATATTATTATTGATATAAAACATTCCAAAGGGTTTCTGTTAGTCAAGTCTACTTTTGGTTCAAGACTGAATTACTGGTTTGAGTCCAAGGTGCAAGGAGCTATCTACCTTTAACTTACCTATGAATATTTATATATTTATTGAGGTAACATTTTTTAACATATTAATTTTAATTATGCAATTTTTATTTTTATAAAATTTATTTTTTTTTAGCTATTTTATAACTATTTTCAGTCTCACCCACAAACCTGACAACATTGCCCAAGTCTCTGGCTTGCTATAGCTACCCATTACCCAACGTTTGGCGGCAATACTTCAAAGCTTAGTCAGCTGGCCAACCAAAGAGCTGGCCAACCAACCACCCACCCATCAGCCCACCCGAACATCAAACAAAGCGCGCAAAGAGTAAAAGTTAACAAAACGAAAAAAACAAAAAGTACTTTCAACAGTTGCCGCCACAACAAAGCGAACCGAAATGATCTCAGCCATTGGCTGACACATCTAAAACTAAGTACATAGATACATATACATATGTATATATGAATCGGCGATACTTATCTTGGCTATTTTCAATTTCAGTATCGATTCCGATAAACATTTCAGTTCAGAGTTGTTGTTTGTTTTGGTTCGTGTTTGTTTTTGTTGCTGTTGTTGCAGTGTCGCAGTTTCCGTTTGTACATAATTAATAAATAAATCAAGCAAACAACAGCAACAATTTACCTAACAATATTATTCATCATCATCAGTAACAAACCAACAGCAAAAAAGAAAAAAAAAAATCAGTTTTGTTATCAGTTATCAGGCCAAAATGGAATTGTTTGTGTTATTGGCAAGAGCAGGGAGGGCGTAGGTTGGGTAAGGGCGGGCAAGGGAGCATTGGCTATGAGTAATCCATCAATTTTCGGTTTCGAACAGTTGCAGTAGCCGAGAGACATCAGAGACGCCGCCAGCCCAATGCCGAAAAGTTTGATTTTCGGCTTTTTATGCGCTCGAATTAAAATGGGGATTACAATATCAAAATTGTGTTTGCTTATGATTTATGGCAACTAAAACGAGGCACAAAAAACGCCAGCCAGCAGCAGCCGCCGCCAACGCACCACACAAAACACAACCGCAACAAACTGTCTCCGACTCGGACTCGAAAGAATGAATTTATATGAATGTATTTTTATCGAATTGTCAGTTCCTGTCGCACTCCAAATTATATCAAAAACTATGTGCAAGTACACTGAGAAAAATCAAGGCAGTAGAGCTTGTAGAACGAAAACTTTGGAAACTGAACCACATTTGGAATAAATGTCAATAAGAAGCTTAATAAAATATCTTTAAAATAATATTTATTTCCACCCTTCAATGAAAAATGTCTTATATAAAAATGAGACCTAAGAATATGTTCAGCTTTTTTTATCATGAACATATTCTAAATCATAATAAATATCGAAAATTTATATCTTCCCGTCTAAAACTTTTATTTCCCTAAAGACTCTGAAAACCTTTTTTATTTTTGAATCTCTTTGTTCTTGCATGCAGTAAATATTTTCTCTAAATTAAGATCTCCATTTTTTCCCAGTGCACTCAGTTTTAGTTCCCTATTTTATTTATCATTTGCCGCGGAACGTGAGAAATATTTCTGACTGACTTAGTCCAGTGGTTCAACTTGGTAAGCCTCAAGGGCTTTGGGCAGATCAAAACGCCATTTTCCATTCCCATACAAAACTCAAACGCAGCGCAAGGTGCTCTTTTTCTCAGACACCCAAACAAATAGTATGCCCCCACAAAATCGAAGATTTCTCAATCAAATATGATTTTTTGTGGTTAAAATTCTAGTTCAACTTTCTCACGTCAGGAAAAGTGTTAAGGGGAGAATTTTAATGTTTGCTTAAATTTACAACTGTGTATGATTTGGGATTAAGGATAATCATAAGTAAAGTTAACTTCTGCATTTACCTAGAACTTGGTGTTTTTCGTGGGCGTGGGAAGCAATCGGAAAAATCAAAAAAATCTTAAGATACTCAAAAAATAAATAAATAAAAACAAAAATTTAAAAAAAAACTTTTGATTGATCTCTTGTACCAGAAAAATTTTAAGAAATTGTCTAAGTACCCAACTTTAATCAAAAATCTCTAGGAAATAAATAAATTTTCATTGATTGGATTTTATTTTTCATATTTACAATTGAAGGATACAAAAGTTGTATTGAACGAAGATTCATGGGAATTTCACTCAATCTCACGGACTATGCAAATAAGAAGAAATCAAATGGAGGCGCGCGCAAAACAATTTCATATTTATTTATAAATATTATTGAGGGTTGGTTTTTCATATTTTTGCCTGATGCTTTGACATTTGAAAATCAACCGAGTGGAAACGGTGCTGCTGCTGATGGGTGGGTGTGCGACGGCACTTTGTTATTTTTATATTTTTCAAATTATAAAAGTAAAGGCAGTCGGCTTTGTTGTCACTTTCAGTGGGCGGGAGGGGTGGGTGGTGGTTGGTAGGGATGTGCGTGAGAATCCTTGACACGCGCCAACGCTTTCGAAATGCAAAAATAAATAATTTCAATTTAAATTCGTTGTTGTTTTTAGCAAAATGAAACATACGTTTTTTTATTATCCTTTGTTTCTATTTTTGTTTTCATTTTGATTTGTTGCATAATCAATGGGCCAAGAGGCGTGAGAATTGGTAACGAGCGAGAACGACAGACACAAAGCCGTCAGCTGCCTTTTAATATCGCAATTATGTGCTTAACTTTATGGCCGAGGGCCTAAGCCAGCCCCACTAACCAGCCAATTTGGCTACTGTGCTGTGGGTTGCGCTTTGTTCGCCAACTGATTCCGAATATATATATGGCAATATTATTATATCTGCAGCACAAACGTCCAGTTAACAGTTATCAGCAGCAACAGGCTGCTGCCCAGCTACTAAGCCAGCTTGTCAATTTTGTAGAAAATTTATTATTTTATTGTTTGCGTCAGGTTTCATTTGGTTTTTTACTTTTTCCTCTCTTTCTACTAAGTCCAACAAAATTATTTACATTTTGCTTACTTTTTTTGCACCTTTTTGTTGTTGTTGTTGTTGGTGTCATAAAGCGTTTGTTGTTGTTTGCCCTCGCTGCTGCCGCTGTTGCTGTTGCTTCTACTATCGTTGAGAGTGCCATAAAAAATATGCATTGCATTGCCATGCAATCAACAATCGACAATCAACGGCAAAATGCGTCGACAAGAGTCACACAAAATGTTTGCTCAATTTATGACCCGTCGTCTGAAGGGCTTCGGATCCCATACCCAACACACCAACAACAACAACAACTGTTGCTACTTCGATCCGAACCCAGGGTCAGCAGTCAAGCACACTTCGCGAAAAATATTGTAGAATTTTACAAGAACTTTACTTTGCTATCCGAATATTTCGTTATTTAAAAGTGTTTCTGACTTTCCAACTTTTACCTTAGATCTTCTGGGATCATCTCTATTTTTCTATTCCACTTTTTTCGCTAAGTGCACATATGTACACTTCTACAGACCTAAGCTATCGGTAGTATTAATATTATTATGCCATCAATTTGGCAGTTGCTTATATGATATGATAATTTTATATGCCCAACTGACATTCGCCGGAGACATTTTCAAGTCAAATGTTTCGCATATTTCGCACTTCAAACTTCAACTAAAACTCCAAGTGACAATGGGGCGGATGAGTAATGAATGGGGAGGGAGTTTAGGTGGAGCCAACACCGTGGCAACAATGTCAACGTTGCAAATGAAGCAACAAAATTCAGCAACAGCAGCCACAGATTAAGAACCTTTTAAGGGATTCATCAACATTTTTTTGTTTAACGTTTTTGTGTTTGTGGTGTGTAGTACGCCTTTTGGGGCATTTGCAACTAGTGGAGCAAAAAACCTAAAAAAAAAATATATAAATTAATTTTATATATTTTATTTGTCGGCTAAGTCAAGCTAAGAGAGTTGATTCGTTATTTTACAATAATATGCACATAAATTCAGTCGCAAAATTAATCAAACCTTTGATTAAGCCACCTTTTTTTGTAGGGTATTTTTGGGTCACAGCAAAATATTTGAATTTTTTCCCTCGTTGTTGTTTGGTGATTTTTGTACTTTGTTCATTTTTATTTTTCGTACGTTTGTTTGCTTTGTCATTGGGAATGGCAATTTGGCAAAGGCAAAAAGAACACGCACGGCAGCAACAGCAGTATCAGAAACTGTGGCAACATTAAGACTACATGCCTCGTATAGCTCGGACCGTGTCATTGGAGAATGTCATAGTACTGAGTATATGTGTCCTGGTTTGTTTGCTTCGCGCATTAAGCTAATAATGGTTAAATAAAGCGACACGAATTGAAACGCGCGCTCTGATCAAACAGTTGTTGTTGGTACACCCCAAGGAAGGAAGGATGTGAGGTATGCCAGGCACTTAACTTTGCACAGCAACAAAATTCATGTGGATGTGGTTGCGTCGTTCTGATTGTTTTTCAATTTTCTGCTTTGTTAAACTTTTCTTCTGGTTCTGTTTCTGTTTTCTTGTTTAATTTGCCGAGATGTCACGTGTCTGGCTGGGGCAGGCAGGCTGGCAGGCAGGCAGCGTGGCAAGTGCAAGTGCATGTGGCACGTGTCCTGTTTGCTTCGTGCTCATCCAGCAGCAGCAAAACTTCCAACCAGCAGCAGCTGGGCTAAATGGAGGCAAATATTTTGCTTGCTTGCTTTGCCGTTGATCAAATCAATTTTGTATGCGTCAAAAGGGGAAACACAAACTGTGCAACATTTTGCGACATTGCTCACGCCCTGCCCCCCGCCTGGTCCTGTGTCTGTCCGCTGTCCCCTTTTGGCCACGTGTCTAATGTCGCGCGCCTCTTTCGTTCTCGCTGCTAATCTATCAAACCCGCTGGCAGCCAACCAAATTGAGTTGGTTTGGATATCATTTGCTGCTTCTCTGGCCACTGCTGTTGGCTCTGGCTCTGGCTTTCCTTTTGGCTGGCTACCTGCCCGACAAAACAAAAAACATAAAAAGCCACTGCCAAAGCCACTTTCACTTTGCTCTATCTCTCGTTCTTCTCTTTCCCACATTTTGTGTGACGTCAACGTCAATCAAATTAGGCCTCCGTTTCTGGCCCGTGCCAAAGTTCACACATCAAATGCTTTTCCTACATATAAGGGTTGCCTTACCCAACATCCCCCCGCGTTAGTCTTTTTGGTGCTAACTTGCGATTTGCGTTTTGTAAATGTTTTTCTAATCAGATTTGTTTGTGCGTCGATTCACAAGGGAGTGCAATTTGTTTTGATGTGCCAGTCGCACAATCCGTTTAAGTGATGTTCGTTGACAATGCACAGGGCAGAGGCAGAGGCTTCGCTCTTTCCACTTTATCTGTTGTGGAGTGTGCTGGGACTTGCTGTATGCCTCTAAGAAACTAGTCAAAAAAACATATGCTTATGTCAGTATTTATTATATTTTCTCTTATTTATTTGTTGCAGCTTTTCTTTATACTAACAAGCGTCTAACTCTTATAAATTTTCCTTTGGCATCACAAAGATTCATAACTGGGTTCGGCTGTACAACCTTCTTAGACCTCTTGCGAGATGATTAGGTTGCGATGAGAGGAGCTTCCCAAAGAACTTTTGTAATCCCTCCCGTTGCTGGTTCCAAAGATCTTCAACAAAATCAAATCAAAGTCAAATCTCTAACAACTAACTATCTAGATGTAAATATATTTGTAAATGTGTCAGGACTGCCACATGTGCCACATTTGGTTACTCTACTTCCTTCTGTCTACTTAGTGGCAATCAAACAAGAATTTGATCGATTGGTTTTTAACACCCGCCCCAATCGAATTGAACTAAAATAAATAATCATCGTTGGCATTGTAAATTCATAAATTTATAAAAACTGCAACTGCAATTGCCAATCGATTTATGACGACAATTGCTGAATGATAAGTTGCCTTTTCCTTCGAGTCGAGTTGCATTTTTCCCTTTTGGCAAATGAAGTTGATTTTTGCTTGGGCGAATTAGTTTTTAAGACTCTTTTGCGCTTTGTTGGGATTATTGTATATTTTTGCAAAGATTTTTGCCTAATTCTAATTGATTGTTTTGCCTTACTCCGACCGCCCCTCCCACTTTTCTCTTACTCCTCGTATCTATTGGGGGAGCCAACCTATCGATCTAGTTATCTTTAGGTGCTATTAAATGCGCCTTCGATATAGAGTCGAGTACATATGCTCATAATATCCATTTAGATATAACCAATCGACGGCACCTCTCTCTCCCCTCTCCGCTCTCCCCCTCGCCCACTCTGTGTGCCCCTTTGTCCATTTGTTGTTGTTTGCATTACACAGCGTAAGCGCACTTAAGTTACTTTTAAGCCCTGGCGCCGTTCCAATTGCGAAAAGGAAACGTCAGCCACAACCAGCCAGCAGCCAATACAAACACAAACACACACACACACATACTTAGCCAAAGCCACATGGCGCCATTTGCTGATGACTTGATGGTGGTTCATGGCATGTCCAAAGGTGCTGTTCGATCGAGGCAGCATAAAATGCTAATTAGCATTTTCGAATGATAGAAAATCGACTAGTGGCGCCATCTATTGCATGTACATCTTGTTGTTTGCCTTTTGTGACTTGGACAAGTTGGTTGTTGTCTTTGCTAAGCAATTGTACCAAATTTGATCTTAGACACATTTTTCGTTTATTAATGTTGGTTCACTGAGTTGAATTCCACAGAGGTCAAAGGGTTATTTGCTAATTTAGCATATCTTAACTTAAACCTAACCTTACTCTCAACGCTATAACTAAGTATTTACAGTTTAAAAATCTCTTTGGATCTCTGGTGCTCAATGGCGTGGCGTTATCTTAACTCTAAGTCCATCCTTCGGTCGCAGAATCAGTTCGCCCAACAACGTCAAATCTTCGCGACGATCAACCGATTCGATTTTGTATTTGCGCAAAACCGTTGAGATGACCGCCTTCTCCTCGAGTATGGCAAACTTCTGGCCAATGCAATTACGTGGACCAGCACTGAAGGGTATATAGGCGAACGGATGACGTCCGGCACAATTCTCGGGCAAGAAGTTATCGGGATTGAACTGTTCGGGCTTGGGAAATACTCTCGGATTGCGATGCAGAGCATAGGTCATGATAATTGCCTGAGTTCCAGCCGGCACCAGCTTGCCACCGATCGTCACATCTTCACCGACCATGCGAGCCATCATTGGAACGCTGGGAAAGAGGCGCAGGGCATCCTTGATGCAGCATTCCAAGTAGCGCATGTCTAGCAAGTTCTTCATGGTAGCTGGCGTTTCAGTATCATTGCCAAATATGGACTCCAGCTCCTCATAAACACGCTCCTGATACTCCGGATTGGCGCCGAGCAAAAACAAAGTCCACGAAATGGCCGCCGAAGTTGTGTCGTGTCCCTCGAACATGAACGTATCCACTTCCTCGCGAATATCTTCCTGTAAATTGGACAAAAATGTGATAAAGTTGCTAGTGGATCATCCAACTGTAACTTACATTCGATAGAACTGTTCCCTCTTTGGAGGCATCGATGAGTAGATCGAGAAAAGCCAAACGCTTCTTTTTGCCCAGATCATCGTATGCATCGGGCATCTCACTGTTATTGTTGTTGTTATTGTTGGCCAGCTCTGACTTGCGTTCCCGAATCACCATATTGGAGAAGCCATGAAGCGTGTGAATGTAGCTCTGATGCGTCTTGTAGTCCTCGGTGAGGCGGAACAGCAAATCGCTTTGCAGCCAAATCTTTGCCTGACGACTCTGTACAATCGAGCCAATGCTGAAAAGACGAGAAGAAGAATGTTTGTTGCATTAAATTGAAAGTTTAGTCAAGTGTTGCCACACTCTGTATGTCTGTCTGTGTGCTTTATGAGGCATGTTATCAGCAGCAACAGCAGCGACAGCAGCAGCATTCATTGACATCTTAATCTCACATATTTTGCGCTTGAGCAGAGAACAACAACCCCCCGAAAAACATATGAGAAAAGTATCTTCAGCTGGGTGGCTGACAGTTGCGCTGACAGCATTCGATATTATTATTGATAAGCATAACTTTGCTCAATTGAATTCTAGTTGCAACTTACCCATAGACAGCTTTAACGTATTCGGATTCACTGTTGCTTTGTGCATAGATTTTGCGACCCATGGCAGTTTCTGTGACGCAACAACAACAATTGGTTATATGATATACATATGGTTTTGTTTATAACATTGACACTCACCGCAAACAATGTCCAAGGTGCAGAGTGTGACGTAGGGGAACAGGTTGAACGCCTCGCTGCCCAGCTCGACATTCAATTTTCGGGCCAAAACCGCGCTCTGCTCATTAAAAACATCAATAAAATCGTCCAGAATTTTGAAATGAAAAGCGGGTGTCAAAATCTGCAAAATATACGAAGTTAAAGTCGGAGAGTAAAAGTGAAATTCGCTGAATGAAAAAAACCTTTCTGCGCGAATGCCATTTGCGATCGGTGCTGGTCAGCAATCCAGTTCCCAGCCAAGGATGCAAATAATCATAATCGTGGCTTTTGTTGACAAACTTCTGACTGTTTAGTATGGGCTGTGGAAAGAACAAAGAAGTTAGTAACAGTAGAGATCTTTCTCTTCTTTGTACTCACCTCGACAGTTTCGGGTTCGAAGAGCAGGACTCGTGGCGATGTTCCTTGCCACACGCGATTGATGCCGATGCGTGTGCCCCAAAGTTTTTGCATGCCGATAACACGATTGAATAGCTCTGCGAATGACAAAGAAGAAACCAGTTATCCGACTGACTAAATGACTGACAGCTAACGAGCGTTTTGAGTACAATTCATAAATAATAAATAACAAACACAAAGTAAATTGTGTTGTGACGTGCTGCCGGTCATTGTTTGAGCTACAAATTGAACTACCAGTTGAACTACTTGTTGGGATTTTGTTTGAATTTTGAATACATTGTTTGCAGTTTTTTCTAATTATGGTTTGAATGTGAACAAAGATTTTTTTATTTATAATATTTTTATATTATTTTTATAACAATTATCGACAATTTATATACTTTTCAATTAATGTAAGACTCTAAAAAATTTATAATTTTTAAGGCTAAATTTGAAATTTTTAATAATTTTTAAATATTTTTTAAAATATTTTTATACTTAATGCGCTTTGAATTGGTAATTGATTCCAAAGTCAAACAGCTCCGCTGAAGCAATGTGTTCCTTACATTGACAATATTTGAGAAATGTGATTGCCATGTTTAAGAAAAGAAAGAGCATCTTCAAGTCTACCTTACTAAGCCAAAACATTCCGACTCGTTTCATGTTGAAGTTGCAAGTGCAATTTTGTTGTTGCGAGTGTATTTTTTCCAGTTATCACGTGTGTGAAAATTGTTTGCGACACTTAATTATAAAAAATGAAAAACTTACTAAACAATTTTCGATGTGTGAGAAAACCCGAAACAATCAAGGTCAACATTATTATCATTTTCAACATGTAAAAATTGTTGTTGTGTGTTAATTTGTTGTTGTTTAATTTGTTACACTTGTTTAACACTTCGGTGAACATAAATAGGCTTCTCGTGCATTTGGCGTTGATTACAGCAACAGAAACTAAGCCCCTTTGCTCATGGAGCGAGTATGGCGTCGCCTCTCGGTCATTTGTGTTGCATTAATTAAAATGATGACACACACACACATGCACAGCAATCTTTTTGAGCGATGTCTAATAATGTTTTTTTTATGTAACGGCCCCACAACTCAAGCGTCCAAACACCAAACGAATCAAAAGCAACACCCAACAAAATTTGTTAGTTTTATTTTTTTCGCCCTCAACTTCATCTTCAGTTCGCTGTGGACCCAGCCCCTTCGTCGGAAGTTTGCATTTTTAACAATTAAATTTCTTTTGTGCCAAAAAACAAAACATAAAAACCAATTAAATGCCAAAAGCAAAACACACATGAGACAAAACAATATCTTTTGCCGGCTTCTCCCATTTAATTCGGAATTTATTATAATAATTTTTTCGTCTTTGAAATAGGTTTTGAAAATTGTTGTTGACAAAGTTGACGAAAGACAACAAAACAGAAAACATTATTATATCTTTTGGTCTGCTTTTTAAATTGCGTTAACAATTTGAAATAATTTATGTGCCGCGAATTTGTCAGGTGTAAATTGTGGCACATTAAATGTGAGGGAATAGTTTAGAGGGTCGAATAATGAATACTCTAATCTAAGTACACCAAAGTAAGGGTATTATAATAATCATTAACTAATTGCTACAAGCACTTTGAATGTTAATCATGTGAATCTAGCCGGGTTTCAATGCCAAGCCGCAAGCACCCACGACACCGCAGACTCAGAATCAGAGTCATGGATAGACGACGAGAATCAGAGACAAGAGGCAAGAGACCGAGAGACCAAGTGACAAGTAATCGTCGTCGGCACTGAGTGCTGCCCAAAAAGTTCTTAGCTGGAATTTGAAACCGGTGCGAACCTTGAGCCAGGCACAACTTCAAATGTTGTTGTTGTCACTTGGCAGTTGGAAATATTCTTTGGCTGCTTATAGAAAAGTAATGATTGAATAATCAACGTGACCTTGGGACACACACACACACACATTTGTTGCAACATCATTGGTGGATGCCACTGCTTCTCTGATTCTCTTGAACAGCTCAAACTTAATTCAAGTTGCATTATGCCTAATCGGCATAGTTAGAATCCATAAATTGCAGCCAACAGGTTCCTCGGCTTGCCTTGAACTAAACGGTGACCGACAAAAAGCAAACAAAAACTTAAGCATAAGCATATAATTAAAAATTTGTTGTTGCCTTTTTTTTTTATTGTATCAAGTGTTTTATTTGCATAAATTTGTTGGCTTAGAACTTTGCAGCAATGAAAAGATTTTGTCTAAGTATTTAAGACGCTTTACTCTAAGCCTTTTTCCGGTGGGGCTTGGCTATGATTTTCAGTGTTGTGAATTAAAAAACCTCAGTCAAACATGCTTCCGACAATATAAAAGGAGGCCAAAAGAGGTGTGTGTGCGTTGCCAATCAAAACTCATCTAGCCAGAAAAACAACTTCACAAAGAACAAAGGACAAGTCGAAAACAAAGACAAAGAAACCACAAAAAATATTACCCCCAAAATATTTTAATTTGATAGAAATTTTTGTCAATGATCTATGAAATTGATTTCCTGCACGATTAGCAACTCGAACTGAACTTGGCCGACTCAACAAGAAGAAGTTGCAGGCAGCCCCAGATACTATTTATTATGTATGTATCTGTGTATCTTTGTATCTGCGTGTTGCGTTTCCGCATTCATAAAAGATACAAGCTTGTGTATTTTATACATTTTTCAAGCCGGCTGCGGAACTATTCGATTAGATTGTAAATTAATCATATTAAAATGTTTAGGTTTTGAAGACTTTTGTATCTTTTTCTAAGCGACGCGGTAAGTTACCTAAATGCTGTTGTTGTTGCTTCGATCATTTTTTGATTTTCAAGATCAAGATCAATAAATTCAAATTCCGTCTTGTGCGTTTTAACAGACCTTCTTTTTGTGTTGCCTTCTTTTTGTTTTTCATTAACAACTTCTCAAGTGTTGATTTTGTGTTTGTTTTTGTGTTATTTAACTGTTTTTTTTGGAGCGCAGCTTCAGTGCTTCAGTTCTTTTATGAAGTTGCGCAATAATGTTTTATTATCAATCATAATAAAGCCCTATTTATAGTTTTGAGTGTTTATTTGTTTGTTTGATGTTGATGGTGAAAGTATGTTTTCAGCTGTTTGCCACACATCAAGTTCAAAAGATTCGCACTTGTGCGAAAATAAAAATACAAAATAAAATAATTATAATAATTATGTGATTTACTCAATTTGTGGGAATTTTGATTTTATTATTAAGTTAACAACTTTTAATTGCATTTTTTTGATGAATATTAATTTGAAAAGTTTTTAATATTATTAGGTGTAATGAAAACTATAATTAAGCTAACTGTTTAATCATTTAAATAAAATATAAGCAACTTAGAAAAATAAGCAAAAAAAATTGTTCTGATATTTTCTTCAACATTAACTGAAAGTTATCTAACAATTAGTTTCAATTTTATAAACATATTTTAAATAGCGAATTTTTTATTTTGTAAACCAAATATATTTATTGAAATAAGAAATAAATAAAACAACAAAAATATATAAAAAATTGTGCGCTAAAAAATTGTTCTATTTAAACAAATATCTGCACCAGTTTCACACATACATACATACAACTAAGTATTTAGTAAATCACCAATAGGTCAATTAACACATTTTCAACGAAGATAAAACTTGACATTTGCTGAATCACGAAACTTTTATAGTTCTCCCTAAAAATAAAAAAAAACTGAAAGTAATGTAAAGTTCATTAACACTTCGAGCAAAAGTCAAAGCATAACAGAGAGAGGAGGGAGGATCGATAAAATAAAGATTCAAGCATCATTGGTTCTCTGTTTGGTTTGGTCAATTAGCACCTATTTGAACGGACCGATCTCAAAGCATTATTTACTACAAATTAGTGTTTGGCCATTCAATCAGATTGATCTAAATTCGAGTACGCCGATTCAGGGTCAAAATATCATTACACTCACCATCGTGATCCACATTCATTTCGATGGCATTTCCCAGAAAGGGTAAAGCTGCCGGGCCCGGAATCTTTTCAATATATTTCACCCAACGCGCGCGTCTCTTGTTATAGACCACAAGGAATATGGTGATTGTGGCCAAGAGAAAGATGGTCAATGGCGAGTAGCCCGATACGATTTGAGCGGCTTTCGAGAGCAATATGCTCTCGGCCATTAACGAACTGAAAACTTTTGAGGACATGTTCGATTTGTTACACTTTTTTCAGCATATCCTTTTTCAAGCACAGACAAAATTATTCAATATTTATTGGATTCTAATCTCGGTTGTAACACTTTAGCACGATCGTATTGAGAATAATCTTTGGCTCTCTGTTTATTTTTTGTTGAGACACAGACGCCGCGAACTCCGACACACAACTAACAAAAAGTTCGAGTTTGCATAAAAATTTAAAAAGAAGTGCTAAAAATTTTCGTGCTGATGTTTTCGGGTATTCGGCTCAGCGACGAGACGTTCGGCTTGCGCGCTGCGTGTTTGAAAACCTTTTGCAACTGTATCGGTGAGCCGGAGATGAAGCCGACCGAACGATCGCGATGCTGCGGCTGCTAGCTGTAAAAAGGTAGTAGAAAATCTACTACTATTTTGTGGTATTGTCAAGTGTGTTTTGTTTTGAACATGATTTGGCATTTTGTCATTGCTTTTTTTGTGGCAACACACAGATGCACAGAGCGAAAAATATCAAACCATGCCAAGCCTTACATTAAGTCAAGAATATCCCGTTTCGTCGTTTAGAATCAAAAATGTTTCATTTAGGTAAATCGAAGCTTATTCAAGTTTATCTTACTTGCACAAAAAACCTGCTTCGAGGTCATTCTAACACAATATTCACACAAATTTTGTGCATTTTACGATTGTTTAATTTTAATTTCGCGAGACTCTGAATGCTGCCTTTGTATTTTATCGCTGTCTAAACTCAAAACGCAAAACTCGTATGCAGTTAATTTTCTGTTCACTTTGCGCCCAATTAGCAAGTTGGGATGGTTCTATACAAACAACAAAAAAGACTCTGCCAAGTATTCGGACTTGTCTTAATTTAAGTGCAATTAAAACAAACTTTAGTCTCGCGTCATATCCGCCGCTGGCACAAGAGCCGCCTCGCCTCGTACTACTATTTGGAGCATTTAATTCGAGTGGTCAGAATTTCAAAACTCGCCGTTCAAGCCGTTCATTTTAGCATTCATTTTTAGGAGTTTTTTGCTGGCCATAAATTAATTCTCAGTTAGAATATTATTATCACTTGCATGTTAAACGAAACTTTTTAATATTTATTGGATCAAGTTGAAGTTCAACAAATTTTTGTGGAAATATATTTCATGGTCAATCGACATGAAACTCCAAAAGAATCATTATATATAAAGAACAGGTTCCGCGCAATGTTTTTCTATTCAAAATCAATTTGATATCGTTGAGTTCTTTGCTTGAGCTAATCTTTTGCTCAATTGGCCTTGAAGTTTCTTACAAATTTTGTTTATGGTATTTGTAGAACCTGTTCGAAAATTTCAATACAAAGCCAAGCTTAAAGTCCAGAACCTTTTCGAAAAAAACAAACAAAAAATCTTTCTCTTGTTTATATTTGATCGAAATATTCTGAAATATTTATAATTGGCATTTTAATTATGCAGCTTAGGGGGTTAAACAGAACCTGTGACTTTTATCAAAAATACACAAAAAACTGGAATCAATATAGACAGACGATCCGACTTTGAGCATGAACAAAAATCAAACAAGTATGCAAATTACTTTCGAAATAATATATAATGAGGCGAAGCATGGCAGACGACGGATAACTAAGAATAAGAATGGCTAAAGGTAGAAGAGAATTCGTTGTTTGTATCCTAACAGTTAGGTTATATATAAACCATAATTTTGTTGCCCTTTGCAAGATTACATCATCTTCATATAAGCTGTGCCCTACCTGCAGACACACATCAATTTAAATTGAATATGCCTTGTGTTATTTATTTTACTATCACGTTTTTCTTTGTCCACACATTTGTCTAGGAAGTAAAAAAGCTGAAACGTTCTTTAATTTAGACACAAATTAACAGCTTCTTTAATAAAAAGCAATTCTGCCATGCTTTGATTCAAGCAAGTCATTGTGCCGCCTTCAACTAAAATCCTTAACCATATTTAATTATCATTCACACTTTTCGGCATATTCGTCTTTTTTTTATAGCCAAATTTAACTATGGTTTTTGATTCTCGACAATTGAGTTAGCCGATTTCCTCTTTTTCGCGCGTCTTTCTTAATGACCGAGGAAATAAATAATAAAACTAAGTGTCCAAATATAAGGTGCTTAACGTAGTGAAAAATTCGCTCCTTTGTTTGATTTTTGCTATCATAATAATGGCATGATAATATACAAATATATAATTGATACAAAATGTGCAAATAGTATCTAGAAACACAAAAACAAATATTTTTACTTATCTTAAATAGAATACTTTTTCGACCCTCACAATCAACACAATTTGCTTTCGGGCTATTTTAGTTTCTGATTACCCAATTTGAACCCTGGGAACTAAAGGTATTTCACTTTAATTCGCAGTGTCTAAGTGGGTCAATGTATTTTTATGCAGCACAAGGATGCTGCAGGCAAGGACATCACTTCATTTTTTAAGGGTGGGGAATGCAGATGCTGTTAGTTTGCTACGCTAGTTTGTATAACCTTGTTACTATTATATTGCAGGTATTGCAGTTGAAAAATGAGTTTATCACATCAAGTTTCAAAGGACTTGGTATAAAAGACAGTTGGATGATAAAGAGTTCTTAATTAATAATTTATGAGTACAACGAACCGGCCATAACTATCATTCGGTAATATTGACCTATACCAGAGATTATAGATTAGAGATTATATAGATTGTATACTCTTGTCTTTACTATACCTGACGAAAGAAATTCCGTTTAGAATGACCCGAGAAGCTATGCGTTATGCTATTTCATGGTCTAAATTGAGTATAATTTTTATGGCTATAGCTACTGTAAATGATTTGTTCTGCATTAAAGCTAATGCGGAAAATTAACTACAAATATTTTTTATTTTTTTTTTTTCGAAAATTCAGTTAAAATCGGTGGAAAAGGTTTTGCTTTTAAGCAAAGCAGCAATATCGACTATTTTACCCGATATAACAGAATTATACTCTTTAGTATAGATAGCTAGTTTTTAAATAAGGGTATTATAAATTCGACTTGAAGTCCATGGTATTTATTTAATTTAATTTTTATTAATATAATAACATTTGGTTGGTAACATAACAATGAACGATTATTGGGAATTGGGAATAATTTATATATTGAATACATATTCCAGTTAACTGTAAAATAAGAACAAACCAAATTTAATACTTCATTAAAAATCTTGTTTACACACTTCTCAGCATTTTTAAATAAATAAATTGATAATAAAGCCGAAATAATTAGCACGTTTTTACTGTTAAAATTTTAACAATATTTGTTGCGTATAAAATATTTATTTATTATTTTATTTATTTTTATATTAATATTTAGTTTCTATTCTTGTCGCTTCATCCCTCTTTATTGACGCACCAAATTGCTTTGCCAGCTGCTAGAAAGTCACACACACATGCATTTACAATCACAAACACACGCATGCCCGAGTGTTCAGGCAAAGCATACTGTGACGCGAGCGTTTAGCCTGGCCAAAGAAATGTATCTTGCAGGCGTACACTGAAATTCCAAACTGATTCTAGCCCATTTGGGTAGTAGAACCCGTTGCTGGGATGAAGAAAGCATACTTACCTGGCGTAGAGGTTAACCGTGATCACGAAGGCGGTTCCTCCGGAGCGAGGCTTGGCCATTGCACTCCGGCTGAGTTGACCTCTGCGATTATTCCTAATGTGAATAACTCGTGCGTGTAATTTTTGATAGCCGGGAATGGCGTTCGCGCCGTCCCGAACTAAAAAATACATTTCTATTAAAAGCTGAAAAAAAATACATAGTAAAGTTCAGTTATCTCATTCGTCATCAATAAGTTAGTGATTATGGTTTCTTGCGTAGACTTGAACTTGGTCTTCGTTAACACAGACGGAAGAGAAGCGAATGAAAACCTTCGTCTGCCGAAACTTGTTATCATAATTAATAATGTGTTCCGTTGGGTTATAATTTGACTCACAAATATCGACAAATCTAATGCGCTTTATTGTTGTTTTGTTGCAGCTGCTGCCTTGCCTCTGAATTTATTAACTTTAGTTTTGTCTTTACGCCATTCAGCTTAAAACAACCGCTAGGTTAAATCAGCTAGAAACTGTAGCTGCTGTTGTTGTTGGGCTGTTGGCCATGATAGGGTCAAGTTCATTTCCGCTCTCTGATCTTAAAGAATGATTATCGTTAATAGCAAACTTTCAAGCGCCGGTCTCATTAACCCCTACCCCCCAGCCAGCCCTCTTTTAAGTTGTAGCGTGTTGAGAGGAGGAAGTTGCACAAGATTTTTGTTACGGTGTAGCCGCAATAAAACAATTTACCATTAGAGATTGTTAAGTTTATTTAAGTGACGCACTTTATGGTTTCACTTCTCGTCTTGGTCTTGGTAATTACGCACGTAATTGGGGTTACCATGTCTCTCTCTCCCTCGCTCTCTTACCAAGCATGTCACGCAACGAAAAAACCGTCTAAACAAACTAAATTAATAACCCACAACAAAGAAGAGCTGAGAATACATTGAAGACAAAGATTTTTATACTCTTTGCGGAATTCTACAAGAAATCAGAAAACTTCTAAACAATTCGTTACATAACGAACAATAAAGTTATAATACCCTCTGCCTTTGTACCCCTCCCCAACTCTACTCAATTGCTATTGTTTTGCTGCTTAGCGTGTGAACTTTTTTATATGAAGATGGGGAATCAACATTAATTTCTATTAATTAATTCAAGTGAAAAGTTTGTTACAAATGAACTTGAAACTTAAACTGAACTTGAAACAATGGGCGCCCGCGTCTAGCCAAAAGAATTTTCCATCAAGTTGGCTGCCATTGACGAATGGTCAAGTGCAATTGTAATTTGGTAACGATAAAGAACCAAATACCACGCGCCGAACAAGCCGGCCACCTTGGCCAAGACAAGACAAGGCAAGACAAGTTTCCTTCGGCGGCGGCTTGTGACACAGATAATGGCCAATAGAATTGGCTAGATCGGCGGCTTGCTGCATTTGGCATTTCGCATTTCGGTTGCAGCCACCACCTCGCTGGCCTCGACTTTCAGCTAGCTAAAAAGCAGCTGCAATTTCAGAATCGACTTTTTGTTCACACACAAAAATTAATAGTAAAATTACAGCATGATAGGCAATCGCCACAAAGATATTTGTTTGCGCTTTTGCATTGTCTCAAGAATGTTAATTAAAATGCATTTTTCTCAAGAAAAGAAGAGAAAAAAATATTGAATGAAAATTTTAGCATTAAGTCTGTTTGGATTTTTGTGCTTACTTCAACATCAATCAATTATTAGTATAAACTGTAATTACAATTGAATATTTATGCATGCTTGAGTTATCTGCTTTATGAGTGGAGTGTTTCGAGTGTTTGGCTAAACATTTCTGAGAGTGCGGCAAAAAGCACTTGATGCAAAAGTTCAAGAACGTTGTAACTAATGGTTATTGCCACAGTTTAGTCAGCCATTTAAAATCAATAAAACCAAAACCCATAACCATAATTAATATTCAATTAAAGACATTTTTTAAATTTTCTTTATTTTCTAACACAATTTTGATGAAAAATTCAGTTTATCTTGGATGAACGCTTATTATATTATTCATAAAAATGTTTAACAATTACGAAAAAAATTAAGAAAATTATTTAAAAAGCTTAAAAACATTATTTTCAATATATTAACCCCACCGGGATTTGAGCCCGCGTCTTCAGGCAAAACTATGTTGCTTCAACAACTGTTCACAATGAAGAAAATGGCAACACCAGCAACAATTTTTCAGCAACATGGCAGCTTGACTGTCTTAACAATATAAATCTAGCTGAAATAGCTGTTATGAAATTATAATCAAAATTCATTTGTTTCAACACACATCAAAATTCAAATCGAATTGAACATTACCGTTTTGCGCAATAAAACTGCTCTCACTCAACTATCGATCAGCAGCTGTTGTTCACTTATCGATATATGTTATCGCATGCTCGATGGCAGCTCTGGCAACAAAACAGAAGCAAAGTTAACTCAATTCCGTTTGCCAGCATTAATCATCAAAAATTCAATCGGTGCAGTTGCAAATTGCAGCTAAAGTGTTAAAAAAATAAAGCGAGTTAAAGTAAAATTATTGCAAATAAATAATTCTAAAGTGTTGCTTAGCTAAACTAACAACGAAAATGCGTAACGCTGGCCTTACGGCCTTTATGGCTGTGTTTGTTTGCGGTAAGTTTGTGACGTCGCAATTTTATATTGCGTGTTTAAAATGAAATATTAATGGACTTAATTTGTTTTGTAATTTAAAGGCGTATGCGTTTGGTCGTCGCCCGTCGCCGAGCAGCCGCTGTTGGGCGGCAGTAAATGCACCTGGGGCCCCACCTACTGGTGCGACAATCTCAGGTAAGTGCTGCGATGGAAAAATCGCTTTGTCATCGGAAAGAAAAACATTCGCCCCCGCTATGTGCATATGTATGTGTGTGCATTGGACACTACGCAGTTGTTAACCCGTTCGTTGTTTTTCCTTTTGTTTTTGTTCATTGTTTTTGACGTCCGCTAAAGAAGAATTTGATAACGACGAGGCAATGCAATCAGCAGCAATAGCAATAAGGAGCCGCCATTCTGTTTGCCACCAACGATAACCTTTGTTGCTATAACAGTTTACAGTTTTGCTTCTTTTTTCGCTCTAATTTATATTTGTTCGCTCATTTGCTCTATTTTCTAAGTTTTTGTTGTTTTTGCCCATTTGGCTAAACTTTGCACTCTCTCGAAAGCGCTCTCTCTCGCTCTCTCTCTAAGCTAGTGCTTGCGGTTTTGTTGTTGTTGTTCGGTTTCAATTCCGCTTTAAATTAAATTAACAAAAATGACTCTCGGCTAAGCTAGTCTCATTACATATGTATGCAAGTGTGCGTAATACTTAACTGTACAATCAGCGGCTATATACCCGATGACTAATCAGCTTGGTCATCTTTAGGGCAACTCTTTGTTCCCATTTCGCTTAAAGCTGAGATTTCAAATGAACTGTCTCGAATATCTAAGCCAAGCATTCGTCATAGAAAAGAAACCGAATATTGGCATAGTCATACATACACACATACATACATACACAACTGTAAATGTTGTTGCTGTTTCTTATCAAAGTATCGTGAGTAATCCAAATACAGTTGTCAAATGCCCAGCGGCGAACAGCATATCTAATGCGTTGCGAAAAGACCCCACGTAATGTATTAAGTGTTGCCTTTTGGTAATCAAAGCTGTAATGGTTGATGAAAAGACACTTTAAAAGAAAGTGTGTTCAAATAGTTTTCTTTTCTCTAACAAAATTTGTGCTGGGCAAACAATAAACACGCCACTCCAAACAATGATTAGATTACTTAATAGTAACTGCAAATATCTTTCCCTATAAACAAATGATTATAGTACTAACTCTGTAACTGTAACTGCAAATATCTCTCCCTATAATATATCAACAGAACTTTTGCAATATGTTTACACAACAGCAAAGTCCAAATGAATATTTCCCCTACTCTTTTCATAGGCTTTTTATTTTCTTTGTTTATATATTTATTTGATTGCGAACTCGGAATTCCTCTCTTTCGCACTCTTAACTCTTCTTTGTTTGGCTGATAAAAAAGTCAAAATATTGCTGAAATGGCAACATGCAAACGTCGCCATTAAAAACGCTTTTTAAAAATAAACATATTTCGTATATATCTCTATATACTATATACCCATGCGTCGTCGCAGCTTATCGCATTCTATATAAACAATTTGTTTGTTTAATATAAATTAGCAGTTTATTACTAAATTTGAGTCGGCGGCTTATGTTCGTAATGAATTCTCAACAATATCAGATGAATGTTTACAGTATTTAAATGCTGACCAAAGGGAGAGCCAAACATAATATTCATTGATTCAGTCATTTTATATGTATGAACAAAGATATGTCTGTGCCGCGGGTGCATTCAACTAGATGGTGAGTTGGCGTGGAGGTTTCACTTTTCATGCTATCCATTTGGACTCTGATCTTTTTTGCTGACTTCAGCGAAAGACGATTATAAATGCGGGTCATTCGAAGCATTTGTTTTCGATTCAATTTGCTGCTTGGCAGTTTTACCCCCATAACAAATGAAAGTCCAGTTTATTATTAACAAAAACCTATCGATATTTATTGATTTTTGTAACCCCTTTACAGCAATTCGAAGGACTGTCGGGCAACGCGTCATTGCATTCAAACCGTTTGGGAGAAGCGTATTGTGCCAGTTGATGATGATTCGATTTGCAAGATATGCAAGGATATGGTTACCCAGGCGCGCGATCAGCTCCGCAGCAATCAAACCGAGGAGGAGCTAAAGGAGGTGTTCGAGGGCTCCTGCAAGCTGATACCCATCAAGCTGGTGCAGAAGGAGTGCATCAAAATGGCCGATAACTTCATACCCGAACTGGTCGAGGCGCTGTCCTCCCAAATGAATCCCGATGTGAGTAACTCTCGAATAAAATTTGAAAAAACAAAAATTGATTAAACACTTATTATTTACAGCAAGTTTGCTCCGTGGCTGGTTTGTGCAACAGCGCCAGGATCGATGAGCTGTTGAAGCAAAGCTATCAGGCTGCCCTCGATGGCACCATCAAGGCGGAGGAAGTGGATCTGCAAAGTGGCGTGCCACACATCAAGAAGGAGGAGAAAAAGCCAAACCTAACGCAGCTTACCTGTGGCAATTGCAATCTGCTCGCGCGCATGATGCAGCAGAAGTTCCAGTCGACGAATCGCGATTCAATGGTGGAGCAATTGCTGCACATGTGTGGAACCATGTCGAGCTTCTCGGATGCCTGCGCCAATCTGGTGCTGACCTATTTCAATGACATGTACGAACATCTCGAACAAAACCTGCAATCGAATGGCATCTGCCATTTGTCGGGCGTTTGTGCGGCACGTTATCATCAGCACGAGGATGATCCCAAGGAGCCAGAGGCACTCACCACCTTCGAGAATGTCAGCGATGATATTCCCTGTGCCCTGTGCGAACAGCTGGTGAAGCATTTGCGCGATGTCCTCGTGGCCAATACCACGGAGACGGAATTCAAGCAGGTCCTCGAGGGCTTCTGCAAGCAGTCGCGTGGCTTCAAGGACGAGTGCATCAGCATTGTCGATCAATACTATCACGTCATCTATAGCAACTTGGTGAACAATCTGGATGCCAATGGCACATGTTTCCTCATCGGCGTTTGTCCCAAGGGCTTGGACCTGAACTACGATGCACCAATTATGCCTCTGCTGCCGGTGATTGCTCCAGCCGATGTCCAAGTGACGATCAGGAAGCTGGGCGCCTACGAACCCAAGTTCAGTCAGCAGCAAATCCTCGACATGCAGCTGCCCATTGATCATTTGATGGGCGCAGCGAACCCCGTCCAGCTAGTTGAAGGCGGTTCACTGTGCACCGTTTGCGAGTACCTGCTGCACTTTATCCAGGAGACGCTGGCCACCCCATCCACCGACGACCAAATCAAGCATACCGTCGAGAACATCTGCAGCAAGATGCCCAACGGCGTGGCAGCTCAATGCCGCAACTTTGTGGAGATGTATGGCGATGCTGTGATTGCGCTGCTTGTCCAAGGCTTGAATCCACGCGCCGTCTGCCCCATGATGCAAATGTGTCCGCGCAATCTCGAGCACCAGGAAGACATCGAGGTGTTCCATCCCTCAACTGTGAACGGCGGCGCCCAGGAACAGGATAAGCCCACTTGTCCCCTTTGCCTGTTTGCTGTGGAGCAGGCTCAGATCAAGATACGCGGCAACAAGTCCAAGGAAAACATCAAGAAGGTCCTCGGCAGCCTCTGCTCGCATCTGCCCAACAAGCTGCGCACCGAATGCGTCGACTTTGTCGAAACCTACTCCAACGAGCTGATCGACATGCTCATCACCGACTTCAAACCCGAAGAGATTTGCGTCCAACTCAAACTCTGCCCCAAGACCAAAAACTATCTGGATGAAATGAGCATTACTTTGAACGAAAGCGTCGACGTCGAGAAGTCGGACAGCAGCGATGAGAACGAAATCTCAAGCAATGAGATGCCCATTGAAATCGAGTTCGACAGGGACTTTAGCGTGACACCCAACTGTCTGCTGTGCGAGGAAGTGGTCAAGACTGTGGAGAAGAAGATTGGCAAGCATACAACAAAGGAGGAAATTAAGGACGCCCTGGAGCATTCGTGCGACAAATTCAAGAAACCCATTGCCCACAAATGCCACACGTTCATCGACAAATATGGTGACATGCTTGCCCAACTTTTGCTCCGACAGATGGAACCCAAAATGATTTGCGCCGAGCTGGGCATGTGTCTGGGCGGTGAGCAGGAGGATCGTAAGTTAAATGAACTATGAAATGGCAAAAATGTTTACTAAAAGTTCTGTTCTAGTTGAAGTTGATGAGGCCTTGAAGTACGATGTCATTGTGCTGGCTAAGCCACAAGACGACAAAAGGTCAGCCAACGTCCAGGAGCCACCAACCTGTGTGTTATGCGAATTTGTTATGACCAAGCTCGAGTCGGAACTGAAGAACAAAACCGAACAGGATGAGATCAAGAAAGCGTTGCGCAATGTCTGCAATCGTCTGCCTTCCACCATTCGCAAGCAATGCGATAGCTTTGTCGACGGCTATGCCACGGTCATTATCAGTTTGTTGAGCCAGGTGCCGCCCAAGGAGGTGTGCCAGAAGATGCAGCTGTGCTTCAGCCAGGCCGTCAACGATGAGGTTGTCGAGTGTGGCGTCTGCCATGGCGTCTCCCAAGCTCTGCTGCCCTACTTCCGTTCGCAAAAGGATCATGGTGCACTCCGCATGCAGGACATGATTAGTTTCGCCTGCGAAAACTTGCCAGCCAAGTACTATAATATTGTAAGTTCATAGAAAATACTTTTCTGTGACATTTGTTAATGTTCTTGTTAATTGTTTTCAGTGCTCGGAAATGATCTCGATTTATGGCATCAGCATTATGCATCTGTCGCAGCGTCCTTATATCGATCAATCGCATGTCTGCGCCGAGATCGGCAAATGCTTTGACAGCGAGAAGTCAGCGCTGGCCTTTGCCAGAATTTCAGGTGCGTTGCGTAGCTATAGCTTTAACTTTTGGTCATAAAAATCTATTTAAACCCTTTTCCGATTACAGCTTAAGAATGTTGCGGTCAAGGCCATGTGATGTGACGGCCGCCACGATTTATGCATATAAATATATCTATATATGAAAAATATTTTTACTTATCTGTTTACATTCTATTAACCTTTGACTGTAAATGATCAAAACTTACTTATTGTTCTGCACTTTATTTTATTTTGTTTTTGTATGTGAGAAACATAAATCAGAAATGCCTGAACAACTTAAATCTACTATAAACCGAAACAGGCTGCGAAAGTTAATTCGAACTAATTCGTCTAAATAAATAAATAATTAGAAAAGTGTGTGTGTTTAGCTTAAGATCAACCAACACAAAAGTGTAAAACATAGAAAAACGAGAATTAAATCTGATAAATAAATCTTTAAAAAAAAACAGAAAACCAAAAACATTGTATACAAATTTCTGAACTATTCCAACAATTAGTTAATCGAAATGTTTGAAGATTCGCTGCTTATCATTAAGCCGGATTATATGCACAAGCGGCGTCCGGTTCTGCTAAAGCTCCTGTCTTGTGGCTTTCAAATCCAAGGCAATCGTCGGCTTAACTTCTCGCCCGAGCTGGCTGCTGAGTTCTATGCCGACTATGCGGACGAGAAGGGCTTCATGCTGGAGGTAATCTTGCTGTCGAAGGGCATTTCGGAGGCATTTATCCTAACCAAAGAGAATGGCGTTCAGGATTTGCTCAACATTATGATATGTTATTTGTAAGTTGATTCAGATTAAGAAGTATTCAAAAGGTTTAACTTTTATTGTATTTTTATAGTGGCAACTCGTCGGAACTGGAGCGTAATATTCATGTTACCAAACATCCGAATAGCGCGGCTCGCGAATTAAACTTTATATTTCCCAACTGTAAGTGAAAATTCAAAATCTATATATTTAACAATATAATAAAATTGATTATTTTTGTTAAAGATATCCATGAACCCATTGAACTCTTCGATCCGAGTCGCTTTTGTAGTCGTCCGATGGTGAAACCTTTGATATCGGAAATCTATGATATAATACTGAATGTGGATTGCAGTCAGGCGGATTGGAAGGCGCGCGTTGCCGACTACCTAATGCGCCGCAATCCCAGTGTGCCACAGATCACCAATCAGTGTCAATTGATTCCCGATTTACGTCTCCAGGAGAAGGCACAGCAGACAACCGTAACTTACAAATCGGCAGACAAGGATGCCAAGCCAAAGGTGGGGTCCGTTAGTAGCAGTTCAGTGCTGTCCAGCACAACGCCACACTCATCCATGCTCCTGACCACCTCGTCCTGTGTCACTTGTGGTGGCTTCGAGCACACGGAACCCTGCTTCTCTGAGTTGGATCTGAATAAGCGCGTCGAGCCGCAGAGCGATGAGCCTGTTTGCCTGGACGAGGAGATCATTTGGAAGGAGATCATTGTGTACGAAGAAGTTGTGCCCGAGGAGGAGGAGGAGTTGAAGGAAATCGATGAAATGTTTGCTGGCGAGGGCGCTGAGTTGGAGTTGGACAAAGAGGGCAGCACATTCTCGTCTTGCGAACCAGCTGCAAAGGTCGAACCCAACGACGATGAAGAGCCCGAAACAGCTGCTCCAATTGCTGTTGAAGTGCCAGCAGCCGTTGAAGAGGCAGCAGCTGCTCCTCCTCCAGCTGCTGAAGAGCCAGTTGCAGCACCACCTCCTCCTCCAGCTGCTGAAGAGCCCACACCCGAACCACCCCCAGCTGCTGAAGAGCCAACACCCGAACCACCAGCAGCAGTTGCCGACGAAGCTCCTCCTGCTCCAGCCGAAGAAGCAGCGGAGGCAGCCAACTAATTTACACCTGTTGCCATATCACTCTGTGCTTTGCCAAATATTGTGGTGTTTACCTAAAAAAAATATATGAGAAATTGCTGGTGTAGACAAAAAATGCAACAAAAAAAAATAATGCCAAAACATCATCAACAACACCACAACACACCCCACCAGCCATCCACCCACCGTTGCTGCAATGCGCACTCGCCGGGCTGCACTTTTTCACTCCAAACCCAACCGAAATATATTCTCACTCACACTCATCCAAGCCAAGCAAAGCAAAGCAAAGCAAGTAAAAAGTGCAACAGGAACAGGACGAGCACGGAGCATTGAATGCGTTCGCGCCACATAGCCAATAGTAAGGTTTTATTATGTTTTGTGTATGTTTTTCCTGTTGACCGCACTTCAAGTGTCGACCAGCAACAATAAAAAAAAAGAGAAAAAGAAATAAAAATAAATCAATTGTGTGTGAGTCTATTTTTATATCTGTGTGCAAGGTGGGTGTGTGGATGTTTCGAATGTGTGTCAACAATAATCTAAAAAAATATTTGTGTCAATTTGGGCGCCAAAAAAGCGAGATAAAAGCGAATATTTTGATTGGCAACAATTAAGTTTTATTGCCCGCAATATTTGCAGGGATTGAATTTAAAGTGCAATCGCATCGATTTTTACCAAAACTATGAATCAGGTGGGTATATATTTAAATAATGTGTATGCAGGTGTACAGGGCGTGTGTGGCCGTGTATGTGTGTGTGTGTGTGTGGGTTAGTGTGGGTGTATACAAGTACACTTGAGAAAATAAATTTAGGTTAAAGGTGGTTTAAGCATGAGCAAATAAAATATTATTGAATAAATAAAATCGAGCTATTCTATTATGTGACTTTTACTAGATTTAATAACAAAGTTAATCAGTTTTTTCTACAAGTGTAACTCTGAATTCATTGCAGCCATTATGTAAAAGTTGCAGCTACCGAAGCAACAACATTTTTTAATCACAATTACACAAGTACAAAAAAAACGGAATGTTGAGTCTCAGCAATCGACAATCGGCCAAACTACAGCAGCAGCAACAGGAGCAACATATCCTTGAATATGCAGGCGCAACACATGGCAGCGATATTTATATGGAGGCGGAGCAACAGCAGCAACAGGAACAACAACAACAAGATGCCGCGAATGTGGCTCTAAACTTTAGTAATTTCACTGAGCTGTGTCGCCTGTGCGCCATTCATCATGGCCCCACCAAATTGCACATATTTGAACAGCGGGCCGAACAGCATCAATTGCTCAACAAGCTGCGCACTCTGCTGCAAGCAAATGTAAGTGTGTGTGAGGGGAGTGTGGGCTTTTTATATGCACTATAACCAAAAATGTAGAAAGGCCAAGGCGAAGGTATACAAATATAAGTTTTATCGGTTAGGAAAGTTAATTTGTTTTTAAATTATTTAAGTTATGTTACAAGCTCGAGACTTGGATTTTAATATTTTTTCCCTCTAACTAGAAAAAAAAAAAAGATTTATTTTTACTAAAATTCTATTTTAACAGAATTTTTAAGCATTCTTTTAAGGCAATTTTCATAGTAATTAAAAAGCACTTGATCCAAAATTCAATGTCATGGTGTAAAAAGGATTTAGTGGATGGGTTTTTGCTGTCATACATGAAAGCTTGCTTGTTAATTCCGAGTATGGTTTTCTTGAATTAATTTGAATATCAAATAAACAATTAAATTCTCCATTCGTTCTATTTCCTATAACATAAATAGTGTTCTCACCAAGAAGAATCTACCGATTTAGTTCATCCTTCTTCATCAATCTTCATGTCTCTCTTTCTCGCCCACAGATAACCGAGGACGACTTTTTGCCCAAGCACATTTGTGAAGTGTGCCTCGAGCGCTTGGAGCACTTGTACGAATGGCGCCAGATTTGTCAACGGAACGACCAGCTGCTGCGCGACTATGCCGCCACAATGAGCATCGTTCGAGCAACCATTGACTTTCAGGTGAGAGTTGAGTGTTGTAGTTGTTGTTGAGGTTGAGTGCACTGAACTGACAGCCTTGCCTTCAACCGAGTTGTGATTATGATTAGCGGCCTCTGTGATTGCCATTGTCAAAGTTATGCTTGGCGGCGGCGGCATCTCGTTTCGATTCCATTTTGTTTTTAGCAAACCACCACCAAACAACAGAGAGAGAGAGTGAGAGAAAGCTCTCTCTGGCAGCTATAGCGCCGAGTGGTATGCAATACTTTTTTATTGTTAGCTACGCTTCCGCCTTGACGGCTCAAGTTCAGAAAACGCTTCAGTATCTGTCTGAGTCGTGAGTTTCGGTGTTTCGGCAACTGTTCCGTGTTTCTTCTTTCGCTGCTCCTGAAGCATAACAAATAATTACTCAAAGTTGTGCTCGGACTGAGACGACTCGAAAACCGTTTCGCAATACATACACAAACAAAAGGCGCTGGGCTTTGACTCGAGGAAGTAGCAGAGCGGAGCAGAGCTGTGGCTGAAGCTAAAAATAAAAAGTCGCGTTAAGAATTTGTTCAACTTTATTCTCCTCTCGAAAAAAAAATAGAAAATCAAATCGAAGTGAAACAAAAAAGTCAACGAAAACTTAATTTAACGTTTGCGGAAACGTTTCACAGCTCGGCGGTCGTTTTTTATTGATTTTCAATTGTGGTAAGCTCAAAAGCAAAAGTCAAAAGCAAAAAGCAAAATTGCAAAAAATAATAGCAGCAATAAAAATGTCAATAAAGTGCGCGGTGTGAGGGGCAAAGTTTTGTTCCCTTTTCTAAAGAAAAAATAGTTATGTGAAAAATTTAGTTTAAGCGCGCGTCAAAAATATGAAATTTAAAGGCAGACACGGCAAAGCCTCAAACCATTCGAAAAATGGCAAAAACGCCGCCAAAGTCAAAATGCGAAAAGGGAGCGCACGGGCCGGCATACACACATACACAAAGGGACTTTCGGCAGGGGGCAAGCAGGCAGCATTGAAAAATCCGCCCGAGCAAAAGCTCAAGTCGCAAATTTTTGCGCAAGGGCAGGCAGGGTTTTCGTTTCGTCTTTTTTATTCGTTATTATTTTTGGTTTTATGTGTATTTTTGGGGGGAGGGCGGTGGTGGTGGTGGTTTGGCGAAATTTCGCAACACACTTGCGCGCGCCTTTTTTTCGCGTCGTCGTGTTAGGGGTGGCAAAGACCGAGAGAGAGCGGAACGATATGGGAATTGGGTAATATTTTTGAGTCAAACTCGGTTTCATTGCCAACGTTTTGTCGTACAGGACGGCACCGTTAACATGGACAAGATGACGGTGGCGCAGAAGAATGCATATCTGGAGGCCCATATGGCGGTGCAGCAACAAATGGCCCAGGCGGCCATACAGTTCAAGCAGCAGCAGCAAAACTCGCCGACGACCAATCAGAACGGAAGCATGCAACAGCAACAACAGCAGCAGCAGCAGCAGCAACAACAACAGCAGCAACAACAGCAGCAGCAACAACAGCAGCAGCAACAGCAGCAGCAGCAACAGCAACAACAGCAGCAGCAACAGCAGCAGCAGCAGCAACAACAACATTATGCGGCAACAATAAAAGTGCCACAAATCAGTTCCTCCAGTTCGGCAGGCGGTGCAGCCGTGGGTGCGGCAGGCGAAAGCACCTTCACCGTGCCCGACGACGGCATGGGCTTTGAGGGCGGCGTTCGAGTGCTCCAGAGCCTGGGCACCTGGTCGGCGGCCGAGCAACTCACCTACAATATACCCAAACCGAATCTGATACCCTTCACCGAACCCTACGTCGAAGGCGGTTCGATGCATCCGGCCAGCCGCCTCAAGGCGTTGCAACAGGTGCAGCAGGCATCCTCGGGCATACGCAAGACCAATCCCTCAAAGAGTGAAGTATCAAATCGTGCAGTAAACACCCACTAAAACGTAATCAAGAAGTGAATCCATCCACAGCCACCAACAAGGCATTCGAATGCACCGTGTGCGGGAAGGGCTTGGCGCGCAAGGACAAGCTAACGATTCACATGCGAATCCATACCGGCGAGAAGCCCTATATTTGTGAAGTATAAACAGACCTTGAACGCCTTGACGTTACTCCGTCGACAGCTACTAACCTCAAACCGAATTCGTTTGCACTTCTCCCCAACTTATATTGCAGGTGTGCAACAAGGCGTTCGCCCGCAGGGACAAGCTGGTCATACACATGAACAAGTTCAAGCATGTGACGCCGACAAATATAGCGCCGTTGGGCAAGCGGCTCAATAATATGGTAAAGAAGAAGGAGCAGCCCGATCCGCCGCCGGAGGACAACAAACAGAGCCTCGAACTGCAGCTGCAACAGCAAGCCGTTCAGGTTGCCGCCCAGAATATCATTGTGCAATCGGCGCAGGGTGCGCCAACAGCAATCCCGGGCATCATCATACCGCATCATCAACAACAGTTGTCGTGGACATGCGAGCTGTGCGGCCGCATGTTCTCGAGCCGGGACGAATGGTCCATTCATGCCAAGAGTCATCTGGAGGTGAGCAAATGTCGGTTGAGCCTACCGGCCAGTGGGGCCTGAAGCAGGCGCAAACTGCGCAAAATTCGAAAGCGGCTCTAAACTTTCGTCTCTTTCTTTTGTTTTTTGGGGAATTCTTTGATTCCTTGCAGTATTGACAACAGGAACGGTTAGTCGTAGAGTCCACAAAACAACAGCAACAACCAGCAGCAGCAGCAGCAGCCGTCATCGCTAAGAGCAACACCAGCAACAACAATCGCGGCTATCATATTGATGCTAATCAAAATCAAGTACTCAACAGCAACAACAACAATAGCCCGCAAATGGAGTCGCAATCACGCAGCCAAAAGATAATCATACAAAATCAGATGATACTCAATGCCAGCCATCAACAACAGCAGCAGCAACAGCCACAACAGCAACATGTTGCTGGCGGCAAGAAAGCAGCCAGAAAGCAGCAGCACCAACAGCAACAACAACAACAGTCCAGCGCGCCTATGTACAATAATAATAATAACAGCAACAACAACAACAGCGGCACTCATCAGGGACATGAAGTAACTAACTATTAACAACAACAACAACCAGAAACAACAACAGCTACACCTAACAGCACACGCCATCATCAGCATGCAACACTTTCACTCTATCTCTCTCTTCCTATCTATCTCTGTGTGTGTATATGTTTCTGTGTATGTATGTGTTCACCCTTTTGAATCCTCCCTCTTCCCTCTTCGATCAGGTGTCCGTGCCCGTCTCGCACATCATTGCTAACTCACCGACAGCAGCCAGCTATATGCAGGCGCAATTGAGCGGACTGCATACGGGCAACATTAATGTTGCTGGCGTCGATGCTGCCGGCAATGCAATGAACACAATGCCCATTGTCACCTACAATGGCAATCAATATTGTGTAATCACTCGGGCGCCAGAGTCGGATGCGATTGCAGCAGCAATGCAGAAGCCTGGACTGGACTATGGACAAGCCGCCGCAGCAGCAGCAACAGCAACCAACATCATTGTCATGTCGCCCATGCTGCACCCACAACAGCAACAACAGCAGCAGCAGTAATAACTAAAAGCTTACAATGTTGCAATGCCTCAAGGCAGGCACCTGATATTGTTGAGAGAAAGGCAGCTGGAAAATTGTGTCGCCTCAGGTTTTGTCTGGAAAGTTTGCAAGCAGCTATAAATACAAATTGTAAATAAAGTTTTTAAAAAACTAAAACACAAAACAGAATGAAAAAAACAAACAAACCAAATCTAAGCGTACTTATTTTAAGTCTATGTTTAACTTTTAAGACGAAAAAAAATGAATCCCTACGAAAAGAAGTTTTCAAAAATAGTTTTTGCATGTAATGCTTCTTCTTAAATTGAATTAAAATCATTAAAAAGCATCAAATCGTTTCTTAAATGATTTGTTTTTAAGACACAAAAGCAAAACTCCAAAACTCTATGCAATACTTACAATATAAAATGTTTATGTGAATGATAAAAACTTAAAAGAAGAACCAAAACAAAACAAAAAAATCTAATACACCTTCAACTATTTAGTCTAAGTCATTTTACATATCCATAACACAAAAACCATAAACAAAAAAATATATAGAAAAAAAAATATAGCCCAGCCATTAAACTGAGATATTATTTTCACAGATTTGTTCATTTTTATTTTGAGTTAATTATGAGCAACAATTCAATTGTATAATAGTACGCGTTTAAATCAATTGTTTATAATTATGATAACAGCAAATACCAATATTTATGTCTTAAAGAAAAAAAGAAACCAAAAACAAATCTATGTCATAATGTATGTACTTAAGTAGTTCCGTAGTGTCCGTAAAATGATACTCACATTCCAAAGAAACAAAAAGTAAAAAAAACATTAACATAATACTACAGCAACAATGTGAAATATGATCGAAAATATATATATGTATATAGATATATATATTAAATAAAATAAATCTTAAAAAATTGAGTTTGTATGAGGATTCATTAGTTGCAGCTTTCCTAAACCATTCATAAAGAATTTTAAACATTGAAAAAATATCATAAATTTCTTCAGAATTAAATCTTTCTGTTATTAAATACAACAATTTAAATTAAAATTATCTCTAGAAGTTAAGCCTCTCTAATAGATTTCAAATGCGCCTATCAAACTCTTTCACAGTCTGCCAGTTAAATTTACTTCGCCGCTTGTCAATCAAGTTCAATCAATTTATTGCGTATACGACAAGTTAAGCAAAGTAAAACGTACTTAATGCCATATCAAAAACATTGCTACCATTCAAAGCAAATAATAATTGGCAGCTGTTCTCAGCCAAATATATACAAAAAGAATTGAGCCACTTTTTGGTGCCAACTTTTTTATGTTTTTTTTTTTTGCTTTGTATCAACCGAAGCTTGTTTTCGGCTTAATTGAGAATACTAGTTAGCGGCTCTCGAATCCGAAATCTTAAGCGCAAACATTTCAAATTTTGTTTTTGGTCAACGAAAAACAACTTTTCGTTCGTTGTGTTTTTGTGTGTGTTTTTGTTCGAAAAATGCGGCAAGTTGACCTTAAACGGAAACTCGTCGTTGCAGTCGACGTCGCAGTTGCCGTCGCAGTTAGCGTCGCCGTCGCTAATAAATTGTTTGTTGTTGTTGATTTTAATGTTGTTTTTTCGCAAGAATTGCAAATTAGTTAAGTCAGCGTCAACGCGCCAGCGTCAAACGCCTACGACGAATAATATGTATCTATCTCGACTGTTCGACTGAGCCAAAGTTTCTTACTTACAGCGATTTTCAGTTACTTGGCATTAGTGCCAGCAAGCAGTCGCAACAATGCTGAATGGCAAGTTCTATACTGGGCTGCCGCCCAATATGGTGGATCGTCAATGTGGCAAGGGACAAAATCGTCAGGAATCGCATTTCTTTTGGCCCGACGACTCCCAAGTAGACAGCGTTCAGGAGACGCGTGTCAAGCGGCGGAACAGTCTCCAATCGGAGCCGGAACGACCGCGTCAAGTGGAGCGCGTCAACTCGATCCAGGCGAATCCCACTCCCAACGAAGTGGACACACGCCAAATGTTTCACAAGGAATTCGCCAATTCTTCCATACAGTTCATTGACAATTTGCAGCCCAACAACAGCAGCAGCACGCCCCCTCGATCCCGTTTGCCGAGTCACAGACGCCGCGAAGTGACACCCAAACTGACAGATGTTGCCTCCGTGCGACGATACTTGCCAACCATCAAAGATGTCGATGAGATTAATCCGAATGCGGCGAAACTCAAACAAGCCTATAGCTCGACAATACAATTCTACGATTACGTCAACACCAATGATCCAAATCCAACGCAGAACAACAACACAAGACGCCCCAAAATGGACATGAACAATAAACGTGAAGTGGAACTAAACACAAAGAACAGTCCCAAGCTGCAGGTGAAGCACAATGTGCGTCACTTGAGTGTGGAACGGGAGCAGGAGTTGCCGAAGAAGCCCCTCAACGATGGTCAGCACTGGGAACATGACTCGATCAATCGAAGATTGCCCAAGAAAATACTCAAACAACCTTGGCACGTGGAGGCCGATGTCGATGCCCAATTGGATTATGTGGACAATGGAGTGCGGCAGCTGCGCATGCGCAGTCCAACAAAGCATGTCACCTACAACGACGAGGCGGCCGAGTATGCCTACTATGAGCCGCAGCAACAGCAGCAGCAGCAACAATTGCGCACAGGAAGTGGCCAACAACAAAGGCAGCAACAGTTGCAGACAGGTCCATATGTGGAAACTGGTCGCGAGACAAAATCATTAAATAACCATAATAAACAAAGTCATAATAATTATAACGAATACAACAGCAACACCAGCAACAGCAGGGGCTCAAGGAAAATCTTACCAAAATTGTCCGAGACAACAGCAACAACAACAACAATGAGAACACAACGCTTTGATGACACACGAACAACATCAGCAATTGGCGCTGCGGAGGCGTCCCCACTCTCCCCCTCCGATACGCGCAAACACCTGCGCAGCAGTCTCTGCTTCAACGGCGACGCTTTGGTCGTCGACGTGGGTGCCGCTGCGACGCAGTCGACGTCAGCAGTGGCACTGGCACGTCGCAGCTCAGCCGGGCAGCGTGTTAGCGTCGGCCTGCCAGACTGAGCCCAACAAAAAACAATATACACTATAAACTGGAAGAAAAAACACGCGATGTGACAAAACTCGAAAGAACTTAAAACAAGAACAAAACTCAAAATAAATAAGTTATTTTTGAAAAGTTTATTAAAAAATCAATCTTCACATTGGATCTTTGCCATAAGAGTATTTATTTTCTCCAAGTGTATATTGCTATATTTGATATTCGTGTTTATTGATTGCACTTCCAACGTGTTGGCGTCGTGTCAAGTTAATTGAATGCAACAACTGCTGCTATTGCTGCTGCGAAGCCAACTGCGACGCCGGCAGCAACAACTTAAAATCTCTGTCGACTTTATTCGACTTCACCCACAAAGCACCAAAATAAGATAAACAAAAAATAGAAACAAAAACACCGCCAACATCACGGAATATATATTATGCAAAGTGCTAATGATCTTGCCCAATATGCGAGCAACAACAAATCTATTTGACTTGCTTTTTTTGTTACTAAGAAATAAACTGGGCAATATTTGTATGTATTATGTATTGAAATGTATTAATTTAGTGATATAAGTGAAATAAAACAAAAAATTAACAATATATATATATTTAAACTAATTCATTAGCTTGAAAATTCATATCAAAAAGCCGATTTAATAAATTGTCAAGAAAAGAAGTTCGTTCTTATATAGGCAAAACTCTTCCGGCCTGAAAATACGCATAAACAGTTCCATTAAAATATTAGGAATAGACTTTCACAAAAAACTTCGCTGAGAAAATCAAGTAATTCACAAAAAATGATAATAATTATTTTCACATTTATTATACTGCATTAAAGCTTGTATAAAAGCAATTTGACACTTAAGAATTTACAATACCAATCAAAATGCCACTAACAACTAATCACTTGTCCATTCAATAAATCACTTAAAAAATAAAAGTATAATATTAATTTTAATGCACAATTTTAATATAATGTTGGATTGCCGCCGGGAGTCAGGGATGGCCAAAGGCAGCCTGTTAAAGAGCCTTTCACCTGCTCACAAATTTTCAGTTTTCAGTTTTCATTTCACCAAACAAAACGTTGACTGAACTTGTGCTAGAGTATCAAACAACGGAACTGAAAACCAGCTCAGAGCCAGGCTCAAACTGAAAGAGTTGTTTTCAAACAAGGAAAACATAAATTATGAGCAGGTATCGTTGTTGCTGTTGTTGCTGCTGTGGCAATTGTCACGCGTCTTGAACTTAAACTTGACCTTGCTTTGGTAAATGGGTTGAGGAAAATGTCAAGGGGGGAAGAGAGCGAAATGCTGATTTAAGACAACTGTCAGTCAATTGCTGAAAATTGGATAATTATGTATTCAAACAGCCAACAACATCAATCAAAATGCCATTAAGCAGCAGCTATTTAATTAGGGGCATTTAATTGTTGGAAAAAAATCAAAGAAAAGAAAATGAAAACTTATGAAAAAATATATAAAGCAAATATTGCAGGATAAAGCGTAACGGAAAAGAGTAACAAATCGTTTTTCATGTGAAATATTATGCAATCGTACATTGGGGTTTGTTACTCAACTTGCAACTGCCACGACTCCAAATGAAAAATAACAAGACAACACAAATAGCCAGGACTTCCGCATTTGTGCCTGATCATGCCACGCATCCTGTCCGTAGCTAGAAAGTAAACCAAAAAGACCATCAAAGGCCAAGAGACGTGGAAACGTGAAAACGTAACAATTTCCTGGCCACAGCTGAACCTGAACTTCAGGCCAAACAACAACAGCAACAACAACAAAAAGTGCAAGTGGAAATGGCAGCAACATTTATTGAGTAACACTTACGACTGACTCGCTATAGCGGTATAATGTGGCAGTAGCAAAACATCTTCAAACCAGTTAACAAAAGCGAAACGGCCAAAGAGATCTAACAGCTGGATAATGGCAGACCTGCTACAGCAAAGACATACTTAGCGTTAGCTTTTGTTTTGGTTCAGGTAATAAGACACGCTCGCAAATGGAGAAAAAAAACAAGTACACTAAGAGAAAAGTAAAGCATTTGCATGTTGAATTGCCAGAGGAACAGGTTAGATCAGTCTGTTTAATTAATCAGCTTACTTGATTTTATTTTTCTCTGTGTATTAGCAAACTAACGAAGAGAAATAAATGCTAATGTATATTTGCAATTACAGCCATAAACAACATTTTATTTATGCTCATTGTGTTCCATTTCCTACTGGCTATGCAAATGATGCCTCTGCTGCTGCTGCTGTTTCTGCTGTCTGTTGGGGTTGATGCAGCTTCCTCGCGTTAGACTCGTGGCGAGCAGCTCAATCGGTGGCACTCTTCTCGTTGGCCACAGTTGTCGTCTTGGGGCAGCTTGCAAAACATGTTGCGCCAGCTTTGCGTTTATCTTATTTTTTTGGCCAGTTGAGAGTAGGAAGGAAGTTGGCATAAAACCATTGCGTCCATTGCTTCAACTTTCAGTTTCGTTAAGGCCACGCGGCTGCTCAAGACAAGCAGCAGACACAACTTCTTCGATACTTCGATAGTGAACCAAAAAGAAAACTCTTTAATAGAAATCGCCAAGTGAAGTTCCAAAAAATAAAACCCACACAAAATGCGACTGTGTTGGAATGTAAGCTGAACAATTGATACGATTTAAGATTTGAAAAGTGTTTTATCTGAACTTAATAGAAGTTTGCTTAAGATGTTTTGATAAATAATTATTGACTGGGATTCAAGATTTCTGTACACTTTTACAGCTCTTGGCCACTGGGCTGCTGTTGAGTTCGTTAACGTCCGGCATGAGATCACCTCGATCCTTCTATCGTCGCAGTTACTTTAGCCCATCGGGGCCACCGGGACCTGTGCGCTTGCTGTCAGCGCCTCATGGACCGCCCAGCTATCAATCTTGGGATCTGCAGGCCAATGAGAGCAAGCGACGCGATGTCACCCAGAAGAGGCCAAAGAAAACACACTACAGACCTTACACATCGGTCAGTTTTCGTAGGACCAAGTAAATCCGCTAACCTTTACTAACATTGTCCTTTGTTTTTAGGAGGAGGATGAGTATTCGAACGAACGCTACTCGGGCGAGTATTCGGGTGAGGCTGCTCAGGACAGTCGGGAGTATACGATAGGCACACAGATTCGTGTCCAGCATCCCATAACGGTGCCCAAGAAGCACAGTTCCGGATCGACCTATAACAAACCGCTCAAGTATGCGACTGTAACACCCTATAAGAACAGCGGACATCCTTCTTATGGTTCGGATGTTCAGTCTGGGGAGGATATTCATCATGTCCAGCACCCATCGAAGCGCCCAAAGTGGACACAGGCACATTATGAGTCCGATGCAGATCCCTTCCATCTGGTGCCACCACCTAAGACAACAGCTGCCGCTGCACACGATTACAGGGTATTCGAAACAGATCACGATGACTATGATGTGCCGCAGGTGCGCTCAAAGAATCATGATCGCTATAAGGGTGTTGCGTCCAAGAAACAGGTAGAAGCATTCCTCGAGGATCAGCAGAAGCTACTCGACCAAGCCATCAAGATGCAGCTGCTCCACAATCCCAAGCTGCACAAGTACCTAAAGGACAATTCACATGAACCACGACCTGACCTCGACCTCGAGGACTTTGAGACCTACCCGCCCAACTTCTCAAGCGGCGGTCCGCTTGGCAACAATTTCAGTGGGGAGCGTGCCCCACCAACCAAAGGCAATCGACCCCATCGACGTCCTCCTGGCTTGGATCTAAAACGTGGCCCAAAATCAAAACACATCCTCAAACCGAAGAGAAAATACAGATCCACAGCGCTTGTTATCAATGTGTAAGATGTGTTGGGAATTTGCTATGGGCGGGAGTTAGTCCTAAATTATTTACTAACTTTAATATATGTATGTGTATTTTATTGTGTGTATAGACTTTAATAATTATAGTTCTGTAAATATAGAAAACCTCTCATTTTATATTAAACCCATTTTAAAGAATCAAATTTAATTTGCCTGTTTAATATTTTTTGTGATATTTTCGCTGCGGTTGTTGTCTTTGCTAAACAGTGGCAGCGCTACATTTCCTAAGGCGCCATCCCGCGCTAGATGGCGCTAGTTAATCATGAATTTTTAAGTGTTTGTTAAGTGTTTCTATTCACAACTCATATCATTTTTAACTCAATATTAACTCATAAATATTTTGAGTTAAATAATTGAACTCATATAAATAGCCTCAAGCCCAAGCCAAGACACCTGTTTTTCAATCTGACAATCTGACTATCCCAAAGTGGCCGTTACAAATTCATTACTTTTACCTCTTTCGCAAAATGTGTTTAAAAATCCCGCAATTGAGCAAGCGACACGAGCATTGCCACAAAACAAAATTAATTTTCTTAATTGACTTTTCAATTTCATCATTTATATAACAACAAAATTAACCTTCAAACCAAACCCAAGCCCAAGACCCGGGAGACAAGAAAAGTAAGCTTTGAAGCTGCACTCGACACCTGTTGAGTTTTGAGCAGAGGGGGGGTTCAAGGGAATGGATGGCAAAACCGCTGTGGCTTTAAAATTGAGAAAGCAGAACCAAAAATACTTAGCTCATAATTAATGAATCACACACAATCAAGCAACTGAAGCATGACCAATCGAATGGCAAATAAAGTTGTAAATATTATGGCATAATATACAGTATAGACCTTTTAGCTAAGAACTGATATTTAATGTGCGCACTGATGTGAAAAGGAATGCGATTTATTACAGATACATTAATTGGCAAAGAATCACATTTAAATATTGATTGCTTATTGACTGAAATCGACACGCGATCGAACTTAAGTTTAACATGTGGATTAGAACCTATAGTTAAAAGTGCTTCTGAAAAGGATTGGCTTTTCAACTTGGGTATGGTTGACTTTACTTATAGTATTAAATCTATATATATAGCTTTGCGGCTTAAGGTCCGCATGCTCGAATGACAGATAGTTAGTAATATATTGATTGCCGGTTCTTTGGCTTAGGGACGCAGGTGTAGGAGGTACTTGATTTCATTTTCAATTGGAATTCAGTTTGTTTTTTGCACAATTGAAAACGGGTTTTTGGTGTCTTTCCTTGTCCGTTGCATAGAATCAAACTGAGCCACAGCCCAAAAACTCGTTTCTCATTCCATATACAAAGTATTTGAAGTGTAGTTTAGTATAATGAAAGTTGGTTGTGCAATGTGCATGGGCAGGGGGCGTCTACCGGGCAAGGTGTTTAGATAAATCTGTTCAAAATTAAATTACTCGTAAACGCCACACGCCCCAAACACAACAACAAGAAACAAGTTACAAAATAAATGATAATCAAATTGCTGGCGCAAGAATGTTTATTTCTTAAGTCTTTTTATAGTACAATACTTATATTGCTTATACGTCCCGAGGCCCCCTTTTTGTTTTGGTATTAAAAACATTTGAATGGAGTATTTCTTTTGAACGTCTTTTACGACCGCACACACTTACAAATTTATTAGGAGAGTGAAATCGGGGTTGGTTTTGTTTTTTGAGTAGTATTCTTAATTACAAAGGAAAAACTGCTAGGAATCAAATACATACATAAATAATTATGTTGTTAAGTTAAAAACAAACAGTTTTTCGATTAATATTTTCATTTCTTAGACATATCACAAAAGAGTTTTGATGAAGTTTGAAGAACTTGGAAGACAGACAAAGTGGGAATAGAGAATGAGAGCGAAAGAGAGAGATATTAATATTACAAATTAGAAACAAGCTCAATCTATGTGATTCTCTCTCCGGCGCTTAGACCTTGTTGAAGGAGTAGGTGAAACCGTCGGGAGTGCGGTTCAACGAGAGCTTTCCCGGTGGCGAAAAGCGATGAGGATTCGGTGTGGTTGTGGTATAATAGTTTTGTTGTTGCTGTGGTTGATGATATTGTTGCTGTGGTGCGGCTTGCTGATAGTTGGGCTGATAGGCAGGTTGAACTGGCGCCGGTGCTGGACGATACTGTTGCTGCTGTGGGGCAGCCTGATGCTGGTACGACTGATGCGACTGTTCGTTCTGACCGAAAGAGGGATCGTTGTAGCGAGTGTCGTAGGAACCATCATCGCCATAATCGTTGCTGCGGTACGAAGATTGCTGTGGCTGCGCCGATTGCTGGTACTGTTGCTGTTGGTGTGGCTGATATTGCTGCTGTGGCTGATAGCCCGATGTGGGCACGGGCTGTGGTGGTGCAGGTGGTGCTACAGGCAAATGATCACCCGACGCTTGGAAGCTGTTACGAAGAGGAAAATTAAGTCCAACCCAATGCAAAGTGTTTTCGATTTCTTACCCATTCTTGCCAGCTGTATAGGAGATGGTGCGACGTTCGCCCGAGGGATCCACGTAGCTGTAGCTGCCGTGGCGTGTGCCATCCGAGTCGGTCTCCTCTTTAAAATTGATGCCATCCTCCTGTGTGTAGGCGGCACCAAATTTACCATCGCCCGACAAATAACGCTGCTCGCTGATAATGGCAGCTGTCTTCGGGTCCTGATGATAGTTCTGGCCAACAGCCAGACTCACAAGTGTCGTTAATGCAATCTAAAATACGTACATAACAATTAGCATACACACACTCAAACACACACACACAGAAACTCACAAAGCGAAACATATTTGTTGTGTTAAGGGGGGTGGGCGGATTATCCTTGAAAAAGCTACGAACGTAAACTGCACGTGAATCTGTGGGGGGAATAGTACGCGATGCGGCGCCTTTACGTTTTATGTTTTCTTTTCCTTAACCAAGGAGTTTTTGAGAGTTTTGCCAGACCGACGGCAATGGATTTTGTAAGTGAACTGCCTTCCGCAATGTTACCGCCCAAGCTTTTATAGCAAAGCCAGCCGAGCTGGGAAAACCTTGGAACAACACACACACTTACACACAGAGACAGCAATAAAGCTTGGGCTAAAAATCATTGCTGGCCCGCCTAGGCGGTAGCTTGATTTGACTTGGGCTTGTTTGCTGTAATTGTGTGTATGCTCGAGTGTATGCGTGTGTGTGTGTGTGTGTATGGGTTGGTATTATTAACAGTAACAATAACAAGAATTGAACTAAGTGCTCCAATAAGTCAACTCCAGCAGTTGTTGTTGCTGCTGTTGTTGTTGTTGTGGGCAAGCAAGCTGTTTTACCAGTTTTGCGCTCTTTCGCTTTTAGCGGCTACTTTTGCTTTCTATGCTATGCAGCTAAACTATTTTTTAATTATTTGTACATTTTGTTGAACTTAAGCCACCACTAGATCGAGCAATATAACTGATCTCAACAATATATCTGATGTCATATTAAAATTATCCCTGTGTTGCGATGTTCTGCATTCGAGTTGCATGATGCAATTCTTGTGGCAATAAAAATTCGTTCCACCAACTAACTTAATCTAAGTTGCACATCAATCAAACAAAGAGCAACAAAAACCCAAAACTTCCAAAAGTACAAAAGTAAAACATCAAAAATCGAATGAAAATTGTAATATTTTGGTATGGAAGTTAAAATTCACTTTTTCATATAGTTTTTTAAATTTTTTACTAAAGGAAAAGTATTTTTTGAAACATGAAATATTTTTTAAATAAATCAATCAAGTCACAAAGTCTTTAAAATTAAGCATAAAATGTTTTAAGCTAAAATCTCGAATATATTTTTTTTGAATTATTTTTTTTTATTTAATACTTTTGGCAAATTATTTTCCATTTACTACGACAAGGTTCTTTGTTCTTTCTCAAACAATATTTTTAATTATTTTTTGTTATAACCAACTTTTTGTCAAGTTCTCTTATATTGATTTCTTGTTAGAGTATTTTGGTAATTGCAGAATCGTTTGTAATAATGCCATGAATCGGATTTAGATTATCAAATTTTACGATAACATGCAACAATACAATTGTTACTTAGTTATAAGCGCGGGTGTTTGCCTCATTGATTGCTGTTAAGTATTATAAATAGGCATTAACAAAGCTGCAAAATGCTGATTTATATCCACCGAGCTTTGACTTTTGTGCAAGTCTTTTAACTTTTTTGTGTGGTCAACAACGGCTTGGCTTGGCAACAAGCTTCTTTTGGAATAATCTATAAAATATTGATAGTTGTTGCTGTTGTTTCAAGTTGTTGTTGTTCGATTGCAATGAGTCTTTGACTTGTTTGACTTTGGCTCATTCGGCTTCGATAATTTATTTGTTGTTTGTTGTAATGCCGTCAGTAAAAGGCATTGTTTGTTAGTTGCGAGTTTGCTTGATGGCCAACAGCTGGCTGCAGAGAAGTTTTTGTTGTTGTTTGTTACATTTTGGAGCGCCCACCCACGCCAGAATTATTTAGCATATGAACATTTATGAACGGGTTTTGAGGCTTTTTTGTGCGCTGTCGACACGTGTATATAGAAAAGTACTTAGCGTTAATTGCTAGATCGGAAAAACGTATTTTTTAATGAGCCCCGTTTTATGCCACATATAAGCCACATACTACATAATCATTTGGCTGGCACTAAGCAGCCGCATGTGGTCGAAGTTTCAAGTAGAAACATTGCAATTTACACGTTTGCCCTTTTTGTCGCCGGCGCCGCCATCAATATTGTTGTTGCTGTTGTCATTAGTGTGACCAGCAAACAGTGCACGCCCTCTCACAGCAGGCGGGCGGGCTCTCTCTCGCTCTGGAAGTGGCAGCAGCCAGGAAATTAAATCAGTTGACAAACAACAACAACGGCAACGACAGCAAATGGCGTTGATGAAGTAAGGCCAGAAAAGTGTAAAGCATTTCTCTGTTCATTTGGATTAGCTTGGAGAGGGTGCAGCCCAAAAATTGTTTGGGAGGGTTGTTTACAACGCCTCGATCCAAAACTAATGTTGCAACGTTTTCTTCTTTGCCTGCTGCCTTTTTGATTTCGAGGCGTTTGCCTCTGATGCTGCGACGATACTGCCACCCAAAGGCGGCAAGGCAGCAAGCAGCAGCCTTGATTTTAGATTTGTTGGCAGGCAGGATTCGACGACGGCTGCTTTGTTGTATTTCTTTTTGATTGTGCAACGCTTTTATATGGCGAGTTAATCACAATGATAATGAGGGAGGGTTGAGGTTGAGGAGGGGTTGCTGACTCTGTCCCCCTCTCTCTCTCTCTCTCTGACTATCCATTTTGTACAAATTGCATGCAAAACAACAGCAACAACAATAACACATATCATCTCTCTTAATTTTGCGTTGTCTCTCAATTATTTCAGCTGCCTTCCACCACCCGAAAATCACACACACACACACACATATTAATCCCAAATACAAAACCAAAGCCGACACTTGAAGAAATTGTAAAGAAGTTTTGTTTTGTTTTTAAACTGGAGTCAGAGTCGAAGGGAAAAGAGAGAGCAAAATTCTTCATTTTAATTAGAGAATCATTTTAGTGAAATTTTTCTTTTATTAGGTACTATATCTTTAATCAAGATCTTTACAGCATTATGTTAAAAAAAATATCTCATACGAATAAATGCCTTAAACTAACTTAGAGTTACACTTCGCATTAGATAAGGATTATTAATTTTTGTTTAAAAAATATTTCATAAAAATTTATTTATTTTCAACTAAGTCTGGAATCTAAATTTAAGCTGATTTAGCCTTAACGTTGTAAAAATTCTGCTTCCATTGTTAATCTCACAACAATTTCTGCACATTTCTCTAAGTGTAATAGCGTCAAACGCAGACAATTGCGATTATTTGTAATTTAAGATGCAGTCGAGCGTTGAAGTTGAATGAAAAAGCAAAAAAGTCGACCAAGTCAACGCTGATGTCGACTCTTTCGCATTGTGCACACACACACACATACATATATTTTTGGGATAAACATACATATGTCCATGTTAGAAGGTTAACAAAATTCTATTCTTTACAGAGTTGTCGATTTGGCTTGAGCAGAAATTGAATGCTAAACGCTTATCAACGCCATGCGATCTGGCCAGAAGTCAAAAATGTGAAACTCGCTAAACTTGTTGAAAGCATTCAGAGAGAAATACGATATGAGTACAGAGCACAAACAGGGATAAGAGGATTCCCAGGATTCACATGTACTATTCAGAGAGATGGTGATTTGATAGCTTCAGCGATTTCCTCAAAAGTCAGACAGTTTTCGTTAATTTGTTGTAATATGAGCAGACAGACGGAGAGACAGAAACGTCGGATCAGAACAGATAAATAATTACGCATTTATTGAGAATGCGATTTTTGGTTCTAATTGCGCATCTGCCTGAAAAATTCTTATGTTTTCGGTATCCATTTCACAATTTAATGCTATTAAAATGTTTTTGACTTTGCTTCTAGTTTCTTTTCCTACAACCTACCATTGCCACTTGTCGGCCTTTTAATTGGCGTCAGGTATTAAAACGTGGCTTTAAGTGTCACTGGACCAGTTTCCAGCCATAAAATCAAGGTCAATAACGCGCTGCGTGTTGCATTGCGTTGCATTGCGTGTCTGGGCCGGGCTAATAAAACCAGTTTGGACAACTGCCAAGCATGCGTAGCGGTTTTGCATTGCAGACTTCCGCATTTCGGCAAAAACTGGAAGTTAAAGCTGTAGCAAACTGGAGTCAGAGTGCTGTTAAATCTGCATCCCCATTGGGGGCAATTGATCCTTTTTGGCCTTGGCTTGTGCATTCGATTGATTGCATTTCGAAAGTTGTTTTAAATTGGCAACCTTGAGGCGAACTCAGATCACGTGCATTGAACTCGTACAATAAAGTTATTCTTAGTCCGCTGATCCAAGTCAAGATAAAGATTGACTAGCACAAGCATTAAACCGCTTAATATAATTACTAGATATAATAATGTCTTGAGCTCAATTCGGAATTTTATCAAAATAATACAATGACATGCGGATTTGTTTATTCACTTCAAACTATCATCGCTTAAGCTTAACGTCAGTTGAAGGCAGAAGGCCAGCAGAACAGCAAAAAATTAGTCATCAAATACACATTAATCAATTCAGCTTGACAAAATTCACAATTAATTTTTCTAAAAATTCCAGTTAAAACTAAAAGATACCCAGTAGGCATATTAAACTATTTGCTACCAAGAAATTATATAAATTGTTGAATATTTAAAGCAAATTAAAAAACTATTTTATGTCTGTACCAAATAAGATTCTTTTACCTTTTTCGATATATTATATTAAAAAATATTTATTTATTATAAAACATATTAATACCATAACTAATATGGAGTAGAACAACGAGTAACTGGGCCTTTAGGCATGTCCATTTGTTGTGACACTACAGGGTATTTATAGCGAAAACAAAAGCTTGTTATAGTTTACATGTCATGTTGAATATAATCACATTTTCAATGTCAATGGATTCGGTGTTGCTCTCTCGCTCCCACTCTTTATGTGGCATGGCAACAAGTGAAATATTAATTGTAGCTAACGTGGCGACAAATGGCCAATAAATGCGGGTAATTGTACACCATTGTTGTGGGTTGGTCAATTCGTGTTTATGTACCGGACCTGCTGCTCGGTTCGGTTCGGTTCGGTTGAGTTAAAGTGCAAGAATTTGACACGCCAATAACAACAACAACCACAACAACAATCGATCAATCAAACAAACGAGCGATTGACAAACGACAAACAAGACAGAACAACGACAGAACAAAACTGAACCAAAAGACACAGTTGGGTGGCAGTTCCTATTTCAAATGCAGCTATAATTCCAGTTCCGCTCGATTCAACAAGATTTTTCGATATGCTATATAGAAGCTTAAGAGTTTATTTGGTTTTGGGTAGAAACTTGAAACCTTGCAAATATCTTTTTCTGTGGCCGGGACATATAAAGAGTCCATATTGGGGTTCTGTTTTTAAACATGTAGCGAGTAAGCCGCAGTCGGTTGTGTCCGACAACATTTTCACTTGTTTGATTTGAATATGACATGACAAAATATCAACCTTATCCAATTGTTCAGGTGAAATCGATTTGATACCTTTTTTTTTGTTTTCTTCAGCCTTAACTCAACTTAACTTCAACTCAAGTGTTTATTTCGGTATTTCGAGTGAGGCCTTTGGTCAGCAAGTAGCTACACTCAGCGACAAATGTGTAATTAAATCGAAAATATCAAGAGTTTTAGTTTATTATAAGAATAAATTATTTTTTAAGCACGCATCAGCTTTATTCTCAGAAATTGTTCTTAATTGATCACTCTTCAAATAGAAGTTTGTATTTTTGTCACTTACGCCATTACTCTTTCGTTGAGTGTACCTCGTGTATTGTATTATTTTTGTCTCATTCAACCTTTTTCACAGGTTATTAGTTGGTTGGCGGCGGCGGCGGCGGCTTCGGCGTCGGCGACTTCAACTGTTGGCCGCTTAATAAGCCAAATACTAGCTGCTGCCGTGGTTATTATTATTATTGTTATAGTTATTATTTTTTTGGCTCTCTTGGTCTTGGTTTGTGGTAATGATATGCCAATCATAATTAGCATGCGGAGCTGCTTATTGATTTCATTTGCCGCATTAATGTGGCATTAGCGGCAAAACACCAAAAAAAAACAAAATTCCAAAATTTCGCAATTAAATTCAAAGCATATCTAAATTGAATTGTATTTTGGCCAAATCGTAGCGAGTAATTATGGCCAATGGAATTTGGAGCAAAGGTGCAACACGCATGGCGTGGCAAGGTTGTCTCTAAGTTGAGATTTGTTGTTTAAGCAAAGAATCTGGGCCTAATCACATCCTGATTACATGTCGCAATCTTACATAAATTTGTTTACTGAGCCAAAGACTTAGCCTGATTGACACCAAAACAATAACAAAACTGGGCCAATTAACTGCAACCGACATAAAATCAAAAAGTAAATAAAAACAACAAAGAATTGAATCGAATCTCTCTCTCTCCCTTGCGCTCTCCTGGCCAGCTGATGATTAAGTGCCTTTAATATTTCCTGCGGCTGCGCAATGTTGGCTAACAACAACAGTAGCCAAGTAAGCAATAGAGCCAACAGTTTGGCAACTACTCTTAGCTCTTAGCAGTTTTGACAGCCCATCGACAGTTGGCAACAGTTGTTTCCTTTCTACTTTTGCGAAAACAAAAGTCTGTGGTTTTTGATTTTTTGTCTTTATGCCTCGCTTTTCTTTCTCGCATTCATTCTTCAGTTGCCGGCAATTATTTGTGCAATTTCTAAGTAGTTTTTTTTTTCTTTCAGTTTCCAGTGAAAATGCATTTCTTTTATGCTTTGGATTATTTTGGTCATTGCCATGTTCTCACATGTTGCCTGTTTTGCCTGTTATTCATTTGCCATTCTTCATCGTTTTGTTCCCGGTTTTACGCTGGCTATGAAAATATTTACACATGCTTCAACGGACATTAACAAATACACACACACGCACACAGTGAAACACAATTAAAAGGTTTTACGAAACTAATTGGTTTCAATTATTTCGGCTTACCGAACAGACACCAAAGAGATCCTTCGTTCCAGATACTTGTTGAGATTGATATGGCAGCCTAGCAAAGATCTGTTTTTTTTCGCTATTTTACAGCTCGCTGGATGTGAGTTAATTGGCTAAGAGTCCTAAATATGTTTGAGAGATGATCAAGAACGAAATGTTTATCTTGAAGGAAAGCTTTGTTTCATATTTTTTTCTGCTATTGAATATTCGATAATCTCACGCCCCATAAATTTGTCAAACTGGCAATTAACCACAACAAAAGCGCAAATTATGTCATAAGCATTTTCTCGTCTTGATGAGTTTCCCAAATTTTTTATCCAGGCCCTGAGAATTATGACAATAATGTGACAATTTACATAGAGCTGCGACAAATCGCGGGGTGTACACAAAGCAAAAGGGATGGGGCAGCAAGAGAGCGAGATCTACCCCTAAATAAAGAGATGAACGGTTAGAAAAGTGAAACAGTTGCGCAGGGTCAGCTCACAACAGACAGACAGCTCGAGCTAGCTCATCAGGCAAACACGATTCCGCCACGACAGACTGACAGTCAGCCAACTCTCATTAAAATTAAACGAGCCAACGCACAAAGCATTTTTAGGACTAGTCAACAGTTCAATGTGCTACAAAAGCAGAGAGAGAGAGAATACCAAATGCACTGTGAAAAACAATAACTAAACATTTAATGCAATGGAAAATCTTAAATTCAGCTTTGTTATTTTTTCTTCTTTACATTTTCAAGAGAAGGCTTTCTTTTATAGATTCTCAAAATAATAACTTCAAACTTTAATATTAGTTAGAAACTTATTTCAGTGTACAAATATATAAGTTGTATGCGAATTTCAGCTGCTCTTGTTAAATTTTTTGACAACTTTGTCAATGGCATTCAAGTGTTAGCCGTATGGTAAACAGTGACGGGTCACAGTTACTTTTTTAAGCAGCTCAGCACGCGCAGCCTAAGCCCAAAGCCTCAAACGACGCATCCTTGTTTACATTTAATTGCCACCCCAAACGCTAAAAGATGTATCTTCGTGCAAGGACAAACGCCCAAGAGCACGACACACATGAAGCTGACAAGCCATGCCAAGTCAGTGCCACCTAACGCGATCCGTTAGATACGATTTGCAGCCAGAGTTTGAGTTTGAATACTCTTACAAAAGGTCCTAAAGAATATCTGTTTCGAAGAAAGAATATAAGATGAACTAGTTCAAGCTAAAGTATTTGCTATAAATTGAGTTTGATAAGCTTAAAACTTAACTATGTTTTATATATATTTTATGCAACTTTTTTCTCAAAGGATCACCTTTTATTAAACTAATATTGCCGCTTCAAATAATATCGCTCTCCTATATAAATATTTTACTAAAATACTTTGTTTATCATCGCTTAAAATCATTGTCAAACAGCAAGAGTATTTCATCTTCGTCAATCCGTTATGTCATCCAACCGTGTCTTTTTTATGGTTGACTGTCGCCATATTTACTCAACGGCTAATCCCCGCAGCGGGCTGTCGCGCGCTTGCCGCAAACTGATGCAAATATATAGTAGTATTTTATGAAGTGTTTGCGAGCACTTCACAAATTAGTTCCCATGTAAGCGCTTAAATTGTGCTCGCTCTCTTTCGGCACCCTCTCTAATCTCTATGCTTGCGCAAATTGGAAGCGTTCAGTATTTAGTTTTTTTTTATATTATTCATTGTCATTGTCAAAGGCAGTCAGTTAACCAGCTGTTGTTTCGGCTCTTGTCAATTGCAATGTCAGAAATCAGGCGCCCCGCCTTTAGCCAAAAAATGTTAAGTAATAGAATAGAATAGAGAGAGAGAGGGAAGAGTGTATCTTTTAGTGTTTGTCAACGAAGCCGCAGGACTTGGCTGACAGTTTGGCGACGAACCCATTTGCGGATTATTTCACAAATCCCTTTTTATTTGACAAAATGGCTTCGATAAAAAAACTACTTAGTATATATAGAAAATATTGAGTGTGGTGTGTTGAACATAATCATAAAATTGAAGTTGATTTTGTTGATGCCGCACGCTGACAGCTGTCGCTATTTTGTGCTGCAAAGGTGAAACGTATATTTGTTGCACTTCAAATCGGCAGCTCTGTGTCGCCCGGCTTGCATTACCAATGTGGCGGCCAACACTTGAAAGTTGGAAACAAAGTTGCCTTGCATTGGAAATTAATTTCGAGCAGCAGCAGCCAAAGCTGGCCAAGTGGCTTGCTTGCTGGCTCTACAAAATAATTCTCGAGCATTGTTGATCCTTTGTGGCTTACTCGCGTCGTTCAGCAAAACAAAAGCTCTCCAAATTGGGTTTGCCAATAATAACCCAAATATGTATATGCAACCCTATTGTTTTAACCCATATCCTGGGAGCGCAAATGCAAATCAAATCCACACACACACACACAAAATTTTTTTATCGTTTCGGTCTCGAGTTTGGTAGTGAGAAGTGGCCACTTATAGTGGCCAACTGAAGTGGCAGCCCTACCACCAGTTACAGTTACAGTTGCGTCGCTTTTCCCAGCAAGCTTTTGTCAAAGTCGATTTGTTACATTCTCAAGTGTGGCAACTCCCTTTCCCTTGTGCCGTGCGTAACTCCCTTTTGATATTTGCAATGCACTCGGAGTACTTCTTCTCTGTTTTGGAATGCAGGGTTGCATTTGTAGGTAAATTACCGTTACGACCTGGGGTGGTGGCTCGGGTCTCTCCTTATATTTTGACATATGGCCTTCTTGATGTTGTCGATGACGTTACCCTCCCTCCCACCCTCCCTCACAGCTACAATAAAGCTAGAACGATGACGCGACGGCTTTTCACTTTTTACCGTTGTCGGTCAACTTGCCCAGGGGACATCCGCATTTCTCGGACTTGCGTGTTGCATGATAATGGCTTTATTCACGGATGCGCCATGCACCTGATGATGACCTGCACCTGCTTGATTTTATTTCGTGTGTTTTGACCGGAAGTTAAAAAAAGTTCTTTAAACTTTTCCCAGTCCAAGCAATGCGGGGGAGCTCTGTGTGACAGCTTAATTAAACGTGCGCCTTAAATGATAGTTGTTTGGAAAGTAAGTACAAGTACCTGGCTATATAATCTAGTGTAATGTCAGCGCAGCTGCGACGCCATTTTGAGAGGATGAGTCCTTTTTTCTGTATTGTCGAGTAACCCTAATGAACTACAACTATCTGCGTATTGGTTTGTTGCCTCGGGGGCAGTTCGGCTTTGTTATGCTAAAGACAACATCAAATGCGAAAGGCAACAAATTCAATTAGGTTGCGACGTCATCAGTTATGCCCCGAGGCAGCAGCTTCCTGCTGCAGCAAGAACTTCCCAAAGTTTCCCACATACACATACTCATGCCTGGCCCCTATTGCACAGAGAGGGGTGAGGTGGAATATTCAGAACACACACAACGATCTGTCGTCGTGGTGGTCCAGCTTTTGATGCAGCAGCGAAACTGTCCTCGTTCCGATCGCACACAACACTTGTTAGCCTGTCAATACGGTTCAGAATTCAAGCGAAACTCATACAAAGGATCTTCAGGGATATATTATATGCGGGCAATTGCAACTTTCTTGAGGTTAAACGCAAGTTGCTCTTCACATTTTTTCATTGTTCGTTTGCAAACTCAATATTTTTCTCACCTCCAGGAGGTCCACTCATCATCTGCCCTCGGGACCTTCATTGTGCCCCTCTACTACGCACGGGATGGCAACAATAAAACAAGATATTTAAGTAGACTTAGACTCACTCGGCGAGGCATCAAGTACTTAAGACGCTAGGATGGGACTTTCAATTAACGAACGCTTCACTGATTTTAATTGTCAACTGTCTGGGAATTCTAGAGCAGCAGCTGCTTTGATTGAACTAGTTTAGCTAATGAGCATCATTAGATTGAGCAAAATGTCAAATTATCGACGCTCTTAGCGTTTCAAAACAATTCATTTTGTAACAAATCGAATTTTCCACAGAAAAACTGCCCATTTGCCTACTAAAGTAAGTTAAGCTCAAGAAGCAGCAGGCAGCAGGCTTAGTTTCTTCTTGTCCTGTAAGCCATACAACAATTTGAATACAGATCCATTATCTCTTTCTCTTTCGTTCGGTGTTCAGCTCATTTGGTTATCTCTGGCGGCAGATATAGCAAAATTGATCGGCGATAAATCGAGCTACTCAATTTACAGAAAACAACGCCGCTCGACCGCTTTGACTTTCGCTCGGGCGTTCTCGGTTCGTTCTCTCGGACGTCTCGGTTCGTCTTTGCAGTGTCGTCCACTGACTTCGGGCAACCGAAAACAATGCGGCAAACGGAAGCCGGATTTACAGCTTGCGGCTTCAACTGCCGAGGATCAAACGGATGTTTAATATTTTGGCTTAGAGACATTCTCATTATATTTGAAAACAATGGGCAATGGGCATTGGGTGCGGTCAGTATTAGGCCTGTGAACGACGACCGCCCGGCCAGGATTTGGGCATTTAGCAAAAGGGTAATCCAGCCCATTAAAATCTATTTGCATACTCATATTTTTGTTTTCTCTAGGTAATTGCGCATGGATAGCCGACAAATCGACAAACCAACAAGCAGACTTTGACCTGTCGTCGGCGGGCTTAGGCCATGTCCCAAAACCTGTATGTAAATTTCCACACCTGCCCAGTTTGAGCTCAGGAGCAGGTCCAAAAGGAACGATATTGCGTTAATCGTGCGCTCTTCTTCATTGAGGACGCGGATTACTTAATCGACGAACGAGTCTATGAATTAAAAGTGTTACCGAAAATCCATGCACCCAGCTTTTGTCGTAGATTCCTGCTAAACACTTGAGCTCAAGAGTTCTGGCTTAAACCACACACACACGAACACACCCACTCCCCCCTAGATTGTCTTGGCTTGATCCAAAAAAAAGCTAACTGAGTCAAGGATTTCTACTAGCTTAGGAGCCCAAGCACACCTGGCTTAATTAGGTCTTGCTCCATAAAGTGAGAAATCTATTTCTTTATTATTATTTTCTTGTTTTTATTGCGAATGCGAAAAAAAGGGAAAATTACAAATTAAGACCTAAACAATGCCAAAGCCAACAATGTGCAGAAAAACGTCACTGATGACAGAATGATGAGGATTAAAACCAACACACAGAGGCACACACACACACATAATATACACAGCATCAACGTCGCCTCTGAGTCTATTAAAAGTCTAAAGGCAGATAATAAAGGGCCATTAGGACTTAAAAGGGCTCAACAACCCAGCAAGCAGCAGCAGTCGAAACGCTTTGTGCCCTCAGAGACAACAAAAATTTGTGCCGGATTCAACAGCAGCAGCAACAACATCAGCAGCATCCAAACCGAGTCGAGTCGAGTCGAGTCCTGGACCTTGGTAAAGTCGAAATGGCAGCAGCAACGAAGCATATTTAATTCTAAATCCCCGCAAGCATTGAGCAGCTCATGGGTGCTAGATAGGTTAGGGTAGGTTTTTCTGCACCATTCTACTTGGCAATGGATGTGTGTCAGTGGCATAGAAAACACACGCACACACAAATACATATCTCTATATATGCACTCAACATTTTCTATTTACTTTGGCCAACGCAATTTCAACAATTGGCAACTGTTTTGCCAAACTCACCTTGTTTGTTCAGCCTTGCCTTACTTTGCCTTGCCCAAAAGGGATACTAACATCGGTAACTACATATATATTTTTGGCATGTACGACGGCACCATTTGCTATTGTGTGATAGGAAAGGATTCAATTGTTATTGTCTGTCAGGGTCACAGGACGCAGTTCTATCAACGATCCAACGCCGCCGTCCTTGTCAAAGTCATCTAAAAGTGAATTTTTTGCTTTTTAACTTTTTGAATTGTGTTGTGAGCGTTATTAAAACCCGAAGGGAAACGCTGACTCTGGATCAACTCTGGGCGGCCATTTTATATATGCAATTTTCAGTCCGACAACTGCCATTCGAAAACTAATCCCGACTTTGGTTTTGCTGAGGTGGAAAAACTATGCTAATTTGTTTGATTTCGATGCCAAAATGCATCAGATCCCATTGTTCCAGGGATTTACATAATGCATTTTCGATTAGCTGGGCGTTCACTGCTGCGGCTGTTCCTCAGATCTTTGTTTGCCGTGCTCCGAAATAGGTTAAACAAGAAGTTAAATGTTTTTTTTTGCATGAAATGCATGAAAATCCGTATTTTACCAGAGGTCAGACAAAAGAGAGGGCAAATAAATATTTTGATAATTTGAATACGATTTTTAAATTCCTAACCATTAGAAGAGCAAACAAATACATGAAAAATCTCTCTTAAAGAAGTTAAACAAAGAAACAAAAAATACAAAATCCATCGTTAGTCATTAAATGTATCAGAAGGAGCTACATGAAACGTATCTTGATTTAATAAAAATTTGTTAGGCAAAGAGTTTTTAGCTCGAAATTCAGAAAAAGATTTTGCGTACTCGAAATTCGAATATAATTCGCCATTAAATTTATTTTTCAGTTCTTCGTTCAAAAATAAAGATTAAATGAAATAAATATAAAGATTAAGTCATATCAATTATTTAGGCACTATTTATACACATGTTTCAAACGCTTCTCTTGAAATATATTCCACTACATTTAATTTTCAAGAATAGCAAAAGAATAAGTAAACTTTGTAACTGTGAAATATTAAAGAAATGACACCAAAGAAATACTCTCCCAATTTTTTATTAATAAATAATTAAGAAAATTGTTGTTATTTGTTTTTTGTGTGATGCTTTAGCTTTACGTTTATTTGAGTATGAGTTTTTCTTGTAAGATTTGTATGCTTATTGCATTAAACATAAAATACGCACTTATAAGCTATAACTAAATATTCCATTAACTATAAGCTATGCAACTTAGGGCTAGACAACAAAAAAAAAGTTTCAACTTTTCTTTTTTCGAATGCATTTTTGAATCACGTTGTGGATAGATTTTAAGGCTCATGCTCCGAGAGATTTTATTTATGTTAGCTTTGTGCAAAAGTTCACTGTTGAATATTGTCCAAAATGTAATTGTCACAAATTTAATTCCATAACTCCAATTCCCAATTCCCGATAAGTAAGTATCACAGTTTCCAGCACTACGAAGGCACTTCAAGTGCGCAAATGACAAATTGCCGACGGCAAATCGATTTTAAATCTTACGCTGACTGTACATGTCGGAAATCAGACGGACAATAGTTATGTCGCCGATAGTCTTGCGGAAGAACAGCTCCTCGATGGTGAAGCTGGAGACCTTGTGCATCAACGAGACGACGCCGAGCAGCGTCTGAAAGCGCAGCGGCTGATTCGGGTGGGTTCTTGAGATGTAGTTATGCAATGCGTTTCGGGCATCGTTGTGCATCGAAGCAACCTTGCTGGACTCTTGCAGACCCTTTGACTCGGCGGAGGTACTGGAGTTCGGACTGCCACTGCCTGTTAAGATGGAGCTATTGGCCAGATCCTCGGTGGAACTGGCAGCGGGTGGAGATTTTCGGAACAGGGAAATGGCTCGCAGGCATTCGTACTCGGTGCTGTCGATGTTCAGATGACACAGCTGATTCAGGACATCCTGGAAGGCGTGAACCTCGCGCGATACAACGGCGACAACCTCCCGATTCGAGTTCTCCGCCTCGTAGACAAAGAGCAATTGGGCAAAGTTCATGGGCATGAGATACTGCGACATGGCCAGAATGAAGAACTCCTTCCATGATTCCTCCAGCAGCAGTAGTTGATCGGGCATGGGTAGCTCAGTGAACGCCCTAACACTCTTAATCCAGTTGACATTTTTGAAGAGATGCTCGGCGGCTGTTTCCTTGATATGCTCGGCGGCCATGAGCGGCGGTGTTGGGGGCAAGGCACGCGTGGCCAAGGCATTCATGTAGGCGGCGGTGGGTGAGAAGAAACCGTGATGACCCTGATGACCCGGATGATGTGGTACGCGTGGCACGGATAGGTCCAAGACGGCAGGTGGTGGTGGTGGAAAACCAGGATGATGGTGATGATGATGATGTGGACGTTGATGACCAGGAATGGGCATGGGCATGCCGGGGAAACCATTCAATGCCGCTGTACTCATCAGCAGCTCGGGTGGTATTTGTGGCATCTCCGCACCCAACATGGCATCCTTGTACATGGCCATGTGACGACGCAGTGTCGAGTTGCGTGGCCCACGCTCATGCTGCACTGCATCCTTGTTCATGCCCACATCAAAGCACTTGCGCAATCGACACGCACGACACTGATTGCGATGGGTCTTGTCCACCACGCAGAGACCCTGCTTCTGGGACTTGCACACATACTGGCGGGAGCGACGAATGCTGCGCTTAAAAAAACCCGCACAGCCATCGCAGGCATAGATGCCATAATGCTTGCCGGAACTGTGATCCCGACACACCTTGCACGGCACATGATACAATATACGACCTGGAAGAACAAAAAAATTGACCGATTTGATAAGTTTTAGCTGAAAGTTGATGGAATTAAAGCTAGTTTTAGCAAGACTTTTTAATAATTTTTTATCGGAAAGTTCCTTATCTCTGTTACTTACTTGATGCCGCTGGCGATAGTCGTACGTTGTTGTATTTTTGATCCATCATATCTGGCGAACCCTCCGAAGATTGCATACTTATGTGGGGCGTAATTTTGACGATTTATTTAGGCACAATTTGGAACAGAAACACAAACACCAAACACACACACACACACTATTGCGCAATTTGTTAATTGCTTTTCAGTTATTTATTTTTAGAAATTTGTTTGTTGAGTAATTTTAGTTTTTGTGATTATTTTGTTGAGCGCACTGCACGACGTCTTTGTCGAGAAAGTGGACGAAGACGAGGACGAGCGAAGTGGTCTCGTTGAGATCACGGATGATTGTGTTGTCTGCTAACCACCCAGCTCCTGTTTTAATACTCCAGCATGCTCTCAAATCCTGAAACGCCGTACCTCATTCACTCAAACAGCCAGCCAGCCAGTCGATCACCCCTAGGTAGCAAGCCGTGCGCGTTTATTGGTCGTTGGTTGTTGCAACAGACAGGGTTGCACAGCTCTCGCCGTCTCTCACTCACGCGCAAAGGGTCTAACGAGCATGCCTGGTTCTGAGTAAGGCAGCGATTTTTGATCCTTCGGCAGCGGCTGCCATTGCCAAATATTCATTGAGCAGCCGTCACGGGAACTCAGGCTCATTCTCAACTTTTCGCCTCTCGAGGCTCTTTTATGGTCTTTTTCCGTTGGGCGAGAGAATGACTGACGACAGGACTACCTGTTCTCTCTCGCGCTCTCTGTGATTTTTTGGGAGAGCGCCGGACAGTTGTCATAACGAGCTGGCACATCCTTATTTTAGAGCTGATGGCTGGTCGTCGACGGTTTTTATGGCGCTGGCCATTGTTGCCGCTTTGTGATTTGTGTGAAGTACCTGTGGGTACATTGCTTTTGTCCCATGGACAAGAGGGTGGTTCTTGCCAGGGTGCTTTTATTTTGTAAGCGTAATTGTTTTCATTCATTCAACTATTTTGCGTCAAATGAACTTTTATGATGCAAGTGTGCATTGATTGATTGGACAACAACAACACAATATCAAAATCACTTTATGCGGTTATATTCAACACCCAACAACGCCCAATGCAACGTCTTCCACCCTCCTCCACGTTGGCCCACCTTTAGCTAAGCCAGATTAGCGCATGCCTTTTTGCCGAACGCAGCTCAAATTAAATTCAAGTGGCATTCATTTTAATCGCCCCACGCACGCTTATCTTAAACCAAGGAACCAAGCCAGGGCAGTAACCTAATCGCGTGCCGCTTAAGGAGATTAGACCAAGCAATGCCAAAGACCATATATTGGCCAAGATCAGCATCGAGGCAAATAATTCAAAGCAAGCTTTTCGCAGAGGCAAAAACGCAACAAAGGGATCAACGCAAACTGTCAGCATTATAGAATTCAACTGAAAAATGTATTCTACTTAATAATGTTAAGCAAGATCCCGTAAGTCTGGTGCGATTAAAACTCAAACGCCTAGCAAAGGTCCGAGGGGTTGTCAATCCCGTCTCGCCTTGTTCTCTTTTCAACGGTTTGTTGTTGCCGCTGTGGGAAATGAAAATGCAAATTCAAACGCGTTGATATATGACAGACACTTAAAATGAGCAATTATATACATGTTTCGATTCATATTACGGATGCGTAACTTGATCAATAAATTGTTTTGTGATGATAGCAGCAACAGCAAAAGGGTCTAATTAGAATGCCAACCCCTCGTTGGAAGTTGTTCGTTTTCTTCCCCTCTCTGATGCTGAGGGTTGTTAGTTGGACAATGCGGCGATGAGCACCCAGCCACCCCCGCCACAGGGCAACACTACCCAGTCACTCAGGTGTGCAGCATGGGAATTTGGTTGCGTGTGATGTTATTTTTTATTTTTCGTATTCCAATAACGATGCAGATCATTAGCCCACAGAGGGAGAGCACACTGTTTTGATGTTGATGATGCTCTAGTAAACCAGATGACCATGACATTTCAATATTTTTTGTTTAGACTAACTAACCATCGGCCATCGGTCAGTTTGAGTGATGTGATGTGATGCGATGTGACTGAAGCAACTAGCGTGTACTTTATCGTGGGAACTCATGAATATGTATTTTTATAGTATTTAAATGATGCTGCGTTTGCGTAGTAAAAACATCACTGTCAGCTGCTCTTATTACTAAAACGTTCCCACATCATTCAAACTATTGTAATTAACAAAAGTTTCCCAGAAGTTCATGTCAATTTGGGAACTGAGGCTTCCAAAAACTTAATAAAGATGTTAGACAATATTTGACCAAAACATGCAAATCCTAAAGTCACAAATTATATATTAGGCTAAATCTCTGGCATTATCTTAAAGGCCCTTAACTTCATTCCAAACATTTTTTTGATGTTTTTGATTTTGTATTAAACCTTTAAAACTAATTATTTCAAGATAAACCTTTACCATCAGTAGGAAAAAATTTGTAAAAAATGTTAACTAAATCAAACGATAAAATAAAATAAAACTACAGGGAAAACTCCATGTGCAATTTTCATTCAAGTTAAGTACAGCTCCATTACTTAATGAAAAATCGTAACGCCGCGTCGAGCGGATAATTCCGCTAATCCCCGCGGATTAGCACTAAGTCCACCACAAGACTTTAAACAGCAGGCAACAGGCAGCAGGCCAAGACACAGGTATTGGCAATAAAGCCACATCCCATTCAAGGCCAGAAGGGAAAAAACTTAAATAGAGCCGATTCCCGGAAAAGCGTTCAGAGCATATGACTTTTTAGCAAAATTCCCAAAAGTAGTGCAGGTTGGGCGAGGGCGACGGCGCAAAGGATTGAGAGGGTGTCAAGACGAGACTGCCTTAGGTAGGGGCACAGTAGCTATGTCTACGAGTAATTATGATATTGATATTGATATTGGGAAACTGTGCGTAGTTAGCACCTTTTTGTGAGAGAGAGCGGATCTTCAGGTAAATAGTTTCGGTTTTTATGATCTTCATTTTCGCACTTTCGCTGTATTTTTATGAATCGCCAGCGAAAGGGTTAAGACACTCGTAAACAAAACAAAACAAATCGTTGCAACTAAAACAATGTAGTACTATGACATTGTTTTAAGGCGTCTGACGCGACGCCACAGACCTAATGACACTTCGGCTGAAGAGAAAAGGGTTAGAGTATAATTGGGAAATTTCCCTAATTTGCCTTGGCGCTGAGTGGAAATTCTACTATTTTGTGTTTTATGGCCAAAAAGTTGAAACTGTTCATTGAGCAGCGCTAACGGGTCGCCGGCTGTTTTTCCCTCCTCAACCCATCCTCAACCATAATTATGAATTGCGTCGGGCCAGACTTTTGATGGGAAAGTCCCGAAATGTCATTAGGTGAACGTTTTGTATTCCGTTTATGGCTCGAACACACAAATTTACATGTGTTTTGTGCACGCATATAAAGGTCATTTTTGTGATAAGAATATTTTGGGTTGGCTATTGTTTTAAAGCGCTTTCAAAAGTTTCAAAAAAAGACTTAACACATACATATATAGCAGATAGCGTTAAGTAAACAAACACTAAAGATAAGAAGCACAAGTTTTGTTTGTTCAACACGTAAAATTTCTGTATTTTTGTTGTCTTAAACTCATTTTTACTGATGCCACGATATTTATTTAAAGACAAAGCCCAAACTTCAAACTAACTTTACTCATTTCCTAACATGTGATTTATGGTTTTAAAAAGCTCATAATTATTTTTCATCTTTATTCGATATCTTTCTCAATCCTTCTTACATTTTTTTTACTGCTGCCGGCAATTTTATTTCTTTATTTTTGGCGCGCAAAACCTTTACAAATTGTCATTATAATATATCTGAAAATGTTTGGCGCTGATATTATGTTAATTTCTTTTTGTCGAATATGCATCCAATGTGCGGAAATGAAAAACCGTTTCGAGCAACTTCCGCTGGAACAACAACAATTTAGGCAAAGTTCATAAAAGCAAAAAGCATGTCAAACCCAAAAAGTACAAACAGACAAGTCCCCAAAAGACAAAAGCAACCAGCGACTGCGACAGCGACGACATCAACAGGAAACGACTCAGAAATCACGTCAAAATGGCTAAGGAGCGCAATTTGGCTCCTTTGCATGGATAGAAACCAGGATGTAAACTATTAGAGGTCTGGCAAAAAGGTACAACAACTACAGGAAAAAAGCGCAATAATTACACAGCGAACAAATTGAATCAGGGCAGTAGGGGAATTGGAACTAGGGAGAAGATAAACGAAAGATAAGCAATCTGATCTTGTGAAATCATATGAACAATAAATGAAAACATGAAATTAAAGTGCTCAAATGTCACCCCGACCCCGCGCAGCAGCAGCAACAACAACAAATTGCGTAAAGTAGGAGCCGAAAGTTGAGCAACTTTTGTTTGACAAACGAGGACAAGAAGACAGGACTCATCGGTTCCCATCGGTTGCACGTGCAAAGTAGAGCAAAGGCATCCGCTGAGATAAGTTTCAAATGGCTGAAGAGGAAGCGCGGCGACGAAAACAATGGGACACACCTCCAAGATCATATAAGAGAGTATAAGCTAGCAAAGGCCTCCTCATCATCATCAACGTCTCAGGTCCTGGTTAACCTGATATCTGAGCGTCTCCTTTTTTTTGTCGTTTGGCATTTCGAATGCTTGCCGTTTATGCAACAGGAGCAGAGGAAACAAGTGATGAAGTCGCTGCTTCCATTTCAATTTGATTGTTGTGTCCTGGTTCTGGTTCTTTTTCTTGCTCTTGCTCTTGGTTCCTTTGCATAAGTGCCAGCCAGTCCTTTTGTACTTCACGTTTACTGGTCTCCTTTTGTTTAACCTCCATTTGCCAGCCAAAGAACCAACAACAAAAATGACGCACAACATAACTTAAGGACTTTTTGTTTGCCTTTTTAGAATTGAAATTTTTTTCGCTTTAGCGTTTTGTTTTTGCTGTATTTGTTGTTGTTGTTCTTGTTGCTGTAGCCGTAAGTAGGATGTCCTGTTGCCCGACTCTGGTTGCCTTTTATTTTTTTTTTTGAGTCGTTTGCATGTGCTAAGCCCAAAAGATTATGTCATCCAGAGATTAGTTTTGATTTGCAGCCTACGATAGATAGATTCAGAATCCATTGCGTTGCACTTCTCACGCCTGCGCTTGAGTCAAAGGAAGGAGTTTCCGATTTCATCTAACGATTTCAACACGTTTCCTGCAAACATCCTTAGCCAAATGTGTTTGTCTTTTCACTTAGCCTAGCTGCGATAGATATCTCTTAATATTTTCTGGCGAAAAGTGTCGCAAAAACTTGTTTGTGTTTGGTTGTTAAAAGTGTTCCTCAGATCTTTAGATAGTTGGGAATATCAGCGGTAACTCGCTTTGATTTGATTAGCATAACAAATCCGAGCTGCGTAAGCAGGAAGTCGGCAAGGTAATGCGATGCTTTTGAAAAAAGACTCCTAAGTTTAGTCCAAAGAAATATTCTGAGCCCTACAACCTTAACATGATTTTAGTACAGCTCCAAGTTCAAATAGTAATAACCAAGCATCTTCTAACAAGTCGAGTTCAACGTTCTCTGAATGCGATCATTAACCTTACATGATTGTGGCCGTGGGAAGGCCAATGCCAATGCCAATGCCAATGCCGATGTAAGCTTGTACTCAAGGATCCTCGGTTGATTGAAATTGAATACACAAATAAAATAAAGTAAAAGCAATTCAAAGCACATTAGACTAGACAATAGTTATGTGACGGCACCTGATGCGCTAACCGCTTACAGCTAACTACGAATAGATAACTCAATACAACAATTGATTCCACACTTGAGAACCAAAACCCGAAAGATGAGGGCGCTAGACAAGTGATTCAACCAGCCAACCAACCAGCAGCGAAGCAATCATGCGGGAGATTTTCGTATGATTATCAAAACAAAAAGAATAAGTTGAGGTTGTGTTGAATAAATACTTTACTAAACTATATAAGAATTAACTTCCACGAAATGTTCTTTTCAGCGCAAAAGAAAGAAAGTAGAAAGGAGTTGGATATAAAAGGACGACAGGTTGGCAAAAAAATAATAATAAAAAGGGTTTTCGCTTCGATTTCAAATTCTAGGGAGCTGTGATTGAATCTTGATTGGTATTTGAAATTGGAGAATGCTGCATGCCCTTACAGTGGGTCGAGTAAGTTTGTGGTTGGGCTTGGAAGTAAACCTATAAATGACAGCCAATATTTCGTATGAGTTTAAAGTGTTTTTTTTACCTAATTTGCAAGAGTATGTTGTACTTCGTCATACCATTAAATTATGTTCACCCTTCACCTATTTTTTTTTTGTTTCAATTATGATGAAACCCTCGTCAAGAGCGCTAACTGCCTGATGTCGATGAATGGAGCGAAACGGGGCATGGCTTATCATTGGTTGAGCATCAGGCGTGGGCACAATAGATTTTTGCTCGAACTACCAAAGAAGCACAAACAAGTTGTCAACAGCACAATCTAAATTCCAGATCTAAGATCATCTCTCTCTGCGCATAAATGTTATTCATAATCGAAACACTCTCTCTATAAATCTCTATGAATTAACATTAAATTCATTTGTCTAGTTTTTTAGTTTGGGGAATTGTTAATTAATGCATTGTCATGACTTGCGCTGCTGTTGAACTGACTGAGTGACGGCATTTTGTGATTTTGTGTATTCGAAATTTCTTCAATTTCTTCATTTTTGGTATCGAATGACAGCGACGTGGGAAGGACATGGCTCCAATCTATCGTCAAGATGAAAGATATGCGAGATCAACATGTAATCTTTTGAGCAAAACGTTTAACACAAAAATTATGTTGTTGTGTGGCAGACAATGAGCGCATGTTGCATGCCCCCGATCGAATGTCCTTTGATATATCAAAACGTCTTCATTTGGGCTTTACTTATATTTCATTATGCGAACACAAAAAAGGTAGCACAATTGAATTGAATAAAGACAGAGCCAAGGACCTGTTGTCATCATCATCATCATCTGTCCTCTGTCCCCTGTCTGAGTCAACCCCTTTTGCGGCAGTTCAAGTGAATTCTTGATGCTGGTTATGCTTCTTCTTCTTCTTCTGTACTCCGAACGCACACTTTCCAACCCCTCCTCTATCCTCTTTGACAGTCTGGCTGCGTCAACTCCTTTTGCCACCATTATGATTGTTTGATGGTTCGGTTATCCTGGCGGCAGGCTTCCTTCTCGGCTTGACACTTGCAGATTAGTAAAGTGTTGTGAGTCTTAAATATATTTCTTGCTAATTGCTCAGCCCAACAATTAGTTTTGCTCCATTTATTTATATTTGTTTGAAAACTCATCGCGGCTACCACTTCAAAAAAGACTCACCTGCATTTTTGGTTGGACAGGACATGCAATGATTTGCATTCTTATTGTTTTTTGTTTTTGTTTCCTTATGTGTCCCGTGTTGCGACTTGAGTTTTGTGTTGAGTTGAGGTTTACCTTTTTCTTTTATTTGTTTCTTGAATTAACTTTTTGCTTGATTCATGACTTTTTGTTATTTTAGACAATATTTCCGGTTTAAATTGTAGGCGATGCCTCTTCTACGAAAGGCTAAGAATGAAGAGCGTTTAATGCGCTTCCAACGGGGATTAACTGGTGCCGTTCAGTCTCGCATTATCGTTAAGGTTAACAGAAAATTTTAAATATAAATAAATAAAACTTATGTTTAAGATGGAAACGAAATATGTTAGCAAAAGTCTTTTATTTATTTCTCTCCAAAGTAGTTTTGTTTTTAAAAAAGATTTATTAATTTATTTATTTTTTTTTTTCACATTTAGAAAAACTAGCTGCAGTCGCCAGTTTTAGAGTCTTTGGAACGCTCAACCAATATGAAGGTCGGATGGTCACTGCTTGAATTGAGTAAAAAAATGTTGCATACTTTCAGATGATCTATATTAAATAGTGAGTTGTAGCGACTTAACGATAGATGGCGCTAGATCATTGCTTGAGCAACAAGAATCTATAATATTATACATTCTTGAAGCTTGAGGGCAGCCTGTTTATTGTGGAAGAGAAAATCCGGATTAAAATAAATATTGATTTTAAATGTAACTTTTAATTAATAACACAAGAATGTACCAAGATGTTTGAATAAGTATTTGATAAAAAATTACAAAATAATATTTTTACTTTTTTGTCAAGGTTTTTTATTTGTTTCAAGTAACTTAAGTTTATTAAATTCACTAAAAAGCCCTAATGAACAAAAATGTTGTGAAACTTATTGATTGCATCTTATCCTGTCTAAAAATAAACTGCGGCAATATGCATATATTACTTTGGAACCCTTCGGTGGCAAGTTGGTTGACTAGAAACAACCCGGTTGCACGCCCGCAGCGCATGTTTACTAATTATAATGACAAATCGGTCAATTATAACGTCATGTCATAAATTTCCAAAGCACGATCGATCATGGGCAACAAAAAAGACTGGTTTGATTGAATAAAAGTGCTCGTAAATTATGAATAATGTTTTCTATATTAAAAAAAAAAAACAAGCAGGACTTTCTTGTACCAAGGAACAAATTACAAATTCTGTGGGAGCATCGTTAACAGCTCAAGGCGAAATGCAGGGGAAAAGCTAAAATTGGAGTTTCGAAGTTTAATAAAGCCAACGCGAAGCTGTCAGAATGGCAATCCACGCGCCACGCCCACCACATTAAAAACCAACTAAAAAGGGACGTGCGGGCGTCGTTCAACCTGTCAGAGAGCGGGAGGGGGTGAGAGAAAAACAATCGCGTAGTTTTCAAATTTATGTTCGACACGCACTGCTGCAACGCCCCCAACAACGCAAACACAGAAGATCTACTGTAGATCTACACCTATATAGTGGATATATATATGGCGGTGGTTTATTCCTGACCTGAGGCGAACGTGCTGGCCTTAACGTTGTTCATCATCCGGCCACAGACACTTTAAGACACTGTTCTGTAAATTATTATTATTCTTTTTCGCTGTAGTAAAAGGGACGCACGATGGCTGTAATTGCCACATTTTGGCACTGTACACTTAGAGAAAGTTGCGAGGAGTACAAACTAAGTGAAACTTCTAGCTTTGTGTTGGGAAAGTTTCAAGTGAAGTTCGCTGTTGAAAATGTTCCATTAAGGAGTCGAACTTCCGTTTTCAGTAAAGAATTTACTTCCAGAACTTTACAATGTGAATTTTCCTATAACGAAGGTTTCTCTTGTCCACTTTGAGATTCGCTCTCAAGATTTATTGAACAATCTAACATTAATATTTACATTTGTGTATTTATCCTAGCAGCGAACTTGACAAATACGTATACTTGATTTGAATACAACATTCCTTAACTATTTGTTGTTTTTGTTAAGTGTAGTTTGCAACGGTATAACCAGTTCCCTTTTTGTTCAAGAGCTGTCCATCAGGCAGCTGACCGCAGAGGGCACGGCACGGCACGGCTATATAGCAGCATCAGTTAACTGCATCAGCAACAGCATCAACGGCTGCCTTCGTTGTGTTAAATCTCAGTTTTGCGGCACATTCTCTTTTCGCCAAGTTTATGGGCACAGCATGCAAGCCATAGTATGGGTGCCCCCTTCTTTCTGATTGCTGGCCAGCGATAAGATGACATACCAAAGCTGTTGCCCCGTTTGTCTTCAGTTCAGTTCGCTTCAGTTTCTACGCGTTATAAATAGATTCCCAGCATCATCATTCGCTTGGCGCATGCAATCAGAGCCCTGGTGGAAACTTTTGTTTGCCAACCATTTTGCAATAAAACCAATGCAATAAAAACCAAATGACGACACGCAGACGCCAAACATGTTGTAGATGTTGGCTGTAGCCCCGACCGCAAGCAAGGCCGTTTGCGCGACCTTCGAATGCGATTTTTACAGGTTCAGGCTGAGGACCTGCAGTTCGGTTGAGCTCTGCATTTATTGCCAGCAGCAACAGCAACAGAAACTGAAAACGATCTCAGTTAACGAGCATTTTAGACCAGGGGCTGCTCGCTTAATTGACCAAATGTATCTCTCTCTCTTTTTGAAACTCTCGTGAGACATACAGAAAGATTCACTTTTGTTCTGTGTCCTCCTGTTTCCGCATTTCGCTGTCGCTGTTGCAAAGCTGAAAAGCTTTTGTTGCTGGCTGGTCGTTTCAACCCTTTGTGTCACTTGTTCATATCAATTAAAGTTTAATGATATTGTCGTGATCGTCCCGCACCGCACTGCCCCGCCTTGCCGCTAGCTGACAATGTTTTTAATCAATTTTATATGGTTATTTACCTGTTTGTCTCTCTCTCTCCCATCCCCGCCACCATCGACTTATTTATTGATTTTAGACTTGTTTTCTCAGTGTTTAGTGTTCTTTATTAATTTGCTTCGATTTCTCAGTTTTCGTTGTTGTTGTTGTTGATGTTTATTTTTCACTTAGTCTCTAATTAGGATAGTTTTAATGCGTACGTGCTATTTGTGGAGGGTGGGGGCCAAATACTATATATACTATATATATTTTAACTTGGCCAAGTTTCTTTTTGTATGAGTAAATTATGGCAAGTTTGCTAGGTAAATTAAATTTTGCGGCTTTAAATATTACATTACATGTTAAAATTACAATACCAACAACTACAATAAATTAATTAATTAATTAACTACACATTAAACAAATTCGTTTACACACAAACACACTCACACTGGGGGGACTGTAGGATTTTTAAGTAGGACAAAGAGTTTGTGGCCGTGGGTGGACAATAACTAACTAAGAGTGCTTAACTAACTAATGACACCAGCTGAAAATTCCGATTGCCAAAAAAAGTTGTATAGGCGCTTATGAAAAAAAGAGTTTCATTACCTAATCAAACAAACTGCTGCAAAGAAATTTTCTAATACTGTGAAGAAGCACATGAAAGCTGCTTTAAAAAACTGGATCCAAGCTTTGTGACATCGAATCAAAGGAATGAATATATTTTACTTGGGAATATGAGCTTCGAATCAAATGAATGAATATATTTTACTTATGAGCAAAATGCCTTAACAATCTTTCACTAATCTCTCCCTCAAACACATCACTTATTGAAAGTGCATGAAACTTGTCTGTCAGTCAATTCTTGTCACGGCTTTAAGCTGCTTGCTTGTCAGTTGTTTTTGATTACTTGCTGAAAGCACATTGAGGTTTATTGTGGTTATCATTTTAAGCTGACACTTTGACTATTTGCAGCGATTTGTCTTCCAAGTTCCAAGCTTCCTGTCATTAGTTAAGAATGTTTTTTTTTGCAACCAAAAATTAATCTCATATTGCGAAATTTAAATTTTTAGCTGGTGTCATTGTGGAGTTGCTGGTGTTGTTGTTGTGTTTCTTTTAATGTATATAAATGAAGGCTAGTTTAATATTAATTTAAGCTACGCTAACTACAATACGACTTGGATCACATGTGTGTATGAAATAAATTGTTGCCGCTGCTGCTGCTGCAGCTGTGGCAGCTGGGCAGTTGGGGCAGGCAGCTGGGACAGGCAGCTGGGACAGTCGCTCGCTCTCTTGGAGAGGGGGCAGCTGCAACAACTACTTGAGCTTAAGAAATGTCAACAACGCCTTTTGTATCAAACTGCGATCGATGGTCGAGTCGGCGGTGTAACGCACACCGCTCAAATTGCCATCGTTGTGGTCGACAACGCCATATTCGCCAACGATGAAGCCATCGTCGGTTTTCTCTTCGACGCGATACTTGCGATAGTTGCGTCCCTCCACCACATAGGCGACCTTATCGTCATCTGACTCGGCGCCTCTGCCCTCAGCAGCAGCAGCAGCATCATCTTCTTCGTCATCATCGCCATTGCCTTCATCATCATTGCCATCATAGTCGTTGGCATTTTCGTTGGCGTTGTAGACAACAGAACCACGTCCCCGGTCTATGCCACGAATGCGTTGCGTTGTTGTTGATGCAGATGTTGCTGCTGCCGATGCTGTTGTTGTTGTTGTTGGACTGGATGGTGTTGTTGCTGTGACCAGTGCTGAGTTCGCATGCAAGCCATGGGCTCGTCCATTTGTCATAACACTTACGGACTCTTCAATTTCGTAATTCTGCTCTGGGGTCGGTGTGTAAATCTCGGCGCGTTCGGTTGTAAAGTGTGGCAATATGGTTGAGGCAGTGCCACCACCAGCAACACCAGAGGATGAGGATGACGATGAGCTGCTCGAGCTGGAACTATATGAAAAGGCACTGATTCCACTTGCCGAAGCGGGTGCTCCATGATGATGTTGTTGTTGATGGTGTTGGTGGTGGTGTTGGTGGTGGTTGTTATTGTGGTTGTGGTGTTGATGGTGTGCAAATTTGGAAACACACTTGACTAGATCTATAAGAGAAGGAAGAACAAGAGAGTGAGAGCAAAGTAAGTTAGGGATAAAGATAAAGTTAAAGTTGAGAATGCGTTGTCTTTCTGCCAGATTTTTGCTTTAGCTTAGCAAAGCTTTTGATATGTTTGAAGATTAGCCAAAGTTAAGTATGCATTGTCTATGCTAATTACACTGTGCTGCAGACTTAAATTTCGACTTCGAAAGGAAAGATTGATAAATTCGGTAGGTTAAAGAAGCTTGGAGTTTGACTAGAGGCTTAGCCCTACACTTAGAGAGAAACGTTGTAACGTCGTCAAAGATGATTTAAAGTTTTATTATTTGTTTCTGCTATTCTCTGTTAATTCACAATTTTCCGAGTACAACTCAATTTGAAACTTTTGACAGAGTAGATAAGTCAAAAGGTTAGTCACGCTTATTGTGTGATGTTGCCCAACTTTGCTAAAAGATTTGTGGCCAGAGTCTCTAAATTGTCTATAATTACAGATTCATAACAAATATCCTACACAATTTCTTAGAGCGAGAGGGGTAGAGAAGAAGCATTTGATAAGCGTGCGTTGGCTTCGCAAAGAGGTTCAAATGTTTGGTCTACAATTAGAGCTTCATCATTTTGGTGTTACGCCCATTTAAAGAGTGTTTTGTTGTTCGGTGTAATTTGTGTGTTGTTTTTTGGAGGGGCTAAAAGACTCACCTCGGTTTGGCAATCCTTTGGCATTTTGATTAGAATGTTGAAGCGACAGTGATGAATGCTGACGTTGTTGTTGCTGTTGCTGTTGTTCCCAACATGGACGATGATGTTGCTGTTGCTGTTGGTAGTCGCTTGGACTTGGACTCTTTGATAAAATTGGTTGCGGTGCATTCAATAAATCATAAGGTAATTTATCCAAATTGAAGAGTACGCGACGTTGTTGTTGTTGTATTTCTTGTTTTTGTTGTTGTTGGAGCTGATGATTATGAGCATTGTGATAATGTTGCTGCCAAGTGCTTGTTGGCTTGCTAGTTGTTGCCATGGATCTACTCGTTGTTGTTGTTGTCTTCGGTTTGGATGTTGTTGTTTGTGCCTCACCAAATGCAATGCGCGACACAATTGCCGGTCGACGAGGCGAGGGCACAAAGGTGGTGGGGGCAGCAATCGGTGGCACAGTTATCGACGACTTTGTTGTTGCCACAGTTGATCCCGTTGTTGTTGTAGGCGATGTTGTTGTTGTTGGTGTTGTGGGTGAAGTTGAAGTTGTGCCAATTGGCCAGTAGGTCTTAGCTGGTTCACCATAAACCTTAGCGGGTTGGGAATAAACTTTCGCTGGCTCCGAATAGAATTTCGAGGGCTGCCCATAGACTTTCGACGGCTCCGAATACACCTTCTCCGGCTGGCCATACATCTTCGATGGTTCCGAATAGACTTTGGCTGGCTCCGAGTAGAATTTCGAGGGCACACTGTACATCTTCGAGGGCACCGAATAGAATTTCGAGGGTTCCGATGAGATGGAATGGCGTGGGATGGGCTTCAGACTGTCGCTAACATTGCGCTGTGCCTCGGCAAGGATGGACAAGGGGGATGCGGGATGCCAACCTCTGCCCGGCATATGCAAATCATCCACATTCTGCGATATGGAACTGTACGATATTGATCTCGATTGGGGGCCATGACCAGGCTTCGTGTCGTGATAGATCACCGTTTGAAATGGCAACAATTTGTCATCGCTTTCATGTGTGTTAGTCTGCGTTGTTGTTGTTGAGATTGTTGTGGTTGCAGTTGCAGTAGCTAAACGACTGGAGGCAGCTGCCGCAAGCAGTGGCGCCGCCAATACATTTTGAATATTCGAGGCACTGTTCAGGGAATCACTTTCCACATCCATCGAGTCGGCAGCCAGGCGTGGCTCCGTCTCCTCAATCGAAAGTTCACTCTTGTGCGAACGATTCACATAATCCACACCAGATGCACTGGGTGCACTGCTTCTAAGTGCTGCTGCTGCCGGTTGAGTGCGACTTACGCGACCACCACGCTTGCTCGACGACGAGCTGACACTAACAGCAACAACCTTCACCTCATCACTGGACATTGCTGGCATTGTGGTTGTTCTTCTTGTTGTTGTTGTCGTTGTTGGTCCAGCTATGGGCGCATCCTCGAGAAAGACAATCTTGCTGCCGGTGGTCACCAGCTTGACGACCTGTTTGCCCTCCCCATCCATCAGCTGCTGTCCGTTCGCATTGCGATAACGCGTCCGATGATCCAAGCTGCGAGCTCGAGAGCTCGCCGAGGGACCCGCCACAATATCATAATCCTCCTCATCCTCGTCGCTGCGCAGGCTGCGTTGCTGTTCGTTGTGATCGAGGAACAGCTTAAGAAACTCATTGCCCGCAATGAGCTCACTTTGTCGCGAAGGGGCTGGGGCAGGGGCAGCAACTGGTGCTGGACGCGTCAAGTTGCAGCACAACATCTGAAAAAACAGAGAACAGAATTTAATATTGATTTAGTTTATGTTGTTCGTGTGTCAATTGCTTTGCACAGTTTCCTTCTCAATGCGTTTTTTATGCAAATTTAACAAATGATGCATTAAAGCCGCAAGCAACACTGAGAGTGTTTGCTTGGGGGAACAACATTTGAAATAACTCAGAAATCAAAATTGAAATTAAACACGATAAATGTTTTTTTTTACATGACAACAAGTTAAGCAAAATCTTTAGAAAAAATAGTTTGATTAAATTTCTTGCTTATAATTACTACCTTTTTTCGCTAAGTGCATGCCAATCTGAGCACAGATCTATTTTTATGAATTTGCGTAATTAAAACATCATTCGTATTCGCAACAGCAGCAATATCTTCGATATGCTTATATGTAAATCATGATCAGCCGTCTATAACTATATGACATTTGAATAATCTTGTATTGGGTCTATTAAGACATCATGTGGAATGCAGCGGCTGCCTTTTGAAGTCGAGTGATGCATTGGCATTGTTGCATGTTATGCGAAGCTGGTCGACGGTGTCATAATTAACTGACAAATGTTGCCATGTTTAAGTGGTTGCAAAGTGGCAGCTAATGAGAACTTAATGTACATGCAATCTGATCTAGAAACATTTTATCGCTGTTTTGATAAAGTATCGGGGAAGTAAATCAATAACAATTTAACTAGCAGTCGTCATTAGATTAACTTACTTCATTCTCAATATGGTCTTAATTTATTCAGGAAATACATTTAATATTTCTTCAAATCAATTAACAATAAAATCATCATTCAATATTTAATACTCTATTTATAGAAAGCGATGAGTTTCTGATCAAAAAAACCCACAAGCAAAAATTATTAATTATGCGTCAAACTAATTGGCTAAGGATCAGAATAAACTTGAAAAACTAACCGCAAAATAATTATCTTCAATAATTATTTAATAATATCTTTGAACAATTCAATATTGTGACCTTCCCATTTTTACAGTTTTCGCTTTCAATGTGTGTTTTTTTAGTGCCATAAATAAATCAAATCAATGCCGCCCCTCTTTAGCGTGAATCGCGCTTAAACAAAAGACTTAGGACACAAACTTGCCCAGTGGATACCAGCATATTTATTGCATTTTGCAATATCAGCATAACTAATTGTAATCGAGATAAATCACATAAAACACACTTCTATGGCTCATAAAAAACAACTAAAATCAATGTGAATGGAAAGGCGCAAATTGAAATTAAATAGCAAAAAATAAACATTAATAAAAAAATATACATAAATAATTACAATATACATTGCTTTTGTGTGCCGAGCGATTCATAATGATAATAACATAATTATCATAAAAAAATATATATAGTTTTGATTGTTAAGTAAATATATATTATACATCCGGCAGCTTTTCGAGCATAAATGCAAAATAAGCTTAAAAGCGCAACGATGTGCAACAACAACAGTTGGAGTGGGCGCCAATTGCTTGGCGACTGTCGCCTGTCGCTCTCGTTGTTCTTGTTGTTAGCTTAAACATTTCTAGATCATATTTAAGCGATTCAATCTAACAATTGTTGGCAGCAGCCGCAGCGACACCAAAACACCTTCGCACATATGCTAAAATTACAGTGTAAGTGTGCATGAAATGGGCGACTTGGCCACTTGGCCAGTTGGCCACTTGGCCAGTTTGCCAGTTGGCCACTTACTTAGTTAGTCACCAGTGAGGCGGCTCGCCTTGCCTTTTATGTCTAAAATTGCAGAAGTAACTGCTGAGCATTCATTTCGCTTTTAACATTGACACACAAATCGGCCGGATAGCTAATAACAATGCGAGGCCTAAAACAATGACAAAGGCCCAAAGGGCGCATTAAATAGTGTCACATAATATTTGATTACAAAACGTTCTAAAAAATTGGCATTCCTTTCGCATTGTGTGGCAAGAGTTACTTGAACCGAGTGGTCAGTGCCACAACGTTTTGCTGCGATTTGTGTGTGTGGCAATTATCAATGGGATTAATCTTGATTGATTTATCAGCCATAATGCTGAGTTTGCTAATCCTTTTCGACATTCTTTTGCACTTAGCTGGCAATATTTACAATCCAAACAATGTTTATCGTTTTTATCATTTATCATTCGATTGTTGGCGCCTTTCACAACAAAGTTTGACAATTTTCACGGCTGTCAACTTAGCGGAAGTGTTAAATATTCAATCTATTTCATTCGTCGTTTGTCTAATCAAAACGAGCACTCAAATTGGCCCCCCTTTGAAATTCTAAACGTTTGCTGTTGTTTGTATATCCGCCTTAAACCGAATCGAATAGAACGGTTGTTGTTGTTGTTATTATGGATCGAACAATTAAGCAATAATCACGCCTTAATGAACGCTCTTTTCAGTGTACTCTACATTAAGCTCAATTGCCTTTCAAGTGCCGCTTCACTTCAACTTCAATATTAATTAGCAACAAGCATCTACAAAATAAGTAAGAAAAAAAAAACACAAACAACTTGGAATGCGATTTAGTTGTGTGTGCAAAAAGCTCTTTAAAAAGATACCCTGTAATCGAAATTAATATAAAAATATAAAAGTTAATGACGATTTTTGAATATTGATTTACTGTTCCCAAAGAAGTTTTGTCAATGGATTAAGGCGAAAGACTTCTTCTGAATGGTTATATTTATAGAATTTGCAATCAACTATCAACTTTGATCATTATTCAATATAAACAAGGATGTTATCAACTTATTTTCCAAATGTTAACTATCAAACGATAACAGTCTTTCAGCTCAGCTTGAATATATAGAGGGACAGTTGGGTCAGTTGGTTAGATCATCATCAACATTTTGTATAAAAGATTATATTTTCTGCCAATCATTCTGCGACTTAATTTTAACCCAGTTTACCCTACTCTATCGGCTACAGGATATAGAATGGCTTATTTTTTGTGCTCTTGGATCTATTCTGTTTGATTCTTCGCCTTCTTCTTCGTCTTCTTCTTTGTCAGAAGCTTTGTCAATTTCAATTGCTTTTCGCAATTTCGCTTTCAATTTCAATGAATGTTCCAAAAAAGCACAAAGAAAATACCAAAAAGTTAAGCTAATCAATTAGGCGTCTCCTCATGATTTGATGTGGCCCACCAACAAAACACAAACAAAAGGAATTCGGTTGCATAAAAATCAAATGACTCAAGACACGAACTGGCCAGACGAACACACACAGCGTTCAAAGAGATTTGCATAGAAACGCGGAAAAAGTCTCCCAGGCTATAATAAAAGGAAAAGTTTAAGTTTCTTTTATCAAATTCGTTTGGTCAACCCAAAAAACAAGAATTAGCCTGCCCCGCATATTTTGTGGCATGGTGGAAGCATGGTGTGGCAGTAACTGTCTGTTACCCTGGTGGCCCACAAGGCATTTGTGAATTTGTGGGCGTTGCAGCGTTGAAAGGAGCAACTGTTGCTGCAGTAGCGACAGCAACTGTTGTTTGCCACAAGTTGTGAATGTGTCAGCCAGGTTTGTTGTTGTTGTTGTTTGTTTTCTGTTTGTTGCCAAGCGGCCATTGTTTAATTGCACCACCCGCTGACTCTCAGCTGTTTATGTTTGTGTTGTTGCAACTTGCCACTTGCAATTTGGCATCATATCAAATATGGCCGCCATTTGTCTTGTCATTATTATCACAGCAGCAATCATCGAGCGCACATTTTGTATATATATAGTTGGTAGGGCGATCTCAATGCCACCAAGCCCAATTGCAGCTTGCTCTAAATTTGCGCTCAGTCTATGCTTCTCTCTATCTCTCTCTGTTTCTCTCTCTCTCTCTCGGTCATAATAGCATACATTTATTAATTATACACCACTACAAATGACAACAGCAACAACAACAAACACTCTTGACTTCACTATACTATTCTCTACATTTCGATATACCCTTTTTTAAGAGGGTTTTGTTATGTTTGACATTAATTTGGTAACGCAGTGCAAATGATTTTTTTCTTTTTGCCAGTTTAAGCTTTAATATTTTATTGATTAAATGAAAATATTTTTTTATTTAAAAATATTTTATTTTATTACTTTGATTTAAATTGAAATTAAAAATGATTTTTTTGGCATTAGTTTAAAATGTTTAATAATTATTATATTATTTACTGTGGAAGTTACAAAAGGCCAATTGGTCGCAGTGCCTTCCTCTCTGTAGTGAGCACCCCTCTGCCCCTTTTTAATCACATCCGAATAACTCGAAAAGATAAAAAACTCCAAGCTTTGTCTTTGAGTGTATTTAAGCTTCGTTAGTTCGTCACTTTGCTTATCGTCATATGCATATCACTCTTAATACACACATACATGCATACACACACAGAGTCTCTCTTAAGCACTACTTAAACTGTATGAAAGAAAAGCTGACGTTTGGCGCTGGCTTTAGAATGTTGTTGCACCACGCGACGTAGCAGCACCCCTCCGCAACAACCCCTTCTCCTCTCTACCTTCGGTCCGTTCTCAATCAACGTCCCGCCCGCTGCGCATAATTTGCCTCAGTGTGCAACAACTGTTGTTGTTGTTGTTACTTACGTTTTGAATTTTTTTTGTGATTTGTTTTATTTTTTTACTTTATTTTTAGTTTCACATAACCGCTCGCAAATCGCGTGCAATTATTTAACTTAGTTTTGTGTCTTGCCGCCGTTAAGTTGATTTTTAGCCAATTTTTAGTTCAGTTTGCTGCCACAACAACAACAACACACACAGACAAAAGCATTAGCATTTATAGCCAACAACAACTCATAATAGAAAGAGCCAAACGAAACTTGCATTGTGGCTGGATGATAATGATGATGATTTGGGCCAATAAAGCCAGACACATAAAGAAATAGACCCAACACTATTAGCCCCAAAGTAATTAATCCATTTATTTCACATGTTGGCCAATTGAGCGATTGAACGACTGGACGATTGAGCGATTGAACGCTTGAAGCTTGTTGCTTGTAGAGTTGCAACTATTTATGAGCTTTAACTGCATGACTTGGCCATTAAGCAGCGGGCATTTGCAACGGGATTGTGTTAGACATATTATTATAACTTCAAGGGTTAGCCAATACCAATCGATTGGTTGCGCATAACTAACCAACTAAATAACTATACATATATGAATGTATCTCTTTGTATTTCTTTATGTGATCCCACATCAATTGAGACTCCCATGCGTAATAAATCATTCTGCAATGGCAGACAACTCGCATAACATCATCTCAGTCTTTAAAGTTCAATGTCAACAATTGTTAGACATCCCATTAAAAATCAAATACTATAAAAACGTGTTAAATTGTTTACTTTTCTGCACTTGGAAATATGTTTAAAAAATTTAATGACAAAATCGTTGATGTTGAAACTCAAATAAGTCAATGGGGTTAAATAAAAAGCAGGGATAATTCAGTTTTGCTATAAAGTATATAGCTAAAAAAAGTGAAACAAAAATAAATAACAACATTTATTCTACATCAAAAATAACTAAATCAAATTTTGATTGGGTGACAAAATGTATTTTATTAATTTTTAGAAGAAAGTATTTTAATTTTTTTCCATTTAGCAGTGGCAAAATTTTTATTCAATTTCATAATCATTGGAATAAACGTTAAGAAGCGATAACAATAAATAGCCATATTTAACACATCTAAGCACCTTTTCTGATGTTGCCAAACAGCCTTAAAATAAAAATATTTTGACTATGTAATTTGAACTTTTGCCCTTTTGTTGTTTGTTGCCTCCTGTCAGATAATTTTATTAATAAACTTTGTTAGCCACTCAATAAAAAATACAGAAAAGAAGAACTTACCAACAGCAGAAATACCAATTTGTGATACCAGCAAAAGTGTGCCATGCCTTTGGTTAAATTAAGATTCCGCAACAGCCTGGGACTTCTTTTTATAACTTTTTATTCAAGCGTTCTTTGCTTTAATTGCGTGTCTTGTTCTTCTTCTTCGGCTTCTTCTTCTTCTTGCAACTTCTTAACGAAGCTCACTTTCTTTGCCGTCAAGTCAAGTGATTCATTTGGCTTGATTCGATTGTCGTCTTGTTTGCATTTGAATCATTCTGAAAGTTCCCCAAATTCGCCAGGGTCACCAATAAAGTATCTTCCTCTTTGTGTTTCGAATAGTTGGATGGATTGATTTCACTCTGCGATTGCTTAATCACTGCAATTAAAAGAACAGAAGCGAAACAATTAAGCAATGCATTCAAGTTAAGTGAAAGAAGATTCTAAAAAAAGAGAAATATCTAAAAGCACGTTTTTGGACATAAGAATAAGAGAGTGAGGAGTTAGGAAGGATACCCTGTAGTTAGTTTAATGTGCAAGCTATGTAGACCTAGATAATCCTCTTTTGCACTACAGTCCAACTTCCGCTTAACGAACTTTATGTATTTTCTTTAGAATGAAATTTTTCTTGTCCCCTTGACTTTCGTTTTATGAAAGTTCGACTGTTTTGCCAAAACCGGACAAAAAATATCTTTATCAAGAATCAAACAAAGAAAGTTTTCATATAATAAATTATATTTGATTTTTATGATTTTTTTTTAATATGTTCCAGAAACACTTTCATCTCCTTGTTGCGACTTTTATTTGCACAATTTTATGACAATTTTTTACACATTTAACCACTCTCACACACAGAGTACATTAATTAAGAGGATTGCTTTACGATTCCATTGAATAAATTAATCTGAATTTATAGCTGGCTCAATGGGAAGCTTGAGATAAAAGAACATTAAAATGTTTCATGCGGGGGGGTCACTTTGTCTGCTTCTTCTTCTTCTGCTTGTTGAAGTCTACACAAATAAATTGCACCCAATAATGCATCATTTACAAAAAGTTATTGGCTGGCATTAGACGGCCGCCGGCCAATAAACAAATTCAAATCAAAATAAAAATATGAAATAGTAAAACGCAAAATAAGAAGTCGAAGAAGAAGAAGAAGAAGACGACACACTTAAATGTCAAGGTGCATTTCACACTTGTTGTTGCCTGATTTGAACGAGGCATTCAACCAAAAGAAATAAAAAAAAATACATTTGAACATTTGCAGCTAATTTTTGGATTTTTGCAAGAAGTTGCGAATTGCGATTCGAGTCGCGGCAACGGCAACGGCAGAAGAATCATTGAACTTGTCTGGCTAAGAACGGGTTGAGCGGGGGGTGGTGAGGGGTTGAACAAGTGAAGTCGCAACAAGTTGCAAGTCGCATGAACAACAACAGCCACCAACAAAACCTGACCAAGATGCTAAGCGGTTTCTCTCTAGCGATTTCAACACATTTATAATTAATGACAAATATTTTTTCGTTGTTTTTTATTCGTTTAACCACACAAACAACATGAACAATTGGCATGTCATTGAAGCTCGTTGTTGTTGTTGTTGTTGTAATTGTGTATTGCCAAAAAAATATAAATTCTTTGAGCTTTGATTTTATTTGGCAATTGGCTCGGCTTATGACCCTTGCCTCTTGCCACAATTAAAATATTATATAATTTAATTAAAACCTTTTAAATAATTAGCAGCATTTCCGCCAAGCCAAAAATATGTAATTAAACACACCAAAACAAAACACTTAAAATATTAATGTTGTAGCGCGTAGCTAAGCCGGGCCAACGCTAAAAAAAAAACCAGTTCTAATTCTTATCAAGACTTCTTCTGCTTCTCCTTCTCCTTCTTCTCCTCCTTCTGCTTCTTCACAGTTTAATTACTCATAGTTTCTTGCGAGCGTTCAATGCCTTTTAATTATACAGGAATTTGTCTGCA